>OZ004709.1:163175545-164375545 GCA_963924515.1 Vespertilio murinus
ATAATGCAGCATACCTGGTATGGTTTGGTAGGTTATTTTGGGGACCTGGGAACACTCAAAAACTTTTCCATAGGAGCCCATGGTGATTGCTTCCTCCACGTCATTTCAGCTTATGAAGGTTTCATAGGACCCTCTGCTTCTGGATAGCAAAGGAATCCTGTATCATCTCTGCTGTCTAAAGGCAGCCGTAGGCAATATGCAAATGAAAGGAGGTGAACTGATCTGACCCCCTGACCATCATTTGCCATGCCCTGGGATTGGACAAGCTGGGGGTTAGGAGGAGGAGGTCAAACAAAGCACTCTGGGGATCTGAATGATGAGCAAGGTCCAATCATAGGCCTGGGAGAAGAGCACTCCCCATGGGACAGTTTGCACTTGAACAAGCCCGGGGTCAGGGATGCTGCACCTTGCAGGGCCAGATGGAGGCTGGTGCACCTGGAATGCATTACACAGGAGTGAGAGAAGTATGACTGATGTCACTGCGAGAGGATGCGTCTGAGTCTGGAGTTTGTCTATATATGGCAGGAAGCTGCCTGAGGGTTCTAAGCAGAATAGTGGGCTGAGAGGCCTGTTCTTTGTCTGAGAGAGGAAATAAAATAAAATTTCCCTATTTACGGAGCATCTGATCAGTGCTTAGCCCAGGGAAGTTATGTATCCTTGATAAGGCACTGTGTCTCCATAGGGTCATCAGCACCAGGCACAGAAGGGACAATAGCAACCAGCTCACACCTCTCCCAATATTTTAAAGACACATTTGTTGAAACCCAGAGAGGTTAAATATTTTGCCCAGGGTCCCAGCAGCAGAGCTGGGACTGGAACCTTAAGGAGAGAGAGAATGTCAGCAGAGAAGCTTGGCCTGATACCAAAGCATTTATTGTGGGAAGGGCAGGATGCTGCCGGATCCAGTGTGGTGATGTCACTTGGCTATCTCAGTGAGCCCAGCCCCATCTGGTCTCAGTGCCAGAGTCCCGGGGAGAGACAGGCTGTGAGAAAAACCTGAGCACCACAGACCTGCAGGTGTGGATGGAGCAGAGTAGTGGCCTGCAATGTACGGACGAAGTCTTGGGTGTGAACCTTCTCCCAGTGGCTGTTGGCTGAAGACTCGTGGGCATGGGACTTGCCCTAGAAGAGGCCAGAGGTGGACATGAGGACAATGGCAGACACCGAGTGGAAATGACAAGGGCTGGCTCATGAGTCCATTTGAAATACCCCCAAGAAAGCTCAGAAATCCTTGAGGGACACTTTGAGAAGGGCTGAGGTATGTAACAGGAGGCGAGACCAGTGAACTATGACTATGTCACCTGCATCCCAGTCTTGCCTACCTGCCCGACACAGTCTCAGGAAACACAGGTCACATGTTAAATTCATGCAAGAATAAGCAAATCCTTATCTTTGTCCACTCAGCAGATACACCGCCGCCACCTTAAATATCTACCAGCTCTTTCAAAACATTGATTATTCTTGGAGCTGGTGCACACAGTATTAAAGACCCAGACCGGTGCTAAAGCAAGCTTTGGCCATGAGCGCACTGGTCTGGGCAGGATGGTGACAGGTGGAAGGGTCACACCTTTCATGCGGAACACAGCAGGCTGGGTAACAGGAGGGTCAAGACCAGGGTCTTGAAGTCAGATCTCAGGAGACTCCTCCCAAAGTAGGGGAGTGGAGGGTCTCCTTTCTCTCCTTCCTGGTCTAGGGCCCCCAGTCCTGCCTTTTACACAGCAAAGCTACCTTTCTATTTTTAGGTGGAAAAACCTGCTATGCAATGTACTTTCCAATTTTAGGGCTCTTTCCTGGGCTCTATTTCCAGTGACCGACTGGAAAAAAAATGCACATATTTGAAATCTGGCCAGTGGTTTGAGAGTCCACTCCCCGGAGAGGGTTTGTATGAGGCAACTGGTTCCAGACAATGACAGGGCCTCGCTTTTAGGAGAAGGTCAAGTCTGCGTGTTGCAGAGAAGAAGTTAGCCTCCATGGCGCCAACTCTGCTACCTTCCGCCACAGGAAAATGTGAATCATGTTGTGTTTCTCTCCAAGGTGGAACTATGGCCTCGGGGCTCTCTGCGAGTGAAGATGATGAAACTTCAGGCCAAATAAGTAAGAAAAGTCAAAGTTCCAAGGGAAGAACTTGCCAGCCCTTTCATGAGGTTCCCATAATGGGTTCCATTCCCAACAGGAAATACGGGTGTTGATAGAGGAGGGGCTTGATGCTTTACAGTAAACGAAACTAGACATGGGAGGGGCTGAATGGGCTCTGAGTTACTTTCACTAAACAGGTTCTAAGCCTGCATGGAAAGGGGTGGATGGAAGAAAGCCATGGAAACCAACATCAAGTGAAATGCGGGAGATAAACTTCACCGTGGGACTGGTGACTCTGAGGCAGTTAAGAGGGGAGGGGCCAGACCCATTGGCCCAATTAGACAGTTACATAGCTGCCATTATTCAGACTGTCTGGGTCATGCCTCCACTCCTCGGGGATGGAAACTGGGCTGTTCTGGGAATGATGACTCACCTCCCTACAGATATGGAAATAGAGGACGCTCAGAGAGACTCTCCGAAGAAAATGCAGGTGGAAGGCAACAGAGACAAGTGTTGAAGCTGAGCCATCGCCAACAGATTCTGGGCTTTCTCCACTCTCACACAATGGGGCAGGCGCTCTGTTCTTAGTCTTGTTTTCCTACAGAGTAAAGCAAACGGAAACCCAGAGAACAAACCAGAGGGTGTCTTTCCTATTTCCCTATCCAATGATCCTCCTCTCTAACCTTGTCACCACCACCCTGTCCATGCCAGGTGATCGAATCACTGTGGCCCAGAGGGACAGTCTGGCAGGTGTGGCTCTGCTTGGGCCCTATGGCTTAGGGTGTTGAGATCCTGCCCCAGGAGAGCAAGTGCTGTCACAGCCAAGTGTAAACAGCCCTTGGCCAGAGCACTTTGGCTTCCAGGATGCTGTTGGCTTTGGCTTGAGCAGCTCAGGTTTCTCCTTCCCTGCCCGTCCCTCTCATCATACAGTGTCACAATGGCCCAGCCTCACATACACACTGGGCTTTGGCTGCAGTGACACATGCCAAAAGGGGCCTGGAAATGGGAGTTGAGCTGCTGAGGAAATAGCGTATTTTTTTTTGGAAACACGAGCACTGCCACATGGTGTGTGTCCACAGGGCAGGGTGAGGCAGGGCTGGAGAAGAGAGGGGAGAATCATGTCCACAGCTGGGGAAGAGAGGGAGATCCATATCCATTAGAGGGTGCCAGGGACTGTGTCCAGAGCTTCTGGTCAAGGGGAGTAAGAGCCTGGTACTGCTTATAAGTATAAAGAGGCAGAAAGGGGATGGGGGATGGGAGTTACTCCAAATGGGCCCAGAGTTTCATTGCTACTAATTCTGGCCATCATTTATTGACTATATGCCAGACTTCCTGTTGAGCCCTTTACATGCCCATTCTACTTTCACAAAAACCCTGACAAGTAGGTCCTACTATTTATCCCTGTTTTTCAGATGAAGACCCTGAGTGTGAAGGCATTTGCCTAAATTCACAGCAGTAGAGAATGGCAGAGATTTGAGAAGATATCTGGCAGATGATAAAATCCATATTTGACTAAATACTTAATTAAGAACTCAGCCTTTGAGTTCTAGATGGCTCACAAAACCAACAGACTTTTAGGAAGAGGATAGCACAATGAATTTTAAAATTTCTGTCACCCCACAGTTGTCTGAATATTGTGCATCTAAATCCAAACTGAGCTCCTCAGCGGGGCTACAGAACAGGGTTCATTAAATGCCCACTGGGAGCTCCGCCCACTGCGGTCCAGTCCTGCAGACTTGCCAAGCTGTCAACAGATTAACCACATTCAGACTAGACAAATACAAGGAACCTGACTGAGTGTACTTCCTGTATTTTGTTGCCCATGTAATGTCAAGTCAGTGTGGGCTGGTCCTGGTTCAGTGCTTATTTTCAAGGCTGGGTTACAGTCTCCTGCACCCCCAAACCCTATATTCTTCTTCTAGAAGAAGTTATAGCTTTTTTTGTCAGTGCCCATGGGTTTCTCCTCCACACTCAACTTCACCCCACCTCCGTTTTGAAGTTATAGAAGAGGAGCAGAAATAGATACAGAGAAAAGATCATGCTCCTTTGTTTATCAAAAAACAAAAACAAAAAAACAACACAAAAGTTAATGCTAAGTCAGAACCACTTTTTTCAGCATCATTTCTGTCCTTTGTCACTTAGCCTTGGCAGGAAGAAGCAGTGGGAGATGGATGGTACATATAGTACATGGAAGTTCATGGGTCTATACTCTACAACCAAATGTTACTAAGGAGATATTACATAAAACTAGGCCACCAGGATTGCAAATAGGTGGCCAAAGCAGACATCACTAGTCAATCACAGCACTCCTCCAAATTAGGATGCGACCTATCAAATGCTCCCCCAGGGAGTGCTCTAGGCAGCCATTACCAATCTATCAGAGCAAATAAGATAAAAACTGTTTTTAAATGTGAACCAGTCTGTGGACACCTCATGGGCAGGGATCCTACCTTATGAAAGCATTTGTTTCCCCTCAATGTGATCTAACGCAATGTCCTCACCTCAATGTTTGCTGAATGCATAAATGAATTTAGACAGATGTGAAAAAAAGTCCCGCACTACCTCAGTCAAAGATGGAACAAAGAGAGGGCATCCCAAAGTTGGAGAGCTTGTACCCCAGTGTCTTACAGACCTGTTAGTGAAATAATCCTTCTACCTGTGTCTTCCCTCAATTAAAAGATTCTCGCCCTAGCCAGTTTGGCTTAGTGGAGAGAGCGTCTGCCTGTGAACTGAAAGGTCCCAGGTTCAATTCTGGTCAAGGGCACATGCCCAGTTGTGGGCTCGATCCCCAGTGGGGGACTTGCAGGAGGCAGCAGATCCATGATTCTCTCTCATCATGGATGTTTCCATCTCTCTCTTCCTCTTCCTTCCTCTCTGAAATAAAAAAATAAAATAAAATAAATAATAAAAAAAGATTCTCTGGTGGTGAGTGAGCTTTGGCCTTGGTCAGTCTGCCAGGTTTGTCTCAAGGACCTCAGCATATGAAACAAAAATGAAGGACTTCCTTAGATTACCTTTAAAGTCCCCAATCACTCTTCTGAAAGTATATTTTGTATCCACATGCATATAGACTCGCTGTATTCCTGTCATTTGCCTACTCCTGGCTCCACTACCAAGCTTGGCTAGCTCAAGCTGGGCACCCCTCCGCTTGCTTAGAGTTCCTCAGCAGCTGCCTTCATCTGGTGTTTTTGATGCTGTAGGTGTCAAGAGTGGGAGTGAGGGTTCATTTTTTTTGGCACTTCCAGAAACTCACTTCCTATTTGGTTCCAGCTGCAACTCTCCAGGCAAAGCAAGTTCTGAATGTAGGGAAACATTCAGCAAGCTCAGACTGATGGTGTCTGTGAAAGATGAACTCCCTTCCCTCCCATCATGGACTAGCTCCGTCCTGTTGATCATTCTCATGAGCTGCGCTAGAAGGCCCTGCAAAGATTATTGCAAATTGGCATCACCATTTGGTGATCATCTCAATTGGAGAGATCTAAAATAAATAAATAAATAAATAAATAAATAAATAAATAAATAAATAAATAAATAAATAAAAAGGCTGTTCTTTTGCAGGCTTTTCACTTTTTGGTGAGGTTCCTGTTTCAGTTATGAGCAGCAGTTTTTAAGCCCAGCTCCTTGGTTGAGAAGACACACAACAAACCCCGTTCCTTATATCCTGTACCCATGAAATAACTCCAAACCAGTTCCAGGAACCTTTCCCATTAATCCTGGATGTCAATTCACACCCCTTCTCTATGCAACATTCCAGGTACTCACCCCTATTACTCAGAGCTGGCAACGGAAGTGAAAGAGATTTCCATCGGATGGACCAAGGATTCCAAAGTGGAAACGAATGAAATGGGTTGAACAGTGACCACCCCTCCCCCAGTTCATACATTGAAGTCCAACCCCCCTGGATTGGGACCTGTGGGAACCATGCCAGGTCCCGGCATAGTCAAGGCTAATGGGAGCGAAAAGGCCTTGTTATCAATACACCAGAATGACCGAAGGCCGCTCTGGGCATGTGCCGAAACGGGAAGTTCAAAGACTCTGAGCCTTGGAATCCTAATGCGGCCAAGATATCATGAGCGGGTGTAAGGACACAAGGTACACTGTGCCCTGATATATCAAAGATGGCTAATGTCACTGTTGACATGAACCCTTCTTTGTCTAAATAATGTAAAGTTAGGTTACTGACCAGCTAGTTAGATGGATTAGGCTGAGTGGGAGTGAGAAGTCTGCAGGAGTACGGAGAGAGAGCAGCTAGGATAGAGTGTGTGAAGAAGTCTTCTAGAGAGAGCAGCTAGGATAGAGTGTGTGAAGAAGTCTACTAGAGAGAGCAGCTAGGATAGAGTGTGTGAAGAAGTCTACTAGAGAGAGCAGCTGGGCAGGAGAGACAGAGGAAGCTGCTGAGCCGGAGAGCTCAGATACCACTGCGATGCGAGGCAGTGAGTCCAGGATGCATCGGGTGACTGCTCAGATAGTAGCTGTGGGTACAGAGACTGATGCTATTTTATGGAAAGATACATGTTCACCAGCCGGTGTCCGGCTGTCTGCCTGTATGGACTTTGCTGTGAGGACTGTTCTTGTCTGATGGCTCTATGGCCAATGGCTTCTCCAAAAAAGACTCATTCTTATCTACACCTACAACTTCTCCATCCCCTTCTCCATCTCCCAAGACCCTCTGCCAAGCTCTGCCCAGACTCGGAGCCAGTCAGACCAGCAGAGCTGTACGATGTTCTTATTGCTGGCTCTGACACTTGGCATAGTCGGCAGGATGGGAGGCACAGAGATCCGGAAGATGTGCAAGTTCTAGCAGAGGAATCGGGAGCAGTGAGTCTTAATGCTCAGCCTCATGACGGGACTTCGGGGGTAAGTGCCCCGTCGGGAGGTTATTTTGACTGTGACACCCGTAGGGGACTTGGAAGCAGATCCCCAGAGTGCAGCTTGGAGCAGGCGTGGCTTGGGAGAAACTGACCTTCCAGGAGCCGGTGGAGGAGAGACGGAGCTCAAGTCCACAGCCGTGTGGGTGATTCAGAGCTGGTTGCCAGCCAGAGCAGAGACTGTGCTCCAGGGAACCAGGAGAAAGAAGGCAGAGGGGCTGGACGCCTGAGTGGCCTGCAGCCACCTGGAGAAGCAGAAGCGAGAAAGTGGGGGGGGGGGGGAGACAGTGACCTGACACCCGAGCTGCTGCCCAGTGAGTTATGAGTGTTTTACAACATGTAATAAAAGACTTAAGCATTTGGCTTGCTGCTTAAAGAGAGACAAGCAACGGGCCCTGGGATCTGTGAAAGTGGCCAGGGATGAAGCTGGTAAAGATTCCCGCTTGCGACTGTCCTAAAAGGGTTAAGACTTCAGCAGCAGGTGCAGGTGCAGCAAGGAGTTAACGGGAGACAAGACACTCCTTTGAGGTGGAGGGCTCAGGACTTTGAACTCTCAGGGAGAAGTAGGAAGAGTTAACCTCTTAGACTAAGGGGTGGGCCAAGACACCTGGTTGCGGGACTAGGGGTGGGGTGGGAAGGGGGGGCAGATGCCCCATTCTGAGGAGAGAGCCCGCAGGAGAGGCCACAGCTGCCAAGAAGGAGGACATGCGGCATGGTAGGGCCTGAAGCCCAGGCTACCACTGCAGGAGCGCTTTGCTATGTGCAAACTGTCTCTCCCTGCATCCCTGGCTGTGTTTGGCTGGACTCTAGAGCCAAACAGTGGCGAGAGACAGGTATGGCACGGCCCTGTAACTGGTAAACAGGGTTAACTGGAGAGGGCAGAGGGAAGGCATTCTCTCTGAACCAGAGAGCTAAGAGCAGCTCAGGACTTTCAGACTCTCCCAGAGAGGAGGAGTCTGACTGGGTTAGGAGGTCTGAAGGCCACATGTTGAACTTGTAGACTGCAGTTTGCTGGGCAGAGTGAGAGTCCGGCTGTGCAGGGGTTAAGCTGCCTGTGTGAAGCAAACAACTTTCTCCAGTGCCAGAGTGCATTTTGGGGACGTTGGACAGACTGTGTTTGTAGCTAGAGAGAAGAAGCGGCCGCCACACACAGCCCTGACAGTGGCCTGCAGAGAACTGAGCAAGGTGACTCCCCTGCTACACTCTAAGGTGCTGGTTGTAGCCAAGTGCATGGGTCTCCCTGCATGGCATTAGAGCAATGTTCTATGTGATGGACTTGGCTCATGCATTCTCAATGGACGTGACTCCAGAGAGTCAAGGACCGTTTTGCTTTGTGTAGGAAGGGCCGACAGTGAACTTGAGTTGCCCTCCCTCAAAGATGTTTGTGTAGTCCTACCATGTGTCCTGTTTGGTAGCCCGAGATTTGGCTGCCTGAAGTAGCCATAGTGCCAATGGTATGCTTCATTCTGTTACTATGTTGTATTAATCTTTGGTTCTCTTGCAGGTTGGAATGCAACTGCCATAGACCTGTGTTGGTCTACAGACCTTGGTAATCTTTGGGAGTAACTGGCAGTGTTCACTTTCCCACACTGAGCGCCATTGGTATGGCTGCGTATTAGCTGTCTCGGAAGGGGGTTACGTGGGGTTGAACCCCAGAAGTAGAGGGTGCCCAGCTGCTGAGAGGGCAGTTGCTGAGGTAGGTGGAGAAGGGTATCCATCAGGTTTTGGTCCAGGTTATGAAGGAAAACTGGGAGCTGATGCTCTCTTGTTAATAGAAGTTGGCAGCGGAGTGGGCTGCCTTGCAGGCCTGTGTGACAATGCCCATGTCAGGGGTGGCACAAACATCAACTTTAGGAAAGTGGGGGAGGCCTGTTTGGAACAGAGGGAAGTGGTGAGTACCAGCCCCCTGTCACAGGAGTTACAGACCCGGTGAGGTCCTGTGACATGTGAGACCCTATGAAGGGATAAAGCTCACGTGAAGGAGCTACTCCCTTAGTCTGTTCTGAAAGGGTGTGTCACCCCTCCCAGAGACCATGTGTGGTTTAAGGATGGGTCAAGTAGGGGGAACCCTACTACGGAAGTAGCCTCATGCTGCATGTGCAGACATAAGTAACAGAGGAACTATTGCAAAGACCTTCCTCTAAGACAGGGAAGAAACAGACAGTATAGACCTCGCCATGGTCTGTTACTAGGCAAGGACTCTGATTAACCCTTCGATTCCCTTGGGGAACCAGGTACAACTATAAGTTATGGTCGCACCTCTTGAGCCAAAGCTGGCAATGTAACAGTACCCTACAAGAGACAGGGGTACAGGCCAGGAGGGATGGAACCCACAGGTTTTGCTATTATTGCCGGAGTACCCGCCATAGTATGTTACAGTTTGTGTTGAACTCTGAGTTCAGGGAACTGGCAAGAAGACCAGAGCGCCCGTAGGAGGCCATCTTGGTGTAAGGGTTGGAGTGTGGAAACCATGCCAGGACTCCGGAGAGTCAAGGCCAGTGGGAGAACAAAGGCCTTGCTATCAATACACCAGAATGACCAAAGGTCGCTCTGGGTATGCGCCTAAATAGAATGTTCAAGGACACTGAGCTTGGGAATCCTAACCCAGCCAAGATACCATGAGCGGGGTCAAGGACACAGGTACACTGTGCCTTTCTATAGCAAATACAATTGATATCACTGTGGGCATGAAGCCTTCTTTGTCTAAATAGGATAAAAATAGGTTACTGACTAGCTAGTTAGCTGGATTAGGCTGAGGTGGGAGTGAGAAGTCTATAGGAGTATGGAGAGAGACCAACTAGGATGGAGTGTGTGAAGAAGTCTGCTAGAGAGAGCAGCTGGGCAGGAGAGACAGGAGAATCTGCTGAGCTAGAGAGCTCAGGCACTGCTACGATGTGAGGTGATGAGTCTAGGAGGCAGTGTGTGGCTGTCAGATAGTAGCTGTGGGTACAGAGACTGATACTGTTTTATGGGAAAGATACATGTCTACCAGCCGGTGTCATGTATGGACTTTGCTGATGACTGTTCTTGTCTGATGGCTATATGGCCACTGGCTTCTGCAATAAAGACTCATTCTTATATACGCACAACCTCTCATGGCTTCTCCATCTATGACCTGGTGTCTTAGGAGGTCCAGCCCCAGGCAGAGGGGCTCAGATCCAACACCTGTTACTAGTGAGCAGAGGATAAAGGAGGAGCTTGAACTAAGTTCCCAACAGTTAGTACAGCGGGCAGGGTTTGAGAAGAACAGGCATTAGAGCAGTGCCCTATGTGATGGACTTGACTCATGCATTCTCAATGGACATGACTCCAGAGAGTCAAGGACAGTTTTGCTTTGTGTCAATAGGAGAATTTAGAAGAATACACGGGCTCACAACCACTCAGAGATGCTCAGAACAACTCAGGTCTCCTGCTGATAGGACCTTATTTGGAAACAGGGTTATTGCAAATGCAATTAAGATGAGGTTACACAATTGAAATGAGATTATCCTGAGGTATACAACCTGATCCAGTAAGACCAGTGTCCTTATTTAAAAAAAGAGAGAAATTTGGTTATAGACGCACCCAGGAGAACACCACATGGACATGAAGACAGCACTAGATAAGCCAAGGAAACTACCAGGAACCAGGAAAGAGGCATGGAAAAGGCTATCACAGCCCAAAGAAGGAGCCAGCCAGACAGCACCTTGGCCTTGGACCTCTAACCTCCAGAACTGTAACACAGTACATCCCTGTTGTTCGGGCCACTCAGCGTGTGGTATTTGCTACGGCAGTCTTAGAACACTTACACCCAGGTCGAAGAGAATCTTGCCAATGGAGCACAGATTATTTCTCGGAGGTTCAGAGAGACAGACGATTTAAACAGAAAAGCAACTTGAAAACCAGATAGACAACTTCTCTCCTCTCAGCCACAAACTCATTTCACAAAGAAATGCAAACCCAGAGAAGTCACAAGGTTCGACAAAAATCACTGAGCCATCTGGTCAGAGCTAGGAGTCAAGGTTAAATATTATGGCCATCACTTCCTTGTGCCCGATTTCTAGGCACACTTTATCTTGTCATTTGCTTGCATGTACATCTCCTCTAATTCACCATGACACCTTGAGAGCAGAGGCAATAATAATCCTGGAATCTGGCATGGTGCCGCACATACAGCAAGTCCTCCATACTATTTGTTAATAATAAGAGTTCGTATTTCAGGATCTTCCACGGGGTCCTCTTCGTGCTTACCAAGAAATGATGCCTTTCCAGAAACAATTTCCACTGTGGAGAATAGGAAGCAAGGCTCTTTATGTGTCAGGCTGTGGACAGCAACTCCCAATGGACAAATGAAGCCCTGTCCACAGCCAGCCTGGGCCAAGCAGCCTTCTGCTGACAATATGGTGCTCTGGGTGGAGTAGCCACTAAATCTCGCCAGGCACGCATGACCTTGGCTAGCTTTTGTCCACAACTACAAATTCATATGCCTTCCTCAGCTGAGCATCTCAGACGCTTCTTTTTAAAACTATATATTTTTATTGATTTCAGATAGGAAGGGAGAGGGAGAGAGAGAGAGATAGAAACATCAATGATGAGAGAGAACCATTGATCATCTGCCTCCTGCATGTCCCCTAATGGGTATCAAGCTTGCAACTGGCTCATGTGCCCTGAGCAGGAATCGAACTGAGACCTCTTCGTTCATAGGTCCATGCTCAACCCCACCAGCCAGGCCTCATATGCTTCTTAGAATCAGGGACCCTCTTAACTATCTCTGCACCTTCTACATTCTCAGGTTCAGCTCAGATGATGGCAGATGTCCAGTGAATGTGTGTCATCTTGAAACAACCTCGTATGCAGTTACCTCGCATACGAGGCAAGAAGAGGAAAATTTACAAGGTGTTATTTTGCTAAAACATACCTCTGAGGGGGATCTCGTGCCTTGTTATTTGTAACCCTTCTTTTCCAAAGCTGGAAGAGTGTTGAAAGAAATCATTATCAAGATGACACTTTTCAGCACTTAAAATGTCTGCCCGGGTTTAGAGAACAAAGCTTCAGTTAGCCCAGGATCTGCAGGAAAATCTCCCACGAGGCACACTGAGGATGTAAATTTTACATTGAACTTGGTTGTCCATAATAAATACGTTTGTTGAAGATGAAGATGTGGAACACATTTTACACAGACAGTAAGTTCTAAAGATCATGATGATGACGTTGTCTATTCCGAATTACCAAGTAGATTACATATACTCATGGGACAACTTCGTAGTACTCACATCTTACTTTCATAATCAGTTTTGGTACTTTTTATGGTTGAAATGGGTTCTGAGGAACTGAATATAATTTATTTTTATTGAGCTAATAGGAAAGCAAGAGAGGCTCCCACAGGCTATGTTTATGACAATTGTTCAAGACCTACCTTGATTGAGAGGAGGGTGTCGCTGGGTCCATTTGGTCTGGGACATAATTGTGGGGCTTGAGTGCAAAAATAAGAATGTGGCTCAGAAGTTGAGAATCAACCCATTTTGCTGCCTGTTGCCTGACCCCATCATGCCCTCTAGGGGTGACAATCTCTAGCCCACTAGCTACTCAGATGGGGGTGGGTGAGAGGCCCCTACCAAGCCAAATACTACCATGCCCCTCTCCAAGATGCATACCCAATCACAACACTGCCTACATCTGTTCCTAGATCTGCTACAGGGAGCAAAAGATAGAATGGGGTCTCCCTGCCTACTGGCTAACTGGTATCCACCTGCGCAAAGGGTGGCAACAGTCAAAGAGGGCAGGAGGAGGGCAGGTAAGGTCTGGAACACCAGGGACTGAAGGTGTGGTCACAGGACACAGTGAGCTGAGCTCCATTGTCCCATCAGACTTTTGTTACAAAAGACATATTCAAAGATAAATTAAGAAATGCAAGACAGCAATCATAGTGCATTAAAGACCTAAGCAAGGCCTTCTGAGCGTGAGTCTTGGGAAACTGCCTGGGTGGTCTGCCCAAGAATCCTTCCCCGCCTGGGACATATGCATTGGAGCTTAGTTTTTCATATGGGTTTTAACAGACGTGTTTGTCACATGTTGAGTGTGTACTGCTTTGTTCAATGTCATGCGAAAGCTAAGCTAAACGAGATCCTAAGATAGTTGGTGTTCAACAATTTTTTTCTTCTTGTTTCTCCCAAAGAATGTAGAATGGTGCTATTGACACAAATGCACTAGCAAACACCACATAAATCACAGAAGTCACAGCATGAGATGCTGAGAGATCAAATATTCTGGGTGCGCACATACAGGGAGTTGAATGAATGACAGTTTTAATCATAGCCAACACAGACTTCATTCTGGAGCCCTGGGCAGAAAGGGGAGAAGGGATCATCTCAAGTTCGAATGTGAGACAAGGGATGAGGAGGGAGGTTTCTGAGAAAGATGTTCACTGGCTAAGCTCACATCATTGATGCATACACATCATAAAGCAATTTCCACTCTTCGGGGAGAATTAGGTAATGATGCACCCTTGGAAACTATAAGAAAAATGAAGACATGCCTTACATGTTGTGGGTAAAGGCTGGAAACCTCTCAGCTCCCTCCTATTGAGATTTCTTAATAACAAAATCCCTTCCTGACGCTGTGCGTAATTGCCCGGAGAGGGGGCAGATGAAGCCTTCCATCCTAATGCCTGTTTCCTTGGTTCACTGGCTCCCCGCTGCCTGAAAGCTTCGTGCCAAATGGCTGCTGGGAGAAGTCACGCAGCCAGCGGGTGGATGGAAATAGCCCTGCCCGCTGGGAGAAAGAGGATCTTCTCACCCTCACGCAAATACCAGTGAAGCATTTTTTGCACCTCTGCCAGTTGCTATAGAGACCGTGTGGGGAACACATGTAAATATTCGGCATGTGTGAGACAGGCCAAGGTCCTCCAGTGCAACGTGGTTGGTTCCTCTTCTTGACTTTTCTCGCTCTGGCCCAGAGCTGCAGTTCACAGCCACATCAGTAAGCATTGTGGTTTCAGGCCTCAGACTTGGGAGGCTCATTTTTTTTTAAAAGAAACTCTTCTACCAGGAAGGACTGGAAACAGTCCACCTATAGGGACAGGAGACCCGGGTTTGAAACGCTTTCCTGTTATGTTTGTGGTAGCAGCAACTGACTCCGCCTCCACCTTCTCCTCTGTAAAATGGGAGACATAAACCCTGGTCATGTGCGGAGAATGAGAATGTAAAAGCTCTGTAAAGGTGAAAGCACTAGCTGTGTTGAGCAGCATTGTTATGTAATTACTGTATGCTGTGTAGACACTGGCATGTAAGAGCAAGGTTCCTCACCTGAGTTAGAGGTTAGGGGCATTGTTCCTCCTCAAGATTTGGTGTGGATGTCTTTAGACCAGTGGTCAGCAAACTCATTAGTCAACAGAGCCAAGTATCAACAATACAATGACTGAAATTTCTTTTGAGAGCCAATTTTTTTATTTTATTATTTTTAAAAAATTTAAATTTATTAATGTATTATATGTGTACATAGCTTACCATTGCCCACCCCCTCCCATACATGCCCTCCCTCCCCAGAGTTTTGTGTCCATTGGTTGTACTTACTTGCATGTATACCAGTCCTTCGGTTGATCTCTTATCTCCACCAGATCTCCCTATCCCACCCCCCTATCATTTGACGGTCTGTTTGTTGTTTTACTGTCTCTATATCTATCTTTCTGTTAATTAGTTTATAATGTTCTTTAATATCCATAAATGAGTGAAGTCATGTGGTGTTTCTCTTTCACTGACTGGCTTATTTCACGCAGCATGATGAGAGCCAAATTTTTTAAACTTAAACTTCTTCTAATGCTACTTCTTCAAAATAGACTCGCCTAGGCCATGGTATTTTGTGGAAGAGCCACATTCAAGGGGCCAAAGAGCTGCATGTGGCTCGTGAGCTGCAGTTTGCAGACCATGGCTCTAGTCTAGACCATCACTTTGTTCTGCTGAAGGCTGGGCTCAGAGGAGGAATCCCCACCATGGGGGCCTTGTTCCTGGCCCATCTCCTTCCACTCTGCTGGGGTCTCTGGTGATCCAGGGCACCGTCTCCCAACCTGGCACCCATGTGGAAACAGGACGGCTCAGCGGCCAATCTCTTCTGCCTTTTGAAAAACCCAGGTGTTTTCTTGTTATACAAACACACACCCAAGACTTAGAGAAGCTGGCAGAGCCAACAGGAAGAACCTCCTCCTCAAAGGGGCACGGAGGACCAGAAAGTACCTGTGAGCAAACCCTGGTTTGAATCCCAAGAGTGCCTCTTGAACTTCACCTTTATGTGTGGTTTTTTGGGGGGAGGTGCGCAGGAGGGGTGGAGCCAAGGGTTAGGGTGTTGTCCTGATGACTGACTGACTGCCACCACCCACGCGGAGCCTCTCATCAGACTGTTCCTCTCTATCTCCTTGGCAACCTGACGCGGTGCCGTCGTGGCAAGAGGAAATTGCAAACAGAATCAGTCAGTTGTGAGGAGCTGGGGCGTCCTCCTCCCTATCAGGTCTCCATTCCGGAGTCCTGGATTTGTGTTTGTGATGTGTCCTTCAGTCAAACACACCAGCCACTCCAAATTCTGGCCCTTGGAAGAAGCAGCCTCGCCCACGTTTCTGATGCTACACACCCAGTCAGTGAGCGGATGCTGGAAGCCAAAACCTGTGGTCTCCAACCATCCCAGCCCAAACCCCACCTCTCAAGAGCAGAACTCAGCAGGCAGGAATGTGAGGACAGTGTGAGTAGCAAGGGCGGTGGGAAGATAAGTGGGGAGCTGAGAGAAAGACAGAGAGAGCCCCGCCTGGTCAAGAATTCTCCAAATTCTCTTCCCTTGATATTCCACACCCCAAATCTCCCAAATGTAATACACTTACATCAGAATTCCCATGAAATTGGAAAGGGGAGACTAAGAGCATCCTGTGGTATTTTGTTTGTTTGTGTTTGCTTTGCCAGGAAAAGATGCAGAATTAAAGAGAGGCGTGAGAGAGGGAAGCTGGGATGCAGACAATAACGTAGACGCAACAGAGAAGTCATTATTCGCTGAGGAAATACTGCCTGAGAATCCACTGCATGCCAGGCCTTGTTCTAGATGTTGGGGAAACCGGAGTAAACAACATAGAAATTTCTGACCTCGTGGAGCTTAAAGTCAAGTGAGAGGCAGAAAATAAAGATGACAAATTTATTTTTAAAATGACAAGATTACAACAAACTATTATGAGGCTGAGCCTGGTTTGGCTCAGTGGTAGAGCGTCGGTCTGCGGACTGAAAGGTCCCGGGTTCGATTCCAGTCAGGGGCATGTACATTGGTTGCGGGCACATCCCCGGTAGGGGGTGTGCAAGAGGCAGCTGGTTGATGTTTCTCTCTCATCGATGTTTCTAGCTCTCTCTCTCCCTTCCTCTCTGCAAAATATCAATAAACTATATATATTTAAAAAAAACTATTATGAGTAACTAAAATATATTGTATGTGTGAGTGTGTGTGCGCACACACACACACACACAGAGCAGAATGGAGGAGTGTGGAAGAGATTTGCAACCTAGGATAGCATAACCAGGGAAGTCCTCACTATGAAAGTGGCATCTGAGTCCAGTCCTGGCCAGTGAGATTGTGAGCTGTGTTGGTTCCTGGGAAAGGAACATTCTGAGCCCAATCAGGAAGCCAGAGTGGCTGACCCAGTGAGGGATGAGGTGCGGGGGGGAGGGTTTTTTGGGGGGAGGAGAAGGGAATAGGGAGTGTGAGGTCAGGTGGGGCCTCGAGGGCCACTGAGAGTGGTTAGGCTTTTCCTGAGTTAACAAAGAGATACTGGAGGGTCGTAAACAGAGAAGTGGCCTGATTTGACTTCTGTCTACAGGATCATTCTGGCTACTTCATAGAGAATAGATTTGGGGTGGGATGGCTGCTGATACCCAGAGTCTTTGTTAAAAAAGGGGAATTGGAAAGTGTTAGGTTTGAGACAAGAACACCACACCAAACCTTCTGTTATGTTTTAGGAAGGGTTGAGGAAAAACTGGAAATGGGATAGTGTGGGCGTGATTCAGTGTTAATTAACGGTGTTCCCACACAACCTGAAATCATCTTAGCTGTCACCAGTGGTTTATCTCCCACCTCTTGGAAAATGTGGTCTAGAGAGAAGCCAAGCATTCACCACACATGGATGCTATAATTTATCCAGACCGTGGAGGCTCTTGGCAGGCAGCTGCTATTCAGACATGACTTAAGAGACACTAAGCCTGACCCTCCTTCACTCCATAAGTTGGACAAAACACTCAAAATTAAAATATTTTATGTAAATGTAGTGGGGCCACTCAGTGATTCACACACCCTCACACATGCAAAGATATGCAGCTTCTTTGTTTCCCGTCAAATCTTCTTGGAAGCCCCCACCCCATGGAGTATCGAGGAGATTTCACCTGTACCGTCAGTCAATCTCCTGACATTAGCAGCTGGATCTCTGGTTAGTGGTGGTTCATTACCATGCAGCTATGAGCGTGGGAAGCAGTTTGGTGACCTCTGTTATCCGTGGGTTTCCCTGCAGGTGTCTAGGTCCCGTGCTAGTATTCTCTGAGATTGTCCTCGGCATGCAGTGGCATCCACAGGGCATTGACATCACCATTGTCTCTGGAAATCAAGCTCCTTGACCTCACTGGCCTCCCCTTCCCAACGTCAGGCCTCTGTGTTTCCAGGGATTCCTCCTTGAGCTCCCTGACCTTTACATGGGAGTGTAGAGGTAGGCCACATCGCTAACTACCAAGATCCCTCATTTGCTAATGCTGCACTGTCCTACTCAAACCCTGTCAGACATGATGCCACGGTGAAAGTGGGGGGTTTCGGGTTGTTGTCAGCCTCCTCCAGGCTATGTGTGGGAAGGGAGGCCATTTGTCCCAATACTCCTTAGTCTCCCCCAAACCTTTCTGATTGCTTCTATATTTCTTTCCCCAACAAGGCTTGGCCCCAAGAAAGAGGAGAGGTAAGATCTTTTAAAATATATATATTTTATTGATATTTTATAGAGAGGAAGGGAGAGAGATAGAAAGCTAGAAACGTCAATGAGAGAGAAATATGGACCAGCTGCCTCTTGCACACCCCCTACTGGGGATATGCCCGTAACCAATGTACATGTCCTTGACTGGAATCGAACCCCAGACCCTTCAGTCCACAGACCGACGCTCTACTACTGAGCCAAACCGGTTTCGGCGAGAGGTAAGATCTTGATGCGTTAAGTTCTTACCCTGTCTTCACCTCTCTTCTCCTCCCTGTACTCTCCTGAACAGGAAGAATAGTGCTTTCCTCCCTCCCCCCTTTGCTGGTATGAATGTATCCCTGAAAATATTTTTGTTTCCTATTTTTTAGTCCTTCCCACTTCACTGGGGCCATGATGGTTGTGCCAAGTGGGCCATCAGGGAAGCAGATGCTGAGGCAGAATTATGAATGCAAGAGGTTTATTAGGGAGCAACAGTGGTGAAGATAAAAGAGGAAGAATGCAGAACTGGACAGGGGCTCAGACCACAACGCATATCAGAGGAAGTTTTGGTCAGGCCGATGGGGAATTCCAGAACGAAGATTGTTCATTAGCGAAGTTCATGTTGAAGAGAAATGTCCAGGTCTCCCCGCTGCTCAGTGCTCAGCAATTGGCGGGGGGCTGCCCCAGGAAGGGGGAGGCAGGTTCTAAGGCGCTAACAATTATAGGCTGCAGGCTGACTGCACTTCTTACAGTTCAACAGCAGGCCTTTCTGGGAGGGAGACCCAGGTGGGCACCTCCCACACTGCCACGATGATGGGATGATGGGAAGGTTGCTAAAGAAGAGATGGATAGGGGACATCAATGTTCAACATATTCTACATAAGTTATGTATTAGGCAAGCCCTTAAAATCATCATAATATTAGCATAACATTAGCCCACATCTTCTTCTCTGCAACTGAGGTCTATGCACTGAGACCACAGCACAGAGCAAGACACACAGATTTGATTTGTCCTGCAGGGCTGGCATAATGCTTTAAAACCATGAGCATGGCCTTCACGGAGCTTTCTGCTTTTTTATGGGAGGCCTTCTGTAAATCCCCCAAATGCCCATTTTCATTCAGTGTTTGCAACCAGCAAGCGCCCAACAGTTCATCTAAACCCAAGTCTTTTACCAAGACAACCTCTGCATGCTGCCAGAGAAATTTCAGTGGTTGTCGATAGCAAACGCATGGTGGTAGATGGCCAGAAATCTCGAGTCAAGAAACTTTCTGTGAGCCAAAAACCGGTTCAGCTCAGTGGATAGAGCATCAGTCTGCGGACTGAAGGGTCCCGGGTTCGATTCTGGTCAAGGGCATGTGCCTTGGTTGCGGGTACATCCCCAGTGGGGGGTGTGCAGGAGGCAGCTGATTAATGACTCTCTCTCATCGACGTTTCTAACTCTCTGTCCCTCTCTCTTCCTCTCTGTAAAAAATTAATAAAATATATTAAAAAAAAGAAACTTCCTGTGAGTCAGAAGCCAATCATCCAACTGTCTGTTCACCAGTTTTCCTTCCTATGAGTCACTTCAAGAAGCTTGTCTTCATCATTCTCAGTTTTCAGCCCTTTTCTGGTTTAATCAATGGCAGCTGAAGCCATGTGATGGCCCTTGGAAAGGAAGTGGTAGAGAAGAGATGAAAGGTGAGAAAAGAATCTGTATGTGGAGGGAGGGAGAAGCAAAATAAAACAAAACTGGAGGAGAAACAAAAGGACTTGAAATTTCTTGCTATCCCAGGAGTCAAAATATTGCTTAGTTTAGTCATGATTTATCACAAAGGCAACCAGTTTCCTGGGCCAGCCAAAATACAAGACTCCAGGAAAATTTGAATTTCAAGCACTGATTTTTGGTAGAATGCAATAGTTCAGACATACCTTATATCAAATTTTTTTTCTTTGTTTATCTGAAATTAAACTCAATGTTCTGTATTTTTATTTGCTAAATCTGGCAGTCCTTTCCTGGGGACATTTCAATCTCGTTACTTTGGGTTGATGAGGGTGATAAGATATCACACTGAAGAGAAAATGGAGAAGATAGCACCATCTTCCTGCTTTCTAGAAAAAAGATCCAGGTTATTTGGACTTGCTGGTTTCCTCCTTTGGGGGTAGCTTCTGCCTTCCCCGCTCGGCTGAGCACTGAGCACTTCAACTTGATCACTGTTTCAAACCCATCAGAAGGTCACTGAAATTGTACTTGCTGTCCTAGACTTGATATCTTCCATGACTCAGATAAACTTGGGTCCCACAAATCTACTGAGACTCATTCTTGCCTTAATCCCTACCATGTTTGTTCTATCAATAGAACTGAGCTTTTTTTCTGCCTATATCTGAGGTCCTGAACTCTAGATCATTCAGCCGTGGTTTTGACATTCTGCCTAGACTTTAACCATTTTCCTTTTTTAAGAGGTTGCCTTTAGCCTATGCCTAGGGTGTGTCTTCAAACCAAACACATCACCTAGAACCACAATGCTGACTCTGCCTCACCATCTTATAGAACAGGGATTGCCAAGCAGTTCTTTAAAGGGCCAGATAAAAACTATTTGGGCTTTGTAAACCTTCAGTCTCTGCCACAACTACTCAATCCCGCCATTGTAGCACGAAGAGACACGTGTTCCAATTGAGCCCAATTTACAAAAATGGTCATGGGCTGGATTTGACTGACCCCTAATTTGATGATCCCTGTTTTTAAAAAAAAGTCTGTGATCATTTTCTTCCTGCCCAAAAGTTTCCACTTAGAGATAGATGTTGGCCTATTAGCTCATGGGAGCCACATCTTTTCTACTTGCCATGATGTGGACAGCTGCTCCATGCCCCATCAAGGGCCAGTCCTATTTTTCAAACTCAGTGTCCTACTCTTAGGCCTGACAGTTCCAAGCTTTCTTCTTTCCCTCTACCAGCCTCTAAGGTCCCAGCATGTGTAGAGGAAATTCAACTTTTTTCTGCTTTTGTTTCCACAAACCAGTGTCCATCCCCTTTGTTTCCATAAATATTATCTTAGTTTAAGACCTAGTTGGTAATGCTTCGGACTGGTTCTGTTTCCTCTTTGGACTGTTTACTGAGGAATCTTCATCTTCCTATTGCTGCTACATAAGACAATGAGACTACCCACCAGTGCAAGGCATTGCTTGTCTTATAATAATTACAGAACTAGAGAAAAATCATCTCTCTCAGATGATTAAAATCCCCTGACAGAACCAGGTAAAAGCAACCAGTGCATGACTCCAGGGCTACACATGTTGTGCTTTCAGTGTGAAGAAAAATCAACATTATCTATTTATTGTATCAATGCTCTTATTAAAAGCAATAATATAACCTTAGGAAGACCTTATTATGGTATACAAACGCAAAGTAGATTTCACAAGCAACCAAATACATGTGTAAATAAGTCTACTTAGTCACCAGGGAAGGACTTTGGGACCTAATAAAAAAATTTTTCCAAAAATAAAGTTTTAAATTAGAAAAGATAACAATTTTGAAAGAACTCTTTTCAAGTAATCTTGTTTGATACTGACTGCTGCTCTGGGTCAGTTTGACCACCATGTTCTACACATCCTTTTTCTTTGTGGGATATGTATTTCTCTCAAAGGTTGAGTGCAATTGAAGGCTTTATAAGCCAAATCCTAGTTTAAATAGACAGAGATCACTCTTTAATTTTGGAGTCTTCCTTTCCTCATTAAAAAAAATTGTTTTCTAGTTCTTACTTTTTCATTGTAATAAATTTCCAATAACCATTATGCCCTTAAATGGAAACTCCCTACATTTACTTAGGAAGAATTCTTTTTGAATTATCTGAACTCCTTCAAACCAGTCAACTAGCATATAATTTTGTTAGAAGGGATATATACACTTGCTGCTGATCTAAAATCAAGTTGGGTTGAGATGGCATCTTTGAAGAGCCCCTTGAAACATTTTAAGACTCTCACCACATGAGGTCAGCTATGAGGAAACCTAAGAAAGGCACCCAGGGTTTAGAGGTCTCTGTAAAATGTGATTATGCACTTCCCATCCACCAGGCAGAACTTTAGTTGTAAGTTATCAAAGAGTAGGAAAGTGATCCCTGTCCAGGTTACCACAGATGAATGGTGGCTTTGGGCCCTATGTAGAGTAACTGAGAAGTCAGAGGGCTTCATTCTCTAAGTCCAGGAAAGCAACAACATAAGAAGAGAAAGTGTCAACCCACCTTGCTTCCTATGGACCTCCATAACATCATCTCTCTTGAGGAGATGACATAATGCATAATTCATCCAAATGAATACCCAATGGTGAGTTTTAGACCATTCTCTCAGGATCTTTCTCTATCACAAAGACCTCCCTATATATTATATGAGATCATGAAAAGGGGGTGAGCAAATAAAGAATAGCTGTGAGGTAGACCACCAATCGTGTGTGTTGCTGGGGCAATTGGGTTGTTCCTCTCATAGATGCAAAGTCACATTACATTAAAGGCATTCTAAGAGATGTGAACTACCGTCATGAGATCAGGGATATTACTGAGGTTCTAGTTCAGGGCCAAGCGATTCCATTTTTAAATCCTGCTGTGACTCTCCAAAGAACATTTCCTAGTTACATATAAAAGCAAGTCATTATGATTTCAGCTTACGTTTATTTCTATGTTTGGCATGCAATTCATCAAACCTCACCCTCTGAGCTCACAGCCCACAGATATCTCATAGCACTTACTAAAATGTGTAATGATTTGATATGTTTATTACTTTGCCTCTCCCATCACTTTCCCATCACTTTTATTCTCATCTGCCTTCTTCTTCTTCTTCTTCTTCTTCTTCTTCTTCTTCTTCTTCTTCTTCTTCTTCTTCTTCTTCTTCTTCTGGAAGCACACAGCACATGTTTGGAACATAGTAGTCACATACACAAAAAAAGATATTGAGTTATTGAATGAGTAAGTTAGAGAATGAAAAGTTTGGATGTGTAAACTATGAGTCAGATCTTTAGGGCAGAAAAGTCACCTAGTTCTATCAATATCTTCACTAAATTTTGTTGAGCCCAAAAGATTGTTTTTACTGCTTACCTGTTACCCAGTGGGGAACACCATGGGGAGGTGGCCAAGAAAGGCACCTTTCCATTGACCTCCATCAGTGTTTGCATGGGAAGTTTGGCTACATCAAAAGAGCTGCTCTCTTGCCAAAACCGGTTTGGCTCAGTGGATAGAGCATCTGCTTGTGGACTGAAGGGTTCCAGGTTCAATTCTGGTCAAGGGCATGTACCTTGGTTACAGGCACATCCCCAGTGGGGAGTGTACAAGAGGCAGCTTATCAATGATTCTCTCTCATCAATGTTTCTAACTCTCTCTTCCTCTCTGTAAAAAAAATCAATAAAATAATATATTTTTTAAATGAGCTGCTCTCTTATCAGCTACAAGAAACAGAAAGTGAATTGTCTTTAATGTTTGTGTTCTAGGACTCTGGTTGAAGGCAAAAGAGAGTTCTGGGATCTTCCAAGGATCTCAAACTCTCCAATTTTTACTGCTGTGTGCTGAGTCCCCAGAGCTGACTCAGAGGGAGTCCCATCCTGAAACAGGTGGTCACCAGTTGCATAAATATGGCCCCCAGTTTCAGGTTGTGGGGCTCCTTGGATTATTTTCCCTCTCAGGCAGGAAAGCAGAGTAGAATCTCTGGTGAATGGAGAAACATGGAGAGTGGAAGGTCTTCAGACAGGCCTCAGCTAACGACTTTGAAGACCATGGAATAGGTAAGTCTGTCCACTGCTCCTTTATCACAAAGGAGAAGAGAGCAGGGGAAAAAGGGATCAAGCTGAGAGTGGGAGGGAGTGGGTAGGGGAACCAAGTTAGAATCATTCAAAAGAATGCTGTAAGGTAGGAAAATTATGGCATATCTGGAAAGTTTAGGTCAACAAACATCATTTCTGCTGCTATTATTTCTCCAACATCCCTCCTCTCCATGAGTGCTTTCCTTGGCTGCTACTTCCCAGACAAGTTCTAGGGGGCCTGGGTGGTGACAGTAAAGTGAGGGAGGGAGAAAACTGGGAGGCATTTCAAGAGCTTCTTCCCCAACATGCTTCTTCATTTCCCTTATAATCCAGTTTTAGATTGAAAAACAGTGCAAAGAGATTCTTACTGCAAATGTCCACAGCCCTGTTGGCTCACACCTTAAAATCCTGCAGGTTTTTTTTATTTTAATATATTTTTTATTGATTTTTCACAGAGAGGAAGAGAGAGCAATAGAGAGTTAGAAACGTCGATTAGCTGCCTCTTGCACACCCCCTACTGGGGGTATGCCCGCAACCAAGGTACATTCCCTTGACCGGAATCGAACCCGGGACCTTTCAGTCCCCAGGCCGACGCTCTATCCACTGAGTCAAACTGGTTTTGGCAAAATCCTGTAGGGTTTTTATAAACTTTCTAGCAGGGGTCCTGCTCAGCTGATGATTCATTATAAAGAGATTTTTGGAAACGTTTAGGATTTTCAGTCAATGTGTAAGGCATGTAGGACAGTTTCCTTAGAGCATTAGTTAAGTATACAATTTTACCTATATGTTCCCAAAAATTCTAGTTTAGCACTTCTTAGTTGGGATTCAGGAATCTGTATTTTAACAACACCACCAGGTGATTCTCATCATGAGAGAAGTTTGGGAAACACTGCCTTAGAGGACTCCTTCCTCCAGCCCTTAGTCTCTGGCTTAGTGTCAAATGGTGCTCTGCCTGCCCTGGGACAAAGAACTCTTCTGGGAAAACAGAACGGCCTGGGCTGGACTAGCAGACTGGCAAAAAAGAGCACCAGAGGAGAGGGTCATAGGTGTTTGGCAAACCAGCTCTAGCATGGAGAAGCTTACCCTCAGGTTGCTAGTTCAAATCCCGGCTGAGCTGAGGACAGGGAGAGGAGAGGATGTTAACTGAAGATGTTTGCTTATTTCCCTCACTGGATGGTTGGTCCCCACCGAGGTCCAATTTCCAGGACACGGTGTTGTCCCACTTACCCTCACACCTGCAACAAATCAGCCATCTGGCACAGGTGACGCGGGGCCAATTCCTCCAGCATGAGGATATCTCATTCTGCAGCGGAAGCAGGATTTAAGGCAGGGCTGATCTCAGAGGGCCATCCCTTGGATGACTTCTCATTTCTGTCTATTTCCTTTTCCTAAGTGATCTCATCCAGTCTTTTAACTTCAGCCAACACCCAAATTTACATCTTCTGTACCAACTTCTCCATTGAGCTCCAGCCTCCTTACCTCCAGCTGCCTCCTTATACAGCAATCTCCACCAGGATACCTAACAGGCTGGGACTACACATGTGCAAACAGTATTTTGAAAGCTCCCCCGACACCTGTGCCACCCACATGCCAGTTGACAAGAGCTCCATTCTTCCAGTTGCTCAGGCCAAACATCTTGACTCTTCTCTTTGTCTTACAACTCACGCCCAAACAGTAAACCTTGTTTGTCCCTACCATAAAAGATATCCAGTTCTCACCATAGGCACCACTGGTCCAAGGCATCATGGTCTCCCAACTGTATCACCATAACAACTTCCTGAGCGGGCTCCTTGCTTTTGCTTTTGCTTTCTATTTCCCCTTTTCTTTCTATTCCCTCCCAGCAGCCTCAGTGAGTCTTCAAAGTTAAAGCAGATCATGTCCCTCTTTCAACTCAAAAGCCTCTGTCTTATTTAGAGGCAGAGCCACAGCCCTTACAATGGGTCTAGGAGGCCCTCATGATCCCTGACTCTGATCTCTGCTGTCGTCTTTGCTCGTCCTCCGCCTGCCACACTGGCCTCCTGGCTGTTTCCCAGACACAGAAACGGTTCCCATCCCAGGCTCCCTCGGTGTGGAACGTTATTCTCCCAGGCACCCACATGGCCACCCCTCTTCTCCAGGTCTTTCACGTTTGGGTGGGGCCTTCCTTGACCACTCTCCACACAAATAAAATGTTATTCTTGGCACCTGCTACCTCACGTTCCTACCTTATTTCTCTTCGTCACATTTGCTTGTTTCCTTGTGCATTTTCTACCAGAATGTAAGTTCCACAGGAATAGGACCTTTTCTTTCGCTCACTGTTGTCTTTGCAGTGCCTATAATAATAGTAAGTGCTTAATCAATATTTGTCAAGTGAATGAATGCATGAATTTCTGATCTGCTTCCACTTTCTGATCCCAAGATGAGTGTAATTCCCAGATTCAGTTTTCTTAACCATAAAAGGATTGGGGTGAAGTTTGATGGTTTTATTTGAGGATAGAGTTTTTTTAATGGCCTTACAAGGAAGATGTTCAACTTTTAAAAAAATCTGTAAAAAAGCCATTAAATTTTTTCCATTGTGGCTGACACATTTGGTAAGAACAACAAATTCACATACAGTGGTGAACCTGAATTTCGGAGTGTGTCAGAAACAAGGTGGGGAGAAACATTTTATCATTTATTAGAATGAAGATCAGCCCTCATTTACTTAGATAAATCTCTTTTTCCTCAGTAGAGCATACCTACAGAAAAGGGCATGAGTCTTAAGTGGATATTGCAAAGAAAACTCACCCAAAGTACCCACCACCCAGGTCAAGAAATAGAAGAGTACCAGCACTCAGGGCCCACCTCATGGCCCTTCCCACTGCTACCTCCTTCTTGCTTTTTAAAGGGACCACTATCCTGACTTGTAGCACCATAGATGAAATTTGCTTGTTTTTAAATTTTGTATAAATGGAATCAGACAATATGTATTCTCTTTGTAACTAGCTTCTTTCATTACACATTAGATTTGTGAGATTCATCAAAGTAGTGTGCAATGGTGGCTAATTTATTTTCATGTGTACAGCACTTCATTCTATGAATATCATCATGTATTCATCTGTTCCACACTTGATGTATATTTGAGTCGTTTCTATCTAGAGACTATTATAAACATTTTTGTGCATTTTTTTGTGTGTGCACAACCTGGGTATGTGTTCTGAGCAGGAATTGAACCCACCACATTTTGGTGTATGAGACGTTTTCTCCAACCGAATGAGCCACACTGGCCAGGGCTGAAAGAGTTCTTTATGCACTCTGAATGTGAGCCCTTTATCAGTTACACATGCTGTGAATATATTTTCTCATTCTGTACCTTGATTTTTTAAAATGATATCTTTTGTAAAACTAATTAGTTTTGATAAATGAATATTTTAAAATTCAATATAGAGACAATTCTTCTTTACGTTTAGTGCTTTTTGTGTCTTATTTAAGAGTATCTGCCTACCCAAGATCAAAAAGCTATTCTTCTAGAAGCTTTTCTCTACAATCTACAGACGACATAGTATTGATTTCTTTTTCTTGTGGTATGAGACAGGGGTTGAGTTTTAATCATATTTTTCCATTTGGATATTCATTTGACCAGCATCATTAATTGCAAGATTGTCCTTCCCCCACTGCTTTGCGGTGACGTCACTTCCATAAATCAACTGCTTACATATGCTTTGGTCTACACTCTCTACTCTGTTCCACTATTTGTCTATTGTTGTGCCCATGCCACACTGTTTTAATTAGTCACTTTATAATCATTCTTGACATGTGGTTAAGCCCTCCAACTTTGTTCTTCTTTGAGGTGGCCTTGGCTATTCTAGGCTCTTTGCATCCCCACCTTACTTTTACATGGAATATGGAGGACCTTGAAAACGTAAAGCATCTTCCCATTTGGGTGGAGCCTCACATCATCCAAGTCACCAACTCTGAGCTGGCGTCCTAAGATCCATAGCCACACTTCATTCCACAAATCACCTCTAGTGTGGTCCTCACCATCACACCAGGTGCTGCCTGGTTCACCCCCACGTCTTCTCCTTCCTTCTTTTTCTCCAAAAGGCACTGTCTTGGGTGTGCAGTGAATCAGGGCACACAACACCCTGGGCGTTTCTGCTGCTGGGACTACCTCTATTGTTTCTAGTAATGAATGAAGTGTATTGTGTTCTTACTATTGTCAGGCACTGTGCTAAGTGCTTTGCATGCATTATCTTATTTAATCCTTCCTACCACCCTGGGAAATTGGGCCTCTTTTACTGTCCCTTAAGGAAATACCTAATTTCTTCAAGGACCCTATCTTCCCCACTCACTGTTCCTCCTCTGTCAGCTTCAGCATCTCCGTGGAACATAGCTTTTCTGAGCTAGAGGGGATCTGAGAGATGTTTGATTTGACAAATGAGGAAATTAATGCCCAGAGAGGGAACTAATTTATTTGGGGCCTCCTCAGCTGGTTAATGGCAAAAAGGGGATTAGAATTTAGGTTTCCTGACTCCCAGCCAGTCTACTTCTCCCACACACATTTCCCAGTCACAGCATCCAGCCAACAGATGTCCTTACTGCTACCCATTTATTTCATCCTTTTTTCCATTTAAATTTCTTCCAAGACTTATCTACGATGTTAGCTATTTTCACTTCCTCACTTCCCTTTCTCTCCTTGACGAATGCCAATTCTACTTCCTTACCGAAACTACTCTCATCAAAGCCACATGCAACTACTATGTTGCTGGACCTAATGGTCTTCACTCTCTCCCATATTTCTGGAGCACTCAGCTAGCTTCTGCCCACTTGGTTACTCCTATTGTTCTTGCAACACTTTCCACTCCTTTTGGCTATATCCACACCCTCTCAGATTTTCTTCTACTTCATTGACTGTTCTTTCTCAATACCCCTTAGCTGGATCCACCCTCCTCTGCCTCCACATGAGATTTTAGAGTGTCCCACATTTGCTCCTTGACCCATATTTTTTTTTACCCACCCTCTCTAAGTGACCGCACTAGTCTTATGACCCTAAATACCTCATATGTGATGTTTCCCAAGTTAGAAGTTCCAACCCTGACTTCTGAGTTTTAGATTTTAACTAGAACACACCCTCTCTGTTTGGATGTGGTTTCAATTGGGTCCTCTATAAAGCAGAGCCTGAGGCAAAGATTAAGATACTAACAGTTTAATTGGGAAGTGAGGAAGGTATTGGTTGTAGTATAAAATGGAAAGAAGACCATAGGGCGTGTGAGATAATGTGAGGAGCTGCATCACCATCCCAGCTTCCACCACACAGAGCTGCTGAAGGTCCCAGAAAGTCACTCAGCATGTGCAGCTTCTTGGGAAGAGTTGCTTGAAAATATTGTACCTTAGAGTTGTCCATTGGAGAGGGAAGAAACGACTTTATTTTCTAGCTCCCACTGAACTCTCATTTCCCCTCATGTAAGGTTCACCCTCAGGTTTCTACCTCTATGCTATTGTTATGCAAAAGCTTATTCCCTGTTGGCCTGCAGAAAGCCACCTTGCCATGTGGTGTTCCATTTACATCTGAACATAGAAGACCAACTCAGAGCTAATGGAGCACTGGCTGAAAGAGTTGGTACAATATGCGTGGCCCGATTACACAGATCAGTATGAACATGACCAGACAGGACTCCTGATTTCTTTCTCCCAACCAAACTGCTTCCCTCTTGACCCATTTTTTTTTTTTTTGTTGTTGTTGCTCTGTCCCTAATTTGGCTCAGATGGGGATCCTCTCTAATAAAAGAGAACTATGCAAATTGACTACACCCACAAGCCACTCCCACCAGTCAATCAGGGCAAGTATTCAAATTAACCCAACCAAGATGGTGGTTAATTTGTAAAGCCAGGCCAGATCGAAGACTGAAGACAGCGTAGAAAGAAGCCAAGTGCTGCAGAAGGGAGCGAAGCTGCGAAGAAAAAGCAAGCAAGCGGGCAGCGGAGAAGAAAGGGAAGCAGGCGGGGCGGGGTGGGGAGAAGGGAGAAAAGCAGGCGGGGAAGCAGAGACTGCAGCAGGAAGTCCTATTGCAGGAATCTTCCTGCAAGGGGCCTCTAGTTAATTATAAAAGCCAACTACCATCCTATATTATAAAAGGGTTATATGCAAATTAATCATCACTTCATCACTAAGATGGTGGCACTCAGTCCTCTCAGCCCCACTGGAATCCCCCAGTCCCAGGGGAGTGGGGGTGGGGCAGCCACTGAGGGTGGGCAGTGTGAGCGGCCTGAAGGAATGCTTGCTTTGTCACCACAGTGACGAGGCAAGCATTCTTTGCCTGGTCACCGATGGACCTCTGGGCCACAGAGAGCCTCTGGGCAGCAGAAGCCGAGCGGCCAGGCCCCAAAGAGAGCTACTGGTGCACGGATTCATGCTCAGGACTACTAGTCCAGATATAATAACCCACCAAGCAATTTCCTTTAAGAAAGGATGACAAGAGAGGAAACTTGCATGTTTCCTGGCATCCCCAGTCCATTTTAAATGTCAGAAATGATGATCATCCCTTTGGAGGACTAGTCTGTGGCCGGATTTCAGTTGAGACCTTGATAGGCCACAGGAAGTCACACCCTCAAGCCAAATTACGCAGGTAGGAATAGGGGACATTTTGGCATGTTCTTACAAACTCCAGGGAAGGAGCTTTTGCAGAAATGCATGCTTTGATGCATGTTACCTTACTTGAATCCAACCTGGATTAAAGGCTGCTGCTAAAAAGGGAAAATGTAGCTATAATGTTTGGGAATTTTTTTTTTGGGGGGGGGAAGGGGGAAGACTTGACAAGACAAAACCAAGAAACATAAATGTCTGTTCAGCTCCTCTTGTCATCACCCATAGTGTCTGATCCTCCTCCAGTGCCTCTTATCTCCCCCCCCACTATTTCCCCCTGCCCCAGCTTCACCTTTTCCTCATCTTCTCAGGATCTATCTGTTTCTAACACTCTATACATATTTGAGAGTTATGTGTGGTTACTCTTCCCTGGGCATTATTTTATGGTTTTATGCGTATTCCCTTCACTAAATCTCCTAACAACCCTGTGAGGTAGGAATCTCTAATGTCTTCATTTCACAGAGGAGAGAACTTTGATACAGAAGAGTCAGGTAACTTGCCCAAAGTCACCACAGCTCGTACGAGACAGAGCAGAAATTCAGATCTGGGCAGCCAGGCTCCATGCTCCAAATCAGAACATTATGCTGAATTTCTATTATTGACAAATACGCTTTAAACGATTTCTTCTTTTTTTCAAGACCATTCCTATTTCAGAAAAAAAAAGAAAAAAAAAGCCTTCACTCAAAGAAATGAAACATTTAAATGTGGACTTCATATAGCCAGTAACAGGGATATGGGGCGAGGGAGGGGGCACCACTGCCTTCCACATGCTCTTTATCTGTCATGCCCTGTCACCCAGGCTAAGAGACATACAGGACCCACACAGGAAGAGTGTATTATATAGAACAGCTTCATCTTGTGCGGGTTATTTCAAAGAGCTTCAACTAACATTTAAGACACGGAATTACTGCCTGCCAGAGACTGGACTGGGAGCTGCACACACCTTACCTACATCAACAAGAGGGGGGCAGGCATGTGAACTCCCCTTTAGAGATGAGGATGCTGAGACATGAAGTCCCACAACTTGCACACAGCCATCCGCCTCCCTTTGTCTGAGCCCAGCCCCAGGTCTGTCTGGTCTCTTTCGGCTACACAGAAATGATGAAAGAGTGAAAGCTGCTAGTTTTGTGTCCTTTATTTTTGGTCACAATGTCAACTTTGGCAAATGACAAGGTAAGAATAGAACCTTCCATTTCCCTTCCCCATGACGCAGTTCCTCCCCCAGACTTTCACATCGTAGAGTATGGCGCTCCATCAGCCTAGGCACTCAAATGAAAAATCCAGGACTTGCTCTTTGTTTATCCCTCATCCTACCTTCTTTATATAAGTTACCAGCAAGTTCTGCCAATTCTGTCTCTGAATGCATCCTGCCTCCATGTTCTTCTGTCCATCTCCACCAGCAACCCCTATGATGCTTCACCCTGCAATCTGTCTCCAAATAGAAGCTGTGTTTGACCTTCAGAAGGTCTAAATTTGACCTTGCTCCTCTCATAAATACTCTCCCAGCTAGGTTATTTGCCACTTCCCTGCTGTCTCACTGATCCCTGGCCGTGGTGTAATAGGTCAGGCTCAACCCCATTCAGGACCCTTCCCCGAGTCCGTGGCTGTCAGCTCCTCAAAAAGGTCAACTGATTCTGAACTAGACATCCTCCCTCTGTCAAGATTAAATGTACCAATCCATCCACCCAAAGTCTGAGCCCAGCTCCTGGCATGCAGCAAGCACTCACTCCATTGATATTAGTTCTTGCTATTGCATTGACCATTGTTCTAGCAGAGACTCCACAGGGAATATCTAGGTGATGAGATAAGTAGAATAGGAAAGAGGAATAATATTAACATCTGGATCCCCAGGAGCTTCTATGATGGGAAGGTAAGGTAATTTTAGAAGGAAAATAATGTGGGCTTGTCCATCCTTTCTTGCCTTAAAAAAAAAGTTATTGCTATTATTGTCACACACAATGACTACATGCCTAATGGAAGCATGTTTTACCGTCACAATATACATAGTTTGAAAAAAATATAAGAACACTAAATATATTGTTTAAAGCGGTGTCCAGACCTGATCGGATTGATTTTCCTGAATAAGTTTCACCTTGGCTCTTAACAGTTTCTATCGAGATTTTTCTATGACTTAGCAACAAGTACCTAAAACAAAGTATGTCCTCTTTTTTCATATTTGAGTATCCTTGCTAACAGTCTAGGAAATGACTTCCAGAAATATGCAAAGAGGAAAAAGGGTGAAAAAACCCCCTGTTAGATTAGAATAACCTATGCACCGGATACTTGGACCTGTCCATTCAGTAAGAGCTGCTTTATAACAGATAAAGGTGATGGTGTGGAGACTTCACACTCAACAAGCTGTGAGGCTGGACCAGGGCAAACTTTTTGACTCGAGGGCCACAATGGGTTCTTAAATTGGACCGGAGGGCCGGAACAAAAGCAACCTGACCATGCTGGCACTCTCATCTTGGGCTGCTGGTGAAGGAGCGGAGGGGAGAGCAAGAGAACCCTCCGCTCTTTCAGCTCCATGAGCTGGATAGACCAGCCGAATGGGCCAGATCTGGCCCGAGGGCCGTAGTTTGCCCACAGCTGGGCTGGACCCTTCTTCCACAGATGATGCCCTGGTTTGTGCACAAAGATACCCATCACAGCCTTGTTCTCAGTATTCCAGGTCTACTGCTTGTGGGCCGCTTCAGTGAGCTATGGAAAATTTGATGGCATATCCAAAAGTCATTAAAATAATACTGGCAAAGCAATTTTAAAACATGGGGCAAGACTTACATAATCATATCAAGTCAATGAAGGGGGCCTGCGACTGGGATGCATTAAAACCTGACATTGTACTAGTGACAGTGATTAAACTTTCACTTCATTTCACACAGCTTTCCCAAGAGAGACAGGGAGAGGAGTCCTGGGAATGAACCAGGGGCAACAGGCTCTTCTTCCTGATATTCATACTGGACATCCCTGTAGGCTTTTCTTCTTCTTCTTCTTCTTTTTTTTTTAGACATGAATAGTTTTTTTCTCTGTATTTTTCAAATGTCCTAACACTTGCCAGGTTGGCATGCTCTGTTTGAGCATCAACCTACGAACCAGAAGGTCACCGTTCAATTCCCAACCACATGCTCAGGTTGCGGGCTCAGTCCCCAGAGGGGATCATGCAGAAGGCGGCCAACCAATGATTCTCTCATCATTAATGTTTCTTTTTCTCTTTTTCCCTCTCCCTTCCTCTCTCTCTCTCTCTCTCTCTCTCTATATATATATATATATATATATATAGATAGATAGATAGATAGATAGATATACTAATATATTTAATATACTAATTGACCCTCACACAGTTGCAAAGATGATAGTGCCCACAGCCAATAAGGAGGGAATATGCTAATTGACTGCCCCGCCCTCAAAGATGGTGGCACACACAGCCACAAGATGGTGGTGCCCAGTACCCTCAGCCCTGCCTAGGCAGCAGGTGCACCTGCCTCCGGAATCCCCTAATCCCTTCAGCCTCCCAGCCACCTAGGGCCGGCCAAGGCTTGCACTGCAGGCAGTGGCAGCAGCGGAGGTGTGATGGGGCGTCACCTTCCCCTGATCGCTGTGTTGCTGCCCACCTCTGAGGGCTCCTGGACTGTGGGGGGGTGGGGGGTAGGCCTGGCTGAGTGACTCCCCCTCCAGTGCATGAATTTTCATGCACCAGGCCTCTAGCATACACACACACACACACACACACACACACACACACGTCCTAACACTTTAAAAAGAAACACTTTTGTTCTCTTTCATTGTTTTCCCAGAACCGTCCAGGAGGCAGCCGCTGAGGGCCCACATCTTGCCCCGTCCCCCGCACATGTGTAAATAAAGAGACACCTCTGTCTCTAATTTACCACGGGCTGTGCTTTCTCCTGTAAGCTGATACTCGGACCAGAGCCTGTGGGTGGGACGGGTGTTTTGTGTTTTCTGTCGCAGCTCCTTTTGGCTGATAAACTAGCACTTAAGCATTTCCCTTTTCCAAACCCCACATGGCAAGCGCCTTTGCGGTGAGGTGGCAGTCTAACCGTCGTCACCAGCACGAACGGCCCTGGGGACACTTATTTTTAGTTTGCTGTCTAAGCAAGAGTGAGGGTGGGGAACCGGGGGCCTTGGGGCCCCAAATTCCAGAATCCAGAGCATGGAGCTGCTACAGAGAGAGCGAGGAGAAGCCACCACCCTCCTCAGGAAGGCCCCAGCACCTTTTCAAGGGACCAGAAAGACAAAGTAGAGATCTTGTCTCGAATGGGAAGACCCTAGCCCACTTTTTCCATGGTTTAATTTCATCAAGGACTCTATGAAGCAGAAACAAGTCAACGCCCTTTGGGCAAATGTCAACCCAGGCTATCTTGGGCACTAATTGTAACCAAGAGGTGGATGTTGATGAGCAGGGACTCAGGGCGACATCTCCCTCCTAACAGAGCCAGGATGGGGTGCCTCATCTTCTGCTGGTTGAGAAATAGGCCCATCACCAAGCAAGGCCAATGAACTCTCTTCAGGGAAGAGCAGTCCTGAGTGAGGTGACACAGGGACTCCTGGCTGATGAGGAGTCTGTTAGAGTCTCTTCTGAGGTGCCCAGTTTCCTGTCCCATACAAAGCCAGTGTCTTTAGCTTTTTATTTGATTCTGTGAGCTACTCTGTGGCCTTCTAATGTGCTTGTGTGTGGGGTCTGACATGTGTGTAGTTTTTTTGTTGTTTGTTTTTTGCTTAAATTAGCTAATGTGGGTTCTATTGTTTTATCTATCTATCTATCTATCTATCTATCTATCTACCTATCTATCTATTTGTTTGGAACCAAAGAACTCCCTCTAAAATGAGAACCAAATACACACACACACACACACACACACACACACACACACACACACACACACACATCTCTGCCTGGCTCTGGACAGAAGGGCAATTTCTCCTTTCCTCTTCCCCCTCCATGCTCACCCTGACCCAAATATTTTCAATGTAGGGGAAAATGAATTCTCCCTCTTAAACAGGAACTGTGAGATGCTACATTTTATGACAGCACTGGGTGGTTGTTGTTTTTTTCTTCCTTCCTTTTTCCAGGAATGCACACCTCTTACTGTTTGCTACCCAGGGGCAGCCAAGCAACCTCAGCCTAATAGGGACCCTTCAGACAGGAGAGGGCTGAGGGTCTGCCCACTGCCCACGTCTGGTGTATTTGCACTGCTGCTGGCTTTGCTCATTCCATGGATCTTGAGCTGGAAACCAGGCTCTGACACCCACCTCTTAAAGACAGACAGCTCCTAACAGAAGCGCATCTGACTCTGTAATAGAAACATTGGTGGTCAAAAGGCAGTGTAGGAAGACCTGCTCCCCTCTCCCCCACCCCAAAAAGTCTGCCTCCTCATTCACAGTCGTACGCAGAGGCAGGAGCAAATGTCATAGGAGGATGAACAATGACATTCATTCTTCTACCTCTACAGCTATGATTTCACACAGCATGGACAATATCTCCCATCTCCAAAGTACATATTTATTGTTCAAGGCTTCTCTTACCTCATTTGATGCATCTCATAATCCAGTAAGGGAAGAAGGGTCAGTAACATCAGTCCCATTTTATGGATATGGAAACTGAAGTGCATGCCAGTACCTCACACTTGATTGTATGATATTATTACCGGCAATAACAAAGCTAGTCATCAATGTCAAATTAGCAGATCTCTCTCCCCAAATCTGTTTAGAGCACAACAAAACAAGAATAGTTCATATTTTATTGAGTTCTCTTTATGGGCTTCAATATTGAATAGATGAGCCCTAGCTGGTTTGACTCAGTGCATAGAGTGCTGGTCTGTGGATGGAAGGGTCCCAGATTTGATTCCGGTCAAGGACATGTACCTCGGTTGCAGGTTCAAACTCCAGCCTTGGAACAGCCTTGTGCATTAGTCAACCAATCAATGTGTCTCTCTCACATCAATGTTTCTCTCTGTGTCTCTCCCAGTTACTTCCACTCTCTCTAAAAATCATTGAAAAAATATTCTTGGGTGAGGATTAATACACACACACACACACACACACACACACACAAATATTGAGTAGATAAAATTCTCTTTGTTTTAAAGTTAAAGAAACTTGGATTCCGAACTGTTAAAAAATCTGCCTATAGCCACATCATCAGTAAGTGGTTGAGTCAGCTTGTGAACCCAAACAGTCTGATTCCGGAATCATGCAGTGGACCAGAGAGCCACATGTCTGTTAGTCCATTTTTGAAGAAAAATTCTAATAGTGTAAACTGGCCTGACCTTTCGACTTCGTTCTGTTCTAATCCGACCACCCTTTGTAACACTTCTCAGTCTGAGAGTAAACATCCCATATCCACCAGGGGCAGAAGTGGCTCTTCATGAATATTTTAGGCTCAAAATGAAAAGGTGGAAGAACTCAAAGGAGAAGGGGTCTAAGTCCATCCCACAGACCCAGATGGCTTACAGGGCTTGGGTAAACACTCAACTGGAAAATGCTAACAAAACTCCCAGCCTCGGCCAGCCCACATGTGCCAGGCTGCCGGAAGTAGCAGCCCAGAAAATGTCAAGGATCTAATAAGTCAATTTGCACTGAAACCAAGTGTGACTTCCTTCTACAGTGTGTATCTCTGCCCCGTCGGTCTCCACGGCATGGCAGACACCAAAGTGTGACAGGAAACCCAATCATCTACGCAAGCAACCTAACATTTTCAAAGCAGTGTGGTGGGGGTAGGGAGGGAGCGAAAAAGAAGAGCAGATCAGAGACAAACATCAGATCAAAGGTTTGATAAGACGTGGTATCATTCAAATGACACCCACAGACATTTGATTGATGCTTTGCTCACATGGGCAGCTGGGGGCAAAGCAGAGGATTCAAGGAAGTTGGTCATGGGTGGCCTCTACCATCTCTCCATGCCATTCTTCCCTGAGGTCTTCTCCTTCAGACCCTCATTGCCCTCACCCGCCATCCATCTCCAGAGAGGGGCCTCCCAGGCATCTCCCACACAGCTCTGTCCTGCCTGGCCAAGTCCCTGGGCCACTGTTTATTAAGAAGGGATCTTCAAGTGTGTTTCCCCCATGGCTTTTCATTCCTTCAAAGTATTAGCAACAAAACCAAAACTGACAAACTAATTCATGATTTATATTCTATTGGGTGATAATGGGTATCAATCAATTAATACCTGACAATAATCAATGGAATTTTCTGGCACACTGGGAGGCTGTTGTGACAGATATGTTTAGTGTTTGCCTTTATCCTGTTCTCCCCTGGGGTTAGACAAGATCATGTGACCATGGCATATGTGTCACCTCTGGACCAAAATATTTACTTTCTAATGAGAGATTCCTCTGAGGTAGTCTGGTTCAAGAGTTGCTACTGGGGAGGGTGTCAGCTAGCTACTCTCCGAGTAGCTGGGCAGAGTCCTTTTTGAAGGCCACATCCCATATCCCCCCATAATTCTAAGAGGATATTTACCCCTCAAGGTAGGTCATGAAGATAACATAACTCTATAAAGTACCATGTGAGGTGCCCTTGGGAAATAGGCCATCTCTAAACCAGCAAAATCAGAAAGAAAATTATGATCATAACTACATTAGCTAACGCATGAGGTGTGCCTAGAATGTGAGATTGCATTTAGTTTAAGGAAAATCTCTAATTGCACATCTGCAACAAGATCAGAGGTACTTGCTGCAGAGGTTTGGTCACACTCTGCAATGAACAGGAATACTCAGGGAGAAAGTATTGACTGATAACCATTGGGAAGTTGCTCCTGAGAAAACTGGTGCAGCCTTGGCGGGGGGGGGGGGGGGGGGTGGAAGATGTCCTGGGAAAGCCAGCTTCTCTTAGCCTGGGCTGCGAGTGGGTGTTTAGCACGTGGCATGAAGAAGAGCCTGGGATGGACCAGCTAGTGGGAAATACAAGATCAAACCTGAGAACGGGGTCATGTCCTGTTGGTCTGGTTTCTGACATGAGCCAGGTCATCTTCAAAGATGTATATTTCATAAGCTACCACGGTGGTTTCCAAATGGAAGTTAGCACAGGTCTGGAGAGCAGAGGGCAGAGCAGATGAAAGGGAAAGTCTGGGAGCTGAGCCATCCCCTACCCTGTCTCTGGTCCTCCTTCAAAAGAGCAGCCCATCTTTTTGTTGTTTGTTAATCCTCACCTGAGGATATTTTTCCCATTGATTTTTAGAGAGACTGGAAGGGAGGGAGGAAGAGAGAGAGAGAAACATCAATGTGAGCTCTAACCGGTTTGGCTCGGTGGATAGAGCATTGGCCTGTGAACTGAAAGGTCCCAGATTCAATTCCAGTCAAGGGCATGTACCTTGGTTGTGGGCACATTCCCAGTAGGAGGTGTACAGGAGACAGCTGATTGATGTTTCTCTCTCATCGATGTTTCTAACTCTCTATCTCTCTCTCCCTTCCTCTCTGAAAAAAGTCAATATAATGTATTTTTTTTTTTAAAATCAATGTGAGAGAGACACATCGATTGGTTGCCTCCTGTACACGCCACCAACCAGGGCCAGGGATTGAACCTGCAATCCAGGTACCTGCCCTTGACTGGAATCAAACACATGACCCTTCAGTTCAAGGGCTGATGCTCTAACCACTGAGAAACACCAGCCAAGGCAGTGTTTTTCTAACATGTAAATTCTAACACATAAAACAGGTAAGATAAAGCAGTCCATCTTACCTGTTTTACATGTTAGAATTTTGTGTCAGGTTTATTTAAAAAAGGCTTTCTTATTGAAAATAAATGAGTCACTTAAGGATGGTTTCCTAGGACTCCCCTGAAAACTACTGAAATAAAATCTCTCAGGAATTTGTAGTTCCAAAAATGCTGTTCAATGGGCCTCTTGATAAAAGGATGGATGGATAGATAGATAGATAGATAGATAGACAGATGACCTATGATAGATGATAAATAGATGAATAAAACACATATATACACAAAAATAAAACATTTAAAAAGGTAAGAAATCAATATAATAGAGGCTGTATTGTTTTCTTCTTGCCCCCAAGCGGTCATTTGAATTCCCCTGATGGAGATGCACCTTCACTGGGGCATTCTCACGGTCTTTTCTATTTGTGATAGAAAGACTGTGGAGAATAGGGGGATGACCTACCATTACTTATAGATCTAAATCCATCCCACTATTTTTTAATGGCCTTTGAGTCGCTGAGACAGTAGTATTCCTCACTTCAGTCTGTTTCCTACTCTGACCAGGGCTCGGGCCTGGAGGTAGAGTGGATAATGATGGTAGCTGTTTACCACAAGGTGGAAAAAGCTCACGTGTTCTTTTTCCAAAGCAGGTGGAGTTTTCCTCTCCGTTCCTTTCAAGCACAGATGAAATGTAATTTAAGCAAATCTGGGGGTTCAGAACTGAACTATCTTCAATCACCAGTGAGTGGAACTATTGACATTCTAGTTGATGAAATGCCCGATAGCTCAACTCTGAAAGTCAGTCACACATGAACATATAGTCACTGGTATGACCGTCCCTTAAGGGGATCATCCCTGAGCAAAGTGGATAGATATATCCAGTCCTGAGCAAGAAAAGACAAAGTTCATTAACCCCCCAGAGAAGCAGGAGGTCTGAGACAGGCACCTGCTATGTGTGTGTCACTCCTGTGACTCAGCTTCTATTTCAGCTACTGATAAACAAAGGCCTGTTTCCAGGTACGCTGTGTGTGGTTCAACCCTAAACTTGGACATTAATTATATAGCCCTCAGTCACCAAGACTGCCCTGCTCTCAACCACATTTGTTTCACACATATTGAATTAAAATTAGAAGCACGCACACACATTTAAAAAAGTCTGTGGGTTTCCCGCCCAATCTGCAAATCTCCCTTCGCTATCAGCTCAGCGCAGGAGTTCTGCTTCTGTTTTGACAGCTCCTTCCACCCCAGAGACCCACTCTCAGTACCATTTCCCCAATGTGTTTTCCCGCCTTTTGTTCATTCACATTCTCTCCCCCACCCCACCCCACCCCCCACCCCAGCTCCATTCCCTCCAGATCCCCATGTGCCGATCTGCCCTGCCCACCTCACCTCCCGGTACATGTACGGGCTTTGCCCCACGGCCTCCCCGGTGAGCAATGTATTTTTTCTGGGGAGAGTAAGCACTGACTCATTGCCTCCTTCTTACCACAGTTTCCAAAACACAGTCTTATTTTACCCTTGTCTCTACCCAGATCTGGGTTGGTCTGGGCCGCTGGGTATGAAAACAGGCTCTTCCGAGGAGGATCCCTCCTCATCCTCCTAACATCTCTCGCTCCTCTGACGCCCGATCTGCAAACATCAGCGGTGTTTTAGGAACCGAGGCCCTTTAGGATCCGTTCTATCCTGTATCTCGGGCTTCTGGGCAACAAAAGAAAACACTCGTCCGCTATAAAAAGAAGACTCAAGATCCTTAGAGAAAGGGCTCTGTGAAAGGAAAACAGACCGTGGAGGTCAGCGTCGTCTCGGCTTCGCCACTTGGGCAGGAAGGGGCGCACCCGACACTGAGCCCTAAAGACGAGCCACGCGTTCCTCTGAGTTTGGTCGCTAAGGGGGTCTGACTCCTGTCCTCCCAGCCCCAGAGAGAAGCAGGGTGAGATCTGCCCGTGGGCAGCTGGATATGAAAGGTCTCACGTTTCTATGTTAAGTGCAAGTGCTTTTTATCCCTTCATCAGATCCGGGCAAGGCAGCACGCTGAGGACTCAAAAGTGAAGGTGAAGCATCACAAACGAGAAAGATGCTACTCATCAAAGCCAATCAGATCGCTCTCTGAACTGCTCCCACAGCCTATTTTGAGCTGCCTGTACTGGGTGTTCCTACCTCCCGACACTCTTTTTTCCGGAGCTATTCTTTTTCTTTTTTCTTTTTTCTTTATTTTTAAAAAAATATATTTTATTGATATTTTACAGTGAGGAAGGGAGAGAGATAGAGAGCTAGAAACGTCGATGAGAGAGAAACATCGACCAGCTGCCTCTTACACACCCCCCACCAGGGACGTGCCCGCAACCAATGTACATGCCCTTGACCGGAATCGAACCCGGGACCTTTCAGTCCTCAGGCCGACGCTCTACCACTGAGCCAAACCGGTTTCGGCTATTCTTTTTCTTTTTAAAAAAATGTATCTTTATTGTTGAAAGTATTACAGATGTTCTTTTTTCCCGCCCATTGACCCCCACCAGCCCCCCATCCGCCCCTCCCAGGCCTTTACCAGACCACTGTCTGTGTCCACGGGCTGTGTACGCATGCATATAAGTTCCCCCATCTCCCCACCCCCTCTGGATCTAGTCTTTAGGTCCTTCCTCAGCTGGAAAAATCAGTTTCCCAGTGACTCAGAATTCATTTGGAATACTCCCCCACACTCCTACCTCTCTGGTCAAGACCGAGCCTGTTCCCTGTGGATTGCCAGCATCGACCCCCGCACGCCCTCAGGGGTCCCCTCTGCCGGGATGTGCATGGCTTTTTGGTTCGGGAAGCAGGTTCAGCAGCCTGTGCCTTTAAACTCTACAAAGCCGATGAGTCGATGAGTCGCTCTGTGTCAGCCTGCACGGAGGAATTCACTGAGAAATCCTTTAGTCTATTTTCCGGGAGAGGGAATGCCTTCTTGTCATCCGGAACTTCCTCGTGTCCTGACTTAGACTTTAGAGAAAATGCTATCTCTAGGGCTTAGAAGGGATACCCTTGCCTGCCCATTGCAAGACCACTGGCATAAAACAGACCAAACAACAACGAACAAAACCAAAAAAAGCAAAACAAAACAGAGTGTGTGTGAAACAGTCCCTTATGGATAAAATGATGTTCCATTTGAAGTGATGCTGGTGGGACTAGTGTTGGGACCGGCCCGGGAAGTCAGTTTACCCAGCTCTCAGAGGAGAATTCGCTTTGCACGGGGCTTCCTGACGGTGCACGGCAGATCCTCCAGTGCCTTGCAAAATGTGCAATCCTATTCGGGAATGAGTTTTTAACTCGGGACAGTTTCTCAGTAGTACAGAAACCTCTTCCAGGGCTGAGCCACGAAGATGATGTAAGCCCAGCGCTAGACGATTAAAATGATTCACGAGGCCTCAGGCCAATCGATCCCTCTTCGGATCCTTCCTTCCAGAACCTATCAAGGAAGCAGAGCTTAAGGAATCAGGACTTCCAGGCTCAAATTCTCTTCCCATCTCAAGACATGTATCGGATAGAAAGTATTTTTGTTGTTAGTTAAGATTCTGAGGCTCTTAGTTAAATCATATCATAATGATATACGGATAAGTAGGTACAGTCATTTGCAACTTATGTTCTCCACCTGGGAAGGAAACTCCAAGATGAGCCAACTTTTCTTTGAAGATTTCATTCATTCATTCATTCATGCAATATTATTTATGTAGTCACGCAGATCTGAGAATAAACAGTCATCCATAGCTACAACTCCTCTTACTTCCTTGGAGCATATAGATTATATAAGTTCCTCTGCAGCCTTCACCTCCCTCCCCCACGCCACCATTCTTTTCTACAACCAGTGACTTAAGTGAGCCATTGAGAGTTTCTATATCCCATACAGAACACTTCCGAGGAAGGTTAATTCATCTCACCAATGTTGTATGCTTCAAAATCCTTAAGCACAAGCAACATAAATCAAGCCTGGATTAACTGAAGTAAAAAAATAAGTTGATTGGAAAGGTTTAGGGAAATTCACACAACAGACAGGAAGGCAGGAGAGCGAGGCTGGGAAAATGCGAAGACCAGAGCAGCTCCAGAAACATAGCAAAATAAGAACTGTCAAGATCACATCTTAGGGCGTAGCCTGTCTGGCTCAGTGGATAGAGCGTCGGCCTGTGGACTAACGGGCCTGGGTTCAATTCTGGTCAAGGGCAAGTACCTGGGTTGCAGGCTCCTCCTTCGTGGGCCAGGCCCTGGTCGGGGTGCATGCAGGAGGCAACCAATCGATGTGTTTCTCTCACATCGATGTTTCTCTCTGTCTTTCCCTCTCTCTACCACCCTCCCTAAAAATCAAAGGACAAATACCCTCCGGTAAAGATTCACCAAAAATAAAATCACATCTTAGGAAGAGACATGCTGTGGATACGCCAATGCCGTGACCATTGCCTCCTTTTAACACACTGTAAAACAGGTCAGTGGAAAACGGAAACCAGTCTGCACCTATGGGAAATACCCTTGCCTCTGTGTGGTGGCCACTCCTCTCAGTAATCCCAAGGAAGGGGGAGGCTAACAAGACAGGTGGGGTTAGCGTGGGCTCTTGAATTCCGGTGGTGAAGGCAGTGTCTGGGCTGCTAGGTGAGTTTTTAGGAAAAGGGCTGAGGGGTTGGTTGGGCCCACAGGTATTCAGAATGGCTCCTATGTGTTCAGGACAAGCAAGAACTAGGCTGGAGCCATGTTGGGGATCGGCTGAGTGACTAAGGCAGGACCACATCAAGGGGCTGGAGGAGGAGCCCCAGCAGGCCGGGTGGTGGTTGATAAGTCATGGCTGAAGCCAAAGAAACCAGCAGGGTGGGGGTGCAAGGATAAGGTTGAGGTCAGAGGACAAGGCTGGGATCTCATTTACAGATGGACCCCTTCTGACAATGGCCTCTGCCAAGTGCTGCTCTTATAAAGAAAGCTGGAAGGGGTGTCTGCTCTGGGTTAACCAAGCCCAGAGCACCCAGTATGGCCGTTCTGAATCTTTATCTACCTATTATTCTTTTTTAAAAAATATAGTTTATTGGTTTTTTACAGAGAGGAAGGGAGAGGAATAGAGAACCAGAAACATCGATGAGAGAGAAACACCGACCAGCTGCCTCCTGCACACCCCCCACTGAGGATGTTCTGGCAACCAAGGTACATGCCCTTGACCGGAATCGAACCTGGGGCCCTTCAGTCCTCAGGCCGACGCTCTATCCACTGAGCCAAATATGTAGGTTTTACATATTATTCTTTAATAAAAAAAAAATCGAATGTTTCATTTTGAAATGAACCTTCCAAACAGTGAGATAGGGTAGAAAGAGGCTTGAGTTTTGTTTGAACCCAGCTCTTCCATGAACTGGCCAAGTGACGTTGGGCAAGTCAAATTCCTCAGGGCCTCACCTTATGAGGTTAGGCTAAATATTACCTAAAGATTCTTTCAGCTTCAGCTATGACAAGTCCACACAAGGGCTCAAGTGTATGCACAGGCTGCCCCACATGTGTACACATGTGAGCATACACATGCACCATAGACATGATGCTGCACATGTATTCCAAGAAGGGGGGTGGCACAGAACCCTCTCCCTGCTGCCCATCTCCCCTTCTCTCACTCCGGCTCTAAAAGAGCCAACTTCCTCAGAAACCACAGCTGCTGAAATGGTTCCAAGGCAGTTATAATTAATGTCTGTTTCCTAACATCCTGAACTTGGGGGCCAGGGCAACTGATAATGGGGTACTTCCCCCAAGTTACTAACCACACACCGAAAGGGGGAAAACCAGGCTACTGAGGGCTTAGCCAGTGGTGGGCAACTGGCGCCAGAAATAACAAGCCTGACCTGGGAGAGACCTGTTCACAGCTCAAGAATGCACCGTGGTAGGCCAGCTAGGATTTCCTTTATTCCAGGACAAACCACGTGGGCTCTGATTATATGCCTGGTTACGGCTTCAGCCTCCTTTGTTACTCATATCGTTATTCCCCAGGAGTCAGAACTTACTCATCCATTCTAACCGGCTGGCACTGACCAGCCTCTCCACTGAGTGATGAATTGTGTCTAGGGGTCGGGAACACCACAGTAAACAACACTGCCATGGCCTGGGCGCTCATGGGACTAATGTGGGAGATAGAAAATGCAGACATCAATACATACCTACAAGTGACATGAAGAAGGAAGCAGGTGCGGGGCATGGTGGAGAATAACGGGAGGGAGCAAGGGGGGACATGTTTGCGTAGAGTGGTTAGAGGTCTCTCCATGAAGGTGATGCTAACGCAGAGGCCTAACGGATGACAAGGAGCCAAGTATATGAAATGCAGAGTCAGGTTGGAGTAACATGCATGGTATGTCTATATGTGTGGTATGTGTGCATGGTGTATATAACATATATGTGGGTTGCGTGTGGGCATATGAGTTATGTGCATATGTGGTATGTATGGGTGTGGTATATGTGTGTTTGTGTGGTGTGGGAGGTGTGTGTGGCATGCAGTGTGTGTGTTGTGTGTGGTGTGAGTGGGGTATGTGGTGTATGTGCATGTTTGAAATGTGTATATGTGTAAGTTGTATGTATGTGTGAGGTATCAGGTATATGTGGTGTGTATGGGAGGTATGTGGTGTGTGTATGTGATGTGAATATGTGTGGTGTGTGTGCATGTGTGGAGTATGTGTGTGGTGTCAGGTATGGTGTGTGTGTTGTGTTGTGGGTGTGGTATGTATGTATGTGAATGTGGTGTAGTGTGTGTGGGATGTGTGTATGTGGTGTGGTGTGGTGTAGTGTGTGTGTAGTGTGTGTGTGTGTGTGCTATGTGGGATGTGTGTTTATGGTGTGGTGTGTGGGATGTGTGTATGTGGTGTGGTGTGGTGCAGTATGGTGTGGTGTGGTGTGTGTGTATATGGTGTGGGATGTGTGTATATGGGGTGGTGTGGTGTGGTGTGGTGTGTGTGTATGTGGTGTGGGATGTGTGTATGTGGGGTGGGGTGGTGTGTGTGTGTGGTGTGTGTGTATGGTGTGGTGTGTGTGCTCTGTGGGATGTGTGTATGTGGTGTGGTGTGTGTGCTATGTGGGATGTGTGTATGTGGTGTGGTGTGGTGTGTGTGTGGTGTGTGTATGTGGTAAGGTGTGTGTGTGCTGTGTGGGATGTATGTATGTGGTGTGGTGTGTGTGTACACACACGCTGAGGAGAGGGAGAAGCACTAGATTTACTGGCAGAGGGAGGAGTGAATTGGTGGAAAACTCAGCTGATTCAAGTTGCTGAAAGAGTCCTATGTGGGCAAGGCAAAGGGGAGGACAATATGTGACAGGCCTGGTGAATCTGGCAGAGTCAGATCACTCAAACCTTTTAAAAATCGGATATTATGTCTAAACCTTTTTTCTAAATTCAGTAGGAAACAGTGCATTTTAGACAGAGGAATAACAATCTTATTTGCATTTTCTGTTTGATTTGCTGATAAAAGAAATAAAAATGGAAATGAAATTTGGAGCAAGAAGGCCAGGTAGGAGACTAGTGCAGTTTAGTGAAGAGATAATGAGAGCTGGACTAAGTTAGTGGCTCTCTGGCACTTGGCAAGGTTTGGAGACATTTTTGCTGGTCGTGGCGGGGTTTGCTACTGGCATCTAGTGGGAAGAGGCCAGAGAGTCTGCGAAAGATCCTAAAGAGTCACACCACAGCCCCACCCAACAAAGAGTAACCCAGCCCCAATTGCCAAATGATGCCTAAGTAGAAAACCCTGGACTAGGTTGTGGTGGGAGAAATGGAAAATACTTGGATTCCAGGTGCATTTTTAAGCTAAAATGATCAGGAATTCCGAAGAGCTTAAATGTGGAGAGAGAGAAAATAATACAAAGAGGCTTTCAGATTTCCGTCTTGAGTAACATGTCACGAAAAGAGGTCGGATGAATAGTTATCAACATTTTGGTGCAGTAGATAGACTCACTTGCTTAGCTTAAAATTCCATATCTACTATTTACCAATTGTGGATTGGAAGATATACGGGCGATTCGTGTCTCAGTTTCTCCATCTATTAAGTGGGATGATGTTGCATTTAGTTCAAAAAATATGTGATGAGAATCAATGACTCAGTCATGTAAAGTGCTTCGAGTAGATTTGGCATGTGGTGAATAGTTGAGTGTAAGTTACTTTGGCTGTTGTTATTGTTGTTAATATTATTATTCGAATCTGGCCCTCATAAGAGCCTTCAAGGTGGAACATGTGAATTTGGGAGCCATCAGCACAGAGACGGCTATGCAACAGAGATGGCATTGAAAGCTCTGAGATGAATCTGTGGATACAGGGAGATAATGCCCAGGACTGAACCTTGTCACTCTCTTGGTAGAATAGTGAGGGGCAAGAAAAAAAACACCCAAATAGTGATGTCAGAGGAAGTCAAGAAAGAGAAGCATTTCAAGAAGGGTATGCTCAACTGGATTGATCAAGAGGATCAAAAAGTATCTCCTGCCGAAACCAGTTTGGCTCAGTGGATAGAGCTTCAGCCTGCGGACTGAAAGGTCCCAGGTTCGATTCCGGTCAAGGGCATGTACCTTGGTTGTGGGCACATCCCCAGTAGAGGGTGTGCAAGAGGCAGCTGATCAATGATTTTCTCTCATTGATGTTTCTAGCTCTCTATCCTTCTCTCTTCCTCTCTGTAAAAAATCAATAAAATATATTTTTTTTAAAGTATCTCCTGAACTTCAAGGTCATAGATGACTGATGAAAACAAGTTTACTTTAGGAGTGAGATGGAAGTGAGACTGAAATGAGTTAAAGATAAAATGGAAAAAGATGTGAGGCAGAGTACAGGGTAAGAACTGGTGGAGGATTGTTCAGTTAAAAAAGATGGGAATAGCATGGTAGAAAGTGAAACATTAGAGATATAGGAGGAAAAGGAGTTAGTATCAAAGTCCTTGAGAGAAAGAGAGGAGACAGAGCAGAATGGCCCTTGGTTAGAGGAGAGACACTCCGTGCTTTGAAACAGGAGGCTAGTTGAAGATGAATATCATGCAGCTAGGTTTGCTGTTTTTACTTTAGGGAAATAAAAGTAATGAAATGAAGTTAGTCCATGTTTGGTCACTTTTTTTCCTGAGTGGAGTATGGGGGGCGGGGGCCGGGGGGAGAGACACGCCTAGAGACAAGTAGAAGAGACTGTATTTTGAGTACAGAATCATCACCTTGGAAACTAGGAAGGCTGGGCTTGTAGAGGGAAGTGGTATGATTGCTAGACATCTTTTGAGACTCGTGATTATGAATTTTAACTGAAACCAGTGAACTTCATTCTTTGATTTTTCCCCCTACAATGTCTTATTGTTCAGATATAAGTCTAAAGAAGATATTGGATTCATGAAGGGGTTGGAGTTTTGCCACATGAAAAGGACACAGGATTAGACAAGGGAGTTGGGGGTATTTTCAGGAGAATGATTATAATGGGAGGCTATGAAATCTATGCTGGGACAAGATGGAATGTGAATTTTTTTTTTTAAAAAAAGGCTGGTGTGTAGGGAGATAGCAGTGGAAGTCAAAGGCTTAGTCTCTGAGTTAAAGTAAAATGATGGAGGAGGTGAAATGAATGTGGAGGTGATGGTCTGAGAGAAGGGTGTTGACATCTAGATTCTGAAGGTCGTCTGCTTTCTGGAGAGGGCAGTGTCCGGGGAATGATCAGTGGGTGGCTGAGGTAGATGGGAGGGGTTGTCACTGGACATGAGCAGATCAAGGAACCAAGGAATTAAGGAGCTAGACAAGTGTCCACTTGGAAGTAGAGCCACTGAGAATGACAATGGGATTTGACTTAGAAAAGCAGGGGTTTGAGTCCTCAGAGAATGAGGTCTGACCAGCAGGCTGGGCAATGAAGAGTGGGATGGGAGAGTGAGAGAGAGAGAGGGAGCAGAAGAGAGAGGGTAGTTAGCAAGGGAGCATATATCTTAAAGGGATAGGAGGGAAGTATAAAATACTCCCACTTCCCCTGGACCTGAAATACTAAGGCTAAGAGTGAATTAATAGCCTCTGGGTGAGAGGCTTGGAGGTGAGTGGTGGACTCACAGGCCGCCAGGTCCAAGGAAGGCAACAAGGTGAAGTTCAAAGAAGAGGGCGTCTTCCACCTTCAACCCCCATCTGCCTGCCCCCTTCCTCCCCGTCTGCACACAGCAGTCTGCTACACAATAGGAGGTCCAATGCCTGCTTGGGCCAAGCCTTTCCTCTCCTATCCCTCCCTCCCTCTTACTCTCCCACCCCTGCCATTCCCACTTCCAGAACAGAGGGGGCTTTTCAAAAGTTTACAAACTAAAAATAACCATACAGCAAGGTCATTAAGTGGCTTAAACAAAAGCCCCCACTTAGCGCCAACGTGGATTAGGTGGAGGCTGTTTTCATGAAACCCACATTGTTTTTGAGAGCACCCCTCCCTCCCCAGCAAGCAGGTTTAAAACGTACCTTAAAGTTTTATTTTAAAAACTCAGACTAAAAACACCATACAGGTATTGTCAGAAAAAGAGGAGTTGCCCAATTAACCCCGTGTTTGCTACAGCCTTTCAAATCTGATCCTATTGCTTACGATTCATGGACACCCCAAAGCGGTTCCTGGCAATTGCCCACGATCAGGGATCGCGGTGTAATACACAGTTTCCATTGACTGAATGCTGCTTGGGTCCCAGGTGTGGTTCTAGAGAAAGTTCCTTCATTCTCGAATTTAATATTCACAAAATCTGCGTGGGTTTTCATGCCATTTTACTAATTGAGAAAATGAGACACTCAATAAATAAGGACTTACCTAAAGTCTCCAGCCATAAGGGGTGGAGATGGGATGCTCTGTGGATGTACAGTAAAGTCATAGATTCAATTTTCTGCTGGGGAAGTAAGTGAAGGGCTTAAATTAGCAACTCCGATACCATAAAAAAAAAAAATGAAAGAGAAATTGTGTTTGATGAACCATTTGGGGATATTGCCATTTGCTGCAAATATCCAATGCCCTGACTTCCCCTTTGTTGTCCAGAGCAGATGCCACTGGTCCATCACTAACCAACCCCATGAAGCTTGACCCCTGACCTGCTCTGGGAGCTCCTATATAATAAAAGGCTAATATGCAAATTGTCCCCTCGATCTGGAGTTGGACCAGGCTGTGGGCTGGCTGGCCAACCATCTGTGGCCCCACCCCCTCTGATCAGGGGTCGGGCCAGCGGACCCCACCCATGCACCAATTCTTGCACCCGGCCTCTAGTCAGTTGATAAGTTGTAGCACTTAAAAGGAAATCTTTCTGCTTTTCCTTCCCTACACCATCCTCCTTTACTCCATTTTTCCTAGAAGCTTGTCCCTCCCCTGATCCAAGTTTGGTTCTGCTTTGACTTTTAATCTCTGAGCCCAGCATATACTCTTGGTCTCTTTCAAGTGTGACTCAGACTGAGATTTGCCCCCAGGTCCCTCTGCCCTTTTTCTGGTTCCTTCTTCTCCCCACCCATCATAAGCTGTCTGGACCAGTGATTCGGTCAGTGAGGATGAGGCATGTGGAGGGATGGATTAGGGGTAATAGAACAGAAGAGGGAAGGTCTCGGTGCAGATTCACCTTTGGAATCTGCTCCGAGCCCTCTACAAAAATTTCTGCGTGAGCAGTATGATCCAGAGCCTTAGACGTGGTATCAGGTTCTGAAGACCCTGCAGTTGGAGACATACCACTGAATCACACATCCGTGTCATCTAAAAGGACCCCCCAAAAGCCCTTCGTGTTTAGTAATCTGAATTGTAAACACAAGAAAACCTTTCAGTTTGGGAGGAAAGACTTAGATAATTGTTGTGCATTGAAGATAGCAATTGGGGGTTTGAAAAGTAGTGGGTTCTAAGTGGCTGCGCAATGCTGGGACACCACTTGGCCTCTCTGGGCTGTGGCTGGGCTGTGAAGTGTGCCGGCGAAATGTAGAACCTCTCAGTCCTGTTCAGTCCAGCATTCTGTGTCCACGTAGCCTGTGTTTCAGTGGTTCTTGTTCCTGTCGGCTTTGCAGGACTACTAGCTGCCAACAGTGTCTCCCCAACTACTCCCACGAGTCACCAGGAGGTGGCCCAGCTGCACTCACAGGAGTTCTGCCAGTTTCCACAGATCTGATAGCATCTTATCTCTTTCCTGCTCTAGCTCTGCCCTCTGTTTCATCCACTGCTATCCCCTGAGTTGCTGGCTCTGTAGGATCTAAGGTCTATCATGCATCACCGCCATCTCAGCCATGGAGTAAGCATATCCTGAAAATGCCAAAGCCCCTTAAAGATATGTGCCCTCTAGCACTGAAACATGAAGCGGGACTGCCAACCTCCGCCATCGGAACCCCGAGAGCACTTACCAAGAGGTGTTGCCAAATTACTGTGAAAACTTCTGATTCACCACTCAAATTCTTTTAAAAATATATATATATTTTATTGATATTTTACAGAGAGGAAGGGAGAGGGATAGTTAGAAACATAGATGAGAGAGAATCATTGATCAGCTGCCTCTTGCACACCCCCTACTGGGGATGTGGCCGCAACTAAGGTACATGCCCTTGACCGGAATCGAACCCGGGACCTTCCAGTCCGCAGATCAACGCTCTATCCACTGAGCCAAACTGATTTCAACATCACTCAAATTCTTGATGGCAGGTCACTCTCTTCTCCATTTCTACAAAGAACAGCTCAAGTTAGCTGAGCATCTAAGAACCACCAGATAGATAGAGGACTGCTGACCTCATCTGTCCTTGGAAACATTGAGACAAACCCATGATCGGAGAAGCCAGGACAAGTTATAATTAGAACCGGGCGAGTCGCAGCTCTTGGGAGTTAGCTCTGAAGGGCTCACTCATAAAACAGCACACCAGTGTGATGTCGACTGAGGCTCATTCTGGGCATCAGAATTCACTGTTGTACAAGGACCGAAGAACTAGCTCAGAGACGAATAAGATTCATGGAACGCCAGGATATTCTTCCGGGGACCAGCCTCCCGTGAAGACAGAATATCAGATACAGGAAGCACAGGAAAGTGATAATAATTTTTTACTAGAAAAAAAAATTCCCTTCATCAAATACAATTTCTCTTTCATTTTATAAGGTATTATAGTTGCTTATTTAAGCCCTTCGCATCCGTTCCCAGCAGTGACTTGAATTTACGCCTTTACTGTACAGCCTGGTGGATTCAGAAAGAATCTGAGCTTTCAAATCCCAGCTCCGTTACCGATTTACTGCTTATATGACTGTAAATGAAACGGTCAAAGTTTCTACACCTTCGTCCAGCTTATTTATAAAATGGGACTTTCATGAGGATTTAAATAAAAACCACAATAATCCATGCAAAGCACCAGGTTCAAGAACCCGATTATGATGGGTGTTCAATCACGGTCAGCTTCCTTCCTTCTGACCGGAAGTCGTCAGATGCTCCTAGCTTCAGGTTTTCGGTCAGGCACCGAACATGCCCTTCAAAGTGCTAATGCTGTTTCAGCTCAGCAGACACCGAGTCTCAGGAAAGCCATTAGAAACCCCCAAAGTACTATATTTTTCTCCTGCTAAGTAGCTCACTTCCCACAACTTCCTACAACTTTATATTAAGTGAACCCAGCACATGAGTCACACTACTTACAAGAGCAAATTTGGGAGCCACACCCAAAACAGAGGCTTCTTGACTTTTCACAAGAAGCTGTAGGGCTTGGGGGGGGAAACCATAGTTTAAAAAAGAAACACCAAACTTCCAAGCTACCTTCGAATTCACATGCAAACCCAAGAGCTTAGCTAATTTTTTTCAGTGAAATTCTATCATTAACTATCAGCCAGGAAGCATTGGACGACATTCAAACTTTTGCTGAACTTGCTGCTTTGTGTGGGGTTGCTGTAGAAGTCCAGAGGGTGGTGGGATATAGCAAGAGGGTCCAATCTCTTTCCCTCTTAGGTTAATCAGAAATATGAAACGAAATTTAAAATAATATCCTAGAGAGTTTCAAAATGGCGGTAGAATAAGCGGAAGCTACACTGACATTCTCCCAGGACCAAACTGGAATTACAACTAAAATACAGAAAAACCATCCTGAATAATCAACTGAAAACTAGCTGGAGAGAACCCTGATAATCAAGGACAGAAAGTGGAGGCCACATGGAGACTGGTAGGAAGCGTGGAGGTGCAAGAGGACTGCGCAGGCTCCCACAGAGAGCAGCTGAAGTTCTGGAGGGATATCTCAGCTGTGGAGGGTTCCCACTGAAAACTTAGGAATCTCAGAGAGAAGGCGGGGTGGGTGAGTAGGTAGGGAGAAATCAACTACAGAACTTGTATGCCTACGTGCATAACCCGTGGACACAGACAATAGGCTGAGGAGGGTCCGGAGAAGGGTGGGGACAGAGGCAGGCTAGCAAGGGTCAATGGGAAAAAATGTGGCATATGTAATACTTTCAATATTAAAGGTTAAAAAAATAAAATAAAATAACACCCTACTTTTGGGGCATTTTTTAGATGAAAAGTTACTTATCGAAAGCATCTACCATAGCATGGAAAGTATGACATTTTTTTTTCCATGAAAATTTTCAAGAATGTATTTATTGTAAAAGTGCAAAAGATGAAAGGAATCCTGCTATTTGCTAAGGTCATAGGCGAAGAAAAAAGTGGCATTTGAGATATAAACACTCTAAATCTGTAGAAAACACACTGGTGAGGTGATGGAATTTATACTTCTGTGTTGTATGGAAATCCTGTCCAAGGAATTAACTTAAAACTGGCTTATAACCTTCGAAAGTCCCATAAGCAGATATTAAACAAATAAGTCTTTTATAGACTTCTAAAATTCATAGTACATGGGCTTCCTGCATCATCAAAAGTGGTATAATGATAAACTGTGACAGTAAAGAATTAAGGGTCATGAGGCATGAATTAAAGAGTTAGCACACAAAGAGCTGATTTAGTACAACATTCTAAAAGACAACTAATAAAATAAGTCTGTTTCAAATAATTAAGGCATTTTAAGAAAGGAGGAGGAATAAATATGACAACTGCTGAGAAAAATCAGTGAACTGGAAGGTAAAATTGAGGAAACTTCCTAGAATGTCTAACAGAGAACAGATGGCAGATACAAATAAATAGATAGAAAATATAGAAGCTAGATCGAGAAAACCAAGCAGAGATAAAATAAAGCTGTCGTGTTGCACATTCCCATTGGTAGGATGTAAAACAGTATTGCAGTTCCTCAAAAAGTTAAAAATAGAATTATCATGTAATCTAGCAATTTCATTTCTGGGTAAATACCCAAAAGAATTGATGCAATATAAAATGGAATTGTATTTTTAGTTCCTCTTTCTGAGAATCCATTATAGGTGTATAAATATGCCATCGATTTCTGGGTGTTAATTTTGTATCCTGCTGTATTGATGAATTCATTTATTAAATCTAGTAGTTTTTTTGGTGGAGTCTTTAGGGTTTTCTATTATAATATCATGTCGACTGGGACTATGAGAATTTTACTTCCTCCTTTCCAATTTGGATGCCTTTTATTTCTTCTTTTTGTCTGATCACTGTGGCTAGGACTTCCTTCAAGAGTAGTGAAAGCGGACATCCCTCTCTTGTTCTTGTTCTCAGGGAAAATGGTCTTAGTTTTGGCCCACTGAATACGATGTTGGCTATTGGTTTGTCATATGTGGCCTTTATGAGGTATGAGCCCACTTTGCTGAGTTTTTATCAAAAAAAGGGTGTTGGAGTTTGTTGAATGCTTTTTCTGCATCAATTAATATTATCTGGCGATTTTTGTCTTCCAATTTGTTTATGATGTATCACATTTATTGATTTGTGAATATTGCACCAGCCTTGCATCAGCCTCTGAGTTTGATAAAAATGCCAAGACTCCATCCCTGGGTTAGAGGAAAATGGAAATCACAGGTTAGGTTTTTATAAATATGTGCAGGACACAGACACTTCCCAATCATACAGGAAAGAGAGTATGGGAAGTAGAGTAGTCATATGCAGTGGTTTTATCAGTAATTGTATTGTATAAATGTACAAATATTTGTGTATTTTATTGTTTGGAAAGACTTGTTTTACAAATCCTTTAGGCAACAATGAGCCCCTAATTTTTTTTAATATGTATTTTATTGATTTTTTACAGAGAAGAAGGGAGAGGGATAGAGAGCTCGAAACATCAATGAGAGAGAAACATCGATCAGCTGCCTCCTGCACATCCCACACCAGGGGTGTGCCTGCAACCAATGTACATGCCCTTGACTGAAATGGAACCTGGGACCTTTCAGTCCGAAAACTGACGTTCTATCCACTGAGCCAAACCTGTTTCGGCTGCCCCAATTTTTTTTTTTAAATGAACTAAAAGTGTATGATTAGTGAAAAGTTAGGTACTAACTTTCTGTGTCTCAGACAATTGATGGAAGTGTCATGTGCACACAATAGGTTTGGCATTTACTAGCCAAATCCCTTGCTATGAAGAATAAATATCCCTTATTTATTAAAGGGTATCATGGCAATATCACCAATCACCTGACAATCAGAAGGGACAAGTGTGTCGCTGAAGAAGCATCAATGCCCACAATGAGGGCAGCTGTGGAATATGCACTTACAAAGCCCTTCCTAAAGAATGGCTTTGCATGAAGACCAACTGCATATGCTTGATTAATTTTGCTTGTTTCCAGCTTACAAAGTGAAGTGAGTGGTCGTTCCTAACAAATTGGGAATGCTGCAAACAGTTTTACATACCACTGTCACTCGATACTTCAACTAGTCAATGAGTTCAATTACTTCCTAAAATTGGATTCATGGTTTTCAAAATCCAACTCATGGGATCCCAGGAGAGCGTTGGGAGTTCATCCTGCCCAAAGTGAAACAGGACCCTATTTTGAATGTTACTGTAAATGTAAGTAGAATGTGTCACAGTGATGATAACCGTATTTGCTCTTCCACTGATCTGGTGATGCGCAGCCACAAAGCAAAAGCTATGTTTTTACTGAATGAAAACAGTGGAGCAGAACTGTACTTAGAGTCGGTTGGGTGCACGCACAAGCTATAGATGTGTACCAACAAGCAATGCTGTTTTACCAATAAAAATAAAAGCTAGAGTTATCAAAATTTACACACACACACACACACACACACACACACACACACAGAGTAACTAAATAACTCAACTACCAATTTTTTGTGACAAGGCTAATGATGAAATTAAAGAAATAGACAAACAAAAAAAACCTTGCCATAGTGATATGAGCTTTATCTCCTTGCTTCTAATAAGCAAGCAGATTTTAGACATTTTCAAACCTTTGAATTATTCTTTTGTGAATCAACCTAAGAGTCCTACATGTATTGAACTTCTATTTATTTATTTGAGTGAATTTCATTTAAAAGCCATTAGAAATATTTAATGAAAGTATATGATGAATGGAAAATTCCCCAATGCAGCTTTTGAAGCTTATGGAGAACTGCCATAAATAAAAACAAAGCTTGCCAACAAGAAGATATGGAATCATTATTAAAGCAAAGACAGAACTAAACAAATAAAGCGATCATCACTCAAATAGTACCAGAGATTTGATTTGGAAAATATTGAATTTGGAACATCTCAACATGTAGGAAGTATATTCAGATGGTGCTTCTATTTTTAATTGGATAAAATGATATTCTGTGCCAGAAAGAAGCAAAAATAAAAATCCAGATTTTTTTCAGCACTTAAATTTGTTAAAACATTAAAAATAATAATACAGGAAATCTTTTATGGTAAATCATGTCTTTAAAAATATCTGTTAAAAAATGTTCCTCTGAATGGAAGCTGAGAGACAGTATGTAAAATATTTAGGCTGAAATATTTATCTATTTCAATATGAAAAAATAGAATTGAGTATATATCTTCCATGCCGTATAAATTGCTTTGACCTTACCATATACCTTGGCATCTATAAAATATTTTCTCAACTAAAAATATGTTTTCACTGTAAATAAGGATTATTTGAATGTAACAAGAATTTCAAATGTATTAATCATAAATTACAACTTTGGAGATCTCAGAAATTTTACGAAAAACACACACACCACACAATAATAAAAAGGTACTGGGGAAAAAAAAGCATTCTTCAGAAAAATACCAGTGACAGTTTTAGAACAAGAAATGGCTAAGAGTGAGTGGGCAGAGCACTAAGGGTGTTTAGGGCAGTAAAAATACTCTATCTATAATACTAAAAGGTGGAAATAGGTCCATATACAAATCTGTACCAAACCCAGAGAGAACCCTAATATACACCACAGACTTTGGGTGATAATGATGTGTCAGTGTAGGTTCATCAATTGCAATAAATGTACCTCTCTGGACAACAGGGATGTTGATGGGGAGGAGGTTGATAGCAGGAAAGGTTGTACATGTGTGGGGGTGGGGAATGTATAGGAACCCTCTAGCCTTCTGCTCAATTTTGCTGTGGACCTAACACTACTCTAAAAATGTCATTAAATTTTTTTTAAAGTTCATAAAAATGTTGTTAAAAGTATAATAATCTAATTAAATGAAAAATGTGTTCAAGCCAGAAAAATGTTATGATCAATTAAGATATTACACTAATAAAGTGTCATTATCTTTTATATTGTATAAAATGTTGACAGCAAAAAGAGTAGTTTTCTAAGTTTACTTTGTTACTTATGTATCACAATTACCCATATTAATTTTATAATTAACAAAATACTTTAAAAGAAAAAAAATGACTAAGAAACTGATTAAAATGTTAAGAATATCTTAACGGTTATTTTAATGGTCATTTAATCCATACATAGACATTTAAAGTTGTTTGTATTAATAAACTCGAATATGTATTATTATCTATTTGCTAGAAATCATTTTTGAAAATTTTTGTAATAAATTTTTTGTCATTCTATTAATATAACATTTCTCAGCCAACAAATATTTCAAAATATATAACATTATTCTAGCATTTTTTCCTCAAAGGTGTGCTGTCACTCTGAGAGTAGTTCAAAGAATTCTATGCATTTTATTATTATTATTATTATTATTTTAATAAATATAGTTTTTCATTGATTTCAGAGAAGAAGGGAGATGGAAAGGACCAGGAATAGAACTGTGACCTCCTAGGAATTGAACTGTGACTTTCTGATTCATAGGTTGATGCTCTGAGCCACGTTGGCTGGGCGAGTCCTATGTGTTTTAAATATGTATTTGTTAATTTTAGAGAGAGAGGAAGGGCGACATAAAGATAAAAATCGAAGAGAGAGAATCACTGATCAGCTGTGTCCTGCTTGCCCCTGCTGGGGATTGAGTCAGAAATCCAAGCATGTGCCCTAATCAGGAATCAAACTGGTGACCTCCAGCTGCTCATCAACTGAGCCACACAGTCCTATGTGTTTTAAAACAGGAGCCACAGCAATGTTCTAAGCAAAGGCAATGAATAACCATGCTGTTTCCGAAGGAAGACACTTGAAAAGGGAAAATAATTCTCATGTAGTCTTCCCAGCATAATTCAGGGAAAAAAGGAGAAAAAGTCGGTCCCATTGACTCAGTCCCCTAGCTTGTAAAAGGAAAATATTTGTCCTAAAGTAGATCCCATAATCCAGTCGATGGGAGCACTTTAAGGAAGCACAATACATAAATTAAAAAAGAAGAAGAGGAGGCGGAGGAGGAGGAGGAAGCACAGAAGCCCAATCTCAGAGCAGCATTCAGAGACTTGCATTTTAAAAGACTCCCAGGGAGAGGAACAAAGTGTATCACAATTAACGCCTGTACTCACTGCCTCCTACAATCACATCAAAATTACAACTAAACTACAGAACAGCCATTATCCAGAAGCACCAGAAAGCTGGCTGAACGGAAGTACAACTAGAGAAGTAAGGAAGAAAGCCCGCTGAGACTGGTAGGGGACGCGGAGGCGCCGAACGGGCTGGTCTGGCACCCAAGTGGGAGGAGAACTGTCTCTGTGGAGGCCACCCAGAGGGGCAAGGGGACCCAGCCCCACATCAGATCCCCAGCCCGGGGTCCCAGAGCTGGGAAAAGAATTCCCCGTAACTACGGGATGTAAAAACCAGTGCGGATTGGGGCTCAGTGACACAGAAGCTGCTGGAGGCCCAGCTGCTCTTCTTAAAAGGCCGGCATCATGAACTGAACTTACAAGGTCCCGCTTCCTCTGAGCTCTAGGCAGCCCTGCTTGAGCCTGCTGACAGCTACTACCGTGTTTTCCCCAAAATAACACCTACTTACAGGTTTCCTTTTGAGTGAAATATAAGGCATCCCCCCGAAAATAAGGTCCCCAGGCTCTGTTTCAAAATGAAAATTAATTTACCGTAAACTGGTCGCTAGGGCCGCCCCGACTGGCGTCTAGCAACTAGTGACGTTACGCGGAGTCCTGACATCACTGCTGTGTGAATGGAGAGAGATCTGCGTGGAAACTCGGTGAAACCTAAACTGCAGGAAGTTGTGACTTGGGTGAAGAATTCATGGGAGAAAATCACCGACAGTTGCATTGCCAATGCACTGCGAGCAGGCTACCTTGACAAGAAGTACTCATTTAAAGACAGGGCTACTGCTAAACATGAGAGATTTGGTCCCCTGATTCTGAAAGAAATGGAGTCACAAGAAATTCACCAGGAAATTCAGGAATTGGATTGTTATGATGATGTTCCAGAAGATGATGACATGATTGTCATTGAATAAATGAGTAAATTCTTGATACTGTAGGATTCACAGTTTGTCTGCTTTGTGTTGGCAACTACCATATTACCGTACCGTATACAGGTAATAAATTTCCTTTCTTTTCATTTAACAATAAATGTGTGCCGTATTCTTCTTCATGGAAAAATAAGACATCCCCTGAAAATAAGACCTAGCGCATCTTTGGGAGCAAAAATTAATATAAGACACTGACTTATTTTCGGGGAAACAGGGTGCTACTACAGCTCCTCTTTGAGTGACTTCCTGCGAACCATCTGCTCTGAATAAGACCTCATGCTGATGACCCTCCCGTCGTGCAGTGCTGTGACAGGAGATGGTTCTACTAGACTTGCCTGTAGATTTCTCCCTTTTCCTCATGAAGCTTCCACTCATCCCAGCTCATCACAGCTGTACTGGGCCTTCGTTTACCAAGTGAGCATTGCAGCTTGAGATGTCCCCTCACCAGAAAAGGCCCACTTGCAGCATGCGTGTTCGCTTCTTTCCCATTTCTTTCTTGGCCCTTAAACATTTATTGTGTTTTTCTCCTGTTACACTACTTATACTGTATAGACTTGGTAGAGAGAATTTGGAAAACGTAGAAATGCAAAAAAATGGAAAAAAAATAAAAATAAAAATCATAATATCACCTTCAAGAAAAGTTAATCGCTGTGAACAGGCTGGTTTGTATATTCTTCTAGTCTTATCATTTAATTGCGCTCATACATTTTCAAACAAAAGTAAAATTATTTTGTGTGTGTGACTTTGATTTCTTAAAAAAACAACAACAAAAAACAGGGTGTCCCCCAAGAATGTATTAAACACACTTTAAGTAATTTATTAATTCCAAAAGGTTAAATCTGAAAAGAAAGAAACATCAACCGAGCTAGCAGTTGTTAGTCGTGTATACATTTTTTTGGGACACCTTCTATTGATATGATTGACATGTGCAAGAAGTGTGTCTTAAACTGCCCTTTCTGCTTTCATTTTTCCTGGAGATTAAAGTATCAAAGTAGTTTTTTTTTTTTTTTTTTTTTTTTAACTCAGCAGAAGGAGACATGAGATGTCTCATTAAAACTTGGATGAACTCTCCCTGTCACAGCCGATTTATGTTAGTAGCTCTCTTCAAATCAGTGGCTCCCACTAAGAAGTATACATTAGTGCCTCATAGCTAAATGCATTGGAAAATAAATGGCGACTCCTTCCTTATATTGTGCACACAAGAAAAGTTGGCTCATGTGTGTCAGCTGCTCTGAAGTGGGAGATTAGGAAAATTAAACTTCATTGATAACTTCCATGAATCCCAAGTCAAAAATCGAAGCACAACCCTCTGTGTCACATTGAACCTGGAAGGCAGTGTAAGAAAGCTTTTCAAGCAAAAGTTGCTGGAATTTCTTCCTAGCCAAGGACTGCCTTTGAGGTTCACTCCAAAAGTGACCACTGGGGATTGCTGGTCTCATAATTTTGAGTGTTTAATGTACAGCAATCCCAGTTCACGAGCACTCATCTACACTAATAAAAGAAATATGCAAATGAACTGTCACTTCAGAATACCCACTAGCCCATCAGGAGTGAGTATGCAAAGATGGCAGTGGCCGCGCCCCTCAGCCGCTCTGGACCTCTGGGCAGTATGCATGCAGGTGTGGAGCAGCCGGGCAGGGTGGGATGCCTGCTATGAGGGGAAGGGCAAGGGGCAGAGGGAGCTACAGGAGCAGTGCTCTGGCTGGAGCGAAAACTGAAGGCTCCCACTAGAATGAGGATGGAAGGCGGCGACCACAGCACCTGGGTCCTGGGTGCTGGAGGAAAACCGGCACCGACAGCCAGGGAAAGCAAGGCCTGTTGCAAGAATCTTCATGCAACTGGCCTCTAGTATAACCTATGAAACACAATATACCTACAATGGGCATCCTACACAAAACTAGAAAGTTCTCTTCTCCTTGAGTGTACTGATGGCTAATTGCTTTCCGTCATCAAGCTGGAAGAGACAGAGACAGTCCTGGGGTGATGTTTTGGAGGAGCACAGAGCACATAGCAGCGGATTTAATCACCTCTCACGCTTCTTTTTCCTTTGCAGTTAATTAGCAAACATTCCTTTCTCCACTTTATCTTTGTTGAGGTCATATCAGCAATTATCTGCCCTTCCGTTTATGGGCAACCACCTGACTAATTCATAATGCAGGAAAGCTTATCCACTTGCTTCCATGTTCCTTTGCCCAAGAATGATTAGCAATGAAGTATTTCAAACATACAGGCAAACAGAGATAAATAAAACCACCCAGAGTGAACGGAGGTTAATACTCCACTGTGCATGCTTAAGATGATTGTCATCACCCTCTTCAGCCGTCACTGCCACAACTACAAGAAGATTTGGCCCTTGGCGAGGACATGTCATATGATCGTGCCCTTGCATGTAAGGCTCTGACATATTTCTCTGAAGTGGTTGCATAGCTTTCAGCTTCATGGTCTTCCGTTTTCCAGTGTGGCCCCTTCCATAGGGTAGGAATGAGACTGGGTGATGCAGTGGCTACAGTTTGGCTTTGGGACCCCCACAGGTGTGAGTTCCAACCCTTCCCACCAGCTGAGTGCATGTGGGCAAGGGTCTACCGTCCCGTTTATAGAACAGGAATAATAATGCCTACCTCGTGGAGGTGCTGAAAGGTGATGCAAGTAAAGCACTAGAGGAGTAACTGGCACATAGTAGGTGGTTATTACCAGCTTTGTATCTATCGGATGTGCCAAACAACCCTTAGAAGCTTGAGCCCCATCCAATTGAAGATTATCTACTAGGAACCAGCCACGCACGATGCAGATCACGAACAGCTCTTCATTTGTGGGCTCACTCATGCATGCCACTTCTGCAACCTTCTAAATTCTAAGCCATGACCTTTTTATAGAGTTTTGTAACACTTACCTTTACAGAAAGCCAAAGTAGCCCATGAGGTAAGGGAGCAGTTGGTTGTAACCATGAAGCCCCCTAGTGACCATGGGCATTCTTTGGCTGTCTTTCTTTCCATGCATATCTCTTCCTCTCCCTATCCTTAGGTGTGCCTATAATTTATCATTATTGCAAGTTGCCTTTAAAAGATCACATGGACTCAGTGGTTCTCAACTGTGGCGGATCTTCGAATTCATCTGTGTTAAAAATATCTATCTATCTATCTATCTATCTATCTATCTATCTATCTATCTATCATCTACCTACCTACCTACCTATCATGGATCCCAGGGATACCTCCCAAGATATGCTGGGAATCTCTGGGACTGGGAGAGATGGGGATGGGTAGGCTGAGGGTATGAGGAGTTAATGTTCCATGCAGGAGAGGCTGTTATGGATCCAGGGCTGAGAATCACACTGAGTTCACCACTTGAAATGGCATTTCTGTGAAGAGCAGTCTGAGATGTGGGAATTAATCAGGGAGTCTTTTCTTCTTGTTCCAGTGATTTTGTAGGCAGGATGCTGCTATTCCAAGCCTTCTGTTGCAAATTATGTCTTCCATAGGAATGAAGCATATCCATGGGCTCTCCAAGCACAATGTAAATCAAAACACATGTCCACAGCTGGAGCAAACGCATTAGGAACATTTAACTGGATTCCACCGGAGTGAGTCGTGTGACACCATGCCCAAGTTAACGAAAACAACCCCCTAAAGAAAGCTCCATGAAAGAGAGCCAAAACCACGGGTTTATTAGTAATTCAGTGTTCTAAAACTCACACACACACACACACACACACACACACACACACACACACTCACACGGTATAAAGCACACACCGTACCCTGTCACAAACAAAAGCACACCAAATGCCAGGAGCTGGCATGAGAGTACATTGTCTCCCAGACATGAAGCCCAGACTGGAACTGACCAGTGCTTCCCATACTCCCCTTCTCTCCCCCTCCTGATCCCCAACAGCTGCAGGCTCTCAGGTACCCTGGAGGAGAAGTGCATCTGAAGATGGAGACGATGAGGAAATCACGCTTCTCTATTTATTACAGTTTCCATGGTGACAGCAAAATAAAAGACAACAAGAAGCGTTTCAAAGCAACAATCAAAGAAGCCACCTCTCTCTCAGGCAGGCCTCCCCTTGGAGGGAAAGCAGAAGCCATGCTGCTCTCTGTGAGATGATGGCCTGTGTCCGTCACCAGACCCAGGGGTATGGCTCTCAATGGGGCTGGCTACCTGTTCACACACCCCAGGAACCAAGGAGCTACTCCTAGAACATGCTAACTTTTATATTTTCTTTGGGGACCCTGTTGCTGAGTTTCACTTTCCATGAACTTCCAGAAACCAGACAGTGAAATCTCTGGGGATTTCTGAGCCACCCAATTAAAAAATACCACAATCAGGAACCTGTGTAGGGTCAGAATGTCGGCTGACCTCTTGCAACAAACAGGGACCCGGAATTTGGGCTTGTGAGATATTAGCAAGTTCTGCCCCTCAGGAGAGAGTCAGCAGGGGAATGTCCTGGGTGCCTGACACGGGCAATGCCGAAGCCAGACCCCTCTCCCTTGGAGAAACCAGGGCCACCACGCTTATTGGTAACGAGGTAAAATACTCTGCTCACTGCAACCTCATTATCATTCATCACCCTTGCCTTGCATTCAAATGCTCTGACCCATGTCAATTGTGCCAGTTAGATGTCCTTTTCAATAAAGGCTCCAAGTAGTATTAACTCATTAGGTTCCACAAGTATCCAACCCACTGACAGTATTCCCCTTGATTAACCTCCAAGAAGAGTGGGAAATTAGAACAGTGAAAGCAGTGGTTCCGAATCATTCGTTTCCTTTCTTCTCTCTCTCTCTCTCTCTCTCTCTCTCTCTCTCTCTTTTTCTTTCTTCTTTTTTTTGGGGGGAAATTCCTTCAGTGAATTTTCTTAGAGCAAAAAAGGCAACTGGGCTTTGGACTTGCCCCTATGTTCACTCATGTTAGTACTTCTTTCTTTTAAGTTTTTATAGAAGGTGGGTCCTCTTTGCCTAAAAACCCAAGGGAAAAACCCCAATGCTTTAATTTACTCACATCCTGCTGCGCTTTCTCAGGCTATTCATTTCCGTACCACGCCTTCAGATGCAACCTCCTGGTCTGAAGGAAAAGAGGAGACAGATCAATGGGAGTTGTCCCAACCTCAGAAGGAGAGAACTTCTAGGTACCTCTTCCTGGTGGCCAACACCAGGGCTGCTCTAGGCCATTTCCGAACCTCAGCAGGCTCAATCCTAGAAACAGACACCATTTCCTTCCTAACCTGTCATGCTCAGTGAGGCATAAAGAAAAGATTAAGACTATTAAGTGACAAAATCTGGTAACCCTCAGTTCCTGAGAGCCCAAGAGGTAAACAGGAAGAGGTAGCCTCAACCTTCAGGGGATGAAGACTACCCGGACACAACAAAAGTGAAGGGGTGATGAGCTCTGCACATTTAGAGAGAAATTGTCCTCTTGTTCTGGGGGTTCCCTTGTGTCCCTGGCTCTAGGAGACCATCTGACCTTCAAGGTTGACAGTTCCCTGCAAGAAAGCATAACCCTTGACCCACTTAGAAGTTGGGCCTGTGGACTGGTTTTATTCTAAGGGTGATTTTTAATTATTTTCTTCCTGTCCTATCATTCCACACTATGCCTCACCCCAGTTGTATATCAACGTTTAATCACACTAGAAGCCACCAATGGGGGCAGAGAGAAGAGACAGTAAGGAGGGGCCATGATGCCTACATTGTCTGATTGACAAGGATAGTCATGACCTTGGGGGAGGGATGGTGGGGACTGTAGATAATACATGAGACACAACTATGAAATAAAGGCATTTTACTGTCTGATTGATGAAGCCAATTTCATTACTGTGCTGCCATACTGAATATATATATATATATATATATATATATATATATATATATATAAATCACAGGTTTAAAAAATGTTCATTTTAATTTTTTTTGAGCCCCAATTAGAGAATCCATGTCCATCTTCTCCTATGCAGCCCACTTGGTCACTATGCAGCTATTGGTAAAGCACATTTCCATTGCCCTAGAGGTATGGGAGCTCTGGCCACTGGCCACTCATAATTTTGCCTTCTGAGATCCTTGTCTCTCCTCCTGAGTTCACACACTCAGAGTCTGGCATTACATCCTTAAACTATGAAATCCTCAACTTTATGCCCATTTGGAAAGTGTAAGCAAGCAAGGCTAGTTAATGCAGGACGTGGCCAACTTAACTGTGAGAATCTGATCCTCTCACTGTCTGGTAGCCAGGGACCTCGAGAAGGTTGCTTCAGGTGGCAGGGACCTCCAATGCTGCTTCTCGATCTATCTCTAACAGCCGTGTGACGTTGGGAAGAGACCTGTTTCTTCTCTGGATTTCAGTTGTCTCCTTTATATAAACGAAAAGCTGGCCATACAGTCAATCTCCTTCAGCTACATGTTCTATGCTTTGCAACTGCAAGGTTGAACCTGAGAATCTGTGCATACCAAAGGGCTTAAAAACTATGGCAGCTGACACTTACTCACTTTATGTATGTTAACTCATTTACTCCTCTCTAGAACTCCATGAGGTAGGTATTATAATTATAACCCCTAATTTTAAGGTGAGGAAAAAGGCAGAGAGAGCTTGAACAGCGTGGCCTGTGTCAGACAGAAGTAGCATAAATGCAGGCAGACCGTCTCTAAAGTAAGTACTCAGGAACCACCAGAAACACAGGAAAAATAGATTTGAGGTTGAGCCTGCTAGTGTTTGCATGCTGAGAAGGTGAGAGAGGAAGTGTGAGAATCAATTAGTCTGCCAGTTAACAGCTTTTACAAAGAGCCCAGACTAGAGCCAGACAACGCACTCTTGACCCCCTGCTGGGTTCTTTTATTACCAAGGACAAACACAAGTGGCAATGGTGTGAATGAGGATGATTCTGGCAGCTTGGGCTCTCTTTGCCACCTTGTTAGTGTCAGTGTATTGGTGTGTTTGGGGCAGGAAATGTTCCAATGATACTGGATGAGGGAACACAAGAGGCCAGGCAAAGAGAGCCACTCTCAAGACTGATTTGGATTAGAAATAAGCCTTGCCTCCAGGGTCTTCAAAACACAGCCACTGAGGTCCCGACGGCCCTACTCTGATGTCCCAGCATTGGCCTCCTCTAGTCCAGCAAGATCTTTGCAAAGGAACAGACAACATGTTTGTTCATTTTGAAAACAGATCTACTAGAAACCCTCAAACCCAACAAGCCTCTCCAGCAGGAAAGCTCTTGTCTGTCCCCTGCGGAAAGATAGTGATGAGAAGGTATGCTCTCTGGATTCTGGGCTCCTTGCACCAAGACCCACGGTTCTGAAAGGGCCTCCTTTCAACGCTCATTTCCTGTAGAAAGGTTGCATGGAAACGTGATTGAGTGTTGTTTAGTTCAGGGCCCGACAGGGGTTTTCCACCATTAATCCTCCTGGAGGAGGGTAGGGCTGAGCGGGGCACAATATAACCTGGTGGCAGGGTTATGCAACAGTGCTCCACAAGCTAACAGCACCTTAGGGGGTTAACCAACACAGCTGTGCAATGCGATACACCTTCAGGCTGTCGTCACTGCTACATACGATGGCCAACTTGGAGAGTTCTCTACATTGATACTTTCTTTGACCCTATCAACCAAATAGCTCTGTGGCACACTGGCTGTCATAGAATGAAATACCTCCCTTCCCCTGGAGCTAAAAGCATACCGTACTAAGAAGCGGTAGATTCTTTGCTACCATGTCATTGATTTACCTACTGTACTATGTGACCCGGGAGAGCTATGAATCATCCCTCAACTTTCCAGCTAACCAAACAGGTTCCTTTGGATACAATCTCTTCTTTCTCTAGATTTATTTGTTCTGAATCCTGGTGCATTCCTAGGGCATTATTTCTTACTGAAGACAGCTCTCCCTCAGTGTTTGTTTAGTGATAATTTTTATTTGAAGTTCTTCCTGAGTAGTACGCTTGCCCTTTTCCAAGGCTTTGTGTTCTTAGGAATACCTGAGTCACATGCTGTCAGAGTCCCAGCATCCATCAGTCACAGGCAGGGGCAGACATTTTTGGGTCACTGAACAGTGTCAAAATTCTGATTTCTTTTTTAAAAAAAATATATTTTATTGATTTTTTTTTATAGAGAGGAAGAGAGAGGGATAGAGAGTTAGAAACATCAATGAGAGAGAATCATCGATCAGCTGCCTCTTGCACACTCCCTACTGGGGATGTGTCCGCAACCAAGGTACATGCCCTTGACCGGAATCGAACCTGGGACCTTTCAGTCCACAGGCCGACGCTCTATCCACTGAGCCAAGCCGGTTTCGGCAAAATTCTGATTTCTTTAGTTGAACTCAGAGACCATCTCTTGTCGTTTTTTCTTTCTTTAGATTCACTATTTTAATTTCTAGGTAATGCAACAGATCATGTCTTCTTTCCAGCACTAGTCGAGGAATTACTGTGTTGGGTACTTTGCTGGGTGCTGGGGGCAGAGTTGAAGATGGTCTGTCCTTAGGAAGCTCACCATGAATGAGATAAGAAAGGTCATGACTAGCCAAAATTGGTTTGGCTCAGTGGACAGAGCGTCAGCCTGTGAACTGAAAGGTCCCAAGTTCGATTCCAGTCAGGAGCACGTACGTTGGTTGCGGGCACATCCCCAATAGGGGGCGTGCAGGAGGCAGCTCATCGATGTTTCTAACTCTATATCTTTCTCCTTTCCTCTCTGTAAAAAATGTAAAAATATATATATTTAAAAAAAGAAAAAAAGGAAGGCCCGGACTAGACAAAGCAGGAAGTGCTCCAAGGAAAGATCCTTGCAGGCGTGCAGAGCGGGGCTTGTCCTAACCTGGAAGATCCCAGAAAAAAATCCATCCACAAGCCAAGAAGAAGTGACACTTGCCCTACATTTCACTTTAAAGGACAAGTAGCAGTAGCAGTCATTTCTGGAGGAGCCCAAACAACATGGGACAGATGTGGATGTGGAAGAATGACGTAACCAAGGGAGGCTAGAGGGTCGTGGCCGGGGGCACGAAGGGCTTTGTCCCTGGGGCTAAGAAATTGGAACTCAAGCAGCCAGGAGCCCCCAAAGGGGGAGAGACAGCAGGACGGTAATATAGAATGGTGTCATGAATTGAAGGACAAAATCCCTGCTGCGTTTGTACACGTTAGTCAGACTGTGTGTCCCCACTCACTTCAGCTGACCCTGCTACTTGGCCCCAGTGACTGCATGCAGTGCTTGGGGAGACTGGTCGGAGCTTTGTGCCAATTCCTGGCCCCAGCCTACCTCTCCAGGAGACTTACTGCAGTGCCACCAGTCCTCTGGTCTGCAGAGGAAGGATCTCTTTGCATAAGGCCACGAAATGAGGGATCCAGATGACGGACAGCAGTGGAATAGCTGGGGAAGAGAGCGTGTGCGCAGAGGTGGAGACACAAGCCCGCGAGCCCCACGTGGTGGGAGGAGGTGGGAAATGTGGTGACAGGGACCAGGAGATCCCTGGATTCCCGTTTCATCAGAACATTGCTGCACAGGTGGTTACACATGTCCACGCTGGACAAGCTCAGGTAGAAAGAAAGGAATTGTCTCAGCACACATGTGAGGCAATAGCAAATGAAGAAGACGAAACACGTGGTTTGGTTTGCTTCTGTTTCTAATCTGTTCTCCCTGCCCAAGAACCGCCTCCTGTGGTGGCCAGTTAGACATGCTTCCCTTGGAAATCCAGCGTTCACAGAGCTTAAGGGAGTTTTCAGATGGAAATGTAATTACTTTTTTTTTTTTTTTAATAAGGCTCAAGCAAAGTCCTAGTAATCATCTATTATCACATCTGTAGCATAGCTCACGTTCTCTTAAGGCCCATCAGAGGATTTGGAAACCGCTCAGGAAAACGATCTGACTCCTAACGACCCCTGAGCAATTCTTTTTTTCCTTCTGGTCACAGACTTTTTAAAATTTTCAAGACACGTTTTGGGTAAACTTAATTAGGAATTTTATGAGTGCATGGAACTTTTAGGGTTATCTCATTTCATGCACCCGGGCGTCTGCTCCAAACCCCCTCATATATATGTTTCACGGAGATCTTTTCCAGGAATGTAGAAGTTCAAAACTTTCACTCAAGTGGAGGTTTCTCCATTTTTATTAGGAATTTCACTGGCCCGGGATGTGTTACAGAGACAAAAGCAGTTTCAAAATCGCTGGCTCAGTCACATGGACTGCAAGTGACTCTCAGCCTCGGAATGAAGAAAACGGTTTTTGGCTCGGCTGGAGCGGGTCAGTTGGCTGGCTCAGCACCATCCTGTGCACCAAAGGGTTGCCAATTCGATTTCCGGTCAGGGCACATACCTGGGTTTCGGGTTCAGTCCACTGGAGCATGTACAGAAGGCAAACCGATTGATGTTTCTCTCTCTCCCTTCCCCAAGCATACCCTTATGCTAGCCTGTAACCCCCCGATACTCCCAACCCCAACTTGAGTCTTATTTCCTACTTCACAGATGTAAGAAGCCAGATTCTGGACAAAGTCTGATGAATGTAGGTTCAGTATGCTTAAGGCAGTTGGTGTCATTCTGCAAGCACATACAGAAATGAGGTTTTTGTAAGCACCCTTTAAAACTGTCTGAAGAGGATTTTTTGGGTAACTCTCTGTAGATCTTTTTATAAAGCAAAAGCCCTTTTGGAAAAAACGACATCACTCTCCACATCACTTCAGTGTTCTAATGTCAGGTTTTCATAAATTAATTTCAAATTTCAAAAAACAAAAACAAAAACAAAAAACGGTGGAGGCCACTGTTCGTTTTCATTTGTTGAGTTAGGCTCGCTCCACACCAAGCCAAGTGCTTTGCTGCTAAGCTTTCCTAAATAACAAAGGGCATTTGAAAATGTGAGCTACTGAACAGAAAACTTCCCCGTGAGTCAGCAGACAAGCCCAGCAGAAGATCTCATGGTTCCAACTAACTGGCCCATAGACTTTCATATCCAGTTCTGCTTTTCTCTGTGGTCTTTCAATAAGAGTCCAATTTCTGGTTAGGAAGTGAGAAATTGAGTTGGTTTCTACTTCCGTACAGTAGGAGTGATGCTCAGATACCTTTAGGGTGTTAGAAAAAAATGGCTGAGCCCCAATGTCTCAAACAGGGGAACTCTTTATGGTCAGCCTCCATTCCATCTTCTCCATGAGATTGCAAAGGGATACAATGAGCAGAGAACAAGCCCAGGCAAGAAAAGGTGTATTGTTAATGGGACTCCAGCCTCAGACTCTAATAGAGTAGATCCTGGTGAGCTGACTTGGATTATAAACTCTTGCCAGTGAGCTATAAAATGTACAATAAGCTGAAACCGGTTTGGCTCAGTGGATAGAGCATCTGTCTGCGGACTGAAAGGTCCCGGGTTCAATTTCGGTCAAGGGCATGTATCTTGGCTGCGGGCACAACCCCAGTCGGGAGTGTGCAAGAGGCAGCTGGTCGATGTTTCTCTCTCATCGATGTTTCTAATTCTCTGTCCCTCTACCTTCCTCTCTGTGAAAAATCAATAAAATATATATTTTTTTAAAATGTACAATAAGCAGTGTTGCATATTCTATTATGATTTGTGGATAGTATATTTTGTTGAATTATATTACTGTGTTGCGCATTTATTGTATTTAATAGTATTGCATATTCTATTAAGTGGATCGCATATTTTATTATTTGTATATCGGTAAAATTTCTGACAGACTTACATTTGATTATATATGAAACATACATTTCTTTCTAAGAGAGCTGGCTGTTACAACATTTACCAGCACACCACTGCCTAAATCAAGAACAAAACCAGGTCGGTTCCTCTTTGGCTTCTATGTTATAGGACAAGTCCATGCCCTTAGCTCCTTAGTTTACTATTCCCCTGTCAAAAAAATTACAAGTAATTGTACAAGAACACAAATAAAAAGATCTTTTCCTGAAAACTCAAAGCATACCAGTATACTCTGCCCAATCCAGCCTTTCTTGATTTGAGAGAGGGAGAGGGAGAGAGATAGAAACATCAACGATGAGAGAGAATTATTGATTGGCTGTCTCCTGCAAGCCTCATGCTGGGGAACCAAGCCTGCAATCTGGGCATGTGCCCTGACCGGGAATTGAACTGTGACCTCCTGGTTCATATATAGATGTTCAACCACTGAGCCATGCTGGCTGGGCCAATATAGCCTTTCTCAAGAAGGCTACCCTTCAAAAAAAGACAGCTAGCTATAGGCTGATTTGATCACACCTGCCATTAGGCAAAAATGAGAGAATCCTAAGAGTGTTGGCATCATAATTTAATAAATGTTCTCCTCCTTGAATCCACATAGATGGCACCTTGGTTGCAGAGGACAGGGGGTTAGAGGCATTGAGGTAGGAACAACAGGAATCTTCCTGCGAAATCTGGAACATGTTTGAGGTACATGACAAAGGATCAGTTGGATGTTTCCACCTTTCACCAAGCAGAATAAACACAAGCATCAGGGGCTCCTACACATTTATTTTTAAACTAGAGGCTCAGTGCAGAATTTGTGTACAGGTGGGGTCCGGTCAGCCTGGCCCCAATGGGTAGATCAGGACTGGGCCTGTAGGGAGGAGGAGACAGCAGGAGGTTGGTAGGCTGGCTGGCCTTGATTGGGGCCCGCTCACGGGTTGGCTTGGGGGAGGGGCCTTGGGAGGTTGGCCAGCCAGCCCCACCTCTGATTGGTGTGTGTGTGTGTGGGGGGGGCGATCAGGGGCAGAGCTGGCTGGGGGGAGGGGCCGCAGGATGATCAGCGTGCTGGGGGCCCATCTAGGGTGGGGCCGGCGGGGTGGGGGGAGGAGGAGGAGGTGCTGCAGGAGGTTGGCCAGCCAGCCCCATGCCCCAATTGGGCCGGTTCGCTAGCTGCAGTGGGCGTCATAGTGACTGGTTGTTCTGGCATTCAGGTCATTGGCTATATATATATATATATATATATATATATATATATAGTCACGGACTTGAACATGTCTTTCTAAAAGTAAATATAGAAGTTATAAAAACAAGATGTATTGAAATTTAAAATAGTGTTACTTGGTACTCTTGACTGGTAACTTTAGGCCAATGCCATTAGCCAATCCTTACAACTAAGTAATTTCCTTTAATGTTAAAAAAAAAAAAAAAGATGGAGGGAGGGAAGGAGGGAAAAAGGAAGAGAGGAAGAGAGAGAGAGAGAAAAAAGGAAGACATGAAAGTTCAACGTTTTCTTAAACAAAACAAATAGAAATGGTCAGACCTCTCTGTTCATATCAGATTTCTGACTTCCTGTTACTCTGTGTTCTTCCTTGTCCAGGCATCTACTCAATACACAATTTTTCCCACTTGTTAAGTCTTCTCCTCCCCCTCCCCTTCTCCTTAATGACGACTCTCCTCTTAAAAAAACACAAAAACAAAAGGTCACCATATATCTGTTGTTCTCTGAGTGCCATGAGGTAGAACCTTTTGCTTAAACAGTCATCCCCCAATTAAAAGGAGTGCAATTTCTCACTAACAAGAAGGCACGATTGATGCAGGCAAGACGTCTTCAGGTAAGCGGCTTCTGCTGTCTTATTTTTATAATACGCACAAAAGACTTCTCTGTCTTCCAAATAACAGATGAGTCAATGCTACCATCATAAAATGTTGACATATCCACCCACTGCAAAAAGGAAACTGGCTTCAGAACGTCTTACAGAAAGCATGAAGCTAATCTTGACAAATGGTAACACTTTCTCTTAATCGAAACTTGGGCACAGAACGGCTCTCAGGCCCCCCGGAGAGAAATGTGTTTAGTGGACGCCAGGCTGACACATTAAAGGGGGTTTGAGGGGAAAAGAGTGGGAGAAACCCAATCAGTCTGGCACCTGATAAGGTATGAGCCATGTGCTATATATATATAATCTTTTATGAATTAATAATCATGTTGGTGATAGTAACACAGGATGGAGAAGCAATGTGTTCCTAACAAAAACACACCCAAGAAACTTAGAAAACAACATGGAAAAAATCAAGACTATTTTTACTTACCTGGCTCTCCTATCTGCACCGAAAGAACATGTACTTTCAACCACAAAGACATTTACTAACAAAAATATTTTATTTGGACATTACATGTCAGATTACTGTGGCTTTAGCCAGACTTATTTCTGTATTACTTCTATATTCCTAAAGGGGGAGCTACTGAGTTCAACAAACTCTTCACTATGTGAACAGAGAGGCATTTCCTCAACACATGACTTTTTTTTAATGTGCTAAACTTTAAAGTTTGATGTTTTTTTAAAAGAGCAATCTCTTGTGAGGCTCTGGGGCCAGGTTACCTGCCTTGAATCCTGTCACTGCCTCCTGCTGGCTGTGTAACCTTATACAAGTTAGATTTTTGTGTATATACTTTTATGAAGTACTGACAATACCAATGCCTATCTTTTTTTTTTTTTTTAAATATATTTTATTGGTATTTTACAGAAAGGAAGGGAGAGAGATAGAGAGCTAGAAACGTCGATGAGAGAGAAACATCGACCAGCTGCCTCTTGCACACCCTCTACCGGGGATATGCCCGCAACCAATGTACATGCCCTTGACCGGAATCGAACCCGGGACCTTTCAGTCCGCAGACTGACGCTCTACCACTGAGCCAAACCGGTTTCGGCCCCGATGCCTATCTTATGTGTTGAAGACTCAATGAGTTAATAATACATATAAAGAACTCAGAACGATGTCTGGAACACAGTAAGTTAGCTATTGTGTTAATTTCCTGTATTTTCAGGTGAGTACATATACAGTTTGAAGAGAAAAGGACCTCAAGTACTTATTGTGAACTAAGTCAGTAACTAGAAAGATAAGTGTGGCCTGACTGGCGTGGCTCAGTGGTTGAGCGTGGACCTATGAACCAGGTCCTATGAACCAGGACCTATGAACCAAGATTCGATTCCTGATCAGGGCACATGCCCAGGTTGTGGGCTCAATTCCCCAGTGTGGGGCGTATGGGAGGCAGCCAATTGATGATTCTCTCTCATCCTTGATGTTTCTCTCTCCCCCTCCCTTCTTCTCTCTGAAATCAATAAAAATATATTTAAAAATATACATATTTTTTTAAAACTACACCATTCTTTTTTATTTTTATTTTTTTAAAAAATATATTTTATTGATTTTTTACAGAGAGGGAGAGAGATAGAGAGCTAGAAATGTCGATGAGAGAAACATCGACCAGCCACCTCCTGCACACCCCCCTCCGGGGATGTGCCCGCAACCAAGGTACATGCCCTTGACCGGAATCGAACTTGGGACCTTTCAGTCTGCATACCGATGCTCTACCAATGAGCCAAACCGGTTTTGGCCATTCTTTCTTTTTTCTTTTTCTTTCTTCCTTTTTTTAATATTTTAAAACTGTTGAGGTAATTACTTTTGGTTCTAAATTTTGACCAGATTCAAAGATATTTATTAAAAAGGAACACGTCCTGTATCATGATTTTATCCTGAGAGGAACTAAGCCCTTACATTTTTAATGCTTATAATTTTTTCTAAGTCCGCCATTCAGAAGTAGGTGTTAACACTTGACTTCTGGATTTCGGGTTAAGAATAGTTGCCCATAATGGAAACAAAAACCCCTTACCACTTTCTGCATACAATTATAAAGGCACAAAGAGAACCAATACAGGGAACATACGAATTGGCTGAAGAGTGTTGGTGTATAAACACATTCGGGTTATTACTGAAGAATAGGACTTTGCTATTTCAAGGAAAATGCTATCTGTTAATACAGAACCTCAGCAGCAGAAACACAACTTCGGAAGTTGTATCCTGCAAAGCAGTGTTTTTGAATTTGGCACTGCATAGACCAAGGTTCAAATCCCAGGAGTGGCACTTCTGAGCTGTGTGCCTTCGGCCAAATTACATAATCTCAGAGTTTCCTTATCCTGTCCGGCAATATCCATTGTAAAGTAGGATATATTTACCTCACAGAGTTAATCTTAATTCTAAACATGACAAACAAAACACCACTATGATTAATTTATTCTTCTGTTTCCTCATTTTATAGGTAAGACTGTAATGAGGCACAGAGATAAGTTGTTTACTGAGAGTGTAAAAGACTCTTGATTTAAGTATTCAAGCTAGGAAGACAAAATACGCACTAAATGCCAGGAGCTCCATTGAGAAGGATGGTAATTTACTAAGTACCATCCTATAACTAACTTCCTGATAAATGCCATTCCCTATCAGACAGCTGTGAGCCTATCAGACAGCTGTGAGCCTACTGATGAAAAAGTGCAATTTATGTGCTAAAAAGTAACATCTTAGTTTTATGTAATACTTTATGCCTAATTAACTGCTATGTCCAATGTCATTTAATTTGATCACAACAGCCGTATAGTTTAAGACCTACTTTTTAGTGATAGGAGTAATAAAAAATTTCATAAACTAAGAAATTTCAGAAAAAATAAATTAGTTTAGCTCTGGCTGGGTGGCTCAGTTGGTTGGAGCATTATCCTGTGCACCAAAAGGGTGGCGGTTTGATTCCTGGTCAGAACACATACCTACGTTGCAGGTTTGATCCTTGGTTGGGGCACGTACAAAAGGCAACGGATTGATGTTTCTTTCTCACACTGATGTTTCTCCCTCTCTCCAAGTAATTAAGACTTATTCTTGAGTGAGAATTAAATTTTTTTTTAAGGTATGGAAAAAGGAAAATCATAATTAATTAATGAATTCACTTATAAGTTCTCAACTTTTAATAAAAGTCCACGTGTCCTTCAAGTGTACTATCACAGATAGTAGAGGTTAAATTAGAATTCGAAAACAATAGTCACTTTGCTAGAAAGAAAAAGGCTGATAGGAATTGTTGCAGAAAATGTGAATAATAAAAATGTAAAAGTAAACACTACATGGTAAACAAATAAAAGATAGCCACTCTTTGAGGCCAATAAGTTTTCAAAAAACTTCCTTATTCCTTATAACTTCAGTTACATGTTTTTAATTTTACAAATCTAGACCAACACCTTCCCTCCAACCCTGCTTGTCCTCATCTCTTGCAATCAATGGAGACAGCAGAAAATACATCCATAAAAGCATTTTTAAAAATTTCAATGGAAGACTGCTGCTTTAGCCATTTATGAAGTTTAAATGTCTTCTAAAATATATCACTGGCTGTACATAATCTTTGCATGATGATGGGGGGGGATGCGGCGTATTGTGTGGTCTGGGCAGCTGCATCCCTGCTGCGGCATTAGCCAACAGCCCACACACCCTTAGGTTCACAACCCCCTAAGGCAAACGGCCACGGCCACTATTCTTCATCCTCCCCCATAGGTAGAGCCACCTGACCTAGGGCAGTGTCTTGACCACAAATGCTTTCACGTAGCAAAAGCCTGCAGCTGCTTCCTGCCTGGTGCCCTCTCCGTTTTGACCGACCTTGCACACTGTGGCCAGACTAATCTTAAACAGATTCTGCATCAGTACTTCTTTCTGCGAAGACCAATCGCTGTTCCCCATTGATAATGTCACATTTAAATGAATGGTTCATTCTTATCGGCCACACACTTGGTTCTTTCATTTAGTCACTTCACCAGAGGCCAAGTTCATCGCGACGCAATGTGCAATGAGGACAAATTTTCCAGGAAAACGAAGAAATATATTTTTATTAACTTTTAGAAAGGAAGGGGAAAGAGAGATAGAAACATCAAAGATGAGAGAATCATTGATCGTCTGACTCCTGCACGCCCCACTCTGGGGATCAAGCCTGCAACCCGGGCATGTGCCCTGACCATGAATTGAATGGTGACCTTCTTGTTCATACGTCAACGCCCAATCACTGAGCTACCCCATCTGGGCTGTGAACTCTAAGATTTAAATGCCATTTTAATTTTTCTCCCATGCTCCAGGTACAATATATTAACTCACAGCACCACCTACCTTTCAATAAAAGGCTAGGAAGCTAGGTTTACTTTTAGCATAATGCCCAAATGGCTGACCTATACCAAGTAGAATGCAATTAGGCTCATAATGCAAAGAAGAGAAAAAAAATACCTAAAGACACAAATTCCATATGGCACCATATATAAGATACTTATACCACTACATACACATTTCCTAGTCATGTTCCAAACCCAGGTGTCTGGCCAGCAACACACTAAGAATTTCAATCTGACACAAAACAGTCAGAGCACAGACTGTCCCTGTAAGAGTTCGCTAGAGCTGCAGTCAGGGAGCTGAGGGCTGCTTGGACATAAATCTAATATTCACTGACATTTTCCTGCCAAAGTGGTAACTGGGACGTGTGGTTTTCCTTAGAAGTCTTCTCAATAGATTAAAAAAATATATATTTTATTGATTCTTCACAGAGAGGAAGAAAGAGGGATAGAGAGTCAGAAACATCGATGAGAGAGAATCATCGATCAGCTTCCTCCTGCACACCCCCCATTAGGGATGTGCCGGCAACCAAGGTACGTGCCCCTGACCAGAATCGAACCTGGGACCCTTCAGTCCACAGGCCGACGCTCCATCCACTGAGTCAAACCAGTTTCGGTTCTTCTCAATATTTTAGCCATGTTCCCTGCTTAAATGAGAAAAAGGGTGACGAGGGATAAAATCTCACTTTTCCGTCCTCTCGCAGTGATGCCCATCACACCAAAATCCATGTAAAACGTGGAAGAGGCTGCCCAGGCGGCACGCTTTCTACAATGATCCCAACAGCCACACCGCAGTCCTTTCTCAAATCAGTGTGTTCCCTGACTTCACACGGAAAGGGGATTCTTTTTTCTATGGAAGCGACAATTCCCTCACACCCGCCTAAGCAGCACAGAAGTGTTAGGCGGCATAAATGAGCATTTGTACAAGCAGCTGAGAAGTCAGTCAAACCCTGAGAAGCAACTGATTACATGAAAAGCTTGGCTGTGATGTTCACGAACGGAAATGTCTTAAGTTACAAAGCATTTCTCCAGTGCAGGCCACAACAGCCCCGTGAGGCAGGCTGGGGTGAGGACCAGCGTCCACGCCCCCCACAGGGAAACAGGTGCACTGCGGTCTATGCACCTCGGCCCGGAGAACAGAGCACCGGGCCACAGGGCAATATGGCGGTCTAGTGCTCTATTCCTTAGATATGAAAATTAGAAAACAAAACAGTGTCAGTTAAAATTGACTACAAAGAAGTTAAAATATAGAAGTTAGTTTAAAAGTATCACTCGGCCATAACTTTCAAATGGAAGGACCGGATTAAGCGTTTTCTTACCACAGGGCCGGCTCTAATTATTTTGGAAGGCTCTTTTCTTAGAGCGTGAGGAGTGCATGTCACACTCACAGCAGCCGACTTCCAGGAGTCTTTCTGTGATTGGACAGCAAATCACCATCCCATTTTGGTGGGACTATCTTGCCAGTGAGAGATGTTAAAAGAAAGAAACTCTTCTAACCTTTCCGATGATTAGTGAAAGTTTCATATCATCAATGGAGCAACAAGGATAGTTCTCACCTGTCTCATAAGCATTCTCCTCTCCCCTCTTTGCATTTCCCCCACAGGAAATCTATTGTTTTCCTAATGCATTAGTTTTAAATGCTCCCTTTCTTTCTTTTTAAAAAAAATATATTTTATTGATTTTTCACAGAGAGGAGGGGAGAGGGATAGTTAGAAACATCGATGAGAGAGATACATCGACCAGCTGCCTCCTGCACACACACACACACACACACACACACACACACCCCAACCAGGGATGTGCCTGCAACCAAGGTACATGCCCTTGACGGAATCGAACCTGGGACCTTTCAGTCTGCAGACCCATGCTCTATCCACTGAGCCAAACTGGTTTCGGCCCCTTTCTTCCTGTAGAGTCCCTGTGAGCTGATCCAGGGAAATTACTAATTTACTTCAAGGTTTCTCTAAACTTCTGGGTCATGTGGAATACCATGGGCATTTTTACATTGTCTCACATCCTACTGTACAATACAAACCTAATAAAAATGCAACTAAGAAACATTTGGTATTCAAATCAACACTAATTTAAAATGTTTGGTTAGGAAAGAGCGTAATTTATTTTAATATATTCCAATTTAGTAGGAAGGTGAGCAGTTATTTCTGAGTTTTAGATATTTAAACTATAGTTTACACCATTGAAACAAACAGATTTTTTTTTTTGGGGGGGGTCTTTCTTCATTTTTGATTTTTTAATTCTTCCTTTTAAGAAGTTCACAGTGTCACAGGAGTAAAAAACAAGACTGGTAGAAAGCACTCTAAAACATATGGCTTTATATACATAAAAAATTCAATAATGTTGCCATAACCCCTAATACAATGGGATCTGTGTTTACCTACTACTATCCAGAATAAACGTCTGTACATATTAATTGTTCAAGTATGTCTAGAGCAGTGCTTGTCAAAGTGAGGTCCCACTGCTAACTAAATGGGTGTTTCTTTGAAGACCTCATCCAATGTCAATATAATAAATATAATTGTAACAATTTCTTGAATATGCTCTAAAGAGCCAAACGTAATTTAATTGACATTTAGTTAACGCCCCCTTTGTACAGCACCAAGGTTAAGAATGGACCTAGCTACATGGCATCTTTCTTTTATTAGTTACAGTTTGTTATTTCTACAACATTAAGCCCACACTGAAGGCTTGTGAAACTTTTCCCTTAAATAAATAAACACTTCATCCACTTCACACTTAAATACCTAATTGTTTCCGTATAGTACATGTTTCTGGGTGACAGTTCCATCTTTGAGAACTAGGCAAGCCGGAAAGGGTTCTCCAGGTTTGCTTTAAAAGTTTCCAGAAACTTGGTGGCTAGCTCGTCATCGACCACGCGGCCGTCACTGGACATGGTGACCCGGATGAGCTGCCGCTGCTGCAGGGTGTCGTTCCCCTCCTCATCCCGGGTGAGCTTCAGCACGGACCGGAATCGCCCCACGGCCAAGATGCAGGCCTGAGGAGGGTTGATCACCGCGGTGAACTCATCGATGCCAAACATCCCCAAGTTGGAAATGCTAGAGGAAACAAAAAGCTCTGAAGGTGGCATGTCGACAATCAAAGAAGGCTTCCCCCAAGCACACGTTTTCACTTTAAACTGTCATTCACAGATAAACTGATTGTATACACAGAAAATCTAAGACTCTACAGATAAACTAGTCAGATTAGTAAGTGAATTTCGCTAAGTCACTAGATAAAAGGTCAATATAAAAATTCATTTTATATTTATATACAAGTTGCTGTGACTGGGAAATAAAATTTAAGAAGAATACCATATACAATAATATAAAAAATATCAAGGAGCCTGGCCAATGTGGCTCAGTGGTTGAGCATTTGACTCATGAATCGATTCCCTCCATTCCCGGTCAGGGCACAGCTTGGGCTGCAGGCTTGATCCCCAGTGTGGGTTGTGCTGCAGGCAGCCAATCAATGAGTCTCTCTCATCATTGATGTTTCTATCTCTGTTTCCTTTTCCCTTCCTCTCTGATATCAATAGAAATATATTAAAATAGTTGAGGTTAATAAATCTATTGTATTTATACATTTTTTTAAAAATCAAAACCAAACTTCAGATGTCACAATATGAACATTTTGAGTTAACTAGCTAACCCTAAAGGGTTTCTACTAGCTTTAATACAAAAATTTGATTGAAGAATATTTTCACACACTCTATTATCTAAATACAGTATGTGATAACTAGTTTAAATTTCTAAAAAGTTTCAGAAAATAAATAAAACAGGTGATATCTGTTTGATGCTACTGATAATTAAGAGTTTAAATCTTACCTGAAAGATCCTCCTTGGTATTCTTCAGGTAACAATCTCCCATCTCTTGCTTTCTTTGAGAGAGCCTGAGAAAAAGGCAAAACATGTCAAACAACAATGTGCAGGGTATTCGTCACTGGAAATATAGGGACAGGGTACAGTCTCATCTCTGAGATGCTTTGCTTTCACTTTATAAGACGTATATGTAATTTTTTCTAAAGTCAAATTTAAAATGAACAAGATATGACACAGTCTAAAGAAGCTAAAGATGTGAATCAAAACTCTACAAAAAGCACCTTCCTTGAAAAATTGTGCACCACTACTATACAGAATGTTCTGGTGTTTTCCATTTTGTCTATAAAATGTTTTTCTTATAAGATATTAAAAGAAGACATTCTTGTCAATCTAATATTTTAAATAAACTAGGCAATGGCAACAAACCTGCAACCAACATACCCGTTTTCATCTTTCACTTTTTTCTCTTTTTTTTAAATCCATAAACACATATGTAATTTCAGAGTTGTTTAAAAAAACCCAAACTTTATATTTCACTTCCCCAGATTAGAAGCATCTTTCTTGTTGCCAAGTCTTTATAAATGATTTTCCAATGTCTGTTTTTCTAAACACTGCATCTGCCAGATTTTACTTAAGTCATTTCCCCAGTGGCATCACTTGGTTCACTGGTTTCTTTTGAATGATTTCATGTAAGTTCTCAGAAGTGGGATTACTAAGCCCCAGAAAGTGGACATTACTGGTTCTACATCCTACAGCTGAAGCACTTCCGGGATGAGCTAGTCTAACTGACACCCCGCAGAGATAGAAGGATGCAGTAACGTTGTATCACTCTTGACAATACTGAGTTCTAAAAGCTTTCTTACAGAGGAAGACAGATGACACCTGAGAGGGAGTTTAAGAAGCCCTTAAATTTTCCTCTGCTTGCCCTTGCAGTTAGTTAACTGCACTTCTGTTTGAGTTTTACTTTTCAGTGCTTCCAAAGCTGAGACACAGAGGCTCAGTCATTCCGTATAAAAAATTAATAATGAATTTACTTTAATGAGAAGTGTTGATAAAATAAGTCCTGGGCTTACTTAATGGTCTGTATTATATGCCTAACATAAGTACAATTATAATCACCATGAATAACTGTTTAATTTGAAACTATAAATGTTTTTCCACTTTGAGAAAAATAAAACATTCTTTAAAAATCTAAAAATAATTTCAACGTATTACTGTGATTTAATGCAATTGAAACAACTACAGATTTATTTTCTTTGGGTACAGTTACTTATGAAGCTATTTGAAACCAAAATGAAAACTGAAGAGAGAGGCTCAGGTTGTGCAGTCCGTGGAGTATGAGAGGCAGAGAGAATGACCAGCAGAAGTGCCTTTCCTGCCAGAACCAACACCACCGGTCACATGACTGCACAGACACAGGTCATGTGGACCTCAGAGGCATTTCTTTAAAGGCAGATGATTTCCACATGAGTTACTGCACTAACACATAGAAAGCATATCCATTTTAAAAACTAGGCTGCAAGCATGCATAATACACTTAAAAAAAAATCTCTGTACACTCTGAAGACATTAGCAGGATATTCCTATCAGTGAACTCTAAGAACCTAAAATAAAAATAGACTCTGAGGAGGATTGATGGTTTTAAAAATTCCTAAAGAATTCCCACTGGATTTTCCTGGTAGTGTGAAAATAGGAACTTAAAATCAAAGCAGGTAACAACTCTAAGCAGACAATTGAAACAATATAATACAAGATGGCCAGCAAACATTTCTAAAACATATCACATGCCTTATTAATTCATTCAAAAATTATACTGGGTACTGATGCAAAGTAAACTTTAGCTCTGCCTTTTAAAACTACTATAATTAATGAAGAAATGAGAAACGTGTGGGATGATCTAAGGTTTGTTACTATATTCCTCTACTCGGGAAATACAAACTTGAACTTGGCCAAAACGTGCCTTCAGCAGCACACCCTGGCATCCGTGGGATTACCGAGGGCCAAGAAGTAAATACTTAGTGCAGGCATTCTTAACCTGGGGTCCATGAAGCATTTCCAAGGACCCACAAACTCCTTGGAAAATTACTTTGACTTTTACATTGGCCAAATTCACACCACCTCTCAATTACAAAATATAGCTGCATTTTTATCTATAAGAACACACTCTGCCAAGTCTTTTCAAAGAGTAGTGGAGAAAGGCTTTAAAATGACAATTCTACTAAGGTCACCACTATTTATATCTAACGCTAAGATTCTAAAGGCCCGTTTTTTAAACCAGATTGCCTTGTATTCATTTAATTATTTTGGGCAAGTAGGTCCAGACACAGGCACTCACACATAACATCAGCTTCCCAAAGATATCGTATCTTCTACTTTTTAATCTCTCTCCTAACTTGTTCTACCCACCACTAAACATAGCTGGTCCTTGGTAAACAAAAACAACAAAAATCTGAAATTGTCAGTGCTGACACGATGATATTTCTGATCAAAAACACAGAAATTATTGAGGCTGTCAAAGCTGACCTGTGTTCCTGCTTGTTCAATGTAATATTTTTCGTGAAATCAGATTCTTCTACATTAGAGCTACAGGACTGATTCTGCAGAAAACGCAGGAAAAAAGAAGTACTTTGTTTTTAGAACACTAAGCACTTTTAATGGTCTCAATTCTAAAAAGAAAATGAATGAACTTTTAAGAATAAAATGATGTTGATAGTGAGGCCTATCACCACATGTTTAGAAATATAGTTTCAGCTTTAACTATCTAAACTATGATCTTTAAAGTTGAATTCTAGACTTCGGGAAGTAAGTAATTCATCTATAATTTGAATGCAACGGATCCTACTTTATCTGCATGTTATTTCTGAAATTTTGAATGTTAAATGTTTTTAAAATGGGACGTATCTGCGCCCTGGCCAGGTGGCTCAGTTGGTTAGAGCATTGTCCCGCACACCAAAGGCTGTGGGTTAAATGCCCTTCCAGGGCACATACTAGGCTGTGTAGGTTCAATCCCCAGTTGGGGCACATAAGGGAGGCAACCAATTGATGTTTCTCTCCTCTCTCTCTCTCTCTGTCTCTCTCTCTCTCTCCCACACTCCCTTCCCTCCCCTCTCTCTTTCTCTAAAATCAATAAAAACATATCTTCAGGTGAGGATTAAAAAATAAGTGAATAAAATAAATAAATGGATCATATCTGGATTAAAAACTTAAACTCCTTACATACAAATGGCAATCATTTGGAAATGCACAGATACAACTGCATATACAAATATAAACAATTACATATAGATATATGTATATCAATCGTAGAGTGACCAGATCACTTACATGCTTTGTCAGGAAGTAAAATCCAACATTTTGAAAGCACAGTATTTAAGGCCTACCTTCACAGAGTCAGCAATTTCCTGTATGCCCTTGGCCGCAGCGTCTTTTATGATTGGTGTAATTAAACCTCTATCTGTTGCCACAGCCACTGAAATATCGATAAAGGGCAGTTGCTTTGGGCCCTCTCCGTCCCAGCTTACATTAACACTTGGCATTTGCTAGAAATCAGAGACAGAAATACATGTTACTAATAAGGAAGCAGCTTCAGACCGAGGTGAGTAGAAAAATAACTAAATTACTATGCTCACCGGAAAGTGAATATAGCTAGACAGAAGGAAATAAAAATTTGCTTTAAGAAATAAATTCTCAATTATGTAACAACTGTTCAAGAAATAAAAATACATTCTTTGTAAATGTACCTTCCATATAGCACCTACTAAGCAGCAATACAGAAAAGCAGCCTCATTCCAGGAAGAAGGCACGACAGGAGATGGTGCTGAGCGGCTAGCCAGGAAGCCTGGGTTTCAGATTTACATCGCCAGTCAGCCAGACCCCCTACCTTCTTGCCACTCCACCGGACCGCTACTGGCTTCTGAAACTTAACACACACGGTCCAGACACAAACCGGAGTCCCTGCTGCAAACGGACTCCGCTCCCATCCTCCCAGTCTTAGCACAAGGGAAACGCCATGCCCCTGTCTGGAATCATCTTCTAGCTCATCCCCACTTGGCTCCCTCCCTCTCTTCTCGCAGGCTTTGTCTCATTACCTCCTTGCTAGAGAGGCCTTGCTTTTGAATACAACGCCCCTAGTTATTCTGTTCCTGAACTTGCTCTCTATTGCAGCTGAGCATTTTCCCCATCTGACAGTTAGCATTTGCTTGTCTCTTCCAACCAGAACCTAAGCCCCATGAGAACAGTATGTAGGCCTTTGTTCACCACCACATTTCAAATGCCTGGGATGTATTTAGCACAAGACAGGGGGTCAATTAGTATTTGTTGAATAAATGGTCACTATTCTGCTATAATTAATTGTAAGCACTTTTGATTTTGTTACTTCATCTATAAAACTGAGGAAGATTAAATGATAGAATGATTTTAGCGATAAAATTATAAAGGGCTTGTGATTAAAAAATAAGAGTTCTATTTATCTATAAAAATCCAAAGATGTGAGATTATTTTAGAAGCCAAAATTATTGGGATTTGCTACTTACTTTAAGAGTAACAGCTGCTGCCTTGATGATAAAATCATTTACTGACACTTTAATGTCATCTGAAAGAAAAACAAGCATATTAATATTAACGTTCACAATAAACTTTAACGTTGACCATTAGGATTTCAAACTTGTAAATTACTACACTGACAAGCAATGGTAAAAAACATGGCAGGTTTTGTTTGCTTATTTAATAAGATTCCACTGATTAGAAAAACTTGTATTATATGAGGTCCTGGATAAATAGTATTAACCATGGAAAGTTTATTTCTGGGGCTTGATTATAATTCTTTTAAATTGCCCAGATATAAGACACAAGAACTTGCAGAAAGAAAATCAACTCCTATGTCTCTAAAGAGATAAATGGTCTCTCTGTGATGTATATAAATAGGATGATTCTATTTTTCTCATCCTTTTCAAATGTTCTTTTCCTGCATATGCTTTATAATATACAGATTTTATTAGAACTGTGGTACACATAGTCACTTTATAAAATAAGTATGTATCTGGGGGATATTCAAATTTTTTTTTTTTTACTAATGAGGTGTACAACAAAAATTTTAGACCACTGCATTAGATAAGATCTGCTTTTTAACTTAACAGAACAAGATACAGCACATGCCAAAGATGAGGCAATGTTGGTATAGGTCCTAGTGCAGCAAGTAAAATGAGGTTTTCTGTCCAGTTTTATGGTGAGTCCATCTGAATTAATGTCCCTCCAGTGCACATGATGATTTTAAGACAAAGCTGAGGTCCTCTCTCTCCTCAGAGCTGCCATAACTAACGCATTTGATTTGTACTCTTGCTTTCCCCAGTGGGTATGGAAGTGTCGGAAAATGTAAACTACACTTGGTTCTTTATTGCAAGAATTTCTAGAAGATCAAGATCTAGTCAATGAAATGTGGCAGCAATCACAAATCCTGTTATTAGAGTATCAGGAAATCTTTGTGAACAAGACCTCATTCCAAAGGCATGCTGAAGATTTCAGAAAGAGAGTAGATAAATTACCATAAACATAAAAACTGCCAAACTGTCATGGTAACTGTCAGCTGCTCATTTAATTCATAACTCTTCTAATTCAGATTTCCAGAAACATACAACTTTTTTGTTTCTTTAAAAACCCTTCAGGAATAGAAATAAAAATGGATTCCCAATGCTTACATGTCAGAATTTCCTAATATACATAAGTGTAAAGATTCTTAGCAAAATTTTAGAAAATGGAACCAAGCAATTATGAAAAAATTAATGATTAAATGAGTTTTAATCACTCATTACAAGTAATCACTCATATAAATAAGGTCGATTCAACATTTGGAAAGAAATAAAATTCACCATATTAACAGGCAGGAAAAGGAAACGTTATCTCAAAAGATGCACAAAAAGTATTTCATTTGCCCTAATCGGTTCGGTTCAGTGGGTAGAGCATTGGCCTGCGGACTCAAGGGTCCTGGGTTCGATTTCAGTTAAGGGCATGTACCTTGGTTGCATGCACATCCCCAGTGGGGGGGAGGGGGTGTGTGCAGGAGGAAGCTGATTGTTTCCCTCTCATCAATGTTTCCCTCTCCCTTATTCTCTGTAAAAAATCAATAAAATGTATTTTTTTAAAAATATTTGACAAAATTCAATATCCATCAAAATGTGAATTTCAGTCTGAAAAAGGAAATCTACAAAACCCTACAGCTAATATTAAAGACTGAATACTTTCTCCCAAGATCAAGAATGAGGTGAGAATATCTGCTTTTACTACTTATATTTGTCATGCAATAGAGGTCCTCAACAGTGCAATAAGGCAAGAAAATGAAATGAGTCATACAAATTGGAAATAAATGATACATTAGTTTATGCTAATAACTCTTATGTCTCAGCAACCTTAGCCTTAACTGATTTATGAAACATTACAAATTTAATAACCTAAAATGCACTTTGAAAAAGAAAACTCGTATCAAGAAATGTGATACATAAGACATATTTATAATCGAAAACATTCTTAAACCAGTTTTGAATTTTATATTTTCTAAAATGCTAAGGACAGCTTTATTTGGGTATCACATCAAAAAGTATGACTTATTCAATACTATGGAATCAATTTATTTCTTGTAAGAAATAAGCCAATAAAAAGCTACACATGTGCATGTTATAAATAAAGGATTTTATGATAGTTAGCATGTGTATTGCATTAAGTAAATTCAACTTTACTAACCTTTGACCAGCTTTTGTCTAACTTTTAAAACAGCTCCCACATCACAATCAGCAGTAGCATATGCATGAGGAACAGTACTTTTAGATTCAGTTAGCCTTTTGGCAATAACTCTTCGAATGTTGCTAGCTGGGATTTCAGTGAATGTGCCCTGCAAGGAATAGAAATCTGTCCATTAAGCCTTGAAAAATAAAAGGAAAAAATAAATTTCATAATAGAAATCAGGTGTCAGTTACTTTTGATAATAATTAAAGATTAATATAGAAAAATTACTATTAAAAATTCTTAGTGCCCTGGCCAGTTGGTTAGAATGTCTTCTAGTATACCATAAGGTGGCGGGCTCAATGCCTGGTCAGGGCATGTAGAGGAGGCAATCCATCCATGTTTCTCTCACATCGAAGTCTCTCTCTCTCTCTCTCCTCTCTCTCTTCCTTTCTCTAAGATTAAAAAAAAAATTCTCAGTGTAAGGAAAAATGTAAGAAACAGTATCAAACTGTAGGGAAAAAATTCACGTATATGAGTATAGAAGAAAATGGAAAAATTCAAGTTTCAGTTATGAATGGGACTTCATATGTTACTATGTTTGAGATGATTTAAAAATATCTAAGAAATCATGAATAATTCCTCATGGATGTGTGTGTGCATGCACATGTATAAACATACACACACATACCCCAGAGGTACCACCTATAAGCAATTTTTGTTATAAACATCATTTCTATATATAAAAGGCTAATATGCAAAGTGTCCGTCCCCTGGGGAGTTTGAGCCCTTGCTATGATGTGCGCTGACCACCGGGGGGCGTGCGTAATGAAGAGAGGCCCCAGCTGGCAGCCAGCAGCCAGGGAAAGGAGGCCCCCAGCCAGCAGCCAGAGGCCCAAATTGGCCCTGATCTCCAACCAGGCCTAGAGACCCTATCTGTGCATAAATTTCATGCACTGGGCCTCTAGTTTCTTAATAATACTCAAAGTAGCCAATAAATCAACAAAACAACTAACAGCAATTTTTATTTGTATAAACGTCATAAAGTAGCCCTAGCTGGTATGGCTCAGTAGAGAGCACATCTGCCTGCAGACTAAAGGGTCCCAGATTCAATGCCAGTCAGGGGCACATGCCTGGGTTGTTGACTTGATCTCCAAAAGGAGGTGTGCAGGAGGTGGCCAATCAATGATTCTCTCTCATCACTGAAGTTTCTCTGCCCGCCCCCCTCCTTTCCTCTCTGAAAGCAATAAAAATATATTTTAAAAAATGGCATAAAGTAGGAAAAGATAATCTATTATACTGGATAATTTATCAAATTATTTCTATTTCAGTTTGTTATTTTTTAAAAAATCACATAAATACCTTATACCCTAGAAATTCAAACTATGGAGTATGAATGAGATTTTAAAAAAAATCTTCCCGTAACTTTATTGTCATCTTTCTGTTCTGTTCCTTGAACTTCTAACAAAAGCATGGTACCTTAAATTACATCTGATTCCTTCCTTGTCCTTTACATCATCCTGGGATTGGGTTACAATCACTTCAGGGTAATACAGAAGCAGAAAGTACAGCTGATTTCCTTTTTAACAATTGTTCACTTAGAGAATTAAACATTTTAGGTTAACAAAATACTCGTTAAACATAATAAATGTTCTCTATATACGGTAAGAATTTGAAAGTGAGGTTTATCTTTCTAATTTGAATAAGTTAGTTTTTTTTTAAAAATTAAGATTTGATTACACATAAAATTTTTGTGTATGTAGTCATAAGTCATTAATATACAGTAAGAAAATCTGTTTCCTATGAAACTTGTACTATTTTCAATTCTTCTAAAATATTATATTAAAATATATCTCTCCCTTAGAAAAGGTAGCATAGGTTTGTCTGTTTGCCTGTTAATATTTTAAGTGCCCATTTCAATTTCAAATAAAATTAATACTTGTAAAACATGCAGTAATGATGCTTATTTCCTTTCCCACTTAAGTATGGAAAATAAAATCTACTTAGATGACATTACCGCTACGTTAGGCTGTCCAGGAGTTGACACCGGTGGGACCATGGGCCGGGGATAAGATGGCGGGCCTGGGGCCGGGGCTGGGGCCGGGGCTGGGGCTTTGCCCCGTGCGGGCAAAGGGGCAGCGGGAGTTACTGGAGGGGCTGGGGCCGGTCTGGATTCCGTGATTTTGCCCGCCTGTTTCAACTGGACAAGCTTGACAGCATCCCTGGAGATAAGAGGGAATTAGACAATCATGATCAGCAACAAGAACTAAAATAAAACCTTTAGAAAAATGGAAGGGAGATGTGGAGGGAAGATACAGAAACACATACATGTCAAGGCTAAAACGCAAAAAAATTATTGGAGCTCGACAAATGAAACTTGTCTTCTGATTCATATTATTTGTCCAATCAGTACAATATTTGTATAGTTTCAAAATCCAAAGAATTAGAAATGTATTAACATACTGGATATAGAGAGTTATTTTAATAAAGGAAATCAGTCTTTTCATTCCGGGGACAGGAGGGGGGTCATTTGGAATATGAGCAATTCATAAATTAAACCATACCCTCATTCTTTAAACTTGTGAAATAACTTTCACACTCAGAAATTATGAAGTTTATTGTGCCTATGACTTTCGTTAGGATATTTATTAAATCACTGTTTAGTGCTAATTACCTTGTTTATGGCCAGAAAATCACAGTACTGTTAATTTCGCTCACCAGGCTATCAGCACAATCTAATGTAATGAACCTAACCTCAACATCATTTAGAATAAAAAGTAGACTAATAATAAACTTGCCATTGTATTACTGTGTAAAATAAAGGTACTTTTGTGTTTTAAAAGGATATAGTGAGATTACTAAATATGTCAAGCCTTTGATTCTTATAAGCATACTGCTTTAAAACATTACCTCAATTTAAAAATTTTAATGGTGCTGCCAATAGAAATGTGGCACCTATAACTACAGCAGCCTTATATTAGGTTTTATATGCCTATTTGACTAATCTTTGTCTCCCCCCCCCCCGCCCTAGAATAAAGACTCAACTTCTTAAAGATGCCAGTTCTAATTTAATTTAAATTGTGACCCAATCCCAATACAAACACCATGGTTCCCCTGCCACACCCTGCCAGGGGGCTAGACAAATTATTCAAAATTCATTTGAAAGAATTAAGAGTGTGGTATTAAAAAATATATAGACAAAATAGAAAATAAAATCTAAAAAGAGAACCAACTGTATCTGGAAATTGCTTTGATCATACAAGTGAATAAAATCTAAACAGATAAGAATAAAATTGTTTTTAAAAGTAATTTCCATGTTTTAGACATTTAAATGTGATTGCATGTTTTTTTTCATACAAACCTAAAACAACGCAAAATTTCACTCTCCTGAACTCTAATTTTCAGCATTTATCACCATTTCCAAGGATCTCGCTCAGATACCAAATTAGAATGTTCTTCAGCAATGCTGCAATTATTCAGAAAACCCTTGCAGAGCATACAATTTTACTGAGACAAAGGCAATTAAAAACACAAAGGAACAGTGTACTTCCTTTTAAATCGTAACCTGAATAAGCTCTTCTTTAAATACTTTCGGAAAATAATGATCATGATAAGTAATGAAATGGGTTATTACGAAAAGCACACACATACTCTTTGGTGAAAATCCCCCGAGGGCCAGTGGCGGTGCCCTGGCTGGCATCCAGTTTGTGCTTTTCCAGAATGTTACGGGCAGCGGGACTTACACGGAGCCTGAGAAGAAAACATGAGGATTAGTGGGATCAATGAACACTCATATTTGATTCAAATATATCCTAAAGTCAACAGTTTTTATGATAATTTAAAAAAAAGAGAGAAACATAAAGCTAAAATAGCCACAGACAAGTAAGTTCATCTGCACTGATCTGGTTTCTATTACTATCAACACATTTTCACACAAATTCAATTAGTTGCTATTTAAAAATAATCTCTTAAAAAGAGTAAATATTCACAAGGAGAAAGCTTCTACTTTTCACGTGGCTCATTCAAATCAACACTCACTGCAACATCCCCGGAGGGAGTTCCTTTCGGACGGGCACAGGGGCTGGTCCTGGGGAGGGGCGCGGCGCGGGGGGCTGAGGAGTGGCTGCTGGAGGGCCTACGACTTTGGGGATCTCAACATGCTTCCAATCTTCTCCTTCTTCAACTAGCAAGCCAATCAGTGAACCTAGCCGTATGCCTTTAGATCCTTCTTCAACCTACATTTTAAAAAGAGAGTAAATGCAGAGATGGAAAGGCGCATGACCTCATGAATAAGCTTATTCCTTTGTCGGATGCTGTTGGGCCAGTTAGAAACATCGGTTACTTTGAGCTAACATCTGCTTCCAAGACAGCCAGCCTCCCCTTCCTTTCCTTCCTTCCCCCACTAATACCTTCCTTTACCACTCCCCACCCCCCAGTTATTAATGCTATTTCCCGAAATAAAGGAAAAATCTAGAATCTCCCCTCTTTCTGACAGCCTTTAAATAATAAGACATATGTATGACCATCTTTCTTCTGATGTCAATCGGTGCAAATCCCCAACAAAAAACTGTGGTTACATATGTCAACTATTTGTCTCAGAGTTCTATACAATGGCTTAGGGAATTCTAAGAACTCATAAGAGATTAATTCCCCCAATAGGTCCTGTTTACTTTACTAAAATTAACCCAATGAAAAATATTTTCAGGAAGCTTAATCTAGAGAAAAGAACCTCTCACTATATAGATAGAATTGGTTAACAACTCTGGTTAATGTTAGGTGTAGTTCCCGCCTTTCTCCACGCATCTATTTACAAACCTGAGAAATGAAACGGCACGAACTTTTTATAAGTACACCAGAGACATGGTGGTGTCTCAACTAATCCAACACATTTTCACAGACAATGGCAATTAAAAGTGTAAGATTGAAGATAAAGCTTGAGGTAAATATATTTTAAATGCTTCAGCAGCATTCATTTATTTTTAAAAACTCTTATTTTTAAAAAGTCCCTATAGGACCTTCCAATGACAGTATTTTGTAAGTTCAGTAATAGAAGAAAATGTCACTTCTTTAACATTTTCTATTATTCCCTTCCAACTACTATAAGTAAGGTTCATTTTGGAGGTAATTTAGTGAGTAACTGAATGACAGGCTGCAGGATGTTCACTGATATAGTAATTATAAGTAAGAGCATAACTCCGAGAATGAGGCTGACATTTCTGAGAGGTCCTAATTTTTATGCTGATTACTATGTGCACTATTCCTTAAAGAATAGGGGGTAAGTCCTGGGAGTAAGGAAACTTCCTAATTTACTAATTACTGATGGAGAAGAAACAGAACAAAGCTTTGATAAGGCAAAATGTACATAAGAAATGGGTATTTAAAACTCAGAACGTTTAAGGAACTGCAAGCTGTGGAAAAACACTAAGAAAACCAAGAACATTTTTTTTTTTTTTTTTTTTAGTTCTTTGTCACGTACTGAACAGTTTTACTTCTCTGGACTGCTCATTTGTTCTTACTACATTAAAAAGATGAGTTAGGCCAAAACCGGTTTGGCTCAGTGGATAGAGCATCAGTCTGCAGACTGAAGGGTCTTGGGTTCGATTCCGGTCAGGGGCATGTGCCTTGGTTGTGGGCACATCCCCAGTTGGGGGTGTGTGCAGGAGGCGGCTGATCGATGTTTCTCTCCCATTAATGTTTCTTTTCTTCTTCTTTAAAAAAAAAATATATTTTATTCATTTTTTGCAGAGAGGAATAGACAGGGATAGAGTTAGAAACATCGATGAGAGAGAATTATCGATCAGCTGCCTCTTGCACACCCCCCACCTGGGATGTGCCCGCAACCAAGGTACAAGCCCTTGACCGGAATTGAACCCAGGACCCTTCAGTCCAAAGGCCGACGCTCTATCCACTGAGCCAAATCGGTTTCAGCTCTCATCAATGTTTCTAACTCTGTCTCTCTCCCTTCCTCTCTGTAAAAAATAAAAAAAAGATGAGTTAGGATTATTAGGTTATTTTTTGCGACTTCTAAAAATGTCTATTTGCTTATGAATTGCTAACTAAGAATCACAAAGTAAAATTACTAATCTTTTTAAAAACTTGATAGAAAAAAAGCACTAAGTGATATAAAATCCAATTGATGTTAACTCCTGTTAAAACTGAACCAGAAATAGGATCAATATCCTAGTACAAAGAACAATACTCCAATGCAAATAATTTTTTAATAAATAGGAAAGTTGTATTAGAAAGATATCAAAACATTTCTAACATCTGAATCAGACATAATATTAAATCTAAAACTGACACCACATCTGTTTTATGTATAAATCATATAAATGATCCCCATATATACTCTATCAATCGATACCTTCACAAGTAGCCAGTAAGTATTTAGTATCATTTAAACTTTTATCATATTTAAAAATCAAATAACATTTATTTTTAACTACTCACATTTTTTCTTCCCATTAAAAAAATGACACCACGAAGCATGATACCCAAATATACCGGAGAAGTGTATGCCACCACACAACTTGAATATATAACAGAAGTTAAAAATAATATCTATTAGTGTTCCATTTAAAGTCACTGAAATCACTAAGTGAAGTTCAGATCATTTCTCTGGCTTTCTTCATTCCCTGAGAAATAAGAGGATTTTTAGAAGTGTGCTAGCTTCCTGTAGACTAGTGTGCTTATGTTGTAGTTGGCAAGTGTTTAAAATTGGCATAGACTCGGTGAAAGAAGAGTAAATAATGCTCTTTCCAAAGTGTTTAGAGACCAAACAAGGTGCCTTTGTTACTGTTAGCTCTGGACGGCTCCGCTCCACCAGAGCGCTGGAGTCCCAGGACACTTCATCAGCCAGCTCTTCTCCCAGGCACCTGCTCACTGCATAAAACTCTCCCCACTCTTGTGCCACTGATCTCTTCATGTGAAGTGTAGGATTTTTATAGCTATCCCTGAGAAAGCTGCTGATTAATAGTGAAATATTGGATCTGGAATCTGTCATTGAATGCATAAGCCTTCCCTTCCAGTCTTTTAGACACTTGCTCAATGTTCATACTGGCTGCTACTTGCTAGTTAGGTGACCTTAGAAAGCTGTCTCACCATGACTGTTTCTTCATCTGTAACGGAAATAATAACAGCAGCTACTCAGAGTTGTCATGAGGAATAAGTGAGTTTGATATAAGATATAAAACAGTGCCAGACATCTAGTAACCACTACATAACTATATGAGATGTTATTATTACTACTACTATGGTGTTGATATTTTCAAGTTTTTTATTTTATTATTATTTTTAAAAGTATATATTTTATTGATTTCAGAGAGGAAGGAAAAAGGACAGAGATAGAAACATCAATGATGAGAGAGAATCATTGATCAGCTGCCTCCTGCACGCCTCAAACTGGGTATCGAGCCCACAACTAGGGCATGTGTCCTTGACTGGAATCGAACTCGGGACCCTTTAGTCTTCAGGTCAATGATCTATCCACTGAGCAAAACCAGCTAGGGCTGGTTACTGATTTTTAAAACAAAAAATATTCTCAGCATGGATAAAGACTGGACTTCAGAGGATTGTCCCTTGGCAGAGGCTGGAAGGACTGAAGAGTAAAGAGCAGCATATGAAACAAAGGTGGTAAGGCTTTTGACAAGCTATTTTTCCACAATACTCAGAGGCTGAATTCTGTCCCAAGCCATGAACCCCTAGTAAGCGCCTCTTTGCCAGAGACATCTCCACAGGCTGCCATGAATCACCTGCTAATGTGCTCAGAACAGCCACCTCCCCTCATCTATGTACCGAAGGACAGGAGGTGAGTTCAAGACACAATGACTTCTGCAGTATTTCCAACAGGGAAACTGTATAAGAGGGGTTCATTCCATTTAAGTTCTAGTAAATACAGTGCTTTGATGCCGATATTTAAAAAATAATCCGTAAGTTAAACAATTATTTAAATATTTTCCCGTTTAAAAGCGGAACACTTCAGAACCGCTAAGTGAGTACTGAGTACTAACTGCAGTGGTTAGCGGAGATGAGCTAAGTAACCTGACTGGCCTAATCGGGTTCAAAAACTTAGTAAAGAATTTCCATGTTAACCATTATACAGCTTTCAGTTGTTTTTATTATTTAATATATACAGATTGACCTATATGCCAACGAACTTGGGTTTAAAAGGAAGATAACTAAGAAACAAATCAAGGACAAGACACGGTAAACTGCAGAGGGACAGAAGAGGGGCAGAAGAGAGCCTTGTCATGACTCTGGATAACGGTTTGTCTGGCATTCAAGTGCCAGGCTCTGTCCTAGCACAGGATTAACTCTTAATTCTCCTAATTATCTTATGAGGTTAAGTGCTACCGTCATTCCCATGTACAGATGAGGAAACAATGTTAAGTACCCCAGATCACAAGGCTATCAGGCATGGGGCCAAGATTCAAACACTGTCTGACAGGAGAGATAGCATTTAAGAGGATCAGTACCAAATCTGTGAACTGCATACACATATCAAAATAATCATATAGCAACTCAGGACAGTGTTACCATTTTTAAAAACAAGCTTAAAAGAGAAAATATAAAGAGGATTTTAACTGACTTCACTTTTAATTCTTGGGGAAAACAGACTTATTTACCATCCCAATGTCATTTATCCATTTCAATTGGAAAATAGAACTCAGAATATCTTCCATTTAATAGAGCCTGCTCTGAGCTTTGAATTGAAATTTTTTTATAAACCACCACTGATATAAGTATTAGAGATACAGCTAAGAAACTGAAGATAATCTCTAATAAACTCTCTACACATGTCATCCTAATATTCTTTTTAATAATTTATCATTTAAAACACCTGTAGTCCAGTTTGTTGAATAGTAAGTATAAGCTTTAAGAACTAATGCATGTATAATAATTTAAGGTTTTATGCTCAACATTTTACTAGTGATGAAATGAGCATTTAATTTTCCCATTAACCAAACTAAATTGGAAATAAATCATAAAATTATCTACACTAACAGCAAATATTCTTTATTAAGATTATTAAGAGCTTTTAAGACTTTTTTCTGATGCTGGGTGAAGTGCAATAAATATTGTTTTATATTTAAAATGAAATTCAGATGCAAACATTGTAATAGTAAATATAAAGAAAGTAATAAAATTGGGGGGATGCAAAAACCCCTCAAAGACTATGGAAATAAATCCCTGTGAATAGCAAAATAGGCTTTAATATCTAACCCTTTAAAAAAAATGTAGGAAAGCTTAAAAACTAGAGCTTTATATCACCTCTTGGTTTTAATGAGCTCAATTACCCAATTCTTTGATTCTGAAAGTAAAATCTTTTATATATTCCTATAAAAATCATCTTATTATTTATGCCAACATAAGAATTATTCCACAATGAAAATAAAGGTGCCACTTGCTTATGTGGGAATAGATTAGGGTGAAAGACTAAAACACAACAAAAGAAAACAAAAAAACCCAGACAAATCAGCACATACCACCTCATTTTTTCACTCTTTCCCCCCATAAAAGTGTATATATATTGTACATTAATATATTCCCATTTCTATTTAAAAAAGCATGCGGAATAATAAAAGCCATAAAACCCTAAAATATACATACAATCTTTTCTTTGGCAAGAAAATAGCTACTTGTGCCCCTAAAGCTGCTATCAATCATACCCCCCATTGCCTTCCAGAGCATTAGGGGCCAGATGAACAGCAACTCCCGACGTGCGGCATTCATTGTCAGCAGTGTGAAATGCACTGCGAAGCAGCTAGCTGAAAAATGCTATCAATTCTGGGGGACTTTCATAGCCAAACGATTCAGACAACCTAGGGCCAGGAACCCAGCTTGCCAAAAGCACACAGGATAAAATGGATCTGGGTTTAATACATGTGGGAATTCAAACAACCTTTTTCGTTTTCAAGTCCTTTGCATAAATCAGTCAAAAAACCATTTTTATACGAATATTTATATTTTCAAAGCCTAAAATCTTAGCTGCTACATCATTTATTTATATTTAGTTATAAAGGTAAAGAAACTTTAGTCTTCTGTTCATATTTCCTCCAAGGAAGCATTTTCAACCATGTGTTTTACGGGGATAATATTGTAGATGACAAGTAAAGGAAGTTTGTCAAATTAGATTAGAAAAAGTAAAACATAAGCAACTAGAAAAAAAGGGAAAGGAACAAAAAAGTAAGAAACACAAATGAAAACTGTGTAAAGATCTCCATCTAATGAGAGTATAACATTTCAAAGTGTGGTCTGTGGATAAAATATACGAAGGAAGATATTATATCTGTGCTCACAGAAGAAATGAACTGGAGTTTCGGAATGAAAAACACATGTACAAAGGACTACTACCAATAGATGCACAGCTTACCTGTACAAATCAAACTGGAGAGACATGAATGGATTCTTATCATCTAGTCACAAACAAATATTACAATTTATTGGACAAACGTGCAGAGAGCATGGGATCTAATGGTTACCCAGAGCCGAGTGAATTATAGTAATTATAATATTGATGGGAATAACATTTTCGGCACTTGGTGGGTGACAGGTCTTGTGATGAGTGCATACATCTTCTCTCACTCAATCCCCACGAGCACCCCATGACGTGGGTATTATATCTCCCCCTTATTATGAAGAAAAGGCAGAGAGAAGTCAAAGAATTTGCCAATCACTATGTCACGAATAACTGGCACATCATTGGCTATAGGAATCAGGCAGCAGTGAGACCCCAGAGCCTGCAATTTTAGTTGCTACACCTGCTGTCTATTCGATGTTCTGGAAGAGAAGAAACAAACACGCACCATTATAGTAACCCTACCTAGTCAGGCTTTAAGCATTTTAACTTACTTACTTTTCACATACACTCTGATATTCCGTTTAAAAATAATATGCTTATTACATAAACTTTAGAAAATAGTTTTAGCAAAAATGGGGAAGGAAGACCACTTGGTTCCACTCCCCAAAGACAAACACACATTTTTGTAACATTTTATTCTTTCCTATACTTATGTTTTTCCCTGTAGTCCACAAGATTGTAATCAATGTCAACATATATTTAAAAACCATTTTTCCAAACATTTTTGAGTATGTACGTACTAATATATAATATGTAAAGAAATCACATTGGTTTTTAGAAACAAATTTTAATTTCTGTTGTTTAAGTAAGCTCTCTTATATTGCTAGACATTTTGTTTGAAGCCACTAGAGTACCCCGGATGTAGCTCCATATTTTATATTAGTTATAAAGTAGAGATTGCCAAAAGAAGAGCTCTCAAAATGATTCTGACAAGGAGAAAGTCCTAGTGTCCTAAATGAAATCACAGCAGGCCTGAGGGTGGCAGGAAGAGACAGGGGAGTTACTGCCAGGCAGAACCATCAAGACTGCGTACATTCCTGAGTGTGCACTGAAACAGATTTAACTTCAAGTTGACTATTCCCGGGATTATTTATTTATTGGGTTAGTTATTTTAAAAAATATATATTTTACTGATTTTTTACAGAGAGGAAGGAAGAGGGATAGAGAGTTAGAAACATCGATGAGAGAGAATCATTGATCAGCTGCCTCTTGGACACCCCCTACTGGGGATGTGCCCGCAACCAAGGTACCTGCCCTTGACCGGAATCAAACCCTGGACCTTTCAGTCCGCAGGCGCAGGCCGATGCTCTTTCCACTGAGCCAAACCGGTTTCAGCTATTTCCGGGATTATTTAAAGAGAATAGCCAACTAGCCCACCAGCAGTGCCTCCGCTTCTTGCTTATGCTAGAACTTTCTGGACTGTGACCCACAACTAATCCACAGGAACAAACACTACTTCCTTAGGGACTATGTATTTAGCTCAGAACTAGTGCTTCTTGACCAGCCCCACCCCCTTTATCTACAGCCAATGCAAAGTCTTTCAAAACAGTGTCTAGCCGAAACCGGTTTGGCTCAGTGGTAGAGCATCGGTCTGTGGACTACAAGGTCCCGGGTTCGATTCCGGTCAAGGGCATGTACATTGGTTGTGGGCATATCCCCGGTAGGCGGTGTGCAAGAGGCAGCTAGTCAATGTTTCTCTCTCATCGACGTTTCTAGCTCTCTGTCTCTCTCCCTTTCTCTCTGTAAAATATCAATAAAATGTATTTTAAAACAAAACAAAACAAAAAAAACCCAGTGTCTATCTTCTTCCCCAAGCTGTTTGTCTTTCAACTCCAGGACAGCTGTCATGTTTTCATGCAGTACTGCTGCTGGGGATTCAGACTTTCAGCTGTAGGACCTGGTTCTTTTCTGGCTTGCATTTGGCTCAACAAATCCTTTCTTTTAGAAATGTTTTTGTCAAACAACTGCATATATTTAAACTATAGAGATGCATGAAATTTATGCGCGGGAAGGATCCCTAGGCCTGGCTAGTGATCAGGGACCTTCCTAGTGTTCAGCACATGTCATAGGAATGACTGAACTCTTGATCTCCTAGTCTTGTGGTTCCAAAACTTGGCTAGATAATTGAATAATTTAGGGATCTATTAAAATTTCCAAAGCCCCAGGTCACACCCCAGACCAATTACTAGTGCATCACAATCTCTAGGGTGGAACAAAGGCATTAGTAGTTGTCAAAGCTCCATTGATTCCAAGGTGCAGACAAGTTTGAGAACCACTCCCGAGGGGACACTTGGCATATTATATATATATATATATATATATATATATATATATATATATATACACACACACTGTATTTGCCGGTGTATAAGACGATTTTTTGGCCCTGAAAAAATATGTATTTGCCAGCGTATAAGACGACCCCCTAACATTTCCACTAAAAATACAGAGTTTGTTATATACTCGCCGTATAAGACTACCCCCCACTTGGAGGCATATTTTTCAGGGCCAAAAAGTCGTCTTATATGCTGGCAAATACGGTATATATATATATATATATGAAATGACTGGTCTTGCTGGATCCACAGCATATTTTCCATAAAAATGTTCATGGAACAGGACTTATACTATCAACAGAAAAGACTGTCAACTCAATTATATTCAAGTATGTGAAATATTCTATACATATATTTTTATATAAATATGTATTTTAAATTATAAAAATGTCTAAATTGTGAGAATGAGTAAGAATGGAACTAGGCCAGTGAGTGTGATATGAAATCTATGGACAAGACCTCCCAGGACATCTTAAAACAGTCTCGTCTAGAGGAAGGAGCTGAGCAGATGACAGTTTTGTACACCTTCAGTCCTGGGGGTCCCGGGAGCAATAAAGATAGGATTTATCATTCTCCCGAGATAAGAGAAAAACATTCCTTCTTTTTCACTTTACCAACTATAAACTTCGAAATTGCTATTCCTAAGCTTTACCCTATTGCTTTCTTTGTCTTCGAATTCCATCTCAAATAGCCTTCTCTCAGCCCTCAGGCCAGAATGCTTCTCATACCTCACTAGAAAACCCAGACACCAAGCACTATTGTTGAGGTTGAAACAGTTCTCCGTGGTCTGATCACCACGGGCTATTCTTAAACGTTAATACTAAAATGTTTTATACATCTGAATTTAAAATATAAGAAGTCTTCATCTGTTGTAAACAATCAAAATAAACTTACCACTATTTTGGCCAAAATGCCATCATCACTGGCATCTAAGGTCACCACAGCTTTGTCCGTCTCTATTTCACATAAGGCGTCTCCAGCACTCACAGCTTCACCTACAAAACAAGACTGGGTTTGTTTTGTTTTTTAAAATACAAATTTTAGAATGTGAGTTGGTGTGTGTATATGCTTGTAAAACATGAATAATAAGTAGCAAAGTATCAGTATTTGTTTCTAGCTGTGGAATTACAAGTAATTCTCATCATGTATGTATGAGTGTTTGCATGTGTGTAAGAGCATATACGAAGATACAGCGAATAGCAATGAATGCACATCCTCCTCTGAACAAATCAATTCCAGACCCCATACTCCTTCCTTTAAGGTATACTTTGGACTCTTATTCCAGGAAGAGAAAAGTGTTACAATTAATAGCACTTCTGGGTTAACAACATAGGTTGAGTTCAGAAAACCTGTTGGCACTACAGAGCATAAATGAATAAAGCATATTAAGCAAAAAGAGAGACAATCACAGATACAATGAGGTCAAATAAGAAACATTTCTGTGCAACAGAATCAGTAGGGAAACTCAAAAATGTTGAGCAGGACCTGACTGGCTGGTCTCTAGATCTAAAAGCAGATTGGGGCAAAGTGTAGTAGTTGCTCTTAGTAAAGGGAACTAAAAGTGGCCTCATGAAGCCAGGAGGCTCACATCAGACTCTCAACTTAAAGCTAGGACTGGGTCAGGGTTCCTCTACTCATAATAATCGGAGGCTGATAACAGAGGTGATCATCGCCTGCAGACCAGGACTGTGGCTTTAAGAACTGTGGGTCTAGGAAGGTGGGTGAACAAAAACACTGCCCCAATACCAGGAACAGAGCCAAGCCACCTTTGGGCCCAACTACTACACTTGCTAATATCTTTAGTATCAATAGCAAAATCCCTGATTGGAGGGCAGAGGAAGGGAAGAGTAGGGGACAGGTAGGAAGACATTAAAACACAAAACCTTCCACTCAAAAGTAAATTGCAAAACAGAGTTCCAAAATATATGAAGAAATTTAATGCTAAGAAAGAAAAACCATAAAATCACTACCAGGAACAGAAACTCACTTCGGATGCAATTCATTTAGAAGACCCATCAAAAAAACAAGAGAAAAATAATAATGTACAGGAATAAAATAATTTCAGGTAGAATGTAAAAACTAATTAGAAATCTTGGAAATGAAAAATACAGCCAGTGAAATAAAAAGAAACAATCAATGGGGTGTATTCTAGATGAACAGAGTGAAGTGAATTGGTCAATTATAGATAGCATTAAGAAACTACCTGGAACTTAACGTAGGCAGACAAGAAGATAAAAAAATAGAAGGGGCATTAGACATAGATTGAGGCTGCAATGTTTGTTTAATGGAGTTTAAGGGAAGAGACTGGAGGGAATGGTGGAGAAGCAATACAATACATGAAAAGATAACTACTGAGAATTTCTCAGAAATGAAGAGTCATGTGCCCTCAAAATGAAAGCGTTCTGAATGGGTTTAGAATATGCCGATCTATGGTGCGTAGCCTGGGAGGGGGCACAGGGAGCCGTGCAGCTTGTTGGGAATATGCTACATCTTGCTCTAGCTGACTATATGTATATGTAAAAACGAACTGAGCTTATGCTTTCTGGCAAGTAATAACTTGATAAAGAAAAGGCTAAACAGAAAAAAAAGTATTAGACTGTATAAACAGGAATCCACATTAGATACACTGAAGAGAAATTGCATACTGTCAATAATAAAAACACAATAATAAAAGCTTTCAGAGGAAAAAAATCAGATTACCTCAATGGGATGCCAGACTGAGAGCACACTTCTCAGCAGCTGCTATAGAGGTCAGAAGACAATGGAGAAGTATCTTCAAAAAGCTGAGGAAAAATAACTGTCTAGAATTTTACATGTGGCCAAACCATCATTTAAGAATGAAGAAATAGTATTCTTTAGACATATAAAAGCTAGAAAATGTATCATTTATTGATGAGTTATTACAAACTACAGTTCATCAAGAAGAAAAGTGTTCACAGAGGTAACCCATGGACTATAAGAAACAATTAGCAGAGAAGTTGATAAAAATGTTAACTATTAATTTAAAATATTATTTCTGAGTGTTTATAAAGGTGTAAAGCTGAAACTCTCTAAAAAAGAATAAGATGAATAAGGGAATGTTCAGATGATCATTAAAGCATGCTAAGAACTTTGATATAGATAGGAGGAAAAAATATCAAATAATTCTAGACTTTATTGGCAACATTTAATTAAATATCTACCTTAAAAACTTAATAGTGTACACCAAGAACTATAAAAAATAGAAATATCTACAATATTCAAAAAGCTGAGAAAACACAGAAAATAATAAAAACGAACATCTAACTGAAGGCAGACACATGATAAGAAAAACAGAAAATAATAAAAACAAAAAGGTAGAAATAAGTTCAAATGTGTCAGTAATTGTAATAAATATAAATGGCTTAAATCCACCTACCAAAAGCAGAGGTTATCAAAATGAATTTAAAAAATAAAAATATGGTAAATATGGCTTATAACAAAACAAGACCTAAAACAAAAATAAAAATAAGGGACAAAAGAAATATGCAACATACAGATACATCTATTAGGGAAAAAAAGGGAGGGGGCTTGCTTTTTCTTTGCTATGGCTTTCCACAATTTATGAGAAGTATCTGGTAATTAAACCCGAAGATTGTTAGCTCCTCGGATCCAAACAGCCCCTCTTTTCAAATAGCAAGACAGAATAATCCACTTTCAAGGCCAGATTCTAGAAAATACCTCTTCCCTGCTGTTTTTACAATACCGGGATATTAGTACAAACTTCCCTTCCCCACTGCACTTCAAACAAGCCTTTTAGGAAAGCCTGGTAATTTTTGCTCCACGCATGTTTTACAGGCTTGGAAAAATACTGATATGCCACCTCCCGAGGCCATCAGCCAGGGCTGCCTCCGAAGAACAAATAAAACAAACTACACCCCCCCCCCCACACACACACATACACACCTCCCATATTTGCTCAGTTTCAGGTGTCAAATTCCCCTCCCTTCCTTGTAGCTTAGCAATAGTCACAGCTTATAAAAAGGGGTTGCCCTTTGTTTTTCTGCCCTGGTACAGATTAACAATGCACTGGCCCTTTCCCTTTTGGGGAAAGTAAAATAAATTCCCTCTCTCTCAAATCTCTTCTCTTAGTTGTGAATTCTTACACAGCCCAAATCACCAGCCAAAACCCTAGCACACACCCCTCACATACACACCAAAAAGCAGTTGGTACAACAATATTAATAGGCATACTTAGTAGAAGAAACATGAAGAAAAATCTAAAATACTAAGAAAGTTCACTGTACAGAAGCTACTTCATTGTACACCAAAATTTTCACAGAGGTGGTTATAATACCTCTTAGTTAAAATAGTTCAGAACCACCAATATATACTCTATTAGTGAAATAAAGAAACTTATCTGTTAGACAATATTTAGTGAAAACACTAACAGAAAAGGTGCTTGGTCTGACTCCAAGGAGATTTTTTTTCCTGAACAAATATTTAGTGAAAACGCATTAGTGCACTCAAGATACAAAATTGAAGGGGGGGGGGGGGAGTTGAGATTTCTGGCCTCAAGAAGCTTATTTACTTTCTAGTGAAAAGCTGATTGGAAATTACAATAAGATTAGGTGAAGCCAGGGTGCTATGGGTATATTCACAATGGGCATCTACTTCCATTTTTGGAAGGTGAAGGACATCTAATCTGAGCCTGAAAAGATGAGGAGATAATGAAGTATGCAGGCTGTAATCCAGGCAGAAGGCACAACATATCCAAAGTCCTGGGGGCAAAGAAAACAGGGAACTTTGGAGGATTTTCCTAACTACACCTGAGAAGGGCTGAGATATTAGGATGGTCAGGTAAGTAGGAATCAGTTAAAAAAAAAAAAAAAAAAAAGACTGCTCTTACATGTCATACAGAGAAAGCTACAGCAAACGATTATATAATCTTACTTCTTTATAAGACAGATGTTTTTAATTGTTTAAATAGATTGTACTTCAAAAGGAAAAAAGAATCACACCTTTATATGTTTCTGCTGTAACCATGGAAAAAAAAAACGGAACCAGGCAACCTAGCAATGAAATACTTCTTCTAGACACCTAGAAAAGGAGAAAATGTTTTCATCACTATTCCATATCCTGAACATCCTTTAAGAACCATCCATAAATTCTACTTCAGCCACAGATCCATCTAAATGGTCTTGTTCTTGCTCCTGAATTCTTATAGTTGTAATTTGTCTCCAATGAATCAGAAACTGCATTATAAAATGTTATGTTGCTACTATTAATTACTTTTTAAAAGAAAATTAGGTTCCCCCCTCTTTCTACCAAACTATGGGGTCTTCCCAACAGGAGCAGGACACATCCTAAGTATTTTATACTCTGCCTAATTCCCTAGGCCAGTACCTTACAGACAATGAGTTTGAGATTAAAACACTTCAGAAAAAAATTAACAATAATTTCACACATGCTCATTTCCTCGGAAGGTATACATCAAACTGTCGAATTTAAAGCATCATATTATTACATAAGAGCACAGTACTCTTAATTTATCATGAAACTAAGGTTCTATCAATTAATCAAACATAATGTACATGCCAAAAGAAAACGCTGAGACTCAATAATGAGCCAGAAGATTCTAAATATACTCAGTGCAGCCTTGATCCACAATTCAGCACTGGGATTGGAAAAGCTGCAAGCTGAGTAGTTACAAGGAACTCTTCCAATTCAGACAGGTTTGAGTCTCAGCTCTGACACTTACTACCGTGTTTCCCCGAAAATAAGACATCCTCCGAAAATAAGACCTACTTCATGGAAACATAACACATCCCCTGAAAATAAGACCTAGCGCATCTTTGGGAGCAAAAATTAATATAAGACACTGTCTTATTTTCGGGGAAACAGGGTAGTAATCTTGACCAAGTTACATAATCTCTCTGACTCTCAAAAAAGTTTTGAATGTGCAGCTACATTAAAAACAAAATCACAGAACTGGAGAGGTTATGTTAACTCTCCACACACATCTTCAAATAATGCTTTGCAACATCATTAGATGAAAATGTTAGGCGTGTTATTAGTAACCATCAAGAACCAAGACTCCTTCTAGCTCCCCAGTCCATACCCTGTTATGTCAAACAGATCATTCCACAGATATTCATGTACAAGACATTATACTAAGCACCGGGTAAAATACAGCAGTAAGATATGGTTCTGTCCATAAGTTGGTAGTCGAGAGAAGATGAGAAGCTAGGCCAGAGCATCGTGGCCGGTGTGAGGTGGCAGGCGGCTCCTCGGCTGCCATGCTGATGGCTGACTAGTTGCAGGAAGAGAGGGCAGCCCCGCAGTGTCCCTGGGCCACTCTTCCTGGTGCAGACGAGGAGGAGCGGGCCCGGAGCAAGAGTGCGGCCCCCAGGAGGGGCCGGAGCAGAGGCCCGCCCGGGGGCCGCTCCCCAGCACCGAAGCCAGCAGCATCGTCCTGCTCCTGGTCCCGCTGGGAGGCTGCCGGAGCTGAGGAATGGAGTGTAGCGAGGCGTCCCTTCCTCTTTAAACATTACGGGTAGGAAGTATCGTTTTGATGAAACACAGTTCATGGTGGTGCTTATGGTATTAATGAAGCATAGCCTGTGGCTTTTACAAAATAACTTTGTTCTGCCAAGAATAAAAGTCTTAATTTAAAAGGTGTGCATGGTAGCCCTAGCCAGTGTGGCTCAGTTGGTTGGAGCATCATCCCCTGCACTGAAGGGTCACAGGTTTGATTCTGGTCGCGGTACATACCCAGGTTTCGGGTACAATCCTAGTTGGGGTGTGTATGGGAGGCAATCGATGAACCTTTCTCTCTCACCTCAATGTTTCTCTCTCACTTCCTCTCTCTAAAATCAATAATAATAATTTTAAAAAACATCCTTGAGTGAGGACTAAAAAAGATGTTTGTGGTAGTAGTGGCAGGGGGAGTTAGTTTTTATTTGTAAAACCAAGTAAATCAAACCTGTTTTAATGTTCATTAAAGAAAAAAATAATTTTGTGGTATGTTGAACCATCATGATAACCGTGATTAGAAACAAATATACCTCAATTGTTTATTCAACAAATATTTACTAACTGCTCTTATGTGTAAGACATTGTATAAGACAAACAAACAAGCAGCAATGCCAAGTCCACCCAATCAGTGCCTGCAGCAGAGTGGGAAGCTAGAGGAGCGGACCCCAGTCAGCAAGTCTGCCAACTCTTTTCATTTCACCAGATACAGGGTATTATTTGCATGGCCCAAGTCCCCAGGCAACCTGGCTCCTAGGCTATCTGGGGTTCTGACTAGAGAGCTAAGGCCATGAGTAGCAGTTTGAGAAGAAAATGGCTAGGTAAAGTGGTAACTCCCTTCACTCTCCTGACCTCTTGTATTTAACTAGAGGCCCAGTACACAAAATTCGTGCAAAGGGGGTTGGGGGTCCGGCCTGTACCCTCTCACAATCCGGACTGCTGGCTCCTAACCACTCGCCTGCCTGCCTGCCCAATCGCCCCTAACCACCTCTGCCTCAGCCCCTGCCACTGCAGCTTCGTCCGGAATGATATCCAGAAGATCATTCGGCTGTCTGGTCTAATTAGCATAGTATGCTTTTATTATTATAGATTGCACTGTTCATTACAGGTACCTGACCTACGTGGTGAGTGGTTATTGTATTGGACGGTGCAGACAAGAACATTTCCATCACCACTAAAGTTCTACTGAATAATACTGTAACCAAAAATTCCACTCACCAATTCTAAAATAATGACATAACAGAAATACTAACAAGAGTAAAAAAGCATAGTGATGGAATACTATTTACTAACAAAAGAAATGAATTGCTACAACATGAAAGAGCCTTAAAATCATATTAAATGGAACAAGCCGGTCACAAAAGACTATATATATAGTAGTATATATAGATTCTATTTACGTATGTCCTGAAAGCAAAACTTCAGAGACAAAGCCGCTCAGGGTTAAGTCTAGCGATGCAGGAAAAGGGATTGCAACCAGGCAATAGCTATCTTTTGAGGTGATGGAAATATTCTAAAACTGGATTGTGGTGATGGTTGCAAAACTCTATATATTTACTAAAAGTCATTAAGTTGTGCACTTAAAATAGGTAAATGTCATGTTGTATAAATTATACCTCAATAAAGCTGTGTTCAAATAGAAGCACACTGAAGAAATTTTGATATTTGTGAAATACCCATGTAAAAAAAATGTCCATTTCAGCACCACAAACACAGTATAAAAACACCCCAAATTAATAAAAATCAAAGCCTCTTCTAGCAGCAGATCTGATACCCATTCAACTTCTAGTGGCACTTAGTGATAACTCTTCAGTGACAAACTCCTTCAAGACAGCTTTACTTCTGAATTTTACACACTATTATCATAGTTTACAACTTCCACAACACCATCTAAACATCCCCAGGCCCATGACAGAAGGAATTCCCACATAAATGACGGAAGAGAGAGAACACAGCAACCAGCACTGAAGCAGCACACTCCGTATGTGCCAGATACCACGTGGCTCAGTTCTCCACGTAACTGTCTCATTCTGGCTCTGTGCAAAGCTTTAGAACATGCTCTTAAATTTCTCAAGAAAGAAAACAATGTTTTTCATACACTCAAATATTCTCTCACCAAAGGGGCAACAAGAATATTTTCTTCCTTTTTAAAAATTTTAACAAAAATTGACCTTTAATTAAACTTAAAATGTCAGAAGTACACTTTCCACCCCAAATAACCAACTTGTGGAATTACATACAGCTCAATTCACCTTTCAAGAGATGTAGCGTGTTACCTAGCACTTTTGAAGTGTTTTCTCTACTAATTTTATGATGCATATTCTTTGCTTAATCCTCAGACTGAAATGCAGTATTCTAACACTCATTATAAAATTACTTTTCAAACATTCATTAGAATAACAAAGATGGGAATAATTTATATGCTATATTATTTGCATGTTTTTTGTGACTTAAAAAAATAAAATGAAATTAAGTTATCAAAGAATTCTAAAGCCAGGGATATACCTTACATCTCATCTAGTCCAAAAGACAAACCATAATCCCTGGGCCAGCATTCTTTTCATTGCACACTATTGCCTTGGCTTAAAACACCTGTGTGCGCACCTGCGTACACAGGACTTTAGTAATAGTAACTATGAATAATAGTCTCAGATTTTTAAGAAAATTTAAAGACTGAACTGCTATCCATTAAAAGTTATCACATTAACCTTCTCTTCAAAACAAATCAGATTCATAATTAGATACAACACTTATCATGAAAAAGATGCCAATCCTCTTACTGTTTTAAGATCTAAACTCATAGTTTCAAATAATGGTGATCATACATTAATAAGATCTCAAGATAAATTTTAAACACATAGCTATTAAGAGAAAAAGGTATGTAAAAAGTTTGCTGCCAGAATAGAAATGATGTTAATACAGAATGACTGAACCAAGTTATTATAAATATATCAAGTACTAAACATACTTAGACATATACAATCATACCCATGTGTACAGTACATAAATGTTAAAAGTAAGTTATGCTCAATTAAATCACAAAGGTGATGAACTTAAAAAAGAAGCCAGTGAATGATTGAGAACCAAAAATTAATATTGCTCTCAATTGTCTGTAGTGTATTAGCAAACAAACATTTCTCCTCAGTTAACAGGGCACAGAATTTTAAGAAAAACCTCCTAGAAAATGTGCTCCCTGGGCTTAAAGTACATCTTTTCTTGTCCTTTATAAAACAGTACATGGTAATCAAAAGGAAAAAAGAACAGACTGATGAGACAATTTGTCTCCCGGCTCTTTATCATTCTCTCCATTATCATGGCTGCAAATAACTATCAGATCACCAGTGAGCTAGAAGTCTGAGAGATAAATGTGGTCCAAAGAATTCTCTTATCTATTGGCCTATCAGTTCTCAAAGTGTGAAAAAAAATTAATCTTTTCTAATAACCCAGAAAGGCTGTTCTTGTCTCAATTACTATTTAATGATACCAACACTCTATCATACTGAACATGGAAATAGCCAAAGCTCTGCAATTTATCAGGAAAAGGAAATTTAAAAATAGATTTCAAGTGATTACAACTTTTTAGAAAGAGGAAACTTTCTTAGATACTGATAATTATTTTATTTTATTTTTTAAAAAATATATATTTTATTAATTTTCCACAAAGAGGAAAGGAGAGGGATAGAGAGCTAGAAACGTTGATGAGAGAGAATCATCGATCAGCTGCCTCCTGCACTGGGGATGTGCCCGCAACCACGGTACATGCCCTTGACCGGAATCGAACCTGGGACCTTTCAGTCCGCAGACCGACGCTCTATCCACTGAGCCAAACCGGTTTAGGCACAGATACTGATAATTATTTTAAATGATGGCAGCATCCATGCAGAGCCATATCCTTGAAGTGCTTCCTATTGAAGCACTGGCTGTTTCAATTATATGACATGTCTTTCTCAAATTCTAGAAACAAATTTATGATGTTGAAACTAGAAATTAAGTATAAGGACTAAGACTTGAGAGGGGGAAAAAAAAAACACCTTAAAATATTTTACCATTCTCTGCTTATGGAAGGTTATAGGCTGAATCCAGAAAACTTCTGCTACACTAACATGGGAAAATTTTGCTTAAACAATTTAACTAGCAGAGGAACCCAATTTATTGCATTTATCATGTACTAAGTAATACAACTGATTTTTAAAAAATGATCAAATAACACAAGGCAGTAGTAATGTACTTGCTCACCTTCTTTCTTCAGCCATTTCACAATGTTCCCTTCTTCCATTGTCGGGGACAGGGACGGCATTAGTATCTTAATAGGATCAGCTGAAAGTGAAAAAAGGAAAGATTAGCCACAAAAACATAATGCGCCTCACAAGGCATCAATAGAAAGTTCATGTAAATTAATATCAAATTCAATTTGAGAAAGAAAATATTCCAAAGTTGAAAAGACTCCTAACTGGTCAAACTAAGTGTAGAAATAGTATAGAAACATGAAATTCTCAACTTTTAAAACAAATTTTTAAAAAATATATATTTTATTGATATTTTACAGAGAGAAAGGGAGAGAGATAGAGAGACAGAAACATCGATGAGAGAGAAACATCGACCAGCTGCCTCCTGCACACCCCCTACCGGGGATGTGCAACCAATGTACATGCCCTTGACCGGAATCGAACCCGGGACCAATGCTCTACCACTGAGCTAAACCGGTTTCAGCTAAAACAAATTTTTGAATATTTTCAACTCCTTTCTAATAGTGTGCTCTGCATATTTTTAAGCCAGATGTTTATAAGATTAAAAAATAGAAAAGCTGATTTATGTTTCGTCTTTTCCATCCCCTTTTGTTGATGCAAAAAATATTTACAAATAAAATGATCAATGAAAAAGACAAATAATTATAAGCAACTAGGGTTCTGATAACCTACAACAGAATAATCAAGGTTAGATTTTAAAAAGTTGGTTGTGTTTTTATTTTCCTCTTAATATTATATTATTCAAGAATCAAAGGTGCTTGCTGGTATATATGCTTTGCCAGGCATGACCAGGCCAAGCGAACCTAAGTGGTTAAATTGACCCCCGAGTGTGTTCCATACCCAATTCCACTGGGGACACAAAAGCATAGATTCAAACCAGGGTGACCTCTCAATGAGGCACAGCTTCTCCTTAGATATCAAAAAAAGAGGCCTTCATATTTGCCCCGATGTGCTTCCCACAAGGCACCCACTAACCAGGACCCTATCCAGAGAGCACACACACAGCTGCCAGATTACAATTTATATAAAGTTTATACTAGTAAAATGGTTAACAGCATGTTCCAGCTCTAGCAGTAGCCATGGTAACAAATTATAGTTCATGAAATCTTTCATAGAACCTATTCTCTCTCAGATTATTCAACAATCAGAACACAACTGCAGCCGAAACCGGTTTGGCTCAGTGGATAGAGCGTCGGCCTGCAGATTGAAAGGTCAAAGGCATATACATAGTAGGTTCGATTCAGGTCAAAGGCATATACATAGGTTGCAGGCACATCCCCAGTAGGGGGTGTGCAAGAGGCAGCTGATCGATGACTCTCTCTCATGGATGTTTCTAACTCTCTATCCCTCTCTCTTGTTCTCTGTGAAAAATCAATAAAAAATATATATATTTTAAAAACTGCATATCTAGCATATTTCAAATGTGGAATATTTTACCACTAATATTAAATGAAATTAATTATTTTCTTTGGGAAATGGAAGGAATTTTACTATAATTTCAAATGAAGAGTTCCAACAGCTTCATGATAAAGGAATACCTCAGAAGCATTTGAAGGAAGCTTCTGTCCTTTTCCCTTTTTTCACCCTTTCCTCTCTAAAGGTCTGGGGAAAAGACCTGAGTAAACACTTGCCTTCGTCTTTTCCTCATTTTCTTTTAAAAAATGCCTACCTGGAGGGTACCTGGAGGTACATATATCAGCTTTTTCTGATATATAAAAATTTATATTTTTTACATGAAATGAAAATGTTTGCATGGCTTAATGAAAAAACAATCAAGCACATTTGCCTACAAAATATTCAGCCAGCCTAAGCCTGATAATTGAATTTTTGAGAACTGGGTTTTGAAAAAGAAAACCAATATGAAAAAAACCTATAATCTAACAGCGCCGTGATAAGAGGCCAGCCTCTCCTTGAAAGACACAGCTGAACACAAATCCCAGTTTGCTGCTGCCAAGAAAAAGATCAAGGCTGGCATTATGAGAGAATATTTCATAGGCACATACATATTAAATTTATATCAAATTGAGTTTCACTTCAAAGAGGCAAAATAAATGGACCTCATTGCTTCTAAGTCCAGATTCCAATTTATGACAAACACTAAATCACTTCTCTCAAAACAAAGTCTGCCTTCAATATTTTTACATCTTGGTTCTAGCTGCCATGACACAATTCATATTTATGATTCTTTCTGCCATTATAATCTCTCACCTAACAGACCTTCACATTTCCATTATTCCTGACATTAAGGACTATATTATAAAAATTCTGCATTTATTATTGTTTTCAAAATTACCACATCAAAAGCTGCAAAATTGCCCATATTTTAAAATAAAAAGAATATAATCATTCCTAATACAGCCAGCCTCCATGGATGAATTGAAATTACTTCTCTGAATAATAACAATAAAATATAAAAATTGTGTAATAAATCACTACCCTTATTCTGAAATGAAGGTGACAAAAAACATAGACAGTCATTTTAGACATCTCCATTACTCAGTAATATCTTTTGATTGATTACACTGACTTACTATGGCAGGTAAAATGTGCAATGTATTTACTTTTTAAAAAAATTCTCGAAGTGCTTAAAGTATTATATATGTTTCTTTTCCCCCCATTTGTATTTTGTGATTAATCTAACCAATCTATCCTCCAACTGTCATGCTGGAAAATAATTTCAAACATAAGCATTAATTTATTAATAATGGTACATATTTCATTCTAATATATATCCTCTTTCAACTGGAACATTATACACATCTTTTTCAAATGTATTTTTTCCAGTGGAAAAGTAATTATACAAGCATTAACATCAGCTTTGAGTGACAGAGCTGCACATAATTAATATCCGCCCTTTATGATTGCCATAAATCCCACTGAGATAGTGTGGGCTTTTCTAGACCTCTCAGAATTTTAACCTATACCTAATATTGTTTAATTTTACTAGAAATTAAATGTAGCTTCCCTTTTCATTCCAGTACGCAGTACATCCTACCCTTCTCCTGTCAAATTGAGGAGGCCTGGAAATGTGCACAAAGTTATATTTCCTACGAAAAACTGGGCACACTCTTGGGTAAGAATAAAGGAAGTGTGGTCTCCCCCACTTCTGCTGGTCATTCAGGCTATTTCAATTAGTAAAGATGCCACAATTAACTTAAAAAAAATACCCCACATTTTTTGTTAGAATGTCATTTTAGTGTTCTATTCCTTTCTATCAAGCTAACAAACTACACTAATGGCTAATCAAGTCTGTCCTTCTGTAGCAATTTAAAAAATATTCAAAATGACTACAGGAACGTACATTTCCAGCTCATATCAAATTAAATATATATTCTGATTTGATGTTTACATTTAAAAAAATATATTTCCATTGATTTTTGGAGAGAGAAGGGAGAGAGAAACATAGATTGGCTGTCTCCTGCACACCCCCTCCTGGGATTGAGTTTACAATCCAGGCATGCGCCCTCTCCTGGAATGGAACTGGTGACTCTTGGTTCTTGGGACAACTCTCAACTACTGAGCCACACCAGCAGGGCTACATGCTGATTTTAAAAGTAGCATCTCACAAGTCATTCAAACTGTCTAAATATTTTTTTTTCATCAAATGAATGACACAATAAATTACAGTATCATTACTTTTTTTTTTTTTTTTTTTTTTTTTTTTGCTTAGCATATTGCTGCTTTACCTGCCACATCAGGCACACAAGCAATCTTTCAATCACTGAATTGTATAGCTGTTTCCCTAAGCAATTCTTACATTTCTTCAAATTTGCTCTTCCAATCTTTCTACGGCACAATTCTGCCTTCCACATCAAATACAGTACACTGATATAATTCTAGTTTCTTATTCCTTAAGTTATTTCTTTTGCCCTAAGAGCAAAACATTTCTACTTCGGGCAAAATCAATTATACCAAAGCTTTACACTGATGATCTAGATCAGTTCTAAAAGTTCTCAAGATTTAAAAAATAATAATAATAAATAAGCATACACGTGTAGATCAAATTGCTTTATGGCTAACATGAAGCACATCTCAGCAGTTTGTTTATGGTATAGGAGTTATTCTGGCCCATTTATACCGCTAGAATCTAAACACAAAAATCATGAAATACAGATAGCCCATGAAGAAGGAAATTACCCAGTACTTTCTTAGTATGGCTCCCCATTCCTAACATTAATTTGCTTCTTCTCTAATAGGGAGAGACACTGCTCATTTAATTACCTCTCTTTTCAAGGCAAGAACTCATTAAGTTTAATTGAACCTTTAAAACTTCTATTTCAAAGAAAACAATTCTGCCACCTGCAGGTTGAATAAAATAAAACAGAAGGAAGTATCCTATCTAATAACAGAGTAATATGCAGATCGACCATCACTCCAACATGTAAGATTGCTGCCCCCATGTGGTCAAAAATGGCTACCACAAGATGGCCAGCAGGGGAGAGCAGTTGGGAGGGACCAGGTGTGCAGAGGAGGGAAGTTGGGGGCAAACAGCCTGGCAGGGGAATGGTTATAGCAGCCGTGGGCAAACTATGGCCCATGGGCAGAATACGACCCGTTTGGCTGTTCTATCCGGCCCGCGGAGCCAAAAGAGTAGAGGGTTCTCTTGCTCTCCCCTCCACTCCTTTACCAGCAGCCCAAGATGAGAGTGCCAGCATGGTCAGGTTGCTTTTGTTCTGGCCCTCCGGTCCAGTTTAAGAACCCATTGTGGCCCTCGAGTCAAAAAGTTTGCCCATCCCTGGGTTAGAAGGTGATCAGGCTGGCAGGCAGAAGTCTTAGGGGCAATCAGGAAGGCAGGCAGGTGAGCAGTTGGGAACCAGCAGTCCTGGATTGTGAGAGGGATGTCCGACTGGATCAGGCCTAAATAGGCAGTTGGACATCCCTTGAGGGGTCCCAGATCGGAGAGGGTGCAGGCTGGGCTGAGAGACACACCCCGCTCCCCACCCCATGCACGAATTTTGTGCACCGGGCCTCTACTAGGTGCACAAAATATCAATGTATGACAACAGAAAATGTATGCATAACAGTCCAGATGAAAACAGCATTTACAAGTCTTGGTATGGTACAAAAACATGTAAGAAATGCCCCAAACAGTATATATAGCATAATCTAATTTCTACTACCTGCTCAGCTTGTACAAAGACTGAAAGGATGTACTCCAAAATGACCACAGTAGTTATCTTTAGTTGGTCATATTATTTTAAGTGGTTTTCATTACCTTTGATTTTATAGCCCACACTAGAGGCCCTGTGCATAAATTCGTGCACCAGTGCTGTCCCTTGCCCTGGCTTGTGGGATTGGGCCGAAACCAGCTCTCTGATCCCCTAAGGGGTCCCGGACTGTGAGCGCACAGGCCAGGCTGAGGGACCCCCATCCGTGGATGATCGGGGCTGGGGAGGGACATGGGAGGTTGGCCAGATGGGGAGTGATCGTGGGAGGGCTCCAGGTATGTCCGGCCTGTCTAGCTCAATCCCAATTGGCCAGACCTTAGCAGCAAGCTAACCTATCGATCAGAGTGTCTGCTCCCTGGTGGTCAGTGCACGTCACAGGGAGTGGTTGAGGGGCCTTAGCATATCATTAGCACAGTGGTCAGCAAACCACAGCTTGAGAGCCACATGCAGCTCTTTGGCCCGTTGAGTGTGGCTCTTCCACAAAATACCACGTGCGGTTGCGCACATACATTGCGTTTGAAACTTCGTGGCCCATGTGCAGAAGTTGGTTTTCAGCTCTCAAAAAAATTTTCATTTTATTTTTAAATCATTGTACTGTTGATATTTGGCTCTGTTGACTAATGGGTTTGCAGACCACTGCATTAGCATATTACATGTTGATTGGTTGAACGGTCAACCGGACACTTAGCATATTATGCTTTTATTATATAGAATGTTAACTTTCTACAATAAATTTATCTAATTTCACTTTCTCCTCAAACTTATCTAACATCTAAAAAAAAGTGTATTTTTGTTTTTATTTTTTTAAACAAACCCACAAAGTCAAGGAGAAAAGGGGCAACTATAAACTACTGACTAGCCTAGTTTTGCTTTGTTTAGGTGATCATACTTAGCCATTACTTACCCTAGAAACAATTAAAATTAAGAAGCACTTCACTACTATTCTACTTTAATCTACCTGTTGTAGTAACAGACATGCCAATCAGTGATTTCCAACTCACCCTTCCTTTTTAAAAAGAAAATGTCCAAACCACAGCCTTTGAAAGAATCTGCCCTATGTGCCCTGGGTACGACTGACCTACAACAGGAATCTGGAATGAGATTGGAGAGGTAGTGCCCACTTAAATGAACCTGAAAGATCGTGGGGCATAGGGCCTGCGTCAGCATTAAGGCAACACAAGCTGGCATTATAGAGAAAGAAAGGCTATGAGTAAACAGATTGGCAAGTTTGCGAAGAAAAACAAGGTAAACCAGAGAAAGAGAGAAAGACAGATATGGGGGCCATAGAAGAAATGGATGAAACCATCACAGTTCCCCCATGGCCCGGCACTTCATATATGTGCCTCTGTATCCTTGTAAGAAATCTTATTTTTACCTCGGCTATTCTGTTTGTTGCCACAGTTAAAGAATTCAAAGAACAGCATCAGTCTTATCAGTATTAGCATAGAAGCACTTAGTAAGGATCAGGCCTAAAATGGTATCCATGCTTTGGCAAAAATGCTGTTCCATCAACTCTTACCAAAGAATCTGCCCGTCACTGATCTGCTATCAAAAACTCCAGACGCCTGCAGGGAATAATCAGGTGACAGGAAGGGGCTAGCAACATCTCAGGTTTTTTTCTTTAGATGTAGACATGCTTTATTGTCATATTAAACCCGTGAAAACTCTCTTCCTCTATATGCACACAGTATCTGACCTCTGCCACTCTTCCCGGTCTATATTTTGTCGTTTGCTTTCTACAGCAGATAAAGATACAAGAAAGAAATGACAACTAGAGGTGATGACATATATATACACGCCAAGGCTGGCTGGGAAGTAATAGTAGAAAATGGTAAACTAGAAAATAATTTCCTATTTAAAGAGAACAATCGTTACTCAGTTTTAACTGTCACCATACTGACCCTAAAATTAAATTTTCAAGAAAATATGAAAATCTATATTTTTATGTAAAAATTTTATCTATCTATCTATTTACTGTGGATTAATCCTTACCCAAGGATATTTTTTCTGCCATTGATTTTTTAGAAAGGGTGGGAGGGAGGGGGTTCTCTCTACAAAGAGAGAAACGTCCAGGTGAGAGAGACACATCGATTGGTTGCCTCCCCCCCCCGCCCCCCCCCCCCCCCCCGCCCCTCGTCCTGACCAGGGGCTGGGAACCAACCCTGCAGTCAAGGTACATGCCCTTGCCCGGAATTGAACCCTCAACCCTTCAGACCCAGGGTGATGCTCTAACCACGAAGAAACCAGCGAGGGCAAAGTTTCTAGCTTTTAAATGCTGTCAATAAATTTAATTTTCTTCTAAAATGATATAGGTCAGTTCACTGGCTGCCAACTTGCAATCATAGTGTGGACCTCTGCGTCCTTTTATAACTTTTCAGATTTTTAGTTTCCCTAGAGGTTCACTTAACATCCGAAATATGCAAGGCCTGTAGCTATGTATTAGGCAAAAGCACTACAAAGGTTGGGCCTCATTCATTTTCCTCCTCATGTTATTTTAAATGCAACAGGTTATTCCGCAGAAAGAACTTAAAACCAGTATTATTAACATCTTAGTTATTAATTACATTCAAAATCATGCCATTCAGTCTAAAAGGGCAGCAATGTAAACTCTTCAAAATTAACGGCCTAGACTAGTTTGAAAACATGTTTATAGATGCTGTCACTCAGGTAAATACACATCTGGCAACCGGGCCTTTGCACCTGCTGTCCTTTTAGCCTGGGAGGGCTGCCCCCTTTAAGAAGCCTCCTTATGTTCTCCCTTAGTGTCCTCAACTTACCTCTCAGAGCTCGCTACGCACACTAGTGAAATCATGCCATTGTCCTTTATTTCCCCAAGAAGACTCTACACACCTGGAGGCTAAGGTTTAGAACAGAATTTAGAGCTGGGGCTGCAGGATCGAGGCAGAACAAAAGCATGTAGGTGAAACGGTAGGAGACAAAGTTTGGCTCGGTATTAGGGAAAAAAATCCCAAACTTTCAAATAACTTGGGAGCTACCCAACAACACAATCAGCTTCTGAGGTGGGCAGAATACTGTCCACAGCCCCTCTGTGCTGCCACCCCATAAAAGATGGCCAGGCCCTAACACCCAGCACCTGTGAATATGTTATGTTACATAGTAAGGGTGAATAAAGTTGTAAGAAGGAATTCAAGTTGCTCAACAGCTGACCTTGACATGGGGAAAGCATCCTATTACTACCCACGCGGACACAATGTAACCACAGGGTCTTTCTATGTGAAACAGTAGGCACTGGGAAACTAATACAGCTTCCTTGCAGATGATGCTCCAGCTGAGTTAGTGTTCATGGTGTGGGGAGGGTAAAATGCCACCGTACATCCGATAAGGATTGCCAAGACACATGGGTCCCTCAACTGGGCTGAGGAACACCTCGGAACCTGCATGAACACATGCCCCTTTCTCTGTGGAGAAGATCCAGAGCAGTGGTTCCCAACCTTTCTGATGCCGTGACCCTTTAATACAGTTCCTCATGTTGTGGTGACCCCCAACCATAAAACTGTTTTTGTTGCTACCTCATAACTGTAATTTTGCTACTGTTATGAATAGTAATGTAAATATCTGTGTTTTCCGATGGTCTTAGGCGACCCTGCTAGCGGTTCTCAACCTAAGACCATCGGAAAACACAGATATTTACATAACGATTCATTAACAGTAGCAAAATTAGTTTTGAAGTAGCAAGGAAAACAGTTTTATAAAAGGTTGGGGGTCACCACAACATGAGAAGCTGTATTAAAGGGTCGCGGCATTAAAAAGGCTGAGAACCACTGAGAGCATCGAAATATTCTCAAAAGGATCTGTTTTACACACAAGGTTAAGAACACTCTTCCCAGATTATTTCCAACACAGGGCTTTTACTATTCCATGATTTTCTAAGGCAGTGAGTCTCAAAGTGTAGCCCAACAAACACCAACACAAAACATCAAACTCATCTAACCCCAGGCAGCTCTCTGGGGGCTGTAGGAAAAGTTCAATAGCTAATAAACTGGAAGGAAAGAAAAGTCTAGACACAGTCATAAAAAAAAAACACAAAAAAAAATATTGTCCCGAGGGTTTTATGAAGCATTAAGTTGTTCCCATCACCAAATCCTTAGAAATCCCAGCGCACTCATCTTACCTGTCGCTTGGTGTAACTTTTTTTTTTTAATCCCCCTGAGCCTCGGGTAGCCCAGAATGCAGGCAAATATCTACTGCACCTAATTTTTTAGATTAAAATTCATTCTGTGTGGTGCCAGAACGATGACTCACATTCAAAAAATGTTAGTCCTATGACCCCACCCCTCCCACGTGTAAAAAAAAATAATGCCCTATGTATATACTGTTAAGTACCATAAGAATTATTACTTATATCGATTATCATTAGTAAATGCCGATTTCCTGTAATAAAGTTCATGATATGATTTCCCCTCCTAATGTTTCACTCTTGCACGCTCAGGCTAGGTCGGACCAGTCTGGGACGCGGTAGGCATCTACATATCCAGCCTTTCACCAGCGTGGTGCGGAGCAACCCGGGTGGCATCAAGAAGAAAAGACCTTCCACCACGGAAAGGCCAAAAGAATGAATAACAACAGCCCAAAGCTGCTTTTTGGATCGCAGCAACCTTCGGCAGCTTCTCCCTGGCAGAGACGCTGGACACCCATAAAGGAACCTCAGAGGAGACCAGGAAGGGGCCTGAGAGAAGGGCGTTTAGGACTTATCTTCGCGCCTTTCAAAAAAACAACAACAACAAACAAACCCAAATTCCAAGGCAAGGTCAAGAGAAGCCATACCAACCAGGGGGCCGCAGACAAGAGTCAAATGCGCCCAGCTCCCAAAGGAAGCCCTCGGGGCATGCACTCTGCAGGCGGCCCCGTCAGATGACCCCTGCCCGAGAAAAAGGGAGCCGAGAGCCCGAGTACCTCCCCAGCCCAAGGCAGGCCCTCCAGGAAGCAGCCCTCTGCCTGACCCAGGCCCAGGGTGATCAGTTCCACAGAGAAGCCGAGCCAGCCCCGACCACTCACCCTGCAGCCAACGCGTGCTGTGAAGCCATCTCCACCCGGCTCCGCCTCGGGCAGGCCACCCAGCAGCCCCCTTCACCAGCCCCAGGCCGCGCCGGCCGCCGAAACCTAGGAGAGAGCGCAGCATCCGCAGGTCACTGCCGAGCCTCCAGGAGGCCGCCATCTTTCCGGCCTTCCTCACAGGCTCCCCTCCGCACTGCCTGATCCCTCTGTCATCAAGCCCCGCCCAGGCCCCGCCTACCACCCGGCTGGCCACGCCCCCTAAGTACCAGTCGTGCCCTGGAGTCCCGGTTAAAGCCTCCTAGCCCCGCCCCCAGCCTCGTTGGCCCCGCCTCCCGGTCAGGCTGCAGCGCCGCAGGCTCCCTAGTCGGCGAGGCCCCCTCCCAGGCCCGCCCTTCGCCAGGTCCGCCCCGCCCCTAGGCTGTCCTCAGATTTGCCTGATTGTTAGTGCAGCCGATCGCCGAGAGCAAAGGCGTGTGAGTAGTGATCGAAGGCCACCGGTCCCCTCTGTCCGGGCCATGTCTGACTGCCCCGCTCTGGAGGGAGATTGTTGCCGGCGGCGAAGCTGCGTGCAGGTAGGGGCGGGGCCGCCAGCGCCTTTTTATTCCGAGGAGGCGAGGCGCTGCGGGTGGGCTGCGGCGGAGGCTTCCGGGGCTGCTGGACGCAGTGTCCACGTGACCCCCGCGCGCTGCAGCCCACGCTGCGCAGGGCGACCTGAAGGCTCGCGCCCCTCGCGTGGCTTGGGCTGCATCCTACAGCGGGACCTGGGCTCCAAACGTTAAATGAAAGGAAAAGTAACGGAGGAGAGTCAGTCCTCTAAGTGTGTGCTTCAGAGCAGCTTGTCATTATCCAGTCGAGGAAACGTGCAGAGACCAAGCTCTCCAGCGTCCCTTTGCGCACTGGCCAGCAGCCTGAGGTTTGCTAAGCACGCCCCGCAGGCACACGGGAAACCTCCGCCTGGACCGGGGCTGTGCTTCCGTAGCCAGCACGGTCCCTCCGAGCAGGTCTCCTGCCTCCGTGTAGAGTGATTATGGGATGATCACAGCAATGATTCTTCCTTAAACGGAGGTCAAAGGAAAATACACCCACAGTTTTAGGGAGCACCTCTGTGCTCATCCATACAGCGATGATTAAGACAAATGGCCTAAGGTGTAGGGATACCTGACAAATACACAACTTGGATACATTGTGAGAAACCTTGCCTAAGAAGCAGAGATAACATTAGTCCCCTCTTTCCTCCCTCATGATTCTTTCTTAGGGCTGAAGGTCCCAGTGAAAAAGTAATAACCAGCCAGAGATTGTGTGAAATACTTCTGGGGGAGGTGAACTTTTACTCTACCCTTCTCGGTTCTTTTGGCTGGTCCAATAATCAACATGAGACAGATTAATAAGAAAAAAAATAACCAAATTGAATTACATAGTACCTAAAGGAACCCCATATACGTAAGACCCAGAGAGCCTCCCACCCCCACATACATGAGATGTTCAGAGACAGAAGGGTAAAATGAGGCATAAGTGACTTTCTGAGCTAAGGTAAGATGCCGTGGAGCTTCAGAGTGTAGAGGAAGGCCATTTTTAGAATGATAAGAAGAGCAGATGTTAAGTAATTAGAAGCTTGCCCTGCCTTATAGACAGGTCATGAAGAGTTATTTCTGGTAATAACTCTTATGAGCAAGGCCCCAACTTTAAATTCTTTAAGGGAGAAATAAAGGTTTCTCCTGAGTCTGCAGGGTCTCAGTTGTCTTCTGCTCAAAATTACTCGGGTGCCAAAGCAGCACATCTTAAGGAGGCCAGTTCTGATCCCCTTAAGTTTCTCTCCAAGTATTCTGATGTCCTCCTGCTAGCCTCTGGGGAGCTTCCTCTCACACCCCCTAAGTAGCTACCCCAAAACCTCCCCATCTAGCCTCATCCTCTACCCCAAGCCTGTTTCACAGATGGCCTTGAGTTTTCTTCAGTTTTCTCACCCAAAGGTAATCCTTTCTTTTTTAACTTCTAAAATACCTTCTGAATCCATCTCCACCATCACTTCCTTGCAATTTCCTTTAAAAACTCTTTCCACAGCCTCCTTCCTGGTCTGGTCTCTTGTGTCCTTGGTCACCACCCTCATCCTCTTCTTTCCACTGCCACTGTATAAATGTTGCCAACCCGAGACCTGGTCATGTCATCTATCTGAAACTGTTCAGTGGTTTTCACGCACCTATAACATAAAGTCCCAGCTCCTGTGCATCTGCCTCCCTCTCCCCTCCATTCCACAGAACCTAATTTATAACCAGTTCCAACTACTGGAGTTCTCTCTGACCGAAATGCCCTTTCTCCTCTTATTCCCAGTCCATTAAGACTTAGCATAGCCGAAACTGGTTTGGCTCAGTGGATAGAGCATTGGTCAGCGGACTGAGAGGTCCCAGGTTCGATTACGGTCAAGGGCATGTACATTGGTTTCGGGCACATCCCCGTTAGGGGTTGTGCAAGAGGCAGCTGGTCGATGATTCTCTCTCATCGATGTTTCTATCTTCCTCTCTCTTCCTCTCTGTAAAAAAATCAATAAAATATATTTTAAAAAAAAAAGACTTAACACAATCATCCCCTCTTCTAGGAAGCTTTTCCTAACTATTGCTCCCTCCTACCCAGAGCTTTCTGCTCCCACAATCCCCATGACCAGCTTGAATTGTATGTTGCTCTGTCACTTCATAACTGTTAACTTCTTTACTAGATTGTGAGTTCCTCAAGGGTAAGAATTTTATTTTATTTTCCTCATCTTCATTCCTTTGGGGCCTTCAGCAAAAGTTGATGAATGAATGAATGAATGAATGAGAGGGCTCCATAATTAATACCAAAAGAAAGGTACATAGAGCAAATGCTGTGTCAGAGTCCAAGGAAGGAAGGAGTGATCCTTGCTGCTACCATGAGAGAAGGAAGATAGGTGAAGTGGGTAGGGAGCCTGGGGTAAAGGCTGACGAGCAGGAATCTGGCAGCTAGAGGCAGGATTATTAGAGACCCAGCATAAGCAGTAACAGTACAAAGAACAACAACAACAAAAAAGGTATTCTTGGCTGGCAAGAAAATGTCTTAGTTATCATGGCTTCGTTATCTAATGGCTCAGGGTTCTGGCTCAGGGTCTCCCATAAGTTGGCAGCCGAGTTGTCAGCTGGAGCTACAACTGATCTCAAGACTTGGCTTCCGCCAGAGTGAGTTTCCAAGCCCCTCATGCAGTTGTTGGCAGGCCTCTATTCCTCACTGATTTTTGACCACAGGTCTTAGTTCTTCATCACATGGCCTTCTGCATGGGCTGCCTGAGTATCTTGAGCAGCTGGCTTTCCCCACCCCAAGTGAACTGAGGAGAGAGGACAACCAAGATGGAAGCTGTAGTCTTACAGCTGAATCCAGAAGAGACAGTACCGTTCTGCACAGGTAGTCTGTTGGGCTTACAGACCAACCCTGGTACCATGGAGGAGAGGAACTACATATCATGGTGTGAACTCCAGGGGTTCTTTAAGAGCCTCCTGGTGGTTGACATCCACAGCTAGGTTGAATAGACCTGGGAGATTTACGTTGTTTTTTTTGTTTTTTTTGTTTTTTAAAGTGAAAGTATTTGAAAAGTTAAATTAGGGCAAGAAAGCAGAAGGACTTAGACTAAAAAGATGGTGTTTTGCCATTAGATGCTGAAAGGAACGGAGTTCAATGATCAAAATGGTTTATTATTTTAGCACTAGTAGTAGAGTGAAGGGTAAGCTGGAGAAGGAGAAATTGTAGGCAAGGAGACCAAATAGGAAAAGGTAACCTTAATCCTCCCCAAATATCAGTCTCTGAAAGCATTTTTACCCGACTATTGCAAAATAAAAATAAGGACAGTGAAAAAGTGAATTTCACAAAATTAATTGCATTTCATTTCAAGGATTAGCTTTCATTCTGAGGTTGTCCTTCCTACTTTTCTTATGTGAAAAATGTACTTTATTTTTGAAAGAAGGTGATAGTAATTATAAAGTATAATTAATGCTATAACTTGGCAACCTTATGTCAGTCCCTACAATTTAAAAACAAAAGCTACTGGTCTTGACCCTCACTAGTCTGAGACTCACAGATCCAGATGATTAATATAAGGAAACTGATACCCAGATCACAGGTCCAGATTATTAATATAAGGAAACTGATACCCAGATCACAGGTCCAGATTATTAATATAAGGAAACTGATACCCAGAAAGGGTCACTGACTCGCCTTAGGGCTTTCAGGTTTCTAGTTAGGGCGTGACTAATGCGAAGAAGAGTTTTTAAGTGTGGCAAAGGGCTTCGAGTGGAGGTGAAGTTGCACAGAAAACCAGTATGCGCCTAGAGGACAGTGAAACATGTGCAAAAAGCTGCAAAAACCAGACAGACAATGCTGACAGTTTTGCTGTGTCTGCATCCAGTCCCTTCCTGGGGCCAGTGTCAGGAACAATTGTGACTGAAGTGATTACAGATAATCTCATGGCCATTTGGAGATAACTTTTTATAACTACAGATGAGAATAAACTCATTGCAAGCTGGTCTATTTTCATATTTTTTTGTGTAATTGTCTTTGTTTCAGGCTAGACAAGATAAAGGGAATCATTGTGTGTGTGCTCTTAGAGCGTTTCAGGCCTGGGCATGCGTATTTAGGAGGAATATGCTATGGTTACGTATGCTTGGGGCCATCTTTAAGCTATTTTACAACTCTGAATTGTAGGTGACTGACAGCAGAGCAGATGATCTTTGTTCATGGAGATGAAGATTGAATTGTGGTAGCAGCTGTGACATCTTTCTGGTCCCCTCATTAGTTGATGGGTTAAATAATATCCTTAACACAGGTTTAATTTTATATTTGTATTAGAATCTCCAAGAAAACCTGTCTGAGAAATACAACAAGCCTCTGTACTCTGCTGAGATTGAAACAAAAAGTAGAGGAGGGAATCAGAGCCATGGTTGGTTGTCAGGTATCTCAGTGATGGTTGAGACTGATTTTCTTAAAAAAGCTAGATTGAAAAATTGGAAAAATAAAATGCCTATTCAAACACCTTAGACTTTAATGTCTTTAATATCTGCAAGACACTGTGTACTGGTAAATGCTCCTCCCTCACTTAGAATAGGACATCTACTATAAGCAGTTGATTGTAATCCATCTTTAGATCTGTCTTTCTAAATTCTTATTCTAATTGAAAACCAGATGTAACAATGATAGACAAGTTATGTCATTGACATTCAGGGGAAAACTAAATACCAAACCTCTCCTTCCTGTCCATTCTTGTTCAAAATATATATTCTGGATTTTTACTTTGGACAACTTAAATGATCGCCTTTTTACCAGCTATATGTCTCTGTTGGTTCCCCCTGCTAAGTGATTGTTCTTCTTGAAATTGTGACTTTGTGGGTTTGAACGATTGAATGAAATCGAATTAACAACAGCTGCCTTCTCATTGTTATTCCTGTAGAAGGAAGCTGGCTAATCGCTCTAACACCTCAGTACTGGAGAAGACAAAAGCGCAAAGGGGGACCCTTAATAACAGACCATTTTCTATAATGTTTGTAACTTGCTGTGAAAACTGGTAGTTTTAAGGATTGGAAAAGTACAGGAGTCTTCCCATTAGCTGTACTTTCCTATATAATTAAAATAACACTTGTCTCTCTGAAAAAGGAAAGAGCAAATTATACAGGGTATGGGTAACTTGGCTAGATTTAGTAAGGGCAGACGTAAGAAAAACCAACATAGCTTGACTATTCATTTTAATTCAAGAGTTTTTAACTCATTAAAATGGGAAGGAAACTAACATTGTGTCACACATTGTGCTGGGCGCTTTCTATTCATTGGATCTCATTGTAACCCTCATAATGTTCTCATTTTATGGATCAGTAAACTGCAACTCAAAGTCAGGTAAGCATAAAATTATGCAATGTGGATTTGAATGTATGTCCATTTACTCCTAAGCCATATGTTGATTCAGAACTTAAAAGGATGTCAGTGTTCCCATGTTCTTAATTTTATATTTTGAATCTATTCCATCAGATTATCATCCTATATAATAAAAGGCTAATGTGCAAATTGATCGAACGTCGGAATGACTGGTCTCTGTGACATGCACTGACCACCACAGGGGCAGCGCTGCTCAGCCAGAAGCCAGGCTCATGGCTCTCCAGCCTCTATGGCAGCACTAAATATGTCCAACTGACGGCTTAGACATCAGTGGGACATCCCCTGAGGGCTCCTGGACTGCCAGAGAGCACAAGCCAAGCTGAGGGACCGTGCCCCCCCCCAATCCGCCAGTGCATGAATTTTTGTGCACTGGGCCTCTAGTTTTATAATATTTACCTAAAACAAAATATGTATGTCAAATATTAAAAGGTGAATTTGAAAAACTACCATGATTTCAGAAATCCAATTAAGTAGCTGAAAATTCAGTCTGTTGAACACTAATTTGGATTCAAAGTTGTTTTAATCCTTTTTACCCAGTGCCAAGATTTTGGAGGCAAGCTTCCTTGCTGTGCCTTTCTGCCCAGTGGGTCTATTTTAGACAGAGGGAATGACCCCTTGGAGTCTCTTGGGTGGATAGCAATTTTCTGTTAGATGCCCTATTTGGGGCATGTCCTAGATTTTATCTGTGTTTCTAGTAGTTTGCATAGCTATCTATCAAAATTGAAGCTCAAGGTCATCAGAGTTCTGCAAATACCTGCAGGGAAATGATGGCTTTGGAGCTCACTTCCCCCTTCCAGGTAGATTTACTCTTATTTCCTTTTTTTTTTTTTAAATAAGTTTTTTATTGATTTGAGAGAGAGTAGGTGGAAGAGGAAGAGAGAGAGAAACACTGATTGGCTTCCTCCTGCATCAGTCTCTCCTACTGAGGATCAAGCCCGCCACCTGGGCATGTGTCCTGACCAGGAATGGAAATCCTGACCTCTCAGTGCACAGGATGTTGCCCAACCCACTGAGCCACACCAGCCAGGGCATTCTCATTTCTTTTATGGCCTCTGTGAGACCTTATTTTTTTGACAGCTCAACAATGTATTTTGAAATATTTAAAAAATAATTTCTGCAGCATTTTAGTTCTTTTCAAAGTTAAGGCTGTATGTCATGCTGCCAAAAATGAAGTTCATTGTATTTTTTAAAATTTTTGTTTTCATTCATTTTAACTTTTAAAAAGAGGGGAAAATATTTGTGTGTTCTTCCCCAAAGAAGCAATTATTAAACTTACTATATAAAAATAAGGCTTTTATTTAACTAGACTTCTTGTGCTGATTATTTCACTATAGAAATATCAAATAATTATGTTGTACACTGGAAACTAATGTGTTGTATATCAGTTATGCATCAATAAAAATAAATAAATAAGGCTTAGTTATCCCAGCTGAATGTACATATGTTCCTGAGCATGCCTATCTTCACAGAAATATGATTGTTTCTGAGTAAATGCTTTCTATGTTATTTTCTTGACTTTATATTTCATAATGAGTACATATTGTTTTTATACTAAGAGGAAACAATATAGTCGCAATATTCTGAGTATTGGTTCAATAAAAAAAATTGAACCAACACACAGAATATGAAAATATAGCTGTTATAGTATATGCTATGTATAGGGCCTTACTGAATTACTTTGTGTAAAGAAGTTTGCTAGATAACAAGCATGTTCCTTTCAACATTACATTTTATTTTATTTCAGCCATCTCAATAGACACTTTGTAATATACTGTATAATGGACATTTCCCCACTTTGTTCTAGGAGCCTGTTTTCAGTAATGGACAATGGGCCTTATTCTGAATAATTCCTGGTTGCCATATAATATAATAGATCCATTTTCTAAAAACTAAAAGCAAAGCATGTTTTATAATAGTTTTCTCTATCATAGTACCCTCTCTGTGGTAGATTTTTCTTCTTAAACTTCCTTAAATTGGCCTATTAATAGAGATATCAATAATAGAAGCTACAATAGTCACTTGCTAAAATAACGTCTATTTTAAAGATCATTTTCCTCTTTTGAAGGACAAGCAACACCCAAGATACCTGATCCCAGAGCTTTGCAAACAGTTTTACCATTTGGGCTGGGTCACTGGGACTGGAGGAGGAATTAGCTTGAAGCACGGGTAAGTTTTCGGCCGATTTCATTTCTGGGAATTCCCCGTAGAAGGGGACCATGGGGGCCCGCCGCACATAGGTCCAAAGAACAGCTGATGCAGTTTTATGTGATAGTGAAGGTGTTTCATCTCCACTTGGAGAAGTAGATATTTGCATAACAGAGTGGAACAAGTATGCCGAAGTTGCAATATAATAAATACCTAAGGATTTGGGAACACAATTTCTAACCAGAATAATCTGGTCCTTGGTCTTTGGAGGACCAAAGGTATTAATAGATGCTGACAGGTATGTTCATATGTCTGGGATTGCCAAGGTACACAGGATTTGCCTTAAAGGTCCAGAGGCATATTTTAAAGCCACTTAAATACAGATCACCAACTATGGAAATCCTGAAAATTACATGTTACTGAGTCAAAAGAAAGGCAGTTTGCCTTTCTAAGCACATGTATCATTACTAATGGAGGTAGCACCTGGTGGTCCATGAGGCTCAGGACAAAACAGGAGAAGTGAATAATACTTAATACTTCATCTAGTTATTCAGTGTCTTTCCTCAAAGAGGATGAACAAATAAGCAACTTACTGACATTGAAAAGAGAGGTTAAGGCATCTCATTCTCTCAAGTGTTTCTCCTCCTGAAATGCTTAACATTTATTATTGTCTGGAGGCTAAATGTTAAACTGAGTAACTTGATTTATTTCTTTACTGTAATTCACTTTCTTTAATGAAATCGGATTACTACAACGTTTATATAATATTGAGTGTATATATAGCAATGCTTCCAAGGAGGCTGCACTGTGTGAAAGGAATGTAAAATGTAGTCAGGACATTGGGGACAAAAGGGATTTTATGGCATACCGCAAGATGAGACGATGCCATTGTAATTTCATCTGATTCAGATTACCGAGGAACTCATGAAATATTCATTGAAGTGGGAAGTAACAGCAGGGGTCTTAGTCAACCCCTTTCACAGTTCGGTGTGTAGGGGATGCGCTCGGTCTGGGAAAGTCACATCCCATGTGGTGCATCGGACATTCATCTGTGTCTCATTCCTTAGCATCAATCCAGTACCAGTGTGCCAAGTCAGCATCGGGCAGGCTTTTGGGTTATTTTGCCAAAACTTTTGAGATGACCTGTTACTAGCAAGGTCCTAGGAAAACAATGTTTGTTGTTATTTTATGCATTTAGGAGTTGAGTCCCAGCATTGGTTTCTCAGCTGTATTATTCTAAGCATTGCCCTTAGTTAACTACTTTTTATTTGCATATGCAGAAGTAGTTTGTATATGAACAAAATAGAGCTTTCTACCAAACTGAGCTAAAATAACCATTTTTAACTGACTCTATAGAAAAAAAGAATGAAAGCAAAATTAGAAATAGAATGCAGATAAAGGGCCATTGCAAATCTAAACAGGGTTTTAAAAATATATCTCTCTATATATAAAAGCCTAAGGGACTGTTTGACCGGTAGCTATGATGCACACTGAACACTAGGGGGCAGATGCTCAACGCACAGGCAGAGAAACATGGAACAGACTGATGAATCTTAGAGAGAAGAGGGAAGGGGAAGGTGGGAAGAGATTAACCAAAGATCGTATATGCATACTAGAGGCCTGGTGAATGGATTCATGCATTGGTGGGGTCCCTTGGCCTGGTCTGCAGGGATCGGGCTGAATCCCTGCACTGGGCTTCAGACATCTGCCAAGGGGTCCCAGATTGTGAGAGGACATAGGCTAGGCTAGAGGGACCCCACCAGTGCATGAATCTGTGCACAGGGTCTCTAGTATAGACATAAAAGACTATGTTTTTCCTAGAAGAATTTTACTAATCCATATATTGAGTTGTGTAGTCACCCTAAAACACTGACATCTTTTAAAAATCCAATGGCTTTTATAGCACTACAGTCCCTCTGTTTATAGGAAAGGTGCCTCATGTATAAATTTGTCTTAGATTCTTAACGGCTAAGGAGCTCCTCCTGGGGTTCATAAGTGGAAACAGCCACAGTTCTCTGGCCCTGAATTTGGAATCTTATTAAATTCGTGCCTTACACAGTAAACTAAGTAATTTGGTACCAAAATATCCCACTTTTTCCCCCTAATACTTAAATGACCTCACAAGCCCACATCAGCTACTTTGTCGGCAATACTATTCTCACGTCATTGGGGCAAGTTTGGTTTTCTTTGTCTGATGCCTAGGAATGAAATACACACCCAATAGATAATGTTTCTACAAAAAATACTGACAATAAGCTCTTTAGGAATATAAAATTATTTTACTGATTCCAAGGTTTGGCTGATACCATTCCAGATCATGCTACTGATGTGCGATACCAGAAGATGTGTATAAAAGAGCTTAAGATACGTATAAGAATTAAATCAGGAGGAGGAAATGTAGGACCAAGAAATTGACAGCGAGCAGGGTAATCCTAGGATGCTCAGAAGCCATTGTGTTTCGGTTGGGTCCTACCATTCCCATTTAGCATTTCCTGTTTTCCCAGCTGCGATATCATATGCCAGAGATACTATTCCTGTTGCATGCTATTAGACTTACAGTTAGTAAACTAATATAATAGCCAAGATAATTAAGGCACAGTAAGATTCAAACGACTAGACAGTACATAAAAATAAATATGTATTCCGGACTCTTGGGTTTTTTGTCTGTCTGCTTAACACTTAAGAAAGAGCAGGGAGTTTAGAGAAATACATTCCAAAGCTTAATACCTTGAAATTTAAAATGCTTTTTGTTTGCAGCTTACAGCACCAAGCAAATACTTCACTTTGAGTCTCTGGCATATTTCCCTCCGAGGATAAAAGCTCTGTCATCTTTGCCTTTCTATCCAGATATCTCCTTCTTTGTAGGTGTAAAAATACTTTTTTCTAAAATCTGTTTACCTAATCTTTTAATGACCAATGTTGACCGAAGTCTGAACGAATTTTCATTTTATAAAGGCAGTACTAACAACAGATTTGGCGCACCAATCACTTGAATAAACAGGATAAATACCCTGGATTCGCCTGCTTTGTGGATGGGTTTTATTTACCAGCAGACTGTTTTGTACTTTACTTGGCTCTGCTCCCAGGACTGCCTGAGTTTTCCCCACGTAAGACCCGCAGGCCCACTTCCCACTGGAGGTCATTTGACTCCGTACCACGCATGATTCTAGAGTTTCTTCCATGTGACACAGGACAAAATATTTGGAGCCCTGGTAGTTGTAAAGGGCCCTACTTAACTCTGTCACCCCCTGCCCACTCCCACGACTTCTAGAGCAGGGATGGGGGGGCCTTCCTTCTGCCAAGGGCCATTTGGATAGTTATGACATCATTTGCAGGCCATGCAAAAGTATCTACTTAAAAATTAGACTGCTGCCGAAACCAGTTTGGCTCAGTGGATAGAGCGCCGGCCTGCAGACTGAAAGGTCCCAGGTTCGATTCCGGTCAAGGGCATGTACCTTGGTTGCGGGCCCATCGCCAGTAGGGGGTGTGCAAGAGGCAGCTGATCAATGATTCTCTCTCATCGATGTTTCTAATTCTCTATCCCTCTCTCTTCCTCTCTGTAAAAAAATCAATAAAATATATATGTTTTTTTAAAAATTAGCCTACTATACTTGGTCAAACATTTAATGAACTCACCCCGAATGATTTCCCGGGCTCTCTGAGGCCCGTGGGCTGGACGTTCCCCACCCCTGCTCTAGAGCAGAAGTCGCCAACCGGTGGTCCACAGACCACTGGTGGTCCATGAGGTCTGAAAGGTTGATGACCACTGGTTTAAGGAAACCTTTGGAGCAGCGGTCGCCAACCACTGGTCCCAGTGGTCCTCAAGGTCTGAAAGGTTGGTGACCACTGCTCTAGAGGAATGGCACCCTATGGTTTGCTTATGCAACGACGCTCTGAAGCACTAGCTACCTGGTGAAAAGAGATGTGTGAAGGTTGCTTACTGTGCTTTGGATTTCACTGCCATGATCTGGCCAGGCGTTCATTTTCTAGACCTTACTTTACCAGAGGACCATCAAAGGGACTTTCATCTCCTTGCATCTTCGTCAGTTCCAAGTCTGTAGGTTTACTAGTGACCCCGACTTGACAGCTGGATTCAGTAGAGTCTGTCATCCTCATTTTTGCTGTGAAAAAAGTTAGTATTTATTCAGTGTCCATGCCTCAGCAGCAGAAGCTAGAGCATGCATGTGTTTCCTTCGCGTGCACGTCTGGCGGCTCTGACACCCTCTGGAAGCCACTGAAACTGAAAAATGAGCCAAAGGATCTTTCTTGACTGGAGGAGAGAATTTAGAGAAGAGTTTGAAATTAATTTCTCAAATCAAATTTGAGAGCACTTTGTGAATGATAAGGTGTAACACAACATCCTGTAACAGAGAGATCTCCAGATATAGCCATGCCTTTTACATTTGTAACTTTTTCAGTAGTCTTAGCTTTTATTTCCAAATATTTTCATAAGGTAGATGTGTTTTTCAAACAAGAAGCGTACTGTTCCACCCCAAAAGTAGCCCTGTTAATGCTGTAGTTTAATAAACTGTAATGTAGCGAACTGTCCAGCAGAGGTCTCTGAACTTCACGTTTTCTAATAAGAACATGCCAGCAAGACTTCTACTCCTAGCGAGCAAGTTTCCCCCAGGTTGGATTTTAGGGTAGCTGCATTCCCCATGTGCTAGGATAAAGTCTGCTCACTCATGCTTCAAGATTCGTGCTAAAGACTTGTGTTTTCAGATTGTATTTCTCCACACCGGGTGAAAGCCTGCTTACCAATGATTTTGCCCCATGGAAAGAAATAAATACACATAGGAAATATAGAAGACTCAAGCAACTCTCAACATTTTACGCTGTCACCAGCATGGCAAAAGCATTAAACTATTTGGTATTCTTTCTATACGGCCTATACCGTTAATTAAATCAAGCTGCTACTTGTATGACTTCATTATTCAGATCATTAGTGATTGGACTGCACAGATACATTTTTTTCTTTGTGCAAAAGCAGGGCAATCGAGTTAACTAAATACCAATTTCTGTTCTTTGTGTTACCAGCAATGAGATCTACATTGCTCCTTCAGGAGTGCAAAAGGAACGGATTCAGGTATGTCAAAGAGGTCCTTCTTAAACCCAGACGTCTTTTCTTCTCTACTTCACTGTTGTTTTGTGAAATGGAATTAGTTGTAAGAGAAATGTTAGTTTTGAAGGGTGATAATATGATGGTAATTTAAATAACTAATCAACAAACTTTAGTTGAATAACCATTTAATTCTTTTTTAAGGTCTCAAGTGTCCTCCATGCAACCAGTATGGGTTGAATTCTCATTCAGCCTCTAGAGGGCAAAAGCGAATAGCACAATCTTAAGTCATATAATAAAAGGGATTCTAACTTTTGTAGCATTATAACACCATCTTTATCAGGCTACTAGGATAATCAGATTGATGGTCTCAAATGCACGGAGATGATTTCTATTTAATGATCGCAAAGCTATTCCAATTTAAAGTGGTAAAACTTATTTCAAATTTGGAGAAGACTCATTTGTACTAATGCTAGAATAATACCTAAAATCTATTTAAAACAACCACATAATATTTAACATCGGCCTGAGGCATAATGGTTCATTAATAAAGCATTTGTAATAAACCCTATAGTTTGTAATACCCCTGGAGAATTAAAGTTATAAGTCAGAAATATGCACGTATTACTAAGAACTGTCTGTGTCCCTACATAATTCCTTAGACCTTTCAGAATAATATACCTTCTTGAGATGAACATCTGAGAGTGCCTATTAAGCATGTTGGAATAAGGAAATTTTACTCCATAGTATTCTTCTTATATTATGAAATTATAGCCCCCATCTTAGGATAATGGCTTCTTTATATAGTCTCTCTGAAATACAGTTGTGAAATTACAGGGCTAAATTGAGAACCTAAATTGATGAAATGACAGCAACATCATTGCATACATGTTAAATATTCCATATCAGTTTCTTCTTCGGATTTTAAAGGGATTTTTTTTTTAGCTTTCTTTAGACTATTTTCATTAGTGTAAAATATTTTCTATTCTCAAAGTGGGTAAAAATGTTGAGAGAAATTATAATTATATGAATATTTAATATATGAGTTGAATATGTGTAATTATATTATCATTCTGCATGTGAGTGTATTCTCTATCCGGGGATGAGCAAAAGTAGGTTTACATTTATAATACAAAGATAATACAATAATTAATAAATAATAATAAAAGAATAAACTTTCTCATATTCACAACTGTAAACCTACTATCCCCCGCCCCTGTATACATAAGGAAGGGGACATTTCTAAGGATATTGTGTAAACTTTCTTTTTTTTTTTTTTTTTTGCTCTCTGAAAATAGCCTGAAGACATGTTTGTTTGTGACATCAATGAACATGACATAAGCGGACCTCCACCGTATAAGAATCTAAGAAAAAGCCAGTGTACCCCTCTTTTTATGAACGCTTACACTATGAGAGGTAGGCAGAAATGTATTTGATATGAAGAATGTTTGCAGAGTAGGCTCCCCTAAATAATGCCAATGATTGCCGAAACCGGTTTGGCTCAGTGGATAGAGCATCAGCCTGCGGACTGAAAGGTCCCAGGTTCGATTCCGGTCAAGGGCATGTACCTTGGTTGTGGGCACATCCCCGGTAGGGGGTGTGCAGGAGGCAACTGATCGATGATTCTCTTTCATTGATGTTTCTAACTCTATCCCTCTCTCCTTCCTCTCTGTAAAAAAATCAATAAAAATATATATTTTAAAAAATAATGCCAATTATTGCTGCCATCGTTAGCATCTCCTGGGTACCTACTACACACCCAAGCTTTCAACCTGTTACCCCCTCAGTCCTTGCATCAGCCTGTGTGGAAGGTCTGTTAGTCCATTTTACCGGTGAGAGGACAGAGGCTCTGGGAAGCTGTTTTCCAAAGCAAACAGCCAGTGAGCATTTTGGATCCAGACTTCCAACCGAGATCCGGGGGACTCCAGTAGATTGTCGGGTACACCGAAGATTGTGTGTGCAGTCAGGTTCCCACTCGCTGCTTCGCGTTACACTTCTGGGAACTGGTAGCAGAAGTAAATCTCCCTTTGAAAAATGTACTGTGTGATCAAAATAGGAGTCTTATTTGAATTCCCCCAAATTGGGGTAGAAAACGGCCAGTAAAGGTTGAACCTAGAGGACACTGGGAAAATGGGAAATTGGGACTGAAGTGCTGGCTCAGCCACAGCAGTGAGGGCATAGAACGAGGCTTTCCTGAAATCCGTATCGAGCAAGCCACCGTGCCCTCTGTTCCCGAGCATCGTCAGCTCCGACTGAGGACAAAACTGAGGGAAGCAGGTTTTCCCAGCGTGGAGCTAAACAAGCTTGCTGACTTGTATAGCATACAAGTCCTTTGGACGTAAATTCATCACATCTACTCCTCAAAGTCATCCCTTATGCTGCCAAGATATGTCCTGTGCTTTGAAGCCTAACTTGGGGGTCGGGTCGGTGGACCCGAGTTCAAATTCAAGTGCTGTCACTACTATCGGTGAACCATGGACACATTTTTTTTTTAACTTCTCCGAGCTTCCACTGACCATTAACTGCTGACCTCTGTGGTGACTGTGATGATGCGAAGAGATAACGTAAAAAGGGGATCCCTAAGTAGGTGGCTGGCACATGGGAAGCCCTAAGTAGGTGATAGTAGTGATTGTGATCTCCATGATCGTTATAGCTGCACGTCAGACCATCTAACAGCTAGTTCGTGGGCACATGTAAAGTATAAGGAATGGCTCTGATGCTGGATAAAGTGTAATTTTTAAAATGTTTTGCTTTCTGGCTCCTCTATTACTATTTCTATTTTCCTCCCTCCTACCTTTCTACCTACTGCCAACTTATTCCATACCTAGAACAAGTGCATATATAAATGTGCGTTCCAATGCATGTGTGTATGTGTGTGTGTGTGTATTTTTTCTTAATTTTAAGGTATAATTTAGCTTTCACCTCACATGTGACTTTTCTTTTCTCCCAGGAGCGGGCGCAGTGATTCACACCCACTCCAAAGCCGCGGTCATGGCCACCCTTCTCTTTCCAGGACGGGAGTTTAAAATTACACATCAAGAGATGATAAAAGGAATAAGGAAGTGTACCTCGGGAGGGTATTACAGGTATTTTCTGCTTTTGCTTAAAGATTTTAAAAAGCATTTTTCCTCTTTTTTATAAACTACTGATTTTTTTAATGCACTTAATGAGATGTTGTGGAATCTGTGTTCAGTAATACCCCACTTGATGCTATACTTCCAGATCTCTTCTTAGTGACCCAGATCAGGTGCCTCCCCCCACCCTTTTCACTGCAGCCTTCCTTGGTAAATGATTAGCAACATGAGTAATGAAATGATTGTCAGAGCAAAACGACAAGACCTTGGCTGAGACTTCTGTGGAGGTGGAAAGATTATGTCCCTACACTGAAGCACCCAGAGAGCAAGGTATCCCCACCTTCACTTTGTCTGCAGGGAGTTTCAGCCCCCCCCCCCCCCGCTAAAGTTTCCACTTTTTGTTTTATTTGATTTCGTGTTTCTAGAATCCTATAGAATGAAAGCCTAAAATATGCTAAGTGTCCAAGTCGTCTGTTGGCTGTTCAACCAATCAAAGCATAATATGCTAATGATACGCTAAGACTGCTCAACTGCTTGCTATGACATGCACTGACCACCAGGGGACGGATGTTCCGACTGGTAGGTTAGCTTACTGCTAGGGTCCAGCCGATCAAGACTGAATGAGACAGGCTGGACACGCCCTGAAGCCTTCCCACAGTCCCTCCCTGACTGGCCAACCTCCCATGTCTGTCCCCGGCCCCTTGGCCTGGCCTGTGCCCTCTCGCAGTCTGGGACCGCTAAGGGGATATCAGACAGCCAGTTTCAGCCTGATGGCAGAACGACTGGTTGCTATGACACTCACTGACCACCGGGGACCAGATCCTCAATGCAGGAGCTGCCCCCAGGGGGGTGGTCAGTGCGCTCCCACGGGAGAAGCACCGCCCAGCCAGAAGCTGGGATCAGAGCCCACGAGTGCAGCCGTGGTGGCAGGAGCCTCTCCCGCCTCCGCAGCAGCATTGAGGATGTCCGACTGATGGCTTAGGCCCGCGCCGACTAAGCCATCAGTTGGACATCCCCCGAGGGTTCCCAGGCTGCGAAAGGGTGCAGGCCAGGCTGAGGGACCCTTCCCCTCTCCCCTGAGTGCAGGAATTTTGTGCACCGGGCCTCTAGTATGTTCATATTTATAAAAGTTTTATAATTATTCCCATTAGGTAGCTCTCCATATTTTTATAATTTTTCAGTCTGGAAAGCGGCATAGGTAGTATGGAACAAAGACCTAGATGTAATCATATAATTTCACCAGCCCACAGAAATGTAGTGTTCATCCATCCAGAACACAGTGACAGGAGGAAACATGTTCTTGGGCCTTGGTACAAGGTCAGCATTTTATATTTGAATGTATCTGCGTCCTCACTCCTGAGTCTTCATTTCCTAAAGGGCCTTGTTTAGAGGAAAGGGGTGCCAGCTTTAAGAAGTGTCCTGACAGCAATATCTTATTGTTGCTGCATGTAATAGAAAGTACATGTTTAAACGAGTGCGCTGAGAAATATTTGATTTGATTTGATTGTAGTTAATATTTATCATGTGCATTCCTCAGCACCATGAAATACCTATTTACAAAAGTTAAACATTTATATGATGAAAGTATACATACTAAAGAAAGTGTAGTGTCTTTGCCATATCTGGGTCTTGAAGGAAAGGCATTATGTGAGATAATCGATTTCATCAGTATTTGATTGCTTTGGTGAAGGAATAAAAAGAACATATGAAAGGGTGGGTAGAGGAACAGGGCACAATAGAGAGCTTTTGAATTCTGTGTGAGAGAAAGAAACAGACATGACTTTTTTTTTTAAAAAAAAGATGCCATTTCTTATATATTATAACATACACATTTAGTATGTTCTTGTGAATGTTTTAGAATTTAAAGAATACAGTTTTGTTTTTGTTTTTGAGACAACTTTTGTTATTTTATTTAAGCCTGGCTGGGAAATCAGTAACATAGTCATTGTTACAGCTCAAGGGGGAGTGATATTTTATCAGAGTTTGGGGAGAATCCGGAGAGTTCAGTTTTCCAAAGAAGGAGCAAAGGAACATAGATGAAGAAAGAAAGGAGGGTTCTGATATTCTCTACTCCATTTTTTAAAGTCCATCTTGAGACAGAAAATTTCACATATCCAACTCTTATCAGGGGAGGTTCCCATATATATATATACTAATAAAAGGGTAATATGCTAAGGATGTCCGACTGGGCCTGAACTGTCAGTCAGGCATCCCCTGGACTGCAAGAGGGCGCAGGCCGGGCCAAGCCACCCTCCTCCTGAATGCATGAATTTGTGCCCTGGGCCTCTAGTTTAAATTAATTGCCCTCCCTTTGGGAAGCAAATGCATGTATATGGTATAGTGGGAAGAACACAGTTGGTGATCATGGACTATCCTTGCTCTGCCCCTCATTTACATGGTAAGGATTTGTATTCCATCTTTAAAGCAGGTGGCCTGGATTGAGTTAGCTTTCAGATCTTCCTTTGCTGTGAAATAAGTTTGCCCCTGAAAATATGTCTGACTATTCAGTATATGCCAGAGCAGTGGTTGGCAAACCAAGACTCGAGAGCCACATGCAGCTCTTTGGCCCGGTGAGTGTGGCTCTTCCACAGAATACCACATGCGGGCGCGCACGTACAGTGCGATTGAAAACTTGGTGGCCCATGCGCAGAAGTCGCTTTTTGGCCTGGGCGAATCTATTTTGAAGAAGTGATGCTAGAAGAAGTTTAAGTTTAAAAGATGTGGCCCTCAAAAGAAATCTCAGTCGTTGTCCTGTTGACATTTGGCTTTGTGGACTCATGAGTTTGCCAACCACTGTGCTAGAGGAAAATGTAAGGGTGTCGTTTTCCTGACTAATATTAGGAAAGATTGGGGACTAGCAATCCATTCTTTCCGTATTGAAGGATTTTATAACTACATCTACTTAAATGAAGTAATGAGCAACTCTATACTGTTAATAATAATGGTTGGCCACGTTATATATGACAGTTACGCCAAAACCGGTTTGGTTCAGTGGATAGAGCGTCGGCCTGCGGACTAAAAGGTCCCAGGTTCGATTCCGGTCAAGGGCATGTACCTTGGTTGTGGGCACATCCCCAGCAGGGGGTGTGCAAGAGGCAGCTGATCGATGTTTAAACAAGAAAAAAAACACACCATATGACAGTTACTTAGTCTGTAGCTGCCCTAACGTAGCAATTTGTGATAATGCAGCAGAGCTTTTTTATTAAGTTTAGCCATTACAGAGAGAGTGGAAAAGCAGATGGTATATTACCAAGGCAAGAGAAATTCATGTGAAAAGGAAACTTGTCCGAGTTTCGACTGGTTATAAATGACCTCATGGAAAGACTTTAACTTTATGATAACTAAGATATTTGCTTTAAATGTTATTACAGGAACAAAAAGGAACACACGTTCTGATTTCTTTACACGTATTAATTAAACAAGGTGAACTAAGTGAAGTTCTTAACTTAAGGATGTTCTGAAATGATACTCTACCTTTAATAGTGATCTCCAGAAGTTTCTTGCTAGCCCAGTGCCACAGACAACACCTATATTTGCTGGTCTGAGATGCTCAGGTCCTGCAGAGTTAAGTAAAAGGTTTCGTATCATTGAAAAATTCCTATTCAATAAGTAGAGTTCAATTGTTAATCCCTCCTTCAGTTCTGATTCTGAACTCTTTCATTTCCCGTCCCCTGTTGAATATATTTTGATTGCCTCTGCTACAAGGAAATACTTGTAGGATCTTGATAATTTTTTTTGGTTAGGTTTTGGTATCCTGTACAAATTTCTGCCACTTCGTCTTGGGATTGGAATCATGCCTGCTACATTCCCAAGGCATCTTTTGATACAGATGTTTGTGCAAGATACAAAGACTTAACATGCAACATCTTGTTCATATCTCCAAGTGGCTTTCCAGATACAAAGAGGATGTCTAACTGGTTGCTTGAAAAAAACTGTAACTGTTACATATGAATACTTTTGTTTTAATGGGGGGGAAAATGGCTTGTTTCGTCCTGTAGATACGATGACATATTGGTGGTACCCATTATTGAGAATACGCCGGAGGAGAAAGACCTCAAGGAACGAATGGCTCGTGCAATGAACGAATACCCAGACTCCTCTGCGGTACTAGTCAGGCGTCATGGCGTCTATGTCTGGGGAGAAACGTGGGAGAAGGCCAAAACCATGTAAGCATAAATCAAAGGGCATTTGGAACAAGTCGCCACACTCTCAATTGTGAAAGAGCACAAACTATGTCTTAGGATTTCAAATGAAGTGTGATTTTTTTAATGTGTTATTGATCAAGTTGATTTAAATTTAGATATTTATTATTATTTCTAGATATTTAATTTCAGAAATATTTATTGGATGAACTGCTATTTGGAAAGGCACCATGCACTTTGATACGAGGAAGCAGTCAGCCCTTGTTCGAGGAGGTTAGGGCTGGAAGGGAGAATAGAGCAAATCCAAGTTATATAACGGTCTGCTCCATTTATTTCAAAAAGTGGCCCATAGTAACAAATTTAAATTTATACAAGTGGTGCATTTAAAATTCGCTTTTATATCCTGAGAATTACCGTATTTGCCGGCGTATAAGACGATTTTTTGGCCCTGAAAAATATGCCTCCAAGTGGGGGGGTAGTCTTATACGGCGAGTATATAACAAACTCTGTATTTTGAGTGGAAATGTTAGGGGGTCGTCTTATATGCCCAGTCTCTTATACGCCGGCAAATACGGTATTTTTCAGGGCCAAAAAATCGTCTTATACACCGGCAAATACGGTATATAATATGGTTGCATGGTCCAATATTAACCCTTTCCATGTTTTAACAATGGTGGGGGGCAAAAATTAAGAAAAACGTAGCTTGAAACTGAGAAAAATTCCTACGGAGCTAGGAACAGGGTTAACGTATGGAGGAGAAGTGTGATGATTAGGCTTGGATGACTGCTTCCCTGAGGACCTTCCGCCCTTTTTGCTCCTTCTTTCACAGGTGTGAGTGCTACGACTACTTGTTTGATATCGCCGTATCAATGAAGAAAGTCGGACTGGATCCTACGCAGTTTCCAGTTGGAGAAAACGGGATTGTATAAGCCAAATGGACGTTTGTGCACAGAGACAAAGCTTGTCTTAACTGTCACTTAAATGAAACCTGACTTTTTAAAAGTTGAACCTGCTGCCGTTGATTTGCCACTAAACCCTGCAGAGGACCACCCTGAGTATCTCCTGACACTGGATGGTATTTGCTTAAGTTCTTGTCATTTTGAATGACAGTGCAGTAGAATAAAAATTTTAATAATGTTTCTGTTTGTTCTTAAAGCCATACCAGCAAAAATACTTCCCTTTAAATTAATTAATTTTATATACACTCCCAAATAATTCTTCCTCTTCTTCAAAGTTGCTGGTAATAATAGAATTCATTGGGAAATTTCCACTTAATTATGGGATGAGCGCTTTCTTGGAAAAGCCAAAACCAGTGGTCAGTTCTCTGTATTTTATTTGACTTCATAGTAGCATGACTAATGGCCACTCCCTCCCTGAAACATTGTTCTCAAGCCTTCCAGGACACTAAATTGATGTGATTTTCTACGTACCTCACCCGTCGCTTTTGTGGTTCTTGAATTTCTCTCCTTTATCAGATTGTGAAATGTTAGGGGGCCTCAAGGGTCTCTGCCCTTAGCCATGTGTTCATCTACACTTCCCCCCCCCCCCCCATAGGACAGTGGTCGGCAAACTCATTAGTCAACAGAGCCAAATATCAACAGTACAACGATTGAAATTCATGTTGAGAGCCACACTTTTTAAACTTAAACTTTTTCTAACGCCACTTCTTCAAAATAGGCTCACCCAGGCCGTGGTATTTTGTGGAAGAGCCACACTCAAGGGGACAAAGAGCCGCATGTGGCTCTAGAGCTGCCGACCACTGCCCTAGGAAATCATATGCGGTGTCATAGCTTTGAGTTTTATCTGTATGCTAATGCCTGGCAGCTTTCAGCCCCGCCCCAGACATCCCCACATTCCAGACTTCTCCCCACCGCCTACTTCTCGGCATTTGGATGCCTAATTGGCATCTTAAACCTGCCAGTGTCTAAAACAAGGCTATTGGTTTTTCCTCCCTATAAACCAATACCCTCCTCTCACCCCCACACATTTTCTGAATGCTTCTGCCAAAACCCTCTCTTGAGACAGACCTGCGTTTTGTTCACTGTCCCCAAGGAAAACCCAGACACATCGTGAGCCACTCGGTAAACACCCGTGTCCTGGGTTCTCCATGGAGGTTCTTTCCCCAGGGAAGAATCTCCTTTTCCCCGTTTTTAAAAAGTGGAGCTAATGAAGGGGATAGCAGAGGTGAGAGACCAGTCATGAAGACATCTGGGCATATTTCTTCACTGCAGATGCAGAAGACTTTCCAAACCTGATTGAAAGGTCGGGGAGGAGGGAAGAGCAGGTGGCAGTCTGAGCTATGTGGGTGTTTGTTCAGGAGAAAGTGGTCCCCGCACTGGGATTGCAGGGAGCTGAGGTCCAAAGGTGAACACAGACACAGCCCTGGGAGGGCTTATTCTCTGCCTGGCACATGGTGCATGTGTGTGTGTGTGTGTGTGTGTGTGTGTGTGTGTGGAAGGGGCAGCGGGCATTCTCCCCGTGCCCTGGTGACTGTTGTTCTCTGGGTTGTTCTCCTTTAAATAAGGGGAAATATGATGAATGAAAGATTAAACTGGCAAGAGGTCTAGATCAAACACTTTTATTTCATTACGTGCAGAGCATTCCTCTCTCAGATGGAAGAAGGGATTAACATATTTTGCCAACTGTCTATGTCACTTGTTTCTGAAATGGCTTTAGATCCCCGTGTTCCCCCTCCCCTCCCCCTGTTCCCCCCAGGTCTCTTTTGTTGGATGTCCTTCAAAATAAAATAGTTCCCCAGAGAATGTCCCAAGCAACCAGAAAGGCCAGGTCGGAACCTTGAGGGGAGTTTGATCTCCCATTTCTGTGTGCCCAACGATTTCCCTTGCGGTGAAGAAAACTGTCCCCTCGATCGTCAGCAGGTCTCGTCAGGGGGTCGAAGGTGGGACTAGAAACACTGGTAGCATTTTTCAAGAAGCAATTTGAATTCTCCCACCACAATGCCGTACAACACAACATGGCTGCAAGAGGGGCTGGTTTTCATTTCCCTGATCTGTGTTCCTAATCAATCCTCATGTTCTGGATGATACGAAATACGAGTCCTTCAGGATTAGAAATTAAAAGCAGTGCTCATCTCCTTTACAGTTCTGTTGGTATCATGTCATTGTTTGAAAGTATAGTTCCTGAAAATTATACCTGATCAAACATACATAGTTTTTGTCTATTCCTCCTTGTTTACATTTCTGCAAGATTTTTATTATTGGGCTTTTAGAGGCCAGAGAATAAGCAAGTCATTTATTTTATTTTATTTTTTATCATGAATGCTGTCTCAATCTCCTCTAGGATGGTTCTTGAAACTTTCTGAGTTAGAAGTAAAGGTTAAGAGGATAAAATGAACTTATTCATGTCATTAGATCTGCACCTAGCACAGACGGGGTGTAATTGTGGGCATCCTCGCAGTCTGTTTTTTTGTTTGTTTGTTTATTTTTTTAGGAGTCCACGCATTGTAATAAGGACCTTTAAATACAATTCTTTACATCCAATTCTTATAATAACGCTTGAAGATATCACCCCCATTTTCCAGATGAAGAAAATGAAGTTGAGAAGTCATTTTACCCACGTGAAAATTTAAATGTTACCAACATCACTCTGAGCCCTCTGCATGTTCCTGCATTAGCTCAGCTTTACGTTCACCTATCTATTATTTGAGTGATGTATTGTAAAAATCACTCACAATTTTTCTATTGACTTCAGACTTAATTGTGTCCATCACATTTAATATAATTAAGGAAAAAGGGATATTGTCTAAGGCTGAGGGACAACCCCCCCCCCCACACGAATTTTGTGCACCAGGCTTCTAGTAATAAATAATTACATGACATCTATAGTTTAGTAAACTCATTCTTCTCATCAACTTCTCAACAATCCTGTGATTATAATGTTATCACCATTTGCCAAAAATATATAAGCATCTGGTGAACCAGGTGACAACGTTTTATCAGTTTCCATACCTGTGCCCACAAATATTTGTTTTCTGAGGAAATCCCCATGTTACCAATGAAAACATTAACTTGCCCAATGCCTATGGTGGTAGAGGTGGGAATTTGTCTCTAAATTCCGGGTCTTTGGCTCTAAATTCTGTGGCATTTAACCTGGATAAGCAAATGCCTCAGCTAATACCAATCTATGCATTTGATTGGTTAATCCTTAAATTGTTCAAGATAATGTACACAGGGACATTTTCAGGTTGACATGTCTATTTTCATTGTTTATATAAAGTTCAGGTATATTCTTTCTGACATTTTTCTAAAACTAAAAATATGTTTAATAAGACATTTTAACAATACTTATATAGAGAAAAGTAATATCAAAATGTTATTGAGTATTAGGATATTATTAAAGAAACAACTATTTCCTCCCTCCCTCTACAATTCTTAAGAATAACCTTATTTACACACACTGATGAGCCTGCACATTCCTATCTTTCCACTGGGTTCTAGTAGGAGAATCCTGGTAACCTCTGCCTCATGGAACTAGAAATGTGTTAATTTTGTTTTAAATCCAAATTTCTGCCCTAGCCGGTTTGGCTCAGTGGATAGAGCATCGGCCTGCAGACTGAAGGGTCCCAGGTTCGATTCCGGTCAAGGGCATGTACCTTGGTTGCAGGCACATACCCAGTAGGGAGTGTGTAGGAGACAGCTGATTGATGTTTCTCTCTCATCGATGTTTCTAACTCTCCCTTCCTCTCTGTAAAAAAATCAATGAAATATATTTAAATTAATAAAAAATAATAAATTCAAAATTTATTTTAAAAAAATAAATGCAACTATACATAACATCTATAGTTTAGTAAATTCATTCTTCTCATCAACTTCTCATCAACATCTGAGGGCTTTGCACCTAAGTGACACTTTCCAATGGTACTTTTTTTTTTTTTTAAGCCATTCCTTTTACAGGATATCAGGTATAATTCTGTCCTTTAAATTCCCTGGTGTTCAGCAACTACTGCAGTTCATTTAATTGCTTGGCATCTCTAAGTAGTGATCTTATCACACAATGGAATGAGTTCACTCATTTTGATCTACATTCATTAATGCCCTATCAGCAATCCATGTGTGCTTTTTATAGCAGTTCTTTGAAAACGTCTTCTTTCCTCTGTTTCCTGAGTTTCGGGACCTATTGTAATTTTCCCCCTTGCCTCTTCCGATCCACTTACTTCAAGCTGCTCATCTCCCTTCCCAGCCTCCAATGACATTGTTAAAACCTCACCTTGTGAAAGCTGGCATTGTGAAAGATGTTACTTTTGCCCCAGGGAGCCTCATAAGAATTGCCATTTAGCACTTACAATCATTCTGACTCACCAACCTGACAAAAAAGAGTGATTTTAACCCAGGCCTCAACTACTTCTAGCTGTTAATCTTCAACCATTCAATGTCATTCACATTCTCTTCGGGCATTTTCTTATTTACTTAAGAAACAAATCACCGCCTACAGTTCCAATATGAAATAAAAACATTCCTGTAAACCGAATCCACATTACCTGAAAGTATATGATCACTTGTAACCTTTCTTAAATCTTTCACATGCCCTAGCCGCTTTGGCTTCGCGGATAGGGCATCAGCCTGCCGACCAAAGGGTCCCAGGTTTGATTCTGGTCGAAGGGTATGCACCTTAGTTGCAGGCTTCCCCCCCCCCCCCCCCCCCCCCGCCCAGGCCCTGCTCAGGGCTCCTGCAGGAGGCAACCAATTGATGTGCTTCTCTCTTTCCTTCTCCCTAAAAACCAATGGAAAAATATCCTCAGGTGAGGATTAACCAAAAAAAAAAAAAAAAGCTTTCATATCACATGATTGAGGTTTTCATACTCAGTGTCCTATTCACCAATTCCCTCTGCCCATCCATTCTTAATTAAGGTGATTTTACTCATTGCTTTATTACTTTTTTCTCCCTTTGCCCTTTCTTTTTCTTTTTATTCTTTAAATATACATCTTTTGTTTTTTACTTTTATCTTTCTGTCCTGACATACTTTCTCTCCTGACACCTATATTCTCAACACATTAGCACTTTGAGTATTTTTGCAATGACCTTGAGCAGAATCACTTAAACTTCTTTTAAAAAAAAATATATTTTATTGATTTTTTACAGAGAGGAAGAGAGAGGGATAGAGAGTTAGAAACATCGATGAGAGAGAATCATCAATCAGCTGCCTCTTACACACCTCCTACTGGGGATGTGCCCGCAACCCAGGTACTTGCCCTTGACCGGAATCGAACCTGGGACCTTTCAGTCCACAGGCCGACGCTCTATCCACTGAGCCAAACCAGTTTCAGCTAAACTTTTTTTTTTCTATTTCCTACAGATCTTTTAATTCCTATTTTCAGCTATTTTTCTTTTATACTTTGTATTATTATAATACATAATAGTATTATGCAGCAGTAAATCATTGTTGGAATCTAACCAATTTCCCTCATTCACTCATTCATTGAATCCACTTTCATTCAACCTCCCAAGTCAATGAAGTTCTGGCACAGGTGTCAGTCACAGTGTCCTGCCCGCCCTCTGGCTGCAGGCTTGGCCAATCAGGGCACCCGCATCCCCTGCCCACAGAGCTTATTTTAAGTATGAGGTTCCGGACTCAAAGCAAGTGGTCAGGGTCCTTCTCCCACTCTGCCAGGCACAGAAAACCTGTCTCTGCTGAAGAGATTGAAACCGACACACGAAGGGAAGCAGGAAAAGCAGCTGTAGAGATAGGGTTCCCATAGAGAAGTATCTATGGAAAAAGTGAGGGTCAGTACCTGGAGCCAGCCAAGCCCTGGAATTCACCTTCAGCCTTTGAGTCAGAGGGGATGAATAAATATGCTTGTTTGTTTGTTTTTGTTTCAAGAAGAGCTTTTTTTTTTTTTTTAATAGCCTTAGCTGACAAAAAAAGCCTGACTAATAGATGCTATTCAATTACACAAAATAAAAGGCTAACGCACATTAATGTAGATGAGACCACGGTCTTTTAGGCACTTCATACAGAATTGATAAATAGATAAATGATGATATATTGGCGTCACTGAAAGGGGTGTGGGTTCATACGCAGCTTTTTCTCAGCACATTGTGTTAGAGCCATCAGGGCAAGCTCTCACAATTGAGAAAGTTTTAGAAAAACCTGCCAAGCCGGTGTGGCTCAATGGCTGAGCATCAATGACAGACAATGAATGAACCAGGAGGTCAGGGTTCAATTCCCAGTCAAGCTCCATCCCCAGTGTGGGGTGTGTAAGAAGGCAGCTGATCAATGATTCTCTCTCATCATTGATGTTCCTAGCTCTCTCTCCCTCTTCCTTCCTCTCTGAAATCAATAAAAATATATTTTTTAAAAACACACACACAAAAAGACTTTATTTTAGAAAAAGAAAATAGAAAACCTTAGGGGTGAGGGGGAGAGACCGAAAATCTGCAATTTTTACTTCATTACAAAATGAATAAATAAAAAGGTTCATTTAGTAACTTTGCAAGCCCCCAGTGTTTCACTCTGCTGAGCTGTCTGGTACAGCCATGATGAAGACACCAAGAAGACAACTCCCTCCCTTCCGAATTTCTACCTCCCCCCCCCCCCCAGCTACATAAAACAATGGATTAATGAAGGAGGCTTCAGATGGAATTATAAGGATGTGAGTGCTTAACAGTGATGCGAAGAGCAAACACTGGAAGGAAGAGAGCTGTTTTGGCATTTTTATTAGTGATATTATTATTTTTATTGCTGTTCTAGCTACATAGTTCTATAATTTTTTTGGTCTTGTTGAATCCATATATCTTATTATTTTTAGCATTGCATGGATTTTTTAGAAATATATATGGTGTTAGAGCATTTACATTGCATTTATATATACCCTCAACCCACACTCATTCTAAAAAGGATTGGGGACCATATGCAAATATACATAATGAGATAATTTTTTTTTTGGGGGGGGGGACATGAAGAGAAAGAAAGAAATAGAAATATAGGCATTAATGTTGCAGGGTAAAATTAAGGCTAAAACAATATGAATGTTGGAAAGCCCTGTATTGGTAGACATAGCTCACACCTACAGTGATGTGGTAGATTTCCTCCATCCAGCTGAAAGTGAAGGAAAAAGTCTCCACTTGATTTATGGATGGGTCACTTTAGTATAGGGGGGAAGCCAAAAATGGCCAGCAGCCCAACTACATCCCCATCCAGGGGTGGCCTTGAAAGATAGAGGTGATGCAAAAATTCTTCCAATTAGGAAAAAAAATCTGGTCACTCCTTTTATATGGACAAAAGAAGTGGCCCAAGGTTGAAATATATACGAGTACAGACTCATTGGCAGTGGCAAATGGCCTAACTGGCAGATCGGGTGTCTGGAGGGAGAAAGATTGGAAAGTTGGGATCAAATCGGTCTGGGACAGCAGCATAAGGATAGAGAGACATATGAGAGGGGTCAAGAAGTGTGAAGATATTTGAATCATATGTTAATGCCCACCAGAGGGCACAGACTGTAGAATAGTTGTGAAAAAAATGGATAGGATGGCTCAGCCAGTAGATGCCATCCAGCCTCTAAGTCTCTCTTTGATAACTGCCTCCCCCACAAGAGGGAGGCAATTTTGATTAGTTATTTCAGAATGAACACATTTTCAGTGGACCACAACCCTAGTAACTAAGAACAGCCACCAACCTTGGCATTCACAGCCACATTTGATAGGCATATTTGAGGACTCAGAGTAGGAGAAGGCAGCTAAGAGACAGATCTGGAGCCCCTGATAGAATCATGACTCTTCAGGGCTATGAGCTCATGATCCTTTCGTGCCCAGACTTGGCCTGGAATTAAGCGTCCCTGGGCATTCAACATCAGGCTGCATTTACCCACTGAGAGTGGTGATACTGGCACCCTCAAGCGAGCTACCATTTGCTTAAGATGCAGAAAATCTTCTCCATCTATGTCTACTTAATAAGGATGCCATTCAGTGGCTACACTCAGACACTCCCGAGGGAGCTCAAACTGATGTCATTGGGAGCAACCAGGCTTCCACTACCTCCTGTAAGATAGAAGCCTGTAAAAGGTTTATAATCCACTTTGATAATACAGCTTCCTCCAAAGGAAAACATGAGATAGTTAAACTGGTGTGGCTACCCCAGCAAATTCTTTAAAAAAATATATATTGTATTGATATTTTACAGAGAGGAAGGGAGAGAGATAGAGAGCTAGAAACGTCGATGAGAGAGAAACATCAACCAGCTGCCTCCTGCACACCCACTTCCGGGGATGTGCCCGCAACCAATGTACATGCCCTTGACCAGAATCGAATCTGGGACCTTTCAGTCCACAGACCGATGCTCTACCACTGAGCCAAACCAGTTTCGGCAACCCCGGCAAATTCTTATAACCCTCAGTAGTTCCTCCAAACTCTTACTATCATTTCATAGCAAGGGCAGGACACTAAGGTGGCAATATCCAGTGGATAGCTGAAAATGTGGGTTTAGATTTTGGGAAAAACAATATCTGAGAAATCTCAGCAGATCAGTGATTCATCCATCCATTCAGCCATTTATTTAGTCAACAATATTTTTTGAATACCTACTATATGTCAGGAACTCTGCAAGATGTTCAAGATTATCCAGGAAATATGACAGAGCTTGTTTCTTTTATCATGGTATTTAGAATCTGGTCGTATTGTCGACATGTTAATTGAAACCATGAGTACAGACAATCTTTCCAAGGTTTGAAGAAACACGAAGCTTTGGGGCACATTCTAGCATGTAAAAAAAAAAAAAAGAGAGAAAATAAATCAATAAAGGAAGTAGAGAAAGAGGAAATAGGTGGAAAACTGGAAGAGCATAATACTTAGTTTAAGATGTGAGAGTTCAAAAGGAAGAAAGAAAATAAAATATCAACTACTGCTAAAAAAATCAAGAGTATGACGGAGGGGGGGAAGTGTAGTATAATATTAAGAATATGGACCATAGCTTCAGAAAAACATAACTAGAGTCCTACCTTCACCACTGATTATTGATATGATTTTGATGGGGATGAAAATTCCCCCTCTAGGGTTATGTAAATGAAATTACATACACAAAGTGTCAAGTATACTTCTTAATAAGTAGAGGTTTATTTTTTCAGCTTTTTAAGTTTTGAGGGGCACCTTTGAATTTGCAAAAAAGGAGAATTGGTGAATCCTAGGAAATTTGCCTAATGTCTTTAAAATCCAACAAACATGTTCATAAAACCTGCCACTGTCTATGTATCTCACTTTGCACCCTTTCACTATGCACCCTTCTTTTTTTCTTTTTTCTTTTTTTAAAATATATTTTATTGATATTTTTACAGAGAGGAAGGGAGAGAGAGAGCTAGAAATGTCAATGAGAGAGAAACATCGATCAGCTGCCTCTTGCACACCCCCTATTGGGGATGTGCCCGCAATCAAGGTACGTGCCCTTGACCGGAATCGAACCTGGGACCTTTCAGTCCGTAGACTGACGCTCTACCACTGAGCCAAACCAGTTTCCGCAACTATGCACCCTTCTGATAAGATGTAAGAAGAAAGCTAATAAAGCAGAAATTTTGATAGTAATTTAGGGCCACCAACTGGTGCCTAGATGCCTCAAGCTTTTCGCTTAGAGCATGTGGTCAGTCACACAGTTGTAAATTTAAGCAAAATATATATTCAGGCTCTCAAAACTCAGAACTTGCAGCTGAATTGGACTCTGTCTTCCACAGCATACAAATCAATCCATCATCAGAGTCAACCCAAGTGAGAAAGCTACAAACCATTTTCCTTTTGCCCTTACTTGGACCATGGAGGCAGGGATAGTAGTAGGGAACCTTTAAGAGAAACATCAGAGGCAACTGTAGAACCCATTGACAAACCCATATCCAAAAGGGGAGATGGCTGAGCTTAGGGAAGACTGAAAATGGAAGCTAGACACCAGAGGGCAAAGGAGAAGACCTTGAGAAGTATGCACAGATAACTCATTGGAAAAGTTTGGTAGTAAAAAGACAAGGGACCCAAGAAATTCTGACTGTGCAACTGTCAACTTCAACCTAAGCTTAGACCGATTACTCAAACTAAGTCCTGTTTGATGAGTTGGTTTCTCAAGCAAGCAATCTGTCTCGGCTCTTTTCCAGGGCCTGGCTTTCTCAGGTTCCATAAGCAGAAAGGATCATAATCCCCGCTGAGATGTCAGCGGAGAAGACTCTACTTTCTGGTCCACCCAGCCTGCAGATAATGATCTTGACTAGAAGATGGCAAGGCATTTAAGAGCAGTGAAGGTGCCAAGTCACACTGTCCTTTTTCCAACTGGGGAGAAATCATTCTTTCTATGCCTTGGCTTAAACAAACAAAGCAATCACTAAAAGTTCTGGTCTCTGCAGTAACAGGAGGTTTCATGTCAGGTTCCGGGATGCACGTAGGGCAACAACTAGGTCATCTGTGAGGATTTAGCTTTCCCAGTTACTGACAGGCCATGAATCATGCTAGGGTCAGATAACTTTCTCAAAGAAGGACTGCACGGTGATGGGGGTCAAAGACTATGGTTTGGCTCAACATCCTTAAGATCTCTGTCCCGTTCAAATCAATTCCTGAGCATCTTCCACTGTGTCGCAATGGTACTAACTTAGCCACTAGTGGACACGGGGAAACTGGACCTTCCATTTACGCTCCTCTCACTTCCAATCCCTGCCCTTGTGAGGAGGAGTGGCTCTACCAGACTATGTCCACTTGGCTCTGCCTGTGATCTGCTGAGTGTGCATATGTGCTAGGCAGAATAGTAAGGGAAATTGGCAGAATGGTTGGAAAGCGTAATGGCCGAATGTTTATGGTGATGCCTGGCTGATGGGTTTTAAAGCCCCCTAAAGCTTGAGATTTCAAAATTTAAGTTAATCTACATACTCACCTCATGGCTATACAAAGAAATTTCAAGTGGAGTCCTTGCCAGAGCTGCTTTCTGAGCACATTGATACTGGGTATAGTTCATTGGCTGGCATGGGGCAGGTGAATCTCTCAAAATGATAAGATGAACTTGTTCTACAGATTTCATTGTTCAATTTAAACAAAACATTCCTATATTAGGTTATTGGGTGGTGAGGACAGGAATAAAACAAAGCATATGTTTTTATTTTTGTTCACTCTTCATTCAGCATGTATGTGTCCAGCACCTACTATGCGCTGCACACTGTATGAAGTGTTGTAAGCGCACTATGAGCAAAACCAGTCAGGTGCCTGCCCTCATGGAGCCAGAGGAAATTGTCAAATCCTTTTACAAGTCAATAGGAAAGTGTAAATACTGCAAAAGAGAGCTATGGGGTGCTATGAGAATGTAAAGAAGTTTGACCTGATTTTGGTAGTCATGATGACGGAGTTAAGGAATATCAAAGTTAATTGCCAAGAACACAGAGGGCATTCACAATTCATCATACCTGGAAACCTTGGGAAAGTCTTAGCTACAATGTCCCTCCTCTGCTCTTTGTGAGTTGTTTAATGTTTCCTCTGGGTGGACAGGGAAGACTAGAAAGTATCCACATAGGTTTAGTAAATGTATTTGGATAAAGAAGTAATCCAATAAGAGAGCATGCTTTATTATTATTATTTTTGTTGTTGTTATTGTTAATACTTACCTGAAGATATTTTTCCATTGATTTTTTAGATAGAGGGGGAGAGAGGGGGAGAGACAGAGAAAGAAAAACACCAATATGAGACACAATGATTGGTTGCCTCCTGCCTGGGCCCAACCAGGGCCAGGGATCAAGCCTGCAATTGAGGTACGTGCCCTTTAATGGAAATCAAACCCAGGACCTTCCAGTCCTCCAGCTGATGCTCTATCCACTGAACCAAGCTGGTTAGGGCAAGAACATGCTTTCTTAATTTACTAAATTCAAGGCAGACTATACTAGTTGGTACTTCCTAAATTAAAAACTATCAGGTAGAATTGTAAGAAGTTGGTTATATTCAGTCTTTTTGTACCATAAAAGCATCAAATTTGGGCTCTGAGTTAACTGTATAGAGACTTCAGGTAAAGAACTTGAAAGTACGAAATTGAAGAACAGGACTGACCCGAAACTACACAATAGGAAACCACACCCAAATGATACTTTTGCAATGCAAGGGACAGTAAAGCTCTGTGGTAACAAAAAGGTGTAAAAGGGAGATCACTAGACCAGGTGTCAGGAGACTCTGGCTCCAACCCCAGCAAGGCCACTAACATTTCCTCTGTGACTCTGCATGAATTGCTTCCTATCTCTGACATGGTAGCTCCTCATCTGTGGAATTATGGGATTTGACCTCTGATATTACAGGTTCCACCCCTCCAAGACTCTCCTTTTGCTACAAGAAGACTCAGGGTAAGGCAGCAAGACTCAGAGTAACAAGTTTCTATAATCCCCAGCTTACTTCCAACGCTTCTCTGTATGGACAGGTGCAGACAAGTGGCACTATGGCCCGTATCTTTCTACTCATCGTGTGTGCTAGGCGCCATGTGGATGAGATATGAATAGATTCACCTTTCTCCGTCAGATAATGTGTGAGTTAAGAGCTCAGATTTGGATCTAAGCTTGCTAGCATTAACCTTTTCCTCCTGTGGGACCTGGGTAACTTATTTCAACTCTCTGAGACCCTAGTTGCCCATCTATAAAGTGGGGATGACCATCACCACCCCTCGGGGTGTTCATGTGTCTGCCTCTGGAGGCAGATACCTTTGTCGTTACATGCAAAAATACCAGACTCGGACTCCTGGGTTTGAATCCTACAACCAACCCTTGGTCAGTACGTATCATCACCTGCATTTTACTTTTCAATCTGTAAAATGGACATGATAATTGTAGAGGCGTGTCTCAAAAGCAATAATCCATGGAAGTACATAGAGTCTTAAACTGCAGTACATGAGTCTTATACCTCAATGAAAGTTCACCATCATTATTAATAAGTGATAGCTAATATGTTACACTACAGAGTACATATTATATATCAAAAATGCCAACATTCATCAGGAAACCATTATTGAGGACATGACTCAAAGGACCTGAGATATAATTGACCCAATGACTAGCTTAAGCAAACCCAAATTAATTACTAAGCATTTTGTTTTCACCCTGGATGAAAACAGAGATAGCATTGTTCACCACATACCTGTGTTTCCCCGAAAATAAGACATCCTCCGAAAATAAGATCTACTTAAAGGTTTCCTTCTGAGTGAAATATAAGGCATCCCCCCGAAAATAAGGCCCCCAGGCTCTGTCTCAGAATGAAAATTAATTTACCGTAAACTGGTCGCTAGGGCCGCCCCCACTGGCATCTAGCAACCAGTGACGTTACACGGAGTCCTGACGTCACTGCTGTGTGAATGGAGAGAAATCAGCGTGGAAACTTGGTGAAACCTAAACTGCAAGAAGTTGTAACTTGGGGGAAGAATTCATGGGAGAAAATCACTGACAGTTGCATTGCAAATACACTGCGAGCAGGCTACCTTGACAAGAAGTACTCATTTAAAGACAGTGCTATTGCTAAACATGAGAGATTTGGTCCACTGTTTCTGAAAGAAATGGACTCACCAGAAATTCACCAGGAAATTCAGGAATTGGATTGTTATGATGATGTTCCAGAAGATAACATGATTGTCATTGAATAAATGAGTAAATTTTTGATACTGTAGGATTCACTGCTTGTCTGGTTTGTGTTGCCAACTACCGTACTACTGTGCCACATATAGGTAATAAATTTTCTTTATTTTCATTTAACAATAAATGTGTGCCGTATTCTTCTTCATGGAAAAATAAGACATTCCCTGAAAATAAGACCTAGTGCATCTTTGGGAGCAAAAAATTAATATAAGACACTGTCTTATTTTCGGGGAAACAGGGTAGGAGCCGAATCCAAAAGGAATGGGACTGGACCTGCATTCTGAAGTCCAGCTGGGACACCGGCACACACCTCCACTCTGCTGACCAGGGGGGCCGCGTGGCTGCAGCTGAGCCCTCACCTTTCTCAGCAGAAGGGCAAGTGGTGAGCACACTTGCTTAGAGTGAGGTCATGATTCAGGGGTTGGTTGGACACCGTCAGGCAGAGCTGACAAAGACGCCCTGTTTCCCTGACAGCACGGAATCATATTACTGCGCACACAAGCGTCTCACACCTGGGAAAGATGAAATTACACTGAGCTTAATCCTCCGAAACCAGCTCAGCAAGAAGTCGCTTGAACTTTGGGGATAGGAGTTGTCTCCTGGCAAAGAAAATGTTGCGCGGCCACTGGGCAGTTTTCATAATTAGAAGGGCCTGGCCTTGTCAGTGGAAGTCATCTTTGATCCTTTCTTCTCTTTATTCACTAGACCTTGAGAGGTCTGAACGCAGGCTCTTTTAAATGGGGGCGCAGACCTTCCGCACTCACCCTTCCTAACTGAGGACATCGGTCCTTCGGGGGAGGTTACATAAGCATATTAGAGCAATGCAGATTGATACCAGACACTCACTAAAAATAGGTATGTAGATAATTCATTCCTTTAAGCCACACTGAGCCTGGCTGCAATTAGGGTCAGCGAGGATTATGTGCATGCCAGAATGTGTCAGGGAGCACAAACCCAGGGTTGTAACCAAAACTGAGGCCAGAAGGATTTCACAACCTTTATCTCCAGGCTTAAGTAACCACAAAGCCAGCGTTTGGGAAGGTGTTTAAATAAAAGTCCTCCAACGAGGTCTGCTGCACACCTTCCCTGGACGCACCATCTCTCCCACCGGCCAGCCCTGCAGGGAGGTCCATGATTGAACCTCACAGCAGGAGGTGCACAGAGCAGCCCCCTCTCCAAGCCAACTTCAACCTAAGGCTCCTGCTTATCACGGCCACACCCTTCTCTCTTCTCCCTCCCTCAAGAACATAACTTAGTTTGGAGTTTTATTAAAAAAAAAAAAAATTGAGGCCCGTGCATGAAATGCATGCACTTGAAGGGTCCCTCAGCCTGCCCTGCACCCTCTCACGGTCTGGGAGCCCTCAAGGAGCGGGCCTAAGTTGTCAGTCAGACACTGCCGTGGAGGTGGAGAGGCTCCAGCCACCTCCACTGCACTTGCCAGCCCATGAGCCCGGCTTATGGCTGAGGGGTGCTCCCCTGTGGGAGCGCACTGACCACCAGGGGGGGAACCTTCTGTGTTGAGCATCTGCCTTCTGGTGGTCAGTACATGTCATAGCAACCGGTTGTTCCCCCTTTGGTCGATTTGCATATTAGTCTTTTATTACATAGGATTGAATCTATGAAATGTATCAATTGATCCTCCTACCAAATGCATCACAACGCAATGGTTTAAGATGGGGGGGGGGGGTGTATCAACCTAACATTTTAAAAGTTAATTAAAAATAAAATAACACATGGCAAAATTTTTTAAAAAAATACAACGCATGGCCCAGCCAGCATGGCTTAGTGGTTGAGCATTGACATATGAACCAGGAAGTCATGGTTCAATTCCTGGTCAGGGCATATGACTGGGTTGTGGGCTTGCTCTCCAGTTGGGGGCATGCAAGAGGCAGCCAATCAATGATTCTCTCTCATCATTAATGTTTCTATCTCTCCCTCTTCCTTCCTCTCAGAAATCAATGAAAATACATTAAAAATGTATAAATAAATAAAAAGGAAACATGGTTTTAAAAAACTTGGAGACAAAAATCATACTATAAAAAGTGTATCTTCATAATCTTTCCCAGCTACCTCGTTTCCTTCCCTAAAGGCAATTGGTGCTACCAGTTTCTTCTGATTCTTCTAGAAGCATTTAATGCATACTCAAGCCTAAATGTATACGTTTCCTTTAACACACATGCGCACAAAATGGTAACAAACTGTTTATACTTTGTTTTTTTCACTATATATTGAAAAAAAACATAAATTTTAAAAACATATAGTTCCTTCCTCATAAGTACATATAGCACAGACTCGCTCTTCTTAAAGACATCGAAGAATTCTAGGGAGTGGTATGGACTTAGTGGTGAAGGACATATTCTCATATGTACAACATCATGTCCATGTGTTAGTATACCTACAGAATAAACTCCTGAGAGTGAAACCATCAGGTTAACAAGTGTGCACATACATAATTTTGATAGATGTAGCCCAGTTGCCCTCACAGAGGTTGGGCCAATTTATCCTCCCACCAGCTACGTATGAGAGTGGATATTTCCCCAAACTCTGGCCGAGCTAGTGTATCATCCAACCTTTTACCTTTGCCAAACCAACAGTGACAATCATGTCTTCTTATTTTCACGTGCATTTCTCTTATTATAAGTAGACAGAACACCTGCCTTTTCTTTGTACTGCTGTTTATGTCCTTTGTCTCTTGATTTGTTGGTCTTTTCCCCCTTATTTTTTATTGACGAAATTGACCCATAACATTCTGTTAGTTTCAGGTGTACAACATAATGACTCGATATTTGTTAAGTCTTGTGAAATGATCACCACAATGAGTTCAGTTAACATCCATCACCACACCTAATTCCCTCATTGACTTGTAAACACAATTAGTAAATTAAGAAAGATTGACTGCATTGTGCAGAGCAAATATTTTATCCTAAGTTACTGTTTGACTTTTGACTCTGGGTCATTTCCTTCCCTGCATACTAAAAAAATCTTCTTTTGCATAATTAAATTTAGTAATCATCTTTCCCACGGTTTTAATGAGTAGAAGTTGGGAGAGGCCATTAACATTTAACCCACCACAGTCAAAACTGACTAAAAGCCAAACTCCTCAAGATAACCAAGGCCTTATGTTTTTCTTGCTTTCCTTTCAACTCTGATCTCTACCCATCCTCTCCAAGCACATCAAGTCCCAGCCATGTAGATGATTTGTAAATAAGGCATCATATCTGTTTGTTTGTTTATACCTATTGACTGTGGCATAGGCTAGTCTTTCTATTTGGAATGCAATTCTTCGTCCTAGACTTCAAATTTATCTGTTGGGCAAAACCCCATTTCATGCAAAGCAATTCAAGTATCATTCAATGTCCTCATCTGTAAAATGGGGATAATAATAATGCTACAAAGCACTGCCTTGAGAATTAAATGGGGTAATATTTGCAAAAGTATTTACCAGCACCTTGTTGAGCACAGTACCCGATACACAAAACACTTATGAGATAAATAAAAACTTATTAAACCCTGTGCCAGTTCAAGCAACAGTGAATAATCCTCCAGGAGGCGACCGTGCTATAATTTACCTGCTTTCTTTTCTACCTTCTTTCCCAGACAGCAAAGTCTCACAGGAAGTGGTCAGACACTGTGCTTCCCTCAACTTTATCCCAAGCAGCTCGTGGTAGCTTTGCTGAATCCATAAATGAATGAATAAATGTTTTCCCTTACAAGGCTCTCACTTTAGTTGAAATAGAACATAAATACATAAAATAAATGTAAGAAGGCCCTCAAAAATAAAAATATGGGAATGTAAGGGGTCTGAAGCACAAGCAAACACAAAGTCCTTCAATGTGTGATTGCTCAAGAAATAGCCAAAACCTGTTTGGCTCAGTGGATAGAGCATTGGCCTGCGGACTGAAAGGTCTCAGGTTCGATTCCGGTCAAGGGCATGTACCTTGGTTGCGGGCACATCCCCAGTAGGGGGTGTGCAAGAGGCAGCTGATAGATGATTCTCTCTCATCAATGTTTCTAACTCTCTGTCCCTCTCTCTTCATCTCTGTAAAAAATCAATAAAAATATTTTTTTAAAAAAAGAAAGAAATAACCAAGGAGACCAGTGGAACAGAACAAAGGAATATTCTTGGGGAGTTTCCTTTAAAGGTTTAAATCAGAGAAAGAACTTGGGTTGTAGAGACAATTAAACCTACGGAGAGGAAAGGACCCACCCACCCAGCTACTTGATTATCCTCTTTAGTATTAGGCAGCTCCACCAATATCTTATCAAACAAGTTCAAATATCTGCACATCCACCATCGTCTCAGGACAAAGAAAAAAACAAAAAACTTGAAAAGCATTTTCTAATTTGTCTTTCTCAAAATTATCTTTTATGGGTAACTCCTTTGATTCACACTAGATTTTGCCTTCTCAGCAATCATTGGGCACCCCTGAGAAATATTAAGAAAATCAAATGTGCCAAAACCGGTTTGGCTCAGTGGACAGAGCGTCGGCCTGCAGACTAAAAGGTCCCGGGTTCAATTTCAGTCAAGGGCATGTACCTTGGTTGTGGGCACATCCCCAGTAGGGGGTGTGCAAGAGGCAACTGCTCTATGATTCTCTGTCATCGATGTTTCTATCTCTCTATTCCTCTCTCTTCCTTTCTGTGAAAAATGAATAAAATATATTTTTTTTTAAAAAGAAAATCAAATGCTCACAAATTATTTTTAACTGTTACAAGATGCTCATAAATATTGAATATAATAACTGATGAAGATGATGTAAGCTGTAACTTGCAGCTATGTCACTAAACATTTTAAAATTCTGATTTCACAATTTCCATATTTAGGAAGCAAAACATTTCCTTCTCTCTCTCTCTTTTTTCTCCCTCCTAGGTCTAAGGTATGTTAATCGGACTCTTGAAATGTTCTTGGGCCCCAGCCTAGGCACTAGGCCTGTAGTGCCTAATGGGCAAAGTAGCCCTGTTTGTTCAAAGGCCCAGAGACAAGTGCCATCAGGTTTTCTGCTGAATGTGGCAAACTTATTTTCTCTGTTGAGGCCAAGTATTTATGTGGAGGATTAGTTGGATGCATACTTCCTAAGAGAACCAGCTGTTTTTGTGAGTAGGCACCCGTTGCAAGAAGAACAAAAATACCTGCTTTCCTACAAGAAAGAGGGATGTGGGGAATACATCACTTTTCTCATCATCTGCCAGCAATGCCATGCTCTCATTTCATCTCAGCACCTGACACAAGCTATGGGGTCTAAAATACTATTTTCTATCAAAAGCCAATTATCACATCGTTTCCAAAACACATTTTCTCACACATTTTCTAGCTTCTTTGGGGCCACTTAGGAGTTCTTCTCTTTTTCACCACCCATTCCCGCCCCCCCCCAATCCCCCTTGGGCCAGATGTTGCGTATTACAACCCTTGGTCGTGGACAAGGATGAAAGGTCCCATCTCAGAAGGCTGAATGGGGAAAGGTGAAAATAGACTGAGACTATAGCAACACCATTTAACCTGAACCAGGTGGTGGGGAGAGAACACTAGAATGGAATATCCAGTACATAAATGCTGTTTTTGCAGGCACTTGTATGAATGGCCCCATTATAAAGGAATAAGGGTTGGTGCTTTGCACAAATCTAGGGGGCAACATTCACATAAGGGCATGGTGCTTCCCAGAGTTGTGCACACATTTTCCATATTTAGGAAGCAAACCTTGTGGTTCTGAAAGCAATGCTCACATGCCTCTCAGTTCCAGGGAGCAAAATGGCCAAGGAGAAGAGAGAGAGAAGATTCTACCAAGTTGCCTGTATGCTACAAACATTCCAAACTGCAACTGATTTCATGCTCAACTCCTGATACACCTAAGATTTGCATAACCCGGTACTGGGAGGTTTGGGGGGAAAACCAGGATTCCACCCCTGAACCCAAGCCAACCCTTCAATGACTGGAGACTGGGAACCCTGCTGTTCTCCATTTTAATCCAGTTTCTCTTTCCCAACAGCATTTGAAGGACAAACATGTTCTGTTCTGCAGCCCTGGAACTCACTCTTCATGGTTCAGTCATTACCCTGGAGGACTTTGTAAGGGTTATTGGGAGTTTAGCGTCACAGTAAATGTGGTGTAATTTACACAATAAAATATAGTCCTTTGCTTAATTTAGTTGCCTCACCGATTGGGAGTTTTTCTCCTTTCTCAGGTCAAGGTTTTCACTTAGGGCCATAACTACAGAGTTGACATGGCTATGAAACCCTAAGAATAAGACTTCTTGACAACACCTAAAGAGTGACTCGCCAAAAACAATGAACGGCGTTTCACAATCTGAGTGGGTGTACTTCACCCAACTGATATGTAAATAAAGGAGTGGTGAGGGAATAGCTCAATACTGGAGGGGCCTCTCCAGAGAGCTCAGCTACCAGAAATCAAGGGCAACTTCACTCCAATCCTGTGACACTGGAATTTAGGCACAGCCCGGTAGCTGGGCCTGGACCAAGGGGAGGACAAAGGGTTCCTTTCTCCCTCAGGAGCTCACCCATGTCCATAGAGATGGGATGCCAGCAGGTGGGATTCCAGAGCAGCTTCGGAATCCTCCCACGTAGTTTCTATTTTGGACGTTGTTGTTCCCTATTTAAATTCAGCAGAGATGCCCTAGCAGGTTTGGCTCAATGGATAGAGCCTTGGCCCTAGGACACAAGGGTCCCGGGTTCGATTCTGGTCAAGGGCATATAACTCAGTTGCAGGCTAGATCACTGATCCTGGTTGGGGTCTGTGTGGGATGCAACCCGTAAATGTGTCTCTCTCACATTGATGTTTCTCTCTATATATCTTTCCCCCTCCCTTCCACTCTCTCAGGTCAATGGAAAAATATCCTAGGAGGATTAATAAGAAACTAATTTTTAAAAATGTATTTAAAAATAAATAAAATAGAATTAGAGATGGTTACAGAGAAGAAAAGATCAATGCTGCCCATTTGTCTTGCTCTTGCTCGTGCCAGGATAAAAGCCCAATAGACCAGCATGGCCTGAGGGAGCAGAACCACCCAGGCCCAACCAGACCAAGGAAAGCAGGGAGAAAATATCTGTAGATACTAGTGGAATCACTATAACAATAGCAATTCACATGTCAATAGCTATGTGAACACGAGGCATCAGACTCTAGAAAGTTCTGCCCACTTTGCAAGGTTTTCTGGGAAGCCCAGGTAACATTCCATAGGCATTCACATACAGGCCTGCTGTGTTCCATTCTAGCTCTGTACTGACAACGCCTGGTTCCCAAGATTCCCCCCATGGTCTCCATGACAAACCTGGTGTCTGGGTCAAACCTGTGTCTCAGGGTGCGACAGAGCTGCTAGCCAGAAAGGGTCCAGATTGGAACTATCTTTTCACCTGGGCATCAAAGCATACCAGGTCTCACAGACCCTCTGTACAAACACATCCTTCTTGCCTCTCTCTGGGAGGGTTCAGACAGGAGTTCCTGGGAGTCAGACTGGTCCATTTGGGAACTGATATCTGAGATAAATATGAATCTTTTCTCTTTCTTCCTCCTCCCTTTCCCTACCCCGCACTTTTCCCCAGCTGTCCCTCCACCCATTCTGTTTCAATATTTCAGAATGAACCCCAATAACCTACTTTTAATTAGTCCCTCCAGAGACCAGATACCACCTTCTGAGAAGCCACACTGTGTTCACGAATAGCCTGATAGCTCAGGCTGTAAGTCACACCTCATTCTGAATACAGGCTCTCCCACTTACTACGCCCTTAAGTAATTGTGGTCCAGTCTCCTCCATTATCAAATGGCCATAGTAACAGCACTCAGCTCATAGGGTGGTGGTTAGGATTCCACCTGATCATTCGTCCGTGCCTTTCTTGCATGAGTACTTTACTGAGGGCCGGTAATGTTCCAAGCACTATTCTAGATGTTAGGGTTTCAGCATAGATCAAATATATACAATCTCTGTCCTCACGGAGCTTAAATCCTAGTTGGGGAAACACACAATAAGCATAAAAATAATAGAATGTTGGGCAGGGATGAAGTGGATAAAGCATAAAGCCTGGATAGGGGGCGGAGAGTGGCAGGGAGTCTATTTGAGAAAACACAGCCAGGATGGGCCTCTTTGAGAGGCCCATCCTGGCTTGGCCCATTGGGCCAAGACCCGAGTGTAAAACCTTAGCACAGTTCAGGCAGAGAGTGTTTAATCAATGAGGCCATGAATATATTACTTTCCAGGCTTCCATCTTCAAGACTGTGTGCCTGGAAAGGCTATAGGCTTTTTATTTTATTTTTAAAAAATACATCTATAAGCACTATTTAAAAAAAATATATATCAGCTCATCGCACAGACACAAGCACTCTTATTTTAATTATTACATCTCATTAAATCTTAGTTTCTTTTTCCTGGTTGCCTTTCTACTGGGTGCCAGAGCAAGGTTCACATCTGGGTGTTTTGACCACTGGTCTGTTACCCAACAAATGGCTGTCAGTACCTGAGAGGGGCAGCAATACACTTTGTAGAGTGGAGCCGCTGGATGTTTGCTATTGTGGGATCTGGACTATAGATGGGAAGGAAGTAATGAGAAAGGGAGGGAAGCACATTCAGTAGACAGGACTGCACTTCACTCAGGAGCATACTTCTACTGGTGGTGAGTAAGCCAGCATGATATCACTGCAGAATACTCAGCGTAATATCTCTGGGAACCACTGAAGCCTGGTATGGCTGGGAGACAGACTTTTCTAAAGTCTTTTCCTGGAAACTATTGTTCTATGGATTCTACCTTCAACATCCTTGGGAAAGACTATATTTTTTCTCCTGGATATTTACAAGACCTATTAGCAGACTAGATTAGAGGCTTTGAGAAGTTCTCCAGTAAAGAAATCATATTATTTATTTTATTTTTTTAAATATATATTTTTATTTTTATTGATTTCGGAGAGAAAGGGAGAGAGAGAAAGAAATATCTATGATAAGAATCATTGATCAGCTGCCTCCTGCATGCCTCACACTGGGGATTGACCCAGCAACTTGGGCATAGGCTCTGACTGGAATTGAACTGTGACCTCCTGGTTCATAGGTCAACGCTCAACCATGGCGCCACACCAGCTGGGTATTAACAGTCATTTTTAACACACATGAAAGTGCTATAGATTTTGAATGATGTTTGACAAAACTGTATTGGGACAGCATCTAGGTTATCCTACTATTATTTCTCTCTTAGCTCATTGCAGTGTCCTTTCCTGAGTGGGAGGGGAGGGCGGGGCTACAGCGAGCCTGCTGGGAAGTGCATGTAACCCGCAGCCTCTTTTATGGATGCCCATGGTGCGCCCGTGGGAGTATGTCAGGCATATGCCTGTTATCTGATGGAAGACGTGCTGAACCAACACACATTCCACATTTTGCAGATGAGCACATGAAGGCTTGAGAGAGGCAAAAGAACATGCCTAGATCATTCAGCCAGAAGAAAACTCAGTAGAACTAAAGCCCAGGCATTCTGTCTTCTGGCTCTGAACAGCTTGGTCTCTTTGGAAGCACCTGTCTGAGGCCTGGTTTCCTGGAACAGAGCCTGAGGTGAGAGTTCTAGTTTAAGAGATTAATTGGAAAAGTGTTGTAGACCCCATTCAATCTAGGCTCCTTCGGTGTTACCCCAAAATCTATCAGTATCCCAGCGTGGAGCATGCTACCCCCTAAACCTGAATAGGCCTATCAAGCACTGAGTTTCTTTCTTTTTTAAAAAGTATATATTTTTTATTGATTTCAGAGATAAATAAGAGAGGGAGAGAGAGAGAAACATCAACTATCAGAGAGAATCACTAATCAGGTGCCTTCTCCATGGCCTCTACTGGGGATTGAACCTGCAACCTAGGCATGTGCCCTCACGGGAATAGAACCCATGACCTCCTGCTTCATAGGTCAACGCTCAACCATTGTACAAGAAAATGGATCCTGACTTTAGATAGGATAATTCAGCATGCCTTGGGTCACTGGACACCTAAAAACTGCCCCAATGGGGCAGGTCACTGAATCTTTGTAGTGTTCACCTTCCATTCCTAGAAGCATATGTATGTTATACCAAGGCATCCGGTGAATTTGCCACTTCTCATCAGGTTAACATGATCTCATCAGTACAGTAGACCAAAGTGATGTTCTGCATGATTGTCAGATGTTTTAGGTTCATTTGGACTATATCGTGACAGGGCAGAAGAGAACACAGCTCTTAGGCGAAACTGTGAATGTATATAATTGTTAATGGCATGTACACTGAGTGGCCAGATTATTATGAGCTCTGAACGCATAATAATGGGGCCACTCGGAGCATATCCTATATAATATGAGGCCTGGTGCATGAATTCATGCATGGATGGGGTCCGACCAGCCTGGCCAGGAGGAGGGAACATGGGAGGTTGGCCAGCCTGCCTGCTGGTTGAATTCATGGTCGAGGGGATAATTTGCATATTAACCTTTCATTATATAGGATATACACTGAGTGGCCAGATTATTATGCGTTCAGAGATCATAATAATCTGGCCACTCAGTGTATATATCAGCTCCTTCCGAACCTCCTTTCTGACGGGAACTTAAAACTGGAGAGCTGAACGCTAATACATTAGGATGTGTTCATCTCTTCTAGTAAAAAGCAGCTGCATCTGAGGGTATTCCTTGGCTAAGTTTGCAGCAGTCCACTGTCTCCCCAGGCATGGATTATCCATAACATTCTGTGTTAAATCTTTGCTCCTAATGAACGGATGCAAATTAGTTTGTATCTATGACTGTCTCCCTGGCTCTACTGCAATTCCTTGAGGGGTTGTGTCTTATTCATCTTCATATCCTCAATAACTAGCACCAAGTAGAAGCTCAGTAAATATTTGTTGCATTAATTTTGTTGCTTCTCCATACCCCTACATACACTGCCAAATTATCAAATGCATTCAAGTGAGAGGCAACTCTTATAGGATAAAGAACATGGTCTGGGAATCAGACCTGAGTTCTACTTCAGGCCACACCACATAACTTTCAAGAACTATATGGTTGGGGGCATTACTCAACCATATAGTTCTTGAAAGTTTACCTCTTGATTACCTCTCTGAGCTTTAGTTTTCTCATTTGTAAATGGAGCTAACAATCTCCCAACTCAAAAAAAAAGCTGTTTGAAGGATTTAATGAGCTAATTTATGGCCCTGGCAGAGTTCCTGGGACATAGTGGATACCCAGTAACTATTAGTCCCTTTAGTAATAAATTATTGGAAAAGGTCATACAGGGGTTGGCAGGGCTAGGCAATTTCTGGGCCTTGATATGGAATAAAGTCTGCTGCCCCCTGGGGGTTACAGGAGTAACTTCGACTCTGATAGTGCCATACGCAACTCTCAGTTGGAGTCCTCAGTGGTCCCTGAAGGGGGCAGTGGGTAACACGTCCTAGGATGAGATCCACTGAGAACCCATTATCAACTTCTTCTGGGGCAGCCACGCCCCGGCATGCTGATGAGAGGGACTTGTGTCAAAAGTACGCCCAGGTGGAAAAGAGATTGATATGGCCCTGAATAACAATGGGAGTGGCTATAAGAGGCAATTCCCGTGTGGCTAACACATCCGTGTCTCATACAAGTCTGGGCAGGGCTGGTGCCTGTGGTCAAGTTTACCTCCTCCCCCTCCTGTCCTGGAGCACAGTCATCCTAAGACCTCTCCGTCTCTGAGGGAAAATGCCCACAACACTGGAAATCAGATGAAAAGGAGTCACCGAACACCAGCTTCACAGCCAAGGAAGGGAAAAGTTGGGATTTAGGGGTCCCAGGACCTCGGGGTGTGTGTGATTTGGATGCCTCCAGAGGAGAAAGGTTCCCTGAGGGGCCAGGAGAGGAGAAGCTCTTCACATAATAGCTCAGTCAGGATGCATTCCTGAGTCCATGACAAAGGTGGGCCCGAGGGATCACAGTGATCAGCTTGAGTTCACCATTAGTTACCAGTGAGATACCGTGAATAATGGGCTGTGCCTTCCTGCCCTTCTGATGTTAAGAACAAAGTCAGGACATTTGGTAGAAACTGCTCATGGTTCTCTGATATTTCTTCTTTCCAACTTCCCGAGCAATAGGTCCCCACTCCACATTTTAGTTGAACATGCAGCTACCCAAAACAAAGACTACATTTCCCAACCTCCCTTGCAGCTCATCTCTGCCAAGAGACTAAGTTCCAGCCCAAAGGATGAATGCAGCAAGTGTGCAATGACCATGAAGTGTTCTTAAAGAGAGGAAGTATGCCCTTCTCCTTCCAGTTGACTTGGAATGCAGGCATGAGGGATGGGGCTGGAGCAGCCAGACTGGGCCATGAGGTAGGATCTTCATAGTGAAGTTAACATGCAACAAGCTTAAAAAAGTTTTGCTCTTTACAGACTGTGGAGTTGCCATACTAGCTGGACATGCATACCATGAAAGGGAAATAAACTTGTACCTCTTACTTCAAGTTTTTTTTTTTTAAGCCAAACCTTAACCAATACAAGGGATTCCACAATGGTTTCAAAAGCCCAAATCCTCCATTTCCCTGGTGAAAAACCACATAGGTTAATGATACTGAGTAATATCTGTTGAATGCTTTCTATATCTCAGACACTGTCCTAAGCACTTTATATGCATTAGTTCACTTAATCCTCACAATAATCCCATGAAGTAAGTGCTATGTTATTCTTGTTTCATAGATGAGAAACAGGAATGAGGAAAGTTAACTCGCTTGCTCAAGTCCACCTAGTAAGTAGTAGAACTGGTATCTGAATCCTGATAGCTGGGCTCCAAACCCAGACTCGTAACAACTGTATTAACTAAAAGTTAGTCATATCAGAAGTCCAGATCAGATGGGATTTGGTTGTTCCCTGTCCTGCTTTCCATCACCCACCATTGTTTTTGTCTTTTATTACTTTCAAAATAGGGAAAGAAATGCATTACTTAATGTAGCAGTTTGAGAGGACCTTTTTTGAAACATGGGACTCAGATGGAAATGGAAGTGTGGGTGTGAATTGATGAAAAGGGGTCCTTTTATTAATTGGGTACCCCAACTCTAAGTTAATAGTCTTAAAATTTTATGGATGTCATGACCTACAGTATAACATGTGGGGGCAAATAATCCTCAAAGCATGAGTGTGTGTGTGTGTGTGTGTGTGTGTGTGTGTGTGTGTGTGAAATTCACATATACTGCTCTATAAATAGATTCTTAGCTGAATCCTATAGTGATGTGTCCAGATCTTCTCTGTAGAGCTGATGTCTCCATCTCCAGCATCTGGGAATATCACACGCTGCATTCCTCATTGGAGACTGCCCTGGCCTGAGGGAAACTGCTCACCCAAGGCCATGCCTTCCCAGGGGTGGTCTGCAGCCAGTGACTGACAGATAGGGATCCAAAGACCCAACTCTTTGCCTTAATTCAGGGCTCCTCTACTGGGTCGTCTCAGCTCTGGAGATCCCTGTAGGATGGCTGGGCCCAATCCTGCCCTCCTCACTTCCTTACAGTTGTGTCACCTGTGACCACGCTACCATAAACCTGCACGCAGCTCCACATTTCAGAGCCTGTTTCCGGGACCCAATCATAGACAATCATGCGCATTGTCAAATACAGCCCCACATTGAAACTCCAATAAGGATGAGGTGAAAATAAATATAAAGAGCTCTGGTATTTTTCTATGTACACCCCAGAAATTGTCTTGTGCCCCCATGAGCTATGCCTACCCACTTTGGAGATGATTCCCAAGGCTTATGGTTTAAAACACTTTGCACATTAACCCCAGCCCAGGGATGGGGGCAGGGGCACAGTAGGAGGGCGGCAAGGAGGAGGAAGAAAGAAGGGAGACCTTCCCTGCCTTCCCCACCCAGTTAGGTTTCCTATTGCTTCCCCTTTGGGACATTCATCACCATTGAAATAACTTGTTTAACCTGTGTCTTCCCAAAGATTGATGACTGATGAAGTCGGGTTCTGAGTCCATCTTGTTCATTGTTGTATACTTGATACTGAATAGCTCCTGGTATTCAGTAAGTGCTCAATAAATATTTGTTATTGGGAAGAAAAGATGAAGGGATAGCAGGGGCTGGGGGAGAGAAAGAGAAAGAGAGAGAGAGAGAGAGAAAGAGGGGGAGAGAGGGAGAGAGAGAGAGAAACAGAAAAAGAGAGGAGAAGGAAATAGGGGGAGAAAGGGAGGGGGAGACTTTATCAGGATCTGTCCATCCATCATTCTCAGCCCCCAGTGGTACATACAGGCTGAGCCCTTTCCCAGCCATTTCTATCGGCATGTCCCAGGGGCTGCCATAAGGAATATAGAGGGAGGATGTATTCATTGATTCATCCAATAGATCCCATTAAACTTATTATTCATCAAGCAACCTGCTCTGGAGACATAAAAGTGAATGAGCACAGACCAGGTCCCTGGCCTTGTGCAGCTTGGAGCCTGGAGTAGACATCAATCACACAAAAAACACAGGAATATAATGAGAGGCTCTATCAAACACATTTGGGGGGGGGGTGGTCAAGGGATGAGGATGGCAGGAAACTTGGGTCAGACACCGCTTCCCTGGGGGAGCGAGTGATGCTTGAGCTCCAGTTGATGGATGTGGTTAGCTGGGCCAGGGTTTCTCCGCCTAGAAACTGCGGACATGTGAGCTCAGACAACTGTTTGCTGTGTGGCTGTCCTGTGCACAGCACAGTCTTTAGCAGCGGCCTTGACCTCAACTGTTGAGATCTGACACGTCCCAGGTGTGGTAACCAAAATGTCTCCAGACATTGCCAAACGTCTCCTGCGAGGCAACATCACCCACAGTTTAGAACCACTGAACCATGGAGGGGCCCGGTGCTGGGGAACTGGAGAGGGGCAGAAGGGGAAAGGTATGCCAAGGGCAAGGAGCCGGATCTGTGTCTGGAGGGGTGATCCGCTCTGAGAGGCAGACAGGGCCAGACCCTGCACGCTGAGAAAGAAGAAACCAGTTGTCTGCTCCCTGGCAAGGAAAACAGGAAGATGGGGAGAGAGAGAGAGAGAGAGAGAGAGAGAGAGAGAGAGAGAGAGAGCCCACCGAGCTAATGACAGGATCTCATGATTCTAATCACTGGGATCCAAAAATTAAGAAATAAGCCTGCACAAATCCGGAACTGTGAGACAATATTAATTGAGCTGGGTTAGCACATGCAGCCCATCCACCCCGCTCTCAGAGCTGACGAGGGGATGACAGATGGACCCAGAGTGGGGCAGGAGGACCTGCCAAGAGCTCCATTTAATAAATCAGCTGACACTCCCTGCATTTGCATTGCTAATGGAGGTACCTAAACCCCAGGTGTTGCTGCAGAAACTTGTCCCGGAGCTGCCTCCCAGTCTGCAGCTTCCCCAGGGACTTGGCAAAGGGCAGCAGGGTGCTGGGAGGTTAGGTCGGAAAGCAATGTGAAAATCAGCCTGCAGCTCGTGGGGAAATGCTCCACAGATCCCGCCACAGATGCAGGCCCCTAATAAGCACCTCAAAGCCTGGGTCACAGGCCCCTGAGGCAGAACTGCGTGGGGGTGGGACACGAGGCATCCAGCCCCCAAATGCATCACAGACATGCCACCCAAATCTCTCTCTCTCTCTCTCTCTCTCTCTCTCTCTCTCTCTCTCTCTCCATCTCTCTTTCAGTAGGCATCTTTGTGGTTGTGAGGTGGTACTGCCTCTCCAATTTTGTACTGAAGAGGGTGTCTCACTCACCTCACTGTAGTTAGTCTGTCTCCTGTCCCCTGGTTACAAATTGACATCCAATGAGCCTCTGATCCTGACAGACATCCTACAGTGGCTGGTGGAGGAAAAAATACCCTGCATTTGAGTCAGAAGTCTGGATCTGCCACACTATGCCTCTGTGACCTCGGGCAAGAGACTTAACCTGCCTGTGCCTTAGTTTCCTCATCAATGAAAGGAGGATGATAATTATATTTACCTGATAGTTTTCAGGAGAATTAAGTGGATTTATATATGAATATCTAGTATATATCATTATAGTGTGTGTACACACACACACACACACACACTGATCCATTATATATGAAGCTCTTAAACATAGTCAGCCTCTTATCTACTAGTAAGTAAGTGGTAGCTATTGTTATCATAGATGTCACCTATGAATGTAGCTGCTTTTTTTTAAAATACATTTATGACTTTGAAATAGCTTTAGATTTACAAAAACATTGCCAAGTTCATGAAGAGAGTCCCTATGTGTCTTCACCCAACTCCCTCCAACATTAACATCTTACACAATCATAGTGCATTTGCCAAGACTGAGAAATCACCGTTGGACCATTACTATGATCTAAAGGACATTATTCCCAGTTCACTACGTTTTTCCTTGATTGTCCTTTTTTTCTGTCCCAGGATCTAAGCCAGGGTACCCCATTGCATATAGGTTGCAGCTGTTTTTGTTTGTGTTTCTTTCCTTTTGCCTGAAGGCTGTTTTGAAATGTTGGAAATGGAATGCCTTTGGCTGGGGCTTGGTTCTCCATCCTGCCACAGCCTCCCACCGCTGCCCGCCGCCACGCGCCTGCTCCTAAGTCTGCATTTACTGGAGACCGTGAATGCTGACCCTGGACTAGCAGCCCGCTCAGCCCATCCCCACGAAGGAAATGCAATTTGGTGACTAATTGCTTGGGGTCCCCGGAAGTTTCCTATTAAAATTCAAATACTGTCAGGTAGCTCATTTCTGTAAATTAAATCACAGATAAACGTAGCAGAAATGGGTTGACAGGGAGGAAGGTCCTGTGGGAAGATTAGTGAAAGAGTCCCTGGAGGTGAAAGGTAATGGGGGAAAGGAACACCTCTAAGGAAAGGCTGTCCAAGTATTTTTTAAATATATATATTTTTTGTTAATTTCAGAGAATGCAGGAGGGCGATAGAAACATCAATGAGGAGAGAGAATCATTGATTGGCTGCCTCCCGAATGCCCCCTACTGGGGACTGAGCCCTCAACCTGGGTATGTGCCCTGATTGGGAATTGAACCGTGACCTCCTGGTTCACAGTTCAACGCTCACCCACTGAGCCATGCCGGTCGGGCAAGGTGTTCAGACTAGATTTATCTGTTTTATATGTTGGGCTGGACCCTGCTGACATGGGCCCGGACTCTTCCTGCTCAGCTATGTCAACCCCTCACATCCTCACCTCCCCTTCCACCCCAGTGCTCCCTGGCAGGGGGGTCTGTGGTACTGTTTGGGGCCATTCCCCTGGCCCTGCCTCCCTCCTTTCCGGGACGTGGGAACTCGGGTCCTTAGTGGTGGATGAGGAAGAAAGGCTGGAGAAAACTCAGCCTCCTGAAATGACTTATTAATGACCTGATTGCTCGTTTACACAATACAGGCCCCACCCTGGGGGCCCATCCGCATCACTGCCTCCTGAAATGAGACGCAGCAAGGTGTAACCGAACGGACTTCCGCTGAGAACGAAATGACCGAGTCCATGAAATATGGAGAAATCTGCCAACTTGGCTTCTGGAACACAAACCTTTATTAATTATTATTATTATTTTTTAAAAAATATATTTTTATTGATATTTTACAGAGAGGAAGGGAGGGAGAGAGAGAGTCAGAAACATCGATGAGAGAGAACCATCGACCAGCTGCCTCCTGTACACCCCCTACCGGGGACGTGCCCACAACCAAGGTACATGCCCCTGACCGGAATCAAACCCGGGACCTTTCAGTCCGCAGACCGACGCTCTATCCACTGAGCCAAACCAGTTTCGGCTATTAATTATTATTTTTTTAAAAAAATATTTTTATTTATTTTTCACAGTGAGGAAGGGAGAGGGATAGAGACCTAGAAACATCGCTGAGAGAGATACATTGACCAGCTACCTCCTGCACACCCCCCATGGGGGATGAGCCCGCAACCAAGGTATGTGCCCTTGACCGGAATCGAACCTGGTACCTTTTCAGTCCACAGAGCCAAACCAGCTTCAGCAAACCTTTATTATTTAAAGGGCGGGCCTGAAGGGACCGAAATTCTGCCACCTTGAAACTGCTTTCCCTTTCCTGCCAAGAGGTTCAGACAGAAAAAACACACACAAAACCCCACCTCCAGAAGGCGATCTTAGGATGTTCCCCTTAGCCTCATTTGAATACAGTATAGTAAACAAAAGGGCTTCGGGCAGGTGACACACCCCTTGGCTCTGGGAAGCCCCTCCTCCACTGAGTCTGGGACATTGGGACTCAGTGGAGGACCTCCCTCCATGACCTGGCTCCTACCCCCCCGCAGACCGTTAGTTACTATAATTCTTCTCATTTCCAGGTCATGCCTTTTTTAACCTTCTTGTCAAATTTGTCGCTGCTAGGATACAATTCCATACCGAGATGCTGCTGCTGCAGGGATTCTAGCCCATCCCCGCCTTAGCAGAATCAGCTCCCAACCTCTCTGTTCCAGTTTCGGGTCCCCTTCCCTTGTCTCCCTCAGGTCAGTCAGGGAGAGCATTGCATACCCTATGCCATCAGGGACCACCATCCTTGTCAGCACTGAAGGCAGACCTTCCTCCCTCATCACCCTAAAAGAATTCAGGGATGGAAGTCTCTGAGACAGACAATCACCTAGGGAAATTCCTTCGTGAGTGCAATGGGGAAACTGAGACAGAGAGCTGTATACAAACTGGCAGGACAATTTACAGCCAGGTGCAGAAAGCCCGGGTGCCTAGCAACAGACTCAGCAGGTACCAGACCTCATCCCCAGGGTGGCCTCTCCTCCCCTCGCTTACCAATGGCCATGTGGTTTGGACACCCCCTTACCTGTCCCTCCAGAGATAACATCTAGGCCTCAGTTGTATTTCAGCTCCAGGTCCAGAAAGGCAGCAACGCCAGGCCGGCGATGCCAGGACCAGCCGCCATAACTCATGAACCCTTCCTTGCCCCAGAGCCGACCAATCAGTGGAGGCCAGGACCCTGAAAGGATGCACCTGGAAAAGCTGATAAAGAGTCTATTGAGATCCTCCCCTAAGAGCTCTCCTAAACTCTCAGCCTTTAACATCTTCAAGAGGAAGAACCCAGTGACCTCTCCCCCTCCTGGGAGCATGCCACACCCTTCCTGTTCCCCTGTTCCTCCCCCACAGGCATGCTTCTCCGGGACCCCAGGAGACATGGAACCAGGGGAGCAGTGGGCAGTGGCAGCTCTTCTCAGGCTAACCCGGGAACCTGGCTCCAAGGCCCCCTTTTCTCTGGCTCCTCAGTGAGCCAAAGCAGCCTGTCTAGGCTCTCCTGTTGCCTCTTCTGTCCCAAGCCCTTCCTTGTTTCTCTGCCCTCAGCCTTAATAAACATACTCTCAAAAAAAAAAGGGGGGGTCTTATCTTTGGCCAGGGCAACGCAAAGTGCTAAGTAGGGATTTGAAAGTGAAAAGCTGACATCTAAATACAGCAGTAGCAGCAGTTAGTGTTTGTTGTTTGTTTTGTCTTAGCATTGATCCAGACATGTCTTTTTTTTTTTTTTTTAATTTCAGTTTACGTTCAATATTATGTTGTATTCGAGGCTTGGTGCATGACATCCATGCATGGGGGTGGGGGGGGGCGGGGTAGGAGTCCTTCAGCCTGGCCTGTGCCCTCCCCTGTGGGGCGTGGGCCTAAGCTAGCAGTTGGACATCTCCCGAGGGGTCCTTAGCACTGTTAGAGGAGAGGCTCCTGTGAGCCCGGCTTCTGGCTGAGCGGCGCTCCCCCAGTGGGAGTGCACTGACCACCAGGGGGCAGCTCCTGCATTGGACGTCTGCCCCCTGGTGGTCAGTGTGCATCATAATGACCAGTCATTCTGCCGTTTGGTCAATTTGCATATTAGGGTTTTATTATATAGGAAGGATTGGTTTCAAATGTACAGCTTAGTAATGAGATAGCCAGACACTTCACACAATGTTCCCTCTGATAAGCCCATGTAGGACACCATTTTTTTCTATAAAACATTTCTTTAAAAAATATATATATATATATATATATATTTTATTGATTTTCCACAGAGAGGAAGGGAGAAGGAGAGAGCTAGAAACATCGATGAGAGAGAAACATCAACCAGCTGCCTCCTGCACAACCCCTACCTGGGATGTACCCGTAACCAATGTACACGCCCTTGACCAGAATGGAACCTGGGACCTTTCAGTCTGCAGACCGATGCTCTATCCACTGAGCCAAACCAGTTTCAGCTATAATATTTCTTACTATATAGTTATTACAGCTTTGTTGACTCTATTTCCCATGCTGTACTTCACATCTCTGTGACTGTTTTGTAGCTACCCATTTGTACTGTTCCAGGGGTGGGCAAACTTTTTGATTCGAGGGCCACAGTGGGTTCTTAAACTGGACCGGAGGGCCGGAACAAAAGCATGGATGGAGTATTTGTGTGAACTAATATAAATTCAAAGTAAACATCATTACATAAAAGGGTACGGTCTTTTTTGTTTTATTTCAATAGTTTAGAACAGCTGAACGGGCCGGATCCCGCCCATGGGCCATAGTTTGCCCAGGGCTGGTTTAAACCCTTCACCTCTTTCACCTAGTCACCCTGCCCCTCCCTCTCTGGCAGCCATCAGTCTGTTCTCTATCTGAGTCTGTTTCAATTTTGTTTACTTGTTTATGTTGCTCATTAGATTCCACAAGTAAGTGAAATCGCAAGGTATTTGTCATTCTCTGACTGACTTATTTCACTTAGCACAATGCCCTCTGGGTCCATCCATGCTGGTGCAGGTGGTAAAATTTCATTCTTTTTCTTTTTTATAGCCAAGTAACGTTCCACTGTATGCACACCATAACATTTTTATCCTTTCATCTATTGACGGGCCCTCGGGTGGCTTCCATCTCTTGGCCTCTGTGAACATAGGAGTACATAGATCCTTTTGAATTAGTGTTTTGGGTTTCTTTGGATACATATACAGAAGTGAGATCGCTGGGATTTCAGGCAATTCCATTTTAATTTTTTGAGAAAACTCCGTACTATTTCCCACAGTGGCTGTGCCCATTTGCACACTCACCAACAGTGCATGAGGGTTCCCGTTTTTCCACATCCTCGCCAATACTTATTTGTTGATTTATTGATGACAGCATGCTGACAGGACAACGCTCTGCCCAACTGAGCTACCCGGCCATAGCTGGGCTCTGTTTTTTAGAGCCCACATATAAGTGAGCGCATACAGTATTTGTCTTTCTCTAACTTATCTCAAGTAGCATAACATCCTAAACGGTTATCCATGTTGTCACAAATGGCAGGATTTTCTTCTTTTTCCTGGCTGAATAATATTTCATCACACACATATGTCTTCCAAGTTCTATACATATATGTATATGTGTGTGCATAAATACACACACACACACACACACACACACACACACACACACACCAGTTTTTCAGTCTGTTTGTTGATGGACAGGTAGGTTGTTTCCAAATCTTGGCTACTGTGCACATGTAGGAGCAGCAATCTCTTCAATGTACAGTGACTATAGTTAATACTGTATTTGAAAGTTGCTAAGAAGGTAGATTTGAAAAGTTCTCATCAGAAAAAATGAATTGTGACTCTGCAAGGGGATGGATGTTTTAACTCACACATTGGGGTGATTGTGTCACAACGTGTACATATACCAAACTGCCACACTGTACACCTTACACTTACATAATGTCACATGGCAACTCTATTTTAACAAAGCTGGCGGGGCATGGTGGGGGGTATGCACGCTGATGTTCAAATCCTGACTACCCACCACTTCAGCTAGTCATGTAATATGGCAGTTCTGTGTCTCAGTTACCTCGTGTGTAAACTGAAGATAATACTATTACCCCGTAGGGTTGTCGTGAAGGCAGCCTAAGAGAGAGAAAGAAAGAGGGTGAGAGGGAGTGAGTGTGGCACGTGGTCTCTAGCAGTGTTTATAAATGTGTGCCGGGAGGAAACATGGAAACTCAGACCCTCCTGGTTTAGATGCCTGCTCTCTGGACGCATCACTGGCAGAGTGCCCTTCCTCTGCGTTCCTTTTACAGATGAGAAAGCTAAGTCCATCCACATGGAGTCTTTTTGTTTCAGTTTAGGAAATAACATTAAGGGCAATAAAATTTAGGAGATTAAAATAGAGAAGAACCAGAAATAAAAACCCCAAGGGGGGGAAAAAACAACAAACCAGCCCGGCCAGACCACATAGAAACTACATCGACAGAGGCTCCACGAATGGGCGAGGGCTGAGAAGGTTAACCAAACAGTGAGCTCATTTCTGACGAGTAACCCGAAAGGACAAGCCGTGTTGCCAAACACCGCGGAGGCCTGGCGGGCAGCCGGCCAACGTGCCCACGGCCGTCTGGCCCAGCGGGGCTCTGTGGCTCCGCGTCCTCCACCCTCTCAGCTCCCCCCGGGGGAATGCTTCCCTCCAGCCCCTGGAGAAGATTTGCTCGGAGCTCCCCGCTTCCCAGTTGGGTCCTGTTGGCTCCAGTTGGCTCACGTTCCCAGTCCCATCCACGCCACCCCCGTGCACACTGACTAAGTGGGGGAGTTCAGAAGGAGCTGTCCACCAAGAGAAGAACTGCCCGCTGTGCTATAGCACACTTTAGATTTTTCCAGAATCATCATAGTTTCTCTTCTTCAGTCATCCCCATGCATCTTGACTTAGGTCTCTCTCTCTCTCTCTCTCTCTCTCTCTCTCTCTCTCTCTCTCTCTCTCTCTCTCTCTTTCTCTCTCTCTCTCAGAAGGAACATGGACTTTCTGCTTCCACTACTCATCAAGCCATTCCATCTGACCTGAGCATGTACAGTCAGTGAGCTGCAGAATGGCTAACAATCACTTGGTGGCAGAATAAGACAGATAAGAATGCACTGGGTCAAAAGCTGCCAGGGATGGGGGGGTGGGGGTGGAGGGGTGATGGTGGTGTGTGCTCCAAGGTTTGCTATCTCAGCCCCCTTCCAATATTGTTTTTCTCCCTCCTAAAGCAAGGTCTGTATGTATCTAATCTACACAACTCTCTTTCTCCAAAGGAAGTGTGTGGAGCAAGTTCGCCCACCTGGTCCCCTCCCGTGAAGATGAGGTCACCTGCTGTGTCTCTGAGTGTTGCCGGCAGGTTGCCTGACCTCCTGCCTCCCTCTCCTGCAGGTGTCCCCTGAGTGGCCTCCAGAGGGGCCGTCACTCCAGAAGATGTGTCGCTTCTACCCCCTGGGAGGGGAGCCCAGCTCCAGGTCCCCTTGGCAGGTCCCAGACCAATCTTCCCGACAGGCCCTTGCCATGAATCACTTCATCCCATTCCAAATAGGCAGTTTATTAAAGGGGCCATCTGATGTGATGGGGCCTTTATGCTTTGGTGGAATGTCGCTCAGGGATAAATTCACACAGCAGAGGAATAGCCTTTTTGTGACACTGTGACCTATCGGGGTTCTAAAACATAACCTCCCTTACCCACGGACGCCTGAAACACAGGCAAAGCCAAGACGGTGAGGCAGGTTGGGAAGAAAAATTGGGGAGCTTGGCTTTACTTTTTAGAGTGTAAAGAGTGTTGCCTACAGTAAAATCTACCCTTTTTAAAGTGTAGTTACATGAGTTTTGACAAACACATACATTCATGGGACCACAATGAGGATATAGGGCAGTTCCATGGCCTCAAAAAGTTCCCCTGTAGGTTGCATTGGGTCCTTGCAAAATTCATACAGTGAACTTCTAATCCTCTCCCCCTCCGCACGTGAGCTTGTTTGGAGAGTGGGTCTTAGCAGAGGTAATTGAGTTCACAGGAGGTCATGAGGGTGGGCCCTCATCCAACATGGTTAGTGTCGTTACCACAAGGGGAGATGAGGAGACAGGCTCACACAGAGAGGAGAGAGAGCTCACCCTGTGAGCATGAAGATGGGAGAGCCCGGACTCATACTTCCCTTACAGCCCGCGGAAGGGACCAGGAACCGGCCTGCTAGCTCCTTCAAGTCAGACTTCTGGGTTCCAGAACTGTGAGGCAACGCATTTTTGTGGAGTGAGCCCCCAGGGTGGCACTTTGTGGTGGTGACCCAGGCAAGCTAACCCCGCCGCTTTGCAGCCCATCACCTCCCCCCACCTCAGCCCCTGGTCATCACTGATCTGACCTGTGGCTCACAGTTCTACTTTTTCTAGAATTTCACATGTGTGGGATATACACTGAGTGGCCAAATTATTATGATCTCTGAATGCATAATAATCTGGCCACTCAGTATATATATATATATATATATATATATATATATATATATATATATATATATATTAGAGGTCCAGTGCATGAATTTGTGCATGGGTGGGGTCTGGCCAGGGGGAGGTGGTTGGTTGGCCAGCCTGCTTGCTGGTCGAATTCCTGGTCAAGGGGACAATTTGCATATTAGCCTTTTATTATAGAGGATATACGCTGAGTGGCCAGATGATTATGCGTTCAGAGACCATAATCATCTGGCCACTCAGTGTATAGTAGGGAGCTCTGGAGTCTGTCTGCCTTCATTCAGCAGAAAGCTTTTGAGATTCATCCATGTTCCTTTATTCTTCATTCCTTTTTATCTCTGAGAAGTATTCCGTTGTATGGCTGTACCACAGTTTATTTATCCATTCGCCAGTTGAAGGGTATTTGGGTTATTTGCAGGTTTTGGTTATTGTGACTAAAGCCTCCATAAATGTTTGCGTAACATTTTATTTTTGAATGTGTGAACGCAAGTTTCTCTTGGGCCGATACCTTCTTTGGTCATATGATAAGTGTAGGCTTACATTTGTAAGAAACTACTAAATTGGTTCCAAAGTGGCTGCTTCATTTTTGCATTGCTGCCAGTATATATGAACCTTTGAGGTGTTTCACAACCTAGTAGGCATGTATAGGTACCTCATTGTGGTTTTATTTGCATTTTCCTAATAACTAATGATGCTGAGCATTAAAAAATGTTTTTATTGAAGTTGAGATAGAGGAAGGGAGAGGGAGAGAGACACAGAAATATTGATGATGAGAGAGAGTAATTGATTGGCTGCCTCCTGCACGCCCCCCACTGGGGATTGAGCCTGTAACCCAGGCATGTCCTCTGACCTGGAATCAAACTGTGACCTCCTGGCTCACGGGTGAACATTCAACCACTGGAGCCACACCAGCTGGGCAATGCTGAGCATTTTTTTTGCGGTTATTTTGCCATCCATATAACTTCTTTTGTATCTATTAAACTATTTATCCCATTTTTAATTGGGTTGTTTGTTTTCTAATTAGCGAGTGTGAGAAGATTAAAGCCCTTTAGCAATTATGGGTTTTGCAAGTATTTTCTACCAGACTATTGCTTGTCTTTATTTTCTTAACAGTAACTATCGAAGAATAGAAGTTTTTAATTTTGATGTAGTCCAATTTATGATTTTAAAAAATTGACCATGCTTCCGGTGCTCTATCTAAGAAATCTTTGCCTAAGCCAAGGTCACAAATCCTTTTCTTCTTGCCTGAGAAGCTGCTTCTGATTCTAAACAAGTCATGTACCCTTTCTTGGCCATAACAAAACCCTCTGCAATGTGGAGACTGAAGTGATAAGAAGAGTTTTTCAAACTTTTTGCAAGCAAGGGAACCCACTTTTGCTTGAGCCCATGCATGGTGCCCGAGCACATAAAACCCATACGTGTTCCTGGGGCTCTGTCCTCCTGGAGGCTCTTAAGCAACGTCTCGCTGCCTTGCCTGTGTCCATGAGTCATTCAAAGATTTTGTGAAAGTGTAGGTTCCGATTCCCTGAGGTTCCGAAGTTCTGACAAGTTCCAGGTGAGGCCCACCACTGTCCCAGGGACCTCACTTTAAGTGGCAAAGCTCCAGAGTCCCCTCAAAGCCCAAGTGTGAAGTCTAGCTCTGTCCATCTAAGACTTTGGATTTCTGCAGTGGAGGTCTTCTAAGAAGAGCAAAGTCCTTCCATATCAGTAATTCTTTCTTTCTCCCTTCAATCTTCCCCATTATAAACCCCAATTAGCTCATGGGTATACCAAGGCATCGGTTACCCAGGAAACCCTGTCACTGTGCCTTTGAAGCCATACCTCCTCTTTAACGCTCAGCTTGGCTCCCATCTCCTCGCACTCCCTTCCCCCATTTTTTATGCATCCCCCCATCTCCAACACCCAGAGGCTTCCTTCATTCTACCTTTCCCAGTCTGATTAAAGTATTTGATGCAAAACATCTATATTTCCTAGCCCTCCAGAATTATGGGGACATAAAGTAAGAATTGCAACAGAGGACCATGACTGACACAAAGAATCATACGTTAGAGACAGCATTTCCAGCGTTGGGAGATCTGTCTTTTCCTAGGAGAGGAAGGTCTCTTAGGTCCTGCCAAACTACACAACTGGTTTTTGTTGACCCACAAAGTTGGCCAAGGTCACAGCCTTCTAGCCTAGAGCAATCTCCTGTCTGGAGGTGGCAATGGAAACAGGTGGTGTCACAGCTGGGCCACGTCAGGACTGTCTTGGGAGGCATCTCTAAACAGAAGGGCAGGTGGCAAACCTTGCCTAATTCTCAATGTAGAAAGCCTGTAAACTGAGACTTTAGGAGGGGAACATTCTTGCTTTGTCTCTGGCTGACAGAGAGGCTGGTCGGGGCCTGATACCATCAACTGCAGTCACCCAGGTGGTTAGAAACACCCCTCACCTGTCAGTCTGCAGACAGGCCCACACGACTCCCCTGCACAGGAGAATGGCTCTCGTTGCCCAAGAACTGGTTCTGGCCGGAGACGGGAACGTTTTGTGTGGGATCCGGTTGATGTTCTGTAATGTCAGGTAAGGCTGATAGGGTATTTTATTGAATGACACAAATTCCAGCTTCAGTAACAGTACCCCAGTGTCAATAGTGACTGCAAATAGACTTTCTTATAAAATGAGAGCATACGTGCACAGCGTCCCCACCTCCCCGCTCCCGAGTGTGTGAGCTATGAGACCACACTTGGCACCCACAGGCACCTCTCCCTCCTCACCCAGCGCACACAATGACTCCCTTTATGCACCGCCCGGTGGCCTCCATGGGAAGGGCGCTTGGTGTGTGCGGAGTTTGACTACAGTACTACTGTACGCGGTAATCATTAACCCGAAATGGCGTTTACGACGCTGAGATGTGGTGTGTGCTGCTCTGCTCCCATCTGTCCAGCAAACACAAAGCACTGACTCTAAACAGGTAGGACCAGTTGCCGCCAGGCTCTCAGAGACACAATGTTCTGCGATGGAATTAGCTGGGCATAAAGGGCCCATTGAGTCGGGCAGCAGGTGCTTCCCTCTCTGGGCCGCACAAATCCGGGAGTTGGACCTGGACCCCAGGGGCTGGCCCGTGGGTTTGGTTTCTAAACGGGCTTTGTTCACTCACTGGAAGGCAAAGCTCCGAGGCTCAGTGTCAGACTCTGGGAGCTGAATTTAGTGCTTCACTCGGATTCCCCCGGCAGGAGCCAGGGGCTGAGTCATCCCCCTGGGTGACTTCCTATCTAAGGAAGATTTTATCCCCCTTGGGGCCTTTTGTATAGCAGGTGGTAAGGTACGGGAAGGTCTTGCTTTAAGAGTCGCTGGGGTCAAGTTGAGAAAAAAGGCCCAGAGAAATTAGGTAGTTTACTCAATTGGGTAGTTTACTAAATTAGGTAGTTTAGCTTGGGCTAAAAAAGGAGGCAGGACAGGCCTCCCAGTTCTTGTGTTTTGGCCCATTTGGAGGTTGTTCAGTTCCAAGCAAAGATGCTCACATGAGGGGTCCAGGGGTCACTCCTTCCTTGTGCTCCTACCACTGACTTGGGTGAAAGAGGAGAGGCAGCGACTTAGAGTAAACTTAGAGTAAGGGTGGCAAACTTGGAGTAAGAGAAACTGGGGTTCCATTCCGGGTTCCAGCCTCCCTTCCATGGAGGCTGCCGGGCGGTGTGTGATGGTAGGTAGACCCCGTCACATGTATGGGCCTCGGTTTCCTCATCTGGAGTGAGAGAAAGCCAGCACAGATGATCTCCAGAGCCACCCAGACCATGAATGTCCATTGGCAGATGCTCTCCTCTTGCCAGGAGTACCTGGGAAATGACAGGGGGAGGGGGGAGGCTGTGGGATGAAGATGCCAAAAGGCAAAAGAAGCCCTGGAAGTCACATCACTAATTTGGAGCTTTACTTCCTCCCAGTGACCAACGTGAGCCCTCTGAAAAAAACAATAAAGTGTTGTTCATCAGGACCTTAGAGTCCATTTTATTTCATTCTTTTCCTTTTCAGACCCTGGATCTCCAGCTGTACCGACTTGGGCTGGGTCACAAGAAGAATTGGTGCTTTCCATCTGTCACTCCTTCCACTGACCATGTGGCCACGTGTGCTCAGTAGCTCGTACCTAGACCATCCTCAATGGAAACATAAATTCCTGTGGACACCCGATAATAACGTTACATCAGTGACTGAACTCAAATGCTGGGCTACACACATGACCTACACCAGCTCATTTCTTAAAATAAAAAACATGTGGTAGCTATACCTGAAACTCATATGTTTTCTTTCAATTATGCCTCTATTTAAAAAAAAAAAACTACCTATGATAGGGGTGTTTTTATCAGTTTCACAGAAAGATATGGAAAGTAAATCTTCGAGGGTGACTTGTCTGAAGTCACAAGGATTGCACCTTGAACCCAAGGGTCTGGCTGTAGGATCTGTTCACCTAACCATTACACCACACTGCCTTGCTTTGGGGGAGGCTGTGGGGCCATGGGTTCTTATTCAGAGTGATGGAAATATTCCATAAAGATGGAATTTTTTAACGACTTTCACATTCCTAATTAGAAGACCAGTTGGCAAATAGGGCACCCTCCTTATGGGCTGTGGGCTTTCTTAGTACCCGGGGCAGGGCCCAGAGGTAGAGCCCCCATCCTCCTCCCATGCTCTTCAGCCTCTTTCCCATGTGCAGTGTTGTCAGACATCCTGGGTCTGGGTGGTGGGTGATCTCACCATGTGAGAGTTTTCTAGGATCCGCCTCCAGATAAGAAAGCCGTGTGATCACATCAGCCCCGGATCCTGGAAACGCTTGCCCAGTCTAGGTCCTGTTTCAATGCCTTCGTGTAACACTTGGGTGGGGGATGGAGAAACTGGACTCATGTTCAAAAGAAGCCCTTTGAAAGAGCTTTGAAATGCTTTCCTCTCATGCTGGACAGTCATTCCTGACATAATCCTCAACATCAAAAGTTGAAGGGTACCTATTTTCCAAATGGGTGGGCCAAAGGTGGCCCCAGGAGGCTCAGCAGTGAGTTGGCTCCCTGGCTCGGGACCCTGGGTGGAAGCAGAGAAAGAGACGGAGGAGCCTGAAGTGACGCCAAATGCCTCCTTTGCTCTGGGGTGCCATGGCGTCAGGTCATAGAGTGTGCCTCCGATGACTTTTGTTCTAGGAAAAATGCTTGGCTTTGTCGAGCTAGAACTAGCTGACCTCAGGAGAGCATAGAAGTACGTGGCCCCTTGCAGCAGGCCTGGCCTTGAGTCACTTCAGTGTCACAGGCAACTGACTTTAAGGTGACTATGGCTTGCAGTCGAAGGTCCCTGCCTCTTGATTTGTCTTAAATAGACTGTGCCCTGGCCAAATGCCACAACCAAAATGCCCCTTCTTCAAGGGGGCCTTTTCCCTAACCTCTGGTCAAGCCTACATCCTCTGTGATTCTCCCCAGTAACTCTTATCACAATAACTATTGCAATAATTTCTTGTACAATTATTTATTTACTGTCACCTCTCCGGAGCTGTCAGCTCCATAGAGGAGACTAAGTATTGATGGGTCATCAACACTTATTTCAGTGCTTGCACTTAGTAGGCATTCTATAAATATTTGTTGAATAAAGGAGGAGTAATGTAGAAATTATTACATCACAAAATGCATAAGAAGATATTGGAACTAGAAATGATCTTCATGTTGATTTCAACTCTGGAAAGCAAGGCCAGGAATGAGAAAGTGACTTGTTCAAGGTCACATGGCTTGGAGACTACAGGGCTAGAACTAGAATCTGAGACCCTCTGCTTCAGTTCACTCATTGCCAGTGTTACCTTTAATGGCAGCTCTTGGCTAAAACTACATGAGATACTAGTTCTTATTTGGAGTGTCGCAGCCCCTCTGCCTCCAACACAGCCAGAGTTTATTCACTTCTTTGCACCCCTTTTCCGTTACCCTAGGCCCAACTTCCACCATCTCTTGCCTGGAATTTCAGGTGCTTCCTCAGAGGTCTCTTAATTGTTACCTGATTCTCTCCATTCCCTTCTACGCACATGAAGCACAGTGATTTTTCCCAAGTGTGTATCATAGCATGTCGTTCCCCTGCTTAAAACCCACCAATTGTGGCCTGAATGTAGCCATAGTTACTCCTACTAGTAACTTTGTCATCTGATCCTTGCCCCCTCTCCTTTCCTCTTCACTCTTGCCTTCACTAGCTACATTCTACCCATGCTGGTGTTTTGCTTCTGTTGCTCAAACATTTCAAGTTTGCAGTCTCTTCAGCCTGGAACACTTTCTGGCAGATCTACACATCCTTCTTTTCACACAGTGTCACTTCTGACATAGCGTATACTAGTATAGAAACCCCTCCCATGCTACACTGCTATCTATCATATTATTTCATTTTTTTCTACTTTCACAGCATATGTCACTGTTTGAAATCACCTTTTAAAAATATATTTTTATTGATTTCAGAGAGGGAGGGAATGAGAGAGAGATAGAAGCATCAATGATGAGAATGAATCATTGATCAGCTGCCTCCTGCACACTTCCTACAGGGGATGGAGCCAGGCATGTGCCCTCCTTGACCAGAATCAAACCTGAACTCTTCAGTCTGTAGGCCAATGTTTTACCCATTAAGCCAAACCAGCTAGGGCTGAAATCACCTTCTTTACCTGTTTGCTTTCTTGTATGTTACCTGCCAAATCATATTCTAATGAAAGCCATGCGGAAGTAGGAACTTGGTATTGTATGTCCAGCACCCATATATATTCATTGAATTTGTTGAATAAATTAATGTTTGCAACCACTTTTATGTCATTGGAGGTACTATCTTGGATTTGTTACTCAAAGTGGTAGCTAAGAATTAATACATATAAAATCCTAGAATATTTGCTTAGGAAAGGAAACCACTTGGATAGGGCAAACCTCCTAAAATTGGCCAGCATAAGAATCACCAGGAGAGTTGATAAAAATAGAGCTTCCTGGGAACCATCCAGCACTGACTGGATCAGAACATCCAGGGCTGACTCAGGAGGCCGCTGGCTACGGACACAAAGTGGGCCAGTTTGGAAAAGCACTGAGTGATAGGATGCAAAGCCAAGTACATGTTCTTACCTTTGGCCTTGTATCTGTACTTCTGGGAAATAATCTTAACCACAGAAAAGACTTTGTGTACAAAGATATTTATCTCATCTTGTTTTTGAAAATGAAAAGTTTGAAACAATCTAAATGTCCAAAGGTAGGAGAAGTGATTAAGGAAACCATTATACAGTCACTTGATGGACATTAAATTTTCATGAATATATTTCAAGACTGGCTCAGTGGTTGAGTGTCAATCTATGAATCGAGAGGTCATGGTTTGATTTCTGGTCAGGGCACATGCCCGGGTTGTGGGCTCCATCCAAGTAGGGAGTATGCAGGAGGCAGCCAATCAATGATTCTCTCTCATCATTGATGTTTCTCTCTCTCATTTCCTCTCTTAAATCAATAAAAATATATTTTAAATATATATACATATATTTTCCTTTGTTGAGATGTCTCATCTTGAAGGAAACTTCTCTTATCTGGAAAGCTAGTTGGGACCAGTTGGATCAATTAACCATTAGAAGAACTCATGAGGTCAACTTCTTGGCTGAGTTATGATTATCAGGGCAACCTTTCCCAGCAGGCAGCTCAAGAGATGATGTGTGTGGATAAGTGCAATATGGAAAATTGACTCTCTCAGTCTCCTAAGAGTAGACAGGGAGCAGATCTTCAATTGTAGTGTCTCCAGAAGCTAGTTTAATAAATAGCTGTTGAAGGAATAAAAATAAATCTCTATATTTACCACACTATACACATACAACTGTCAGGTAAAGGACAATAGAGGTAAGGGGACAGAACAAATGTAAAAAGAGATGATCTTTTCTGGCCCAGAATGGAGATAAACTGAAAAGGGCTACTTATGAAATAAGCTCTGTTCTGGCCCCTTATTTAGAGATTCAAGCGGGCTTTTCTCCTCCATCAGTGGTCCCTCTGAGTCTTGATATCTTCATCTGAAAATTGCAATGAATATAGCTCATGGGGTTACTGAATTAAGGATTAAATGAGGGAACTTATGTAAAGCACTAAGAATGTCTTGGGTTTGTAGTAAATACTAACTGAATATTATTATCTAAATTTTCTGTCCTAATACTCTTGTCTATAAAATAGTGAAAAGAATCATTCCAACTTCATGATTTTAAGGTACAGATAAAGTAATGATAGCAGAATCTAATATTATAGTGTCTCCTATAGGCTAAACATTATTCAAAGGACTTTGCATTTATTACTAATATATACTAATAAAAGGGTAACATGCTAATTAAACCAGACATCTTCTAGATGTCCTTCTGCATGAAGCCATGGTGGTGGGAGCCAAAGAAGAGGCAGTTAGGGGCGATCAGGATGGCAGGGGAGGGCAGTTAGGGGTGATCAGGCCTGCAGAGGAACAGTTAGGGGGTGATTAGGCTGGCAGGCAGAGGTGGTTAGGGACAATCAGGCAGGCAGGCAGGCGAGCAGTTAGGAGCCAGATTGCAAGAGGGATGTCCCAAATTAGAGAGGGTGTAGGCTGGGATGAGAGGACCTCCCCCATGCACAAATTTTGTGCACCAGGCCTCTAGTTCATTATAACAACCCAGTGAGCAAGGGACTGTTATTGTATCCATACTGCAGATTGAGGTCCAGTTGGGATAAATACCTGTTCAAGGTCATACAGCTAGTAAATAGAGTATCTAGGATTGGAACTCAAACAATTAATTCAACTTCTTGTATATTCAGATAAATAAAGCATTCAGCACAGTTTTTGGCATATAGCACATGCTGATTTCTTACAAATCAATGCATGTTGTTCAACAAATACTGATGGCTATTTTTGTATTTAGTTAGCTGAATGAATTGTTTGTTTATTTATATTTTTGAATTGTGACTGTGGTGGCTTTAAGAAATACTGCATCTATTGTCCCTTTTCCTTTACTACATCTATCATTTCTTCCTATATCTTTGGGCAGGAAAGCACTTACTTTGCAAGGAAACTCTCAACTTGACAATTACGGTAGAATCACATCAGGACATGCATTTAACCCAGAGGAATTCAGCTACACCTGCTTGGCAAAGGTAGATACAATGGAGATCCTTCTTTTATAGATGAGAAGAGAGAAGCACAGCGATAATGATAGGTACAATTATTGAAAGCCTATTATGTAGCTAGTATGTACCTTATCTCTAATTATCATCATAACCCTTTAAGGCAGGTTATTATCCTCCTTTTACAAGCAAGGAAATATGGACTCATGGTGCTCGGTAACTTGCCCAACATCACACAGCTGGTAAGTGACGGAAGCAGGATTGGATCCCAGAGTTTGTGCTCATTGAGCCACACAACCCTCTCTTTGGGGGAGGCACCAGCTATCTGCAAGAAGACCCATTCTCACCAGCTTTCAGTTATCCAGTGAGCGTAGTAAGGCTCTGGCTTTACCGGCAATAATGATGATAACCGATCTCCTGTTGGCCTCCTTATTATGTATGGCTTAGTTGGTGCCACGTGAGAATTTTATGAAGTTTATAAATTGTTTTGACCTTCAAAACAAGATACAAGATGAACTCCTAGATGATCATGGCTTTGACCTTAATGCAAGACATGCATTATCTGCCTGAAGTCTTACAAGCTAATACAGAGTGAGCAGGTGGTTTCTTGCACTTTAATTCTTCTAGGTTGGCTTGCTTTCTTCTCAAAAAGCCCCAAGGCAGACAGAGAAATGGGAAACAGTCTTTTCTTTCTCAATAGAAGGCTCTACCAGTTGGTTGCAAAAGCTAGGGGCCCTCTCCGCAAGGAGTCCCTTCAACCCTGAGCAGCTGTAGGAATGAAGGTGTGTGTTTGCAATGGTTTTATAGAGCCAACTGGGTATTATTGTTCCCTTGGTTAATTTTCTGGAAACAATCAGTCAATTATGAATCAAAGGCTTCTGTAGCTATGGCCCATAACTAATTGTATTTTTAAGACGTGTTTAATCACAAATCAGAGATTATGTAAGAGCCTAATTGATGTTGAGATTAGATTCTTATAGAATCGAGTCAGCTGTACCATTTGCCCAGGATTGAATTTTATAGTGTATAATACTAGGATAACACAGAGGGGAGAAGTGACTTCTAACTGATAGTGTATTTACACTAGACTAGTGTTTCCCAAAGTGTGGTACGCGTACCCCCAGGGGTACAGGAAGAGTTTGGTGGGGATATGCACTGCACTGTGCTTAGCTGCACCTAATTCTACATTATCCCAAGTCAAGTCAAGACAGTCTTGTGAGGTGTGAGATGGTCCAGTGTGCAAATAAGTGTTATTTATAATATAAATTTTATTTATATTTTATTATGAATAATTTTATTTTTCATTTATTATTATTTTGTGTATGTACCAAAAAAATAAAAAATAAATATATTTTGATTGTTATTAAAATACATCCATTTTTTTTGACGAGGGGTACTCAGCGTTACGAAAATTATAGAAGGGGTACACATATGTCAAGAGTTTGGGAAACACTGCACTAGACTCACACTCAGGAGCGGTGACTTCTATCCATTAGGACATTGTACTAGGCTCACATTGAGAGAAGTGACTTCAATCCAATAGGGTATTGCACTAGGCTCACACTGCCCTGATCTAGGCCTATTAGTTATTTTAACACTGTTACAGAAAGGTCTCAAAAATATACAAAATAAACAGAATAGTATAATGAACCTCCATGTACCTATCACTCAGCTTTGACAGTTACCAATATAATGTCATCTTCCATTCCTTGCTCAATTGCTATTATTTTACAGTTATTTTCTAAGTAAGGCAATATTGACACAGCACAAAGCTTTCCTGTGCAAATTGGACCAGTGGAGTCATTCATTTAACCCATACTTCTATCATGATTTAGAACATTTTTTTATCTCCCAGCTTCTTTGTGTTCCTGCCCAATCTCTCTCCTCTCCCATAGCAACCAACGTTCTGATTTCTTAAAAAAATATGTTTTATTGATTTTTTACAGAGAGGAAGAGAGAGGGATAGTGAGTTAGAAACACCGATGAGAGAGAATCATCGACCAGCTGCCTCTTGCACACCCCCCACTGGGGATGTGCCCGCAACCAAGGTACATGCCCCTGACCTGAATTGAACCCGGGACCTTTCAGTCCCCAGGCCGACACTCTATCCATTGAGCCAAACTGGTTTAGGCCGTTCTGATTTTTTAACAGCAAGTCTTTAGATTAGTTTAGGTGTTTTAGAAGTTTATATAAATGGAATCATGCAGTCTGCACTCAATCGTGTCTACCTTTTTCACTCAGGATAATGTCTATGAGATTCCTCCATGTTGTTTCATTCATTAGTGGTTCATTTTTAAATATTGCTGAGTAGTATTCCATTATATGAGTAAACCATAATTTGTTTATTCATTCTCCTACTGATGGATTATTTACTTGGGTTTTACTATTGGCTGTTATGAATAAAATGACTATAAACACTTTTGTCCAGTGTCTTATGGACCTGTATTTTAATTTCTATTTGATACATCTAGACAAATTTCTATTTGATACATCTAGACAAAAACTATTGTGGTTACCAACCACAATAGTTTTTGTCTAGATGGCTGCAATATTCTCCCAGCCTACCACCTGGTGTCAGCCCCCAAATCAGCACCAGACCATATTCCCCCCCTCAACCCCCCCAAAGCGAAAGAACTCTATCTATTTCAAACATCTTCTTAGGAAGCTTTTACGATCTTTCTTTGTCTTCAGAGTAAAGTCAAGCCCACCTGGCCTGGCATTCAAGAACCCTGACAATTTGACCTCAACTTTCTTTCCCCAGTTTATTTCCTGCTTTTCCCTTGATGCTCTCTGGGAGCCAATCACGTAGTCTCTTTGACCTTAGACTCTTGTAGGACTGAGCCTAGAGAGCACCATCTTGCTGGGTTTGTAACCCACGGCAGTGCCTGGCTCACAGTGGGACTCCAATGGGTAGTCAGTGGTTATCCTGTGGTACTCATACCTCTTACTGCAGACCCAAGAACATGCTGCAACTGCTGCTTTCACTCTACCTTTGTAGGAGGCAGGAGATTAAACCAGGTGAGCTTTCTCTGGATGCTCAGATTCACTGGGAATTTTTCCAAGTCACCTGGTCCACACATTCCGCATGGCTCATGCCTTTGATCTGCCACTGATAGGGGAGTAATGGGAAGAGCACAGGAATTAAAGAGTCAGGTTCCCCAAGTTCTAGTCTTTTGTCTATCATCCACGGTTCATCCTTTGGTAGTTTTATCACCTGAGCCCTCATTACCCCTTTTGGAACACTGGAATTGGCGGTGTGTGTGTGTGTGTGTGTGTGTGTGTGTGTGTGTGTGTGTGAAAACTGACCTTGAGGATCACTAAAATCTAACCTAAAATCACCCAGTGAATTGAATTTCACAAAATAGTGAACTGGGTCTGTTGCTTCCCCTTTGTTTGAAGGCCATTTTGCCCATCCCTATTCATACTCTCCTTCCTGTGCATTCAATGCTCCTAAAGTACAATCCAACATTGTCCTTTCCCCAGACCTGTGGTCGGCAAACTGCAGCTCATGAGCCACTTGTGGCTCTTTGGCCCCTGGAGTGTGGCTCTTCCACAAAATACCATGGCCTGGGTGAGTCTATTTTGGAGAAGTGGCATTGGAAGAAGTTTAAGTTAAAAAAATTTTGGCTCTCAAAATAAATTTCAATCATTGTGCTGTTGATATTTGGCTCTATTGACTAATGAGTTTACTGATCACTGCCCCAGACCATCGATGCCAGTAGGACAGCACCCGATGGTGGTAAGAGTTGGTCTCCAGCAACATATTTGCCTGAAGCAGAGCTAGCTGCTTGAGAGTGCGCCGTTGGTACAGGGCTCTCCACAGGTTATAGAAAAAACTGGCTAGAATCAGACAGACTTCATTTTCCCAAGGGAAATAAAATCATTATCCTTGTTTCAGAGACACAGATCATTTTCTAGCCCTGTGACTTAATTATCTACCTCAAAGGTTTTTCAAAAAATTAAATGATAGGTGTAGTACACTTAGAATTATGATTAGCACATAGGACAATCTCAGTAAATATTAGATCACACCGTTATCATCACTAATGCCATTAGCAACAACTTAAGGGACACAGACAATCCTGAGGGACGGGGACACCGCACTATATTCTGCAAGGTGTTAAGATGCTTACCAAGTTCACCAAATGATTTCATTTCTTCGCTCTTAAAAACACGTTAAAAATGCAAACAGTGTCTCCACGTGTGAACAGCATGTGTTCTCTGTTTTCTCGGAAACGAAATTTTGAACCTAGAAAACTCACTTCTCTGAGTCTCCCAACCCTTAGGTCCCATCCATGGGCGTCCTCCATGGGTGACAACAGAAGTAAGCAATGGACTCTTTGTGCCACCTTGGGAAGAAGGGAAGTGACCTGGCAAACTCTCGGGAGGTCAGAAGTCTAATGCTCATGGACGTGCCCTTGACGATAAGCGAAAAAAGAAGTGAAGAGCAGAGCAGAGTGGCCACAAACAAAAGCTAGAATTGTTTGAGAAATGGACCCTTTTCAGAAGCCTTCAAAGCCACCCTTTCACAAAGCCTGGCAGGGATACAGTATTGAGCCTGGGTGACAGCCAAGCTTGGCCTTCATTTATTATTGCCAAACTGTTTGTTGTCTTTATTTGCCAAGACTTACTAATTGAACTTCAGCTGGTCTGGCTGGCCCTCCAGAGAACCGGAGCTATTGTTATCTGCTCCGTGAGACCTTGCTTGCAATGTGCCAACTGCTTGACCAAGTTGTGACTGACGTCCCTTCCTTGTTCAGGTGGCTCTTTTACTTTCAGGCATGTTGTTGTTGTTTTGCTTTGTTCAATTCCAACTCAGAGCAGCTGTGTAGATTGGACTGGAATGAAATTCACTGACCCAAAGGGAAGATTCCAGTTGGGAGTTCAGCAAGATCTCCATAAAGGTCTGCATCCCCTCCTTGATTTTCCCTTGTGTCTCAGTGAGAGGCACCCCTCTTAGCTTCTGCCACATAGGGAAGGGAAGCTCTGTATGGTTGGTCCTCAAAGTATGGTCCCAGGAGCACCATCACTATCTGCTGGGAATCTGTTAGAAATGCAAATTCTTGGACCCTACTCCATCCAGAGTTACCACATCAGCAACCTGTATTTTTACAAGCCTTCTGGGTGATTCTGATGAACACTGAAGTTTGAAATGGTGCTTCAGGCTAGGGTTCCTCAAGCTCAGCATTGCTGACAATTTGGATTGGATTGTTCTTTGTAGTGGGGGCTGTCCAGTATATTATAGGATATTTATTTAGCAACATCCCCCCTGGCCTCTGAGACCCACTAGATTCCAGTAGCGCCCGCCCCCCCCCAACCTCTCCTCTCAATGTGACAATCAAAAATGTCTCTAATCCTTGACAAATGTGCAGAGATGAAGGAGGTAAATCATCTGTGGTTGAAATAATGAACAAATTGCTCATTTTTCTGGGCTTTTCATTCTCTGTATCATGTGACAAATGACAGTCTCACTGTCTGGGAGGCTTCTTAGCATGTGATAATGATGAACACAAAAAGACAGACCCGCCTAACAGAAGTTTTGTTTTTCAATCTTGATAAATCTTCCTTTGATCCATCCATAGGCTAGAGGACATGACTTTGTCTTTAAAAGCTAGTTCTCTTGCTCAGCTTGCTTGAGATACCCAAGATAAAACAAAACCTTCAGGGTTTAGGTTCTTCTCATTCTCTTTGGGTTTGCTACCCGGAGGGCAGAAGAGAAGGAGGGATTGAATTCAGAGGTGTATACCTACTGTCTGGTGACATAATAGGACATTTGCTAAACCTCTCTCACTTTCAAAAAGGAAGATTTCCTTGTGCATTTCTGGGGCAAGTGTTTTCAAACACTCATTCTGGAGTTCCCATCCTTGGGCTCTTAGGGCTGTTGCACTTGAGATTTGCATCTGAAGGGACCAGGAAACTTGCTGTTAGGCTTTATTCCCATCATTGTCATTTCAGGGTTTTGACACTGTTTCCACCAGAGAAAGCTGAGCGTGGCAAAAATCAGCTTGAACTGACTCAGCCAAACCTAAAGTCAATTGCTCAAATGAACGTCAACTGCTGGTTACAATTCATTTGCACACTTGGTTTGGATCTATTGAGCACCTACTAGATGCTAACATGTGCTAGAGCCTTAAGATGTGTAGAGAGAAGCATAGAGCCTGTGGTGGGGGGAAGGAGCTCCTCATCAGACACAGGCAGAATGCAGAGTCCTTGACAGAAGGGGGAAGCATGAAGCATCTCCGGAGGAAGGCTTCACTGTTGAATCCTCAGTGTCTGACACACAGTAGGGTTTTAACAGAGATTTGTTGAGTGAATCTTATAGGACAGCCATTCTACACAAACTGGGAACATTAAAAAAGATCTAACCAAAGAAAATGCTACTTAGGTTTTCAAGGAAAAAGCAAGAGTGAGCCTTGCAGAGAGTGTGGGGAGAATATTTCAGGTAGAAACAGTAACAGGTGCAAGGACATGCATCAGAGTCTTAGATGGACTTTAAGAAGGTTTGAATGAATTGTCTGAAGAGGTGGTTTTTCTGGTTGTCTACTGCCATATAAAAAATTGCCCCAAAATGTAGTGGCCTAAATCAATTATAATTAATATAATCATAACTATTATAATTATAATTGTGATAATTCTGAGGGTAAGGAAGGTTGAAGGGCTTGGCTGGATGGTTCACCTCAAATTCACTTGGCGCCAGGGACTGATAATCCCCTTTCAAGATGGCTTCTTCATGGACATCTCTGGTGCCTTGGGTTCCCTGGCTTCTCTCCCTGTCCACATGGTGTCCATTTTCCAGCATCACTGGCTCCATGGGGTCTGCGTGTCTCATGACATGGCAGACTCAGGATAGTTGGGCTTCTTCCGTGGCAGCCAGAGCTTCCTCCCGAGCAAAACTCTCCAAAAGTGAGTTTTCCAAGAGGCTTACATGGGAGCTTTAAGGCTTCTTACCATCTTTGCAAGTTGCAGAGCATACTTTTGATGTGTTCTAATGATCAAGCAAGGCACTATGGCCAGCTGAGATCCAAGAGGAGGAGAGAAACGCCCCCTTGCTTACGGGGGGGTGGGGGGGGGTGGGGAGGGACGGGAAGGATTTGCATTAAAAGGAAGGAAGACATTTGACAGGAGTCATCTCTGAGAAAAGCTTCCTCAGTGCATTTCAGGGGTAGGTGTTTGGACTAGAGAATTGAGTATGAAGGACATGGAGCAACAAGATGAGGAGTGAGTCTGGATTCTGTGAGAAGCCGAGGGAGGGTTTGAGCAGTGAGACGCAGTTAAGATAGTGATGTGAGCAGATTCATTTTTGAATTATTCACCTCTGACTGCTACAGAGAATGAGATGTAATGGGATGAGACAGGAGGCAAGAAGGAGAACTGTGAGATCCCTGTAGCCTTAAAGAGCAAAAGTGCTTTGGGGTTGGGGGTGAAAGCCGCATGATGGCCAGGGGAGTCATGGATTGAGGATATGAGGAAAATTTAAGTTATCAGAGGGCTTCTGACACCTTTCCCTATACCAGCAAGAAATAGCCCCTTTCAAAAGAAGAAAGCCATCCTTTTCCATTCCTGGAATTGAATGGGGAGTAAATGGCAGCTGGCAACTGAGCTTGCCCTCAGAGGCTTAATGGCCACACCTCTTGGGGCTGTTAGGTGCTGCCCCTGAGGAGAACAAACAGGATTGGTGTGAAGACCATTAGAAAAGGCCCTCGGAACAAAGATCCCATTTGGCAGCTGTTGCTCAGGGCTGAGTGAAATAAACAAAAGGGTTTGTTGAGCAAACATGAAAGAAGCCTAATTGAAGCAATTAAGATGAAATTAAATAGAGGAAGGTTTTTATCCTCAAGTTCATGGAAAATTTTTCACAGGGTTGTCACTGGAATAGTCATTTGGGCCTTTTAAATAAAGACAAGCACAGGATGTGGGAAGTTGGCCAATTTGACCCTTAGGAGTGGACCAAATCAAGTGTGGCAATGTGGACTCAACATGTGCCATTGTTTGGCCTTGGCTGTCCGATCTTGGGATGGGAGGGGTAGTGGGTTGGGATTGGGTAGGACTGGGGAGGGATGGGACAGAGGCAGCCACAAAGGGAACGATTCAACAAGACCAGAATCTCTTGGTTATGACATTACTCTGTTTTGTTTACTTTCTAACACCACTCTCTGGGAGTATCTTTTTGTTGCACGCTTACTTGTTCACTGTCTGTCCTTCCCATTTGAACACACACACACACACACACACACACACACACACACATGCATACACACTGGAACTCTGGTTTTCTTGCGACATAGCTTGGGAGATGCTATCTGGCTGGGTTTAGGTCCCCAATACTAAACCCCAAAAGCAAATATCTGTACCTCACCCATGTTGAGAGCACACCCTGACATCTTAGAACTGTCTTATGGAAAATTTATGCCTGAAATCAATTCAAACAAGTACATTTATTTAATGAACAGTTACATAGTACTTACTACATGCCAGGCATAATTCCAAGCATTTTACAATATCAACTTAATCCTCATAATGATCCTATGAAGTTTGGATACTCTTGTGTTTTTTTTTTAAGTTTTATAACTTTACTTTTATTGTTGACACTATTACAGATGTCTCTATTCCCCCCCCCCCCCCCCAGCTCATCACTTTGTTCACCTTCACCCAGCTCCCTAGATTTCTTCTGGCCATCGCCACACTCTTGTCTGTGTCCATTGGTTATGCATGTATGTTCTTTGGTTAATCTCTTCACCTTCTTTTATCCAGTTCCCCTATCCTTGCCCCTCTGGAAACTGTCAGTCTGTCCCATGTAGCCTCTGGTTTTATTTTGTTCATTAGATTCCACATATACTTGAGATCATACAGTATTTGTCTTTTTCTGACTGGATTATTTCACTTAGCTTAATAATCTCTAGGTTCATCCATGCTGTAGCAAAAAGTTCCTTCTTTATATGGCTATATAGCATTCCATTGTGTAAATGTACCATAGCTTTGTATCCACTGTCTACTGATGGGCACATGAACTCTTTCCAGATTTTGACTTTGTTAATACTGCTGCTATGAACATAGGGGTGTGTATATTCTCTTTTTATTGGTGTTTCTGGATTTTGTTGAATGCTTTTCCTGCATTTATTGATGTGATCATGTGATTTTATCCTTCATTTTGTTTATGTGATGTATCATGTTTATTGATTTGCAAATATTGTACCAGTTTTACATCCCTGGAATAAACCCCACTTGGTCATGGTGTATGATTTTTTTAATGTATTGCTTGACCCAATTTGCTAATATTTTGTTGGGAAGTTAACATTTGTGTTCATTAGGGATATTGGCCTGTAATTTTCTTTATTTGTATTATCTTTACCTGGTTTTGGATTAGGATAATGCTGGCCTCATAATGAGAGATTGGAAGTCTTTCCTTCTCTTGAATTTTTTTCAATAGTCTGAGGAGGATAGATGTTAGTTCTTCTTTGAATGTTTGTAAAACTAGCCTGTGAAGCCATCCCATCCAAGACTTTTGTTTGCTGAGAGTTTTTAAATTACTGCTTCAATTTCATCAGTTGTTATTGGTGTATTCATGTTTTCTAATTCTTCCTGATTGAGTTTTGGAAGATGGTATGCTTCTAGGAATTTATCCATTTTGCCCAGGTTGTCCAATCTGTTGGTATATAGTTGTTTATATTATTTTCTTACAATCCTTTGTGTTTTTGTGATGTCAGTTGCTACTTTGCTTCTTTCATTTCTGATTTTATTTGGGCCTCCTGTCTTTCTTTTTTGGTGAGTCTGGCTAAAGGTTCATCAATCTTGTTATCTTTTAAAAGAACCAGCTCTTGTTTCATTGATTTTTTTTTCTTCTGCAGCTTTTGGATGAGATGCTCTGCAAATATCAATTAAAACCTATCTGATCTAGTGTCATTTAAGGTCACCATTTCTTTTTTGATTTTTTTTGTCTAGAAGATCTATACAGTGATGACAGTAGCGTGTTAAAGTCCCCAAGTATGACTGTATTGCTGTCCATCCTTCCCTTAAACTCCACCAAGATTTTCTTTCTTTATTTAGGTGTTCCTGTGATGGGTGTATATATGTGTATAAGGGTTATATCATCTTATTGGGTTGATCCCTTTAGTATTATGTAGTAATCTTCTTGTCTCTTTTTATGGCCTTTGTTTTGAAATCTATTCTGGCTGATATATAAGTATTACTATCCAGCTTTTTTATGTTTCCATTTGCATGAAATATTTCCCCCATCCCTTTACTTTCAGGAAGTAACTTGTTCTGAGGTGGATCTCTTATAGATAGCATCTAGTGGGCAGAAGCCAGGGATTCTGCTAAACTTTCTGTAATGCACAAGACACCCCCTACGACAAAGAATTATCTGGATCAAATGCCAATAGTGCCTGTTGTAGAGGACATAAAGACTACATAGGTAGAATTCAAAGCTTCCGACAATAATATTCATGCTATGGGAATTACTGCACCTTGGCTTAAATTAATCAACCCTTTAGTAGTTACCACATCTGTCACATGTTTATTTGTCTGTCTTTCCCATTAGACTGTGAGCCTCATGAGTGTCGGGATCCACCCACATCTTGATGGTGGTTAAAAGCAGAGGATCTGGAGTTCAACAGACTTGAATTTTTATCCTATTTCTACACTCACTAGTTGTGTGACTTTGGGCTGTTACTTGACCTCTCCAAGCCTTAGTTTTTTTTTTTCCAGTTGTATAATCTGAATAATGTACCTCCTCACAGGATTATTGTAATAAGCTAATCAAGAAAGGCACTTGACACAGTCCTGGCACATATAGTCACTATTTTATTATTGTTATTGTTATCTCCAGCACTAGCCCAGTGCTCTGCAAATGTGTGCAAGTAAATAATGAGTAACTGAGTCACCTTGTTTTGCTTTTCTTATTTCTACAATGGGGCACTGGCTCTTCTAGCCTGACGTGAAATGGTCGTGTAAGGAGGCAATGAGGTTCATGCCCCAAAGAGCCCCCTGATTACATTCACATGGCACCTCTCGGGACCATCTTATCCAATTTTGCTTCAGAAAGGCAGTTCTGTCTTCTAAATGGCCACCACCTACCAGGACACTCTCCACCCCATTCCTGAGTCTTGGGCACGTCCTCTGCAATAGGAACCTCTCCCAGCTATTCCCACTGCCTGTTAAGCAACATATTTTTGATCAATGTTAAAAAGCCTTTGGACCCCTCCCTAAATACCTCATGTGCGCCTGTCTAGTCTGGATAACCTGGCAAAGAGCACATCCGTGAAGTAGTTGGCTAACTTTTAAAGTGGTGGGTGAGGACAAAGCTTTGACAACCTGATTTCTCACCATGTTTGTTTTTGAGGGAGGTGTTCTTAATGGAAGAAAGAACACCTCAACCTTCTAAAGAGCCCCTTGGTATATAAAGTAGGAGTCACACGGTGCCTAAGAATCACTAACCAACCAGGAAGACAGCTGGTGAAGATAAAGTTGAGGAGGAGAGGGGGTCAAGTGTGTTTAACATAGAGTGCACAACTCCATTTATCTGGTTCCTCATGTGTTCAGAGGTTAGCAAACATGTAAGGACACAAACAAAATCTGGAACCATTCTCCTTATCAAAATTTATTTATGGGAAATCAATTGATGCCCTTAATCCTCATAACAACAGCAACAAAAGCCATCATTTTCTTTACAGAGTTCCTCTATATACTTGCTATACACTTGACTTCCTGGTTACAATATACAGTAGAAATCAAGACTAAGTAAGAATGAAGTGATCTGGACCTAGAAGAGATAAGATATGAGCAGCAGAAGGTATTAGAAACAGAGTTGGTCTTATTTTGTAAAAATCATAAAAAAGACTTCCCATTTTCTATTGTTTTAACATTAGGGACTTAACAGATATTTCTACTTTGTTGAATTCCAAACCTAATAACAAAAATAGTAAAAACTAACATATTCGAGTGCTAACTATGTCCTGGATACTTTTCTATATCATTTATATGTATAAATTAATTTCATTCACTCACTTCGCAAAAATTTCTTGACCATCTATTAGGAACCAAGAACTACTCTAAGTTCTGGGCATGAACAATGAACAAAGCCCTCCAAGGTTCTTTCCTTCATGAACCTTACACATTCTTGGGAAGGTCAATAAACAAATAAACAAGCAGGCTATATAGTCTGTTAGGAGACAGAAATTATTGCTATTAAGGAAAAACAACACTGGTTAGAGGGATAGAGTTGGGTGTGAGGAACTGCAATTTTCAATCAAGCATTCAGTGAATGCCTTGCTGAGAAGGTGACATTTGACCAAAGACTTGAAGGACATCTCACAATTCATAAGACCAACCCCAAATAGTGTTGCTGTTGGGTGTTTTTGTTTGTTGTGTTTTACTGAACCTTGGGCCAGTTCCCCAAACTCCTAATAAATCTGTATAAACCTCTACATTTTGTAAAATGATTGAGGCAGGGCCTGGTACCACGCAGGTAAAGCATGGAGTCACCTCCACAGTCCCTGGTCTCCTTTCATGGTGGATTTAAGACCTGTTGATTTTCCATACTACTTGAAGGAACTAGAGATGTGACTCTGAGGGAGAATTGGCATCATGGGCATCTGGAGGGGGTTTTCTCTAGAACCTTATTTTCCAAATAGATCACAATATGTTTCTCCCTTTCTCGCAATTGCCCTAGTTCCCCAAATTGGAATTTCTTACTGATAGAACTGATGTGTATGCTAATACTCAGAGCCTTCTTGTGTGAGAAAAGAAGAATGGAGTCAGGTCTTCGAAGGATTCTGGGGAGTCCCAGTCCCTGAACCTATGAACTGCTCATGACTTTGCTTCTGCCACTTAGTCTGACTTCAACCTAGGCTCTTATTTTCCAAGTTCTTCAGACCCCTTCCCCATGTCTCTCAGCTGCCTGTCCTTCAACACTACCTATTACCCTGCTCTCAGCCAAACCAACTTTGAAAGATGTGATTTCAGTCAGGCGTACCTTAGTTTGATTTTCAATCTGAGGGTCCTTTCTCACCTAAAGCTACTTGTGTGTTAAGGCTGATTTTTAACTCTCCGAGTTGAATTTTAAACATCAAGAAGACAAGAAACAAGTAAGAAAAGCATCCAGGACAGATGGCCCTTGGGAAACTTTGAAATCCTTCCATGTGATGGAGCACATCTTGGCTTCTCTGATTTGCATGTGACAATATCCCTATCATGACACATAGAAAGAAGACAAGAATAGAAGTGCTGGAAGTGTCCTTGTTTATAAAGGAACTGAATGAAAAATTCACTTCTAGGTTCCTCCTGTAGCTCAGGATCAAGCTCAGTTCTGTTTAGTCTTTGTACCAATAAGGACTCTTTAAATATATTTTCTCCATTCTCCATTATTTAGAGGATTTTTCCTCTCAAATATTCATTTAGTAATACTTACATTGCAAGCTATTAGGATGGGGTAAATATTCAATAAATAGCTTAGTGTGATAAATATATCTTCTTTTTTGTCTTTTCTGCACCTTTTTGTCCCCTGGAAATTACCCCATTCTATAAAAATAGCTATTAAAAATATGGTTCACTTCTCCCAATCCTGGGGTGGGCATGTGACTCAGGCTGGACAACTGAGTAACCAACCCCTCTGGCATAATAATTGCTTTGGAGAAGATCTTTTAACTCAAGTTGATCAGAGATTCCCCACCAAATCATTGGAACTGTTGGAATGTGTTGCTCTTTCTTTCCTATGCTTACCAGCCATAAGGATTATGCAAGTTCAAGTTGAGAGCTGCCAGTTATCATCTCTACTACCATGTGAAGAGAGCCACCTGAGAATAAAACCAGCAATTAATACAGATTGATGAAGAGAGGGGAATAATGACCAATGTCCCAGTTCTCCCAAGATAGGCATTTCCCAAGATAAGGCACCCTCAGTGTACCAGACTAACCAGAACAGTTGGTCACACTGGAATAGAGCTGTGGGGATATAATTTTATCACCTGGATTTTGATGAGTCTGAAGACAGTCTACATACCACTTAGTCATGGGAACCAATATATTAACTTCTTTGCTTTGGCAAGTTGAATGAGTTTTTTTTTTTTTAATCGCTTGCAGTTTCCTGATCCCCAACTAATAGTGACATTTCCATTAATCTGTGTTGTTTTACAATTTCCAACAGGTACAATCGGAAAAGCTCAATCACCACCATTATTTTTTAAATTAATGGAGCCCTCAGAACTCAGATTAACCACTGATTTCACCTTCTGGGTTTACAGATACTGAGTCTGAGTTTTATTCTACCACAGATTTTTTCTCTCATTTTTAATTAAGGTATTATATGTGTACATACCTTACCAATTCCCACCCCCACACTCCCAAACATGCCCTCCCTCCCCAGAGTTTTTCATCCATTGGTTATGCTTATATGTATGCATACAAGTCCTTCGGTTGATCTCTTATCTCCTCCATATCTCCCTACCCTCCCTGCTATAGTTTGACATTTTGTTGCTTTACTGTCTCTATCTTTTTGTTCATCAGTTTCCAATGTTCCTTCCTATCCATAAATGAGTGAGATCATGTGATGTTTTTCTTTCATTGACTGGCTTATTTCACTCAGCATAATGTTCTCTATTTCCATCCAGGTCACTGCAAATGATAAGAATTCCTTTTTTTTAAAAAAATTATTGATAATTTACTGAGAGGAAGAGAGAAAGATAGAGAGCTAGAAACGGTGATGAGAGAGAAACATCGACCAGCCGCCTACTGCACACCCCCTACCGGGGATGTGCCCCCAACCAATGTGCATGCCCTTGATCCGAATAGAACCCGGGACCCCTCAGTCCGCAGAACGACACTCTACCACTGAGCCAAACCGGTTTGGGCGAGAATTCGTTCTTTTTTATAGCAGCATAGTATTCCATTGTGTAGATGTGCCGTAGTTTTTTGATCCAATCATCTGCTGACGGGCACCTAGGCTGTTTCCTTAGCTATTGTAGATTGTGCTGCTATGAACATAGGGGTGCATATATTCTTTTTGATTGGTATTTCTAGTTTCTTAGGATATATTCCTAAGAGTGGGATTACTGGGTCAAATGGGAGTTTCATTTTCAGTTTTTTGAGGAAACTCCATACTGTTCTCCACAGTGGTTGCACCAGTCTGCATTCCCACCAGCAGTGCACGAGGGTTCCTTTTTCTCCACATCCTCACCAGCACTTGTCGTTTGCTGATTTGTTGATGATAGCCATTCTGACAGGTGCTACCACAGATTCTTATAGGTTAAACTTCACACCTACTTTTGAAAGAAAGAAGTCAAGAATCAGTAAAAAAAAAACAAAAACAAAACAAAAAAAAAAACACAACAAAACAGTAAAAAAAAAAAATGTTTGTCAACAGAGCCAAATATCAACAGTACAATGATTGAAATTTCTTTTGAGAGTCAAAACCAACTTCTGCGCATGGGCCACAAAGTTTCAATCGCATTGGACATGCGTGCCCGCATATGGTATTTTGTGGAAGAGCCACACTCAAGGGGCCAAAGAGCCGCATGTGGCTCACAAGCCACAGTTTGCCAACCACTGCCATACATGATTGGGACAACATAAAAGTATGAATAAATTGCACAATAAAAAAAATCGAGTAAAAGAAGCCAAACACACAATTATAATTACAATGAAAGTATCATTGTAAATAATTATTTTTATTTAATTTTTTAAAATATTATTTATTAATTTATTATTATTATTATTTTGTTAATCCTCACATGAGGATATTTTTCCATTGTTTTTTACAGAGAGTGGAAGGGAGAGGGAGAGACACAGAGAGAAAAACATCGATGTGAGAGAGATATATCAAGTGGTTGCCTCCTACTTGGGCCTGAACCAGGGCCAAAGTTTGAGCTGTAACCTAGGTACGTGCCCTTGGCAGGAATCAAACCCGGAACATTTTAGTCTGTGGGTGGATGTCCTATCCACTGAGCCTAGGGCTAAATGAATTATTTTTTAAAGTCAAAATACTGTGTGGGCAGTAACATTGAAAGGGAATCTAGAAAGGATTTCTGGGTGCTGGCAATGCTGTTTCTTGATCTGGGTACTGATTACACAAGACTGTTTGCGAAGCTTCATTGATCTGTACAGTTGATTTGTGCACATTAATATCTGTGAATACTATCATTCAACAAACTGTTTTTTTTTAAAGCCAAACATGAGGAAATCAAATGCTTTTGTTTTCATAATTTTCTCTGAGATAAGCCTAGTTTAGAAGGCAAGAACTAAACACTGAATCTCAGGCTATGCGTTTCCTAGCTCACTGACCTTAGAGAAGTTATTTAAACTCTCTGTGCATCAGTTTCCTGGTCAATAAAATGGAGATAACAATAGTGCTCTTCTCTTAAGGTTGCTGGGGTGATTAAATGAGATAATAGATATAAAGAGGTCTAAGCACTTAGGACTCAATAGCTATAGATTGTTGCTGTTGCTGCCATTTTTGCTCAATCTTCTTTGGACAATGAACGTTTCTTGCTTGAACAAAAATCTGAAATCATAATATATTTTAAAATATTATTGTGTTGCCTTGGCCAGTGTGGCTCAGTTGATGAGTGTCATCACATACACCAAAAAATGGCAGGTTTGATTCCTAGTCAGGGCACATACCCAGGTTGTGGGTTTCATCCTCAGTCAGGGCATGTGTAGGAGTCAACTAATAAATGTTTCACTCTCACAATGATGTTTCTCTCCTCCTCCTCCTCTTTCTTCTCCTCTTCCACCTCCTCCTTTTCCTCTTCCTCTTTCTCCTCCCTCTCCCTTTTCTCCTCCTCCCCCTCCTTTTTCTCTCCCTCCCTCTCTAAAAATCAGTTATTTATATATAATCTTGCTACATCCTTAGATTCTGAGACTTGATTTGTACAAAGTCCTCTTACCCCGTGTGCTTAATATATTAATATTCAAATGAAGAAGAAAATAGGAGACAGGATGCCTGTGAATTGAGAAAAATTCCTCCAATCAGTAAGGTCCTAGGAAATTGACCGCTACATTAGAATAAAGTGCACTTTCCAATGGTCTTTTCTTCAGAGAGATGGCCCTACGTAGGTGCTTTGGAGAGAAAAACGCTTTCATCCTTGGTGTTAATGCATCAGCCTTGCAGTGTTCTTGCTGGGCTATTTCTACCCCTGGGATCTAAGCCTTTCTCTGCTTTACCTTCTGGGAATTGTAATACCTTAAGAGTTGGCTCTGTTCTTCTGTTTTCTTGGATATTTGCCAAGCTAATCTTCCAACATTGAAGAGCATTATGAAAGTTAAGCTGCATGAAAAGGAATAATAATTTTGTTCTACCTATAAGGCTTAGGGTCAGTACTGCCTTTATAAATTTGTGTGTGCTTTTTGGCAGCTGCCAAATAGTTTCTAGCCACCATGACTTTACCTCCGCCTTACCACATCGTTGAGCTATTTATTCAATTTAGCGAGGTTAGCTAAGGAACTGCGCCAAAAATTGCTATTAGGAAAAGCTAATCTTATTTACCCCAAAGAAACTAAAGGAGTCTCAAAGTGGCTTTCTGGGAATTTCTTTTTATCTTAGATAAAAATATCACTTTCTCTTCTCCTGTTGAAGCAGAAGAAGGAAACAGGTTTCCAATGTGGTTAAATCATTCAGTTCTAATTGATTTGGGGTCAGAATGAGAATCCACCACAGCTCTCTCCCTCTCTCAGATTTTAAAATTTAAGTTTACAAACAATGAGGTAAGTAAAGAGTTGAGAGTTGAAAATCAGTTACAGATCAGAGATAAACATTGTTTGTAATTCTGCACTATGTTATATACAGTCGAGGACACACTGAATCCCTTGGGAGTATCCTAGAGGAAGTGGATGGAGATCATTATTGCCTGACACAGGAAAAGTTATCCCCTAAGGTGCTTTAAACACCGGCACTAAATCCTTTAATTTTTATCCATCTACAAAAGCTAAAGCAGGTTAACAAAGACTGTTGAGCTTCAGGGTGCAAACTGGAGCCGTGTGAGATTCCTTGGACCTGCCAACACAAAGTTGTTCTTAATTTTAGTAATTTGACGGGCATGCCCGAGATGGCCCAGGCTCCTGGAGTCAATGGCTGCAATAGTTGGAGAAAGGGAGAGCTTTTCTCACCAGCACGGGACATTGATGTTATGCCAATTATGATGACTCAATTTCTCTACATCTAGGTGCCTTCTTTCTTCCATCCTGAGTATAGACTTCCCCTTCCTGTTACTTTATTCATCCCCCATTCTTTATGTATTAAAAAAATATGTCCAAAAGGTTATCGCTCCATTCTAACCAACAAATATTTCTTCCCAAGACTGGGTGTATACAGATCTCTCTAAAATCAAGGGGGAAATGAAGAGCATCTTGAGAGCCATCACTACTTCCTGTCCCTGGATGGGTTAGAGTGAGGCATGTGGACCCCATTTGTCTACTAGACATCATTCCATGAAACGAGGGAGAATGGTTAAATTAAATTCATATAGGGAACCAGTATGTATCTTAGAGCCTGAGCTCAAAGGCAGATAGGTTGATTACAAAATGTGTAACTTCCAGTAGCCTCAGTTTCCTCATCTGTAAAATGAAAATAATAATAATAATCGCTTCATAGGGTTATTGTGAGGAATAAATGAGATCATGGATATAAGGCTGCCGTTTTGTAAATATCAATTTATTATAGTTATCATGGTGTACCTATTAATTCTTCCTGAGGTGATTCGGTGGGAAAGAAATAAGAGAAATATCTCCATTTTGCGGGGGCAGCGTAGACTGTGTTGGAGCAAAGTGATTTCCATCAACCAGCCAATTTAGCCCCAGGTCAGGAGAGAGAGCTCACGTCTCCAGGTTCTTCATCCTTTTTTTCTTTGACGTGGAGCCAAAACTTGGCTGGTGCTTTTTCCTCCCACTAATGACAGCTCCAACCCCAGTCCCCGAAGGCCAAACCAAACTCACCCACTTTTCAACTCGGAAACAAGATCACGTTCCCCATTTTTTGTTTTCTAAATACCCAGTGAGCCAATTTCTGCTGTTATTTTTTTCCTGGGAATTGGCAAGATATGATTTTAAATAGTCCTGCTGTGATGAAAAGAACACTGGCTATGGATCCCAGACCCTGGGCTTCCTTCTGAGAGAGCAGAGCAGAGTGTCTAGAAGGTCGGATTTGGCCGTGTACCATGTACCATGTGCCCTGATTTTCCAGGACATCTTAGTGTATGAATGTAATTTCACACTAATTATTATTAGCACCTCTTTTCACTCCCCAAACTGCCCCAGTTTGGGCTTTAGAATATGTGATCACCTTAACCCTAGAGTTAGGATGTTACACTTAAAGCCTACACCTACTATATACTATTTACATAGCAAGTCACTCCATCATGCCTCAGTTTCCACTGTTGTAAAATGGAAATAATTATAATAATAGGACCCAGCCTTGGTATTGTTGTGACATTTGATAGGTTAATACATATAAAATGCTCAAAATAGCACCTACGTGCTATGTCAGGGTGATCCATTATTTTAAAAAATATATTTTTATTGATTTCAGAGAGAAAGGGAGAGGGAGAGAGAGATAGAAACATCAATGATGAGAGAGAATCATTGATGGGCTGCCTCCTGCATGCCTCCCCACTGGGGATCGAACCTCATCCTGGGCATGTGCCCTGACTGGGAATCGAACTGTGACCTCTGGGTTCATAGGTTGATGCTCAACCACTGAGCCATGCCATGCCGGCTGGGCAGGGTGAACCAATGTTAAGCTCTCACCAGCAAAACCAGTGGACAACCAGCCCCATTTAACAATTTGTGAAATGAGAATGGGGTTTCTACCTTCCTTGTATTATGTAGTTCTTTCAAGGGTCAGAAGAAATATTATAGTTAAGACATATGAAACAATTTATGATTTGAAGTTCATTATTATTCTGGGAGTATGAATAATGCAGAGGAATGGGTTATGGAAGAAAAGGCACCAAACAGGTTGTCAGGAGCTGTGGATTCATTTTCCTTCCTTCTTTTTTAAAAAATTATCTTTCAATTTTTAAATTGATTGGACATTTAAAATTTTTATTTAACTTCATATCCCACTCCCATTTTCCTCTCATCCCATAGATAATCATGACAATGTTTTAATCTTTTTGTATTATTAAAAATAAGTATTGTAATTTTGTGGGTTTTATATTGATTGGTTTATTATTATTATACTAGAAGCCCAGTGCACAAAATCACATGGCCCCACCCACCCAAGCATGCCCCACCCACCCATGGGCGCCCTGCTCTGCCTTGCACGCAGCCTCCTGGACCCTTCTTTAGTCATTCCACCATGACAGTGTCACGACCAATGGGTTTTTATAATAGAGATTATTTCTTAATATTTTTTACTAACACTGCATTTTAAGGTTTATCCATATTTTCATGTGAACATGAAATCTTTTGCATGTATGACCAATACTCATAGTGTATGCCATATCTTATCAGTGATGGACACTGAGGCTGCCTCCAACTACCTGTCCCCACAAATAACACTGCAATGAACAGTTAGTTCATATATTCCTGTATTGGTTAGTTTTGCTGCCATAATAATAATAATAACAACAACAATAATAATACTGATGATGATGAAATACCTCAGGGGCTTCAAACTACAGAGATTCCTTCTTGTTTATGCTAACATGTTGCCACTGCTGGCATCAGGCACCTTCTGATCCCATGTGCCTTTCCAGATCCAGGCTGAAGGAACAACCCTTACTGGGGACAAGCTCCTACAAAGAAAGACGATCAGGGGAGCTGGAGGGAACATGCAAGAACATTCGAAGCTTATGCTCCAATTGGCGTACGTCACTTCTGCTCCTGTTTCAGTGACCAAAGCAGGTCAGGTGGCAGAGCCTGACAGGGGGCAAAAAAGTATCATCTCTGACAGGTGGGCACCAAAAACCATCTGCAGATGGGTGGGGTGGGTAGTCCCCCCAGTGGGAAAGGAGAGTAAATAATGAGAGCTCGGTAAGAATTCCTTTGGGATTTATGGCCAGGAGTGGGATTAGCAGGCCATGGTGGGTGCATATTCTTCGTTTAATAAAATACCCAGATTAAATACTCCTGATACACTGTCATAAGTGCAGTTCTGTGAAATGTGTGTGTGTGTGTGTGTGTGTGTGTGTGTGTGTGTGTATGTGTGTGTGTGTTTTATCCCACCAACATTTATATAATACAGTATCTAATTTTTTAATTTAATAGTTTTAAAGAGATATTTTATTGCTTTAACTTTCATTTATTGACTTTTAATGACTTCAAGCACTTTTTCATTATCTATTAACTTTTAAGTTTTCTTCTTCTGTAATTACCCATTAGGGACTCTTTCCCCATTTCCTGCATGATTGTTTTCCTCTTCGAGTTGAGTATCAGGGTATCATATGCGCTATATATAAATGTCTTTCAATTTTAGTTATTACAAAGATCTTACCTTTTCTACCATCTGTCTTACTAGATGTCCATAATGTTCTTTGTTGAAAAAAATTCTTATTTTTGTTCAGGAAATCTTTTCCTACCCTTGGATCACAAATATGTTTCACTTTCCCCCCTTAATAGTTGATATTTTATCTTTCACATTTAGATCTTTAATTCACTTGGAACCTCCTTAGATAGGGATCTTGTTTTATTTTTTCCCCAAATAGTAAAGCAGTTTCCTCTACTCCATCTATTGAGCAAGAAGACTTTTTCCCATAGAATTGCAATGTCCCCTCTGCCATATATGGGATCCACATATACAAGGGTATGGCTCTCACCTCTCTACAACATTTAATGGATCTATTCACCTATTCTTACACTGATACCAAACTATCACCCTGTAATACATCTCAGAGGCTGTAAGACAATTCCTCCCTCTCCTAAAGTTGACTTGCCTGTTCATAGCTCTCTCTTCCCCCAAAGACATTTCATAATCCATTTTTCAAGTTCCTCAAAAAGCCCAATAGGTACCTGATAGAATTGAATTTATGGATCAATCTGGGAGCTATTGCTGTCTATATAATGTGAGATCACCCATTCAAGCCCATTGAATATCTCTAGTCATTGAATATATCTAGTCATATTCAGATTAGTTTTAATGTTTTTCACTAGAATTTTAAAGTTTTCTCCATAGAAGCAATGTGTAGTCTAAGTTAAATGTTTGTTGTTCCTGGGTATGCACATTAATTTGGGTGAGATTTGGGGTCTAGATTTTACTCTGTCCCTGATTATGCTCTATGATTTTAGGCATGTGATTCACTGCTTTCTGATGTCGGTTTCCTTGAAGTTGCTGGCCCCTATGGTGCTACAGATAATATCAATGACAGACACATATTAAAGTTTCAAAAAGTCGGGTCCTTGCAGAGGGAGGTGACTTAGCGTGCCTGGTACATCATAGGCACTCAATGTATGTTAGCAACCACTGTTATCATGCCTATTTCAAGTTGAGGAAGTGAACACTCAGAGAGGTAAAGTAACTTTCCCTGGCTCACCCAGCTAGTAAGTGGCTGGTTTTGGATGTGAAGGTGAAAGTCCTTGGGTGCAATATGTCCTACCTCAGTCCTTCGTACAGCCTCTGACAATTTGAGTCACCTGCTCCGAAATGCCTGCAGTGGGCTGGTTATCTTGACTGCCGAGCTCGTGCCAGGCTCCCAATATCAGAGGCCATGAGAAATGTCCAGGGCTTCATTGTGCACGTGGCTTCTAGAGTTACCATCAGCTCTGGCCGCATGCGTTTGCTTTTGCAGAACATCATTTTTCCTAGAAGTCCGATGTGTTCCTGGATGCCATTGGCTGATAGTGGAGTCAGATAACAGCCTGGGAAGGCAGCCGACATTTGCAGGACAGGAAGTGGGTGCCATCCAGCCAGCTGGGCGAGAATGAATACCTCTCTCTAACTGCACAGGGAGATGGAGGTAGGGAGCGTGGAAATCTCCAGGGAAGTGATGCCTCCAGGTAGTCCTGGAGCCTGCGAAGGCCCAGCCTGTAGCCAGAAGGAGAAGAGAATGCGGTGAGAGCCTCCTTATGGGTCTTTCTGCTTCCAGGTTGGCTCCTCCACCAAGACCTTTCCAACTGCGAGTGATAGGAGCCCAACTCAAACTAGCTTCACAAAAACTAGCTTAAATGTCTCAAATAAAAACAGAAATGCTATTATATTAATGAACTCCTGGATGGTTTTAGATCCAGAATGTCAGAATTCTTTCACCAGTCTCTCTCTCCCCTCCCTCCCTTCTTACTACCTTTACTCCCCTCCCCCACTACTGGCATCTCCAGGCCCATGTCTTCCTCTCATTCAGCATCCAAATCAGTCCTTGCATAGGACTCTGCTTCTGCTTGTGTCAGGGATCCACATACAGAAAATTCAAGGTTGAGCCATGTAATTGGCTGGCATGTAGGTTATTATTTTAAATATATATTTTTATTGATTTCAGAGAGCAAGGGAGAGTGAAAGATAGTCAGACACATCAGTGATGAGAGAGAATCATTGATTGGCTGTCTCCTGAACGCCCCTCCTGGGGATCGAGCCCACAGTCTGGGCATATGTCCTGATTGGGAATCATACCATGATCTTTTGGTTCATAGGTCAACAGGAAGTGGGTATCACTGGCCTGACTGACCTGTAGATTATAAAAACAGTATTTTCCCCAAGAAAGTCATGGGGAGCCAAAGGAAAAAAAGAAATGGTAGGTGCCCATTGCCTGTTGTACTATTCACAGAGCTGGTGGGCTGACTCCATGACCTGTTCTGTATCATTTCCTGCCATCCTGACCCTCTGCCATCCATCCGGTGCTCTAGACCAGTGTTTCCCAAACTTTTGACATATGTGTACCCCTTCTATAATTTTTGTAATGCTGAGGACCTCTCATCAAGAAAAATGGATGTATTTTAATAACAATCAAAATATATTTATTAATTATTTTTGGTACATACACAAAATAATAATAAACAAAAAATAAAATTATTCATAATAAAATATAAATAAAAGTTATATTATAAGTAACATTTGCACACTGGACTGCCTCACAAGACTGTCTTGACTTGACTCATGAGAACGTAGAATTAGGTGCAGCTAAGCACGGTGCAGTGCATATCCCCACCAAACTCTGGTGCAACGCATACCCCCACCAAACTCTTCCCATACCCCTGGGGGTACGCGTACTACACTTTGGGAAACACTTTGAGACAATGGGTCATGTGCTATTCAAATCAAGTAACACCTTTTATTTTCACACGCTTGGACCTCCATGCTTTCTGTGCTTCTTCCTGAATGCTTTTCTTTTACAGCGTAGTCAGCTTCTTCCTAGAACTTTCTCTAACCCTCCCAGGCAACTTAAATACCTTCTTACAGCAATATATCTCTGGTTATCTTTTTGTATAGTAGTCAGCATTTTGGAGAAGATCAGATTTGTCTCCAAATTAGACCTGAGGTTATTGAGAGCAGGAATTAATTCCTGTCTTGCCAACCTTTGGATGGGTAGCTGTGGCTCTATGGTAGATGCTGTTGTTTGTTTACCAATATCCACCCCTCCTCTCTTCTACTGAGCCCTGGCTTACATTTTATACCCAGCTAAATACTGACTTTTTCAGCTTTCCGTGTAGCCAGTAATGGGCATATGACACAGTTTCTGGCCCCTGAGATCCACTGGGGGATATCTTCTGGGGTGAGGAACAGTCTCTTAGAGATTTCGCTTCCTTGTTAGTAGAGATCAGATGAAGTTGGCACCACTTTTCCCTCCTTCTTCCTGGCTTTGTTCACTTTATTTGGGGGACTGTGGCAACCGTCATGCAAACAAAAGGAAAAGGTCAAGTGTTGACGATGGAAGTTCTGGACCAGTGCCTGCAGCCACCTTCTTCTGGATGTTAGGTCAACACAGCTTGCCCATCTCTGTGGCTTCCCTGCATGTGGGAGATTGCAGATTGCATATAGCCTCCATTTTGTGGAAACCAATGTAGAATAGGGAATCAGGATGGCGGTACCCAACCTGACTTGTACGTTTGAGAATTTGTGCAGTGCCTTAAAGGCACGATATCTCATTAGTGAGTAATTGTGGTTATTTAAAATTAAAGGGTTTTCCTTTTGATGTCCATGTATTCTATTTTGTAACAGTTGCTAAGTTGTTAGCACATACATGCTTATTAAGTCATATGAACCTCACCACTTAATAATAGAACTGTGAGGGAACATTAAGAATGCTTTACCTGAGAAGGCTTGGGAACCTCTGACTTCAACATGAATAAACATTAAAGATGTACTCATGTAGAGTGGAATGAGGAGGGTTATTTGAAGAATAGTAGAAATGCTCTCTTTTATTCTTCCTCTTAGAAAGGAGAGTCCTCTTTAAAAAAAGGAATCCTGGACAATTCTTCTTTTTTTTATGTGCCACATCATAATTGTCATGTTACTTACCACTGTGTTTATGTGACTACGTCTTATGCTGCAGTTTTTTGTCTTAAAAAAGTTTTCTGGCTTCCTCGGTGGCTCCCTTTCCCCCCTATCACAGCTCTCTGAGAAGCACATCTGCCATGACTAAGAGGAAGCACGTGGTTGCGTACCTCCTTCCTTGCCTTCTCAAACTCGGGAACATGAGCACAGGATGACAGGGTGATGAGCTCAGGCGGCATTGGTGACTCCAGCTCTTACAGAGAGGGTATGTTTTCCTACCTCTCTGCCATAGATGGCTTTGTTTCCGACTGTAAACGCTTGGGTGAGCACTTGAATCAGCACAAAGCCAAGCTCATTTGTAAAAATTCAGCAATTAATTATTAAGGACCTGCTAAGTGACAGGCGCATCCTTTCCAATGACTAGCTGCCAAGGACAAGCCTTGCCTTCATCATGCCTGGCCCCGCACCACTGCAGGGATGTGACTCACCCAGGCGGTGAAGACGGTAATGTGTCCTAGGAGTTGTGCGTTATGGCAGCTCTGCCTCCAGCTCTTGTGCTTTAATTTCTAGTGAAATTAGATCATGAAAGACCATTGAATACAGCGATTTAAAGCTTAGGCTTTGGTTCCAAATCCCAGCAGTCTTTACCTGCACTGTCACTCAACGCTCGGAGCTTCTTTTTCCTCTCTTGGGCAGCAGGAATTCTGGAGCCTCAGAAGATTATGGTGAGGATTAAATAAAGTAACGTATATGTGAAGAGCTCTCAACACCACAGTTGGCACCCAGAAAAGACCTGATAAACATTAGCAATTATTATCCTCATTATTGGAATTTATTTGACAAAATTAATATGCTGGGGGAGGGGGTCTTGGTGGGCAGGAGTGACTCAGGAGAGCAGCATAATCACCTCCCTTGTTAGGATGAGCCTTTTGGTTCACTGCTGCATCCAAGTCTAGCCCAGGTCCTAGCACCTAGTAGGTGGTCAATGTATTTATTAAACCTTACATTTTCATAGTTCTTTGTGTTTCTAAACATGATCCCACTCAGACTTTAATTCAACCATCGGGATCATTGTGACAGAAGAAAAACAAAAAGGGCCCAATACTGATGGAGATGTCGCTAGACTTTTGGCACTGTGCTTTCTGTGCATTATTTCACTTAATAGTCCCTGCAGTCTTTGAGCCCCATACTATGGGGAAGGAGGCTGAGGCTTCAGGAGGCTAAGTTATTTCCTCAAAGTCACCCAGCTAGCAAGTGACTCAGCTAGCTAGTGAATGATTAGGAATAGCTAACCAATCAGTAAATACTCATTCAGTTCCAACAGTGTGGCAGCAAGAGCTAAGGACTAGGTTTCAGAGAGTCAGAGGACAGGCAAAGATACCTCCCAGGGAGTTCAAGTACAGAGGAGCACAAGTCCATATTATTCCTGACATCTGGACAAAGGTTTTTTTGCTGTAACTTTATGCTGGAACATTTTCTGGTCAAACCTTAAAACTGAGAAAAACAAACACCAAAAAACTAACAAAACAACAACAACAAAACCCACAACAAAAATATACACACAAAAAGCTCATGTTCTTTGTACAACATCTGGGAGGGGTGTACATATTTAAAATTACTGTTATGATGTTATGATTGTACAGTGGGGTCAACCCAAACAAGTGAAACATTTAGCCACGCCCTCTCAGTGTGTTATGACACAGGCCAGGCTTGGGTTAGGAGCCCTGGCCCCAAGTGCGGTGGTGTAGGGAGCTGAGTAAGGGTATAGGGATCAGGCTGGCTGGGTTTGAGTTCTGGCTCCACCACTTGTAAGCTTGAGTGAGTCACTTAACCAACCTGGGATTTAGTCTTCATATGTAGAATAGGATAATAAAAGTAATTCACAACACGGATGAATTTCCTAAGTATCATGCTAAGTGAAAGAAGCTAGAACAAAAAGCTACATTCTGTATTATTTTATTTACATTTCCATAGTTCTTTATGTTTACAGAGATGGGATGTCTAGAGGTGCAGAGATGCAATTGACCAAAAGGGGAAAAAGCTCACTTTCAGGATTAATGGAAATATTTGATAGCTTGGTTGTGGATACACACACACACACACACACACACACACACACACACACATACACAGACATATATATTCTTGTCAAAACTCATAAAGTACACCTAGAAAGTGTGAATTCTACTGTATTTAAATTATATCTCATTAGAGAAATAAACATGGGTTACCACTATTAAATTAAATTGTACCTATAAAACCCTTAGATCAGCATTTGCTCTTCTTTCCCACGCAGCTTGTTCAAGAATGCACATCTCTGAAAGCCAACAAGAATTCTACAGAATATAGGATGAAAAAATAAAATGTCTTTATGCATTTCTAAGTGTTTAAATCTGTCACTTAATGGAAGTTGACATTACAGGTCCAGAGAAAGTGTGAGTAGATGTTCACTGGATATAGGTGGTAAAGAAGAGAATTGCATGCAGAATGAATAGCATGCATGAAGGCCCGCCTATGTGCATGTGCAGTAACCCTGTATAATCTGGAAACTACATTCAGGTGGCAGTGGTAGAGAGGAGACTACAGTGTGGTGGACCCAAAGAGAAAAGGAGCTGGAAGTCCTAATGGGTTCTCTTTAAGCAAATGCATGTCTGCTCCAGAAGAGAGGACATCAGATGCTGCACAATTGTTGGTGACAACAGAAGAGCAACTCATCGTGTCTCAACTCAACTGCCAACTACTCACATTGGCAGGTCATTGCTCTGTCGTGTTGATGGGGCTGGACATGGTTCTTTGGGGTTTTCAAGGGCTCAATGACAACTGGATTGACCTTTTTTTCTAAATCAGGTCATAGTCACCAGAAACAGCATAAGGCAGAAGCCATTGGTTTGAATTCCAATACTATGGTTGAGTTTTGAGTGGAAATGGGGTCATACTTTCTACTGTCTACAAGTTCATTGCTCAAGTGTGAGGTTAGGCATTACAGATTAAGAAATACCTATTTTATGAGACAATGATGCACAATTTTCTATAAAATGAATTGTCAGTAGAGAACCAAGAATGATCAAATATCTGAAATGTGCTGGGTGCTTTTGAACCTTCTCAACACCCCACATGATATTCAGATGCACACCTCCTGGTTCCAACAGCAGCCCCCCTTCCTCAATACCAGCCTGCCTCTAACAGGTCTTCTCAAAGATCAAAGATCCTAGGGTAGGTCAGTTAGTTTCTCAGGAGCAAAAATGAAAAAAAAAGTGACAAGAAGAAAATGTTTTGTCCTTTCCATCCTCACACCTCACTGAGGCCACTGACACCGAGTTCCAGGCTTAGATTTAAGTGAGGAAAAACTCCCAGGCCTTGGAGCAAATGAAAGAGTATTGCTAGACTATTGTAAACCTGCAAAACCAAGAGGGGCACCTCAGACATTTTGACTCCTGGTCTTAAATAGAAAGAAGGAGAGAAAAGAATATACTTACAGATACAGACACACTTTGAAACAAAAGTGGATGGGAAAGAAAGAAAAAAAAAAAAAGGAAGAAAAAAGAAAAAAAAAAGAAAAGAAAAGAAAAGAAATTTCCTCTTTCAGAACTAGTTAGCCCTCTCCTTTTTTAAGAGGAGGCTCTTCCCCATGTAACAACATTATTCTCTTTGTTATGCCTTTGTTCTTTCATTCCTTCCACATTCCTTCATGTCTTCCTTCCATTCTCCCCCCCCCCTTCTTTCTTTTTTCTTTCTTGTTGTTGCTCCTGTTTCTCCAATCTCTTTCTTAAAGTTCACATTAAAATACCAGCCTTAATCCCCGAGAAGCAGCTCTGTTTTCCCCGCCACTGCATTGCACAACTTGTGGTATGGCCCCGTGCCACCACTAGCTATGCAGCGAGCTTTTACGTGGCCAAAGAACATCTTGTACAATGCCACTTTTTATCAAAACCAAATAGCATAACAATGCATACAGGGCCCCGTTCACATCGACCTCATAAGATTTCACTATGATAAAAACACTGAGGTTGAAATATAAAAGCCATCCCCATTTGAAAATAAATAACCCTGTTCTTCTCCGGGACCTCTCCCCCTCCCCCACCCTGCCCAGGTCCCTTCCTGAAGCCCCCACTCCTCCTCCACTTGCTCACCTCCCCACCCTCTTGTCAACAAGTGCTTCCCATGGCCTCCAACTGTTCAGGTTTCACCAGTCTGGTGACCCATTAGGATGGGGTTGCACCACACTGGGGTGGGGATTGAGGGGAGGGAAGGAAAAGGCTTGAGCTGGAAGCCCACTGAAGCTGGGTTTGACTTGTCGGCTGTCATGGTCTCCATAATCCTGGCAAGACGGGAATTTCTTAGAGATGAGTGTTCTCACTGTTCGAATCAGAACAAGAAAAAGGGAGAGGAACATCAGCCCACGTGACTAAGTTTCAGCCCCCTTTTCAAGTGTTGCCTGGTCCTGCTTATCTGCCTAGAGGTGTCCTTAGCTAGAGCCTTTGAGGAGGAGAAGAGGAGTCAGAAAAGCACTGACTAGACAGCCAGGGTCAATGACATAGGCCAGATTGCCATGGCATTACATGGGCATGGCATTAGATGAGGGAGGCATCCATGAAGGATGGCCTTTCCTCTCACTGACCCCCTCCCAAATGATCCACAGCAACCGGGTTGAAAGGAACTCAGACCTCCCTCTGCCTTGACTTATCATGACCTTAATCTCCCAGGGAAATCATAGGGTTCCCAACGGGAAGTGGTCATGCTCTCTCCCTGAGCATGGAGTCAAGGTCTTTGATGCTGGGTAGGTAGGAGGGAGGACTGGAAATTGAGGTGACTTGCTAAGGACTGACAAGAAGGATAATGCCCCAATTAGAAAGTCCTTGTTCTTTCTCCTAAAACACAGGCTCAAGACCAAGCCTTCCTATCTATCTAGTTTGTGAATATCACTCATGCATTCATTCATTTATTCAAAAAAATAGTCATTGAACTGTCAAGTGGCAATGCCCCAATTAGAAAGTCCTTGTTCTTTCTCCTAAAACAGAGGCTCAAGACCAGGCCTTCCTATCTATCTAGTTTGTGAATATCACTCATTTATTCATTCATTCATTCATTCAAGAAACAGTCATTGGATTTCTACTATGGCTCTGGGGGGGGGGGGTGAAATTTACACGAGACAAAGTCTCTGCTTTCATGCCAGAGAAAGAGATATACAATGAATAAATAAGTAAAACTTAAAAAAAAATCAATTCAGATAGGAATGAGTGCGATGAGGCCCCCTTCTCTGCCCCCTAACAAACAAACAAACAAACAAAAACACACAACACAATAGGATATGGGAAATAAACAAACGTGGGAAATATGTGACTACTTTAAATTAGGGTGAACAGAAGCCATCTCTGAAGAGGTAACATTAGGATGAGACCCACGTGAGGAGACAGAGGCAGCGGAAGAGCATTCCAGACAGTGGGAATAGCAAATACAGAGGCTTGGAGGTAGTCACAAGCCTGGCAAGTTGGGGAAACACAGAGAAGTTTCATTGAGGCTAGAGTGAGTGACGGGGCATCGAGGGTGTTCCAGGAAGTCAAGGAGGCAGGGCCCACCTCCAGGCGCCTTCCTGTCCCCTCAGCCACTGGGCCCATTCACAGTGCCCTGCCCCTAACTCTGTGCCTGGGTCCACCCAGTTACAGGGTACCTGGCGCCGGGTTGGAAAGTCTCTACTTTCTATTGCATGGAGGAGACTTAGGGCCCCATGTGGCCCCCACCCCAAGAGGAACCCAGCCCCCTATGGCCTCGCCCAAGCACCAAGCACCGAGATTAGTGAGCGATTTCTCTGGGTGTCAGCCCTTGGGTGTGAGACTTAAACTCTTAATTCCAAGCCATTACGACATGGGTATCCAATTGCTGCTGATTACTTCAAATGGTTTGCTTGTGTGCACCACATTTTGTCAATGAAGGGTTTCTCTCCTGGCTTTGGTTTCAAGTGAGTCTGGTGTTTGCTGAAACTCCGGTTTATTGTGTTTTTTAAAAGCACAGAAATAAAACACACACACACACACACACACACACACACACACACACACACACAGATGAATGAAAGAATGAAAAGGGCATTGAATACCTCATTAAAAGTCTCCCTGAAAGGGAATATGGGTGCGTTTAAGGAAAAGGACTATTAGAGTGTGTGTGTTTTAGGGAGACAGTAAAGCTGCTGAGAGTGTAGGCTCTGGATTTAGCTGTCTAGCTTCAAATCCTGGCCCTCTCACTTGGTAGCTGAGTGATCCAAGCATGTTACTTGTCATCTGTGTGCCTCAGTTTCCTCCTCTGCACACTGTGAAAAGTAGCAGCACCTTTAGTGTGATTGTGATGATTAAAGGAGTCCATACATGTGAGGTGCTTAGAGCAGTGTCTGGAAAATTATACCATCTCAATGACTGCATCTTTCACTGCTAAAGGAGCCGCGTTGGTGAGCTCCCAGCTTTGTACTGACCATGGCTTGGTTTGGCTGATCAGTGGGACCTCAGGTCCGACTGGTAGCTAAATCTCTTTCTGGAATCAGACCACACTCCTAATCCCAAGTCACTAAGCTCAGGGACACAGGCATTTGGTCCCAGATGGGAGTAAATCAAAAAGTATACAGAATGCATCACAGGTATCTATCCTTCCTTCTGGGCAGGAAAGCTCAAGGCCATAGTGATGAGGGAGGGTCCTTCTCCGGCCTGAAGTAGAATGCATTGCAGCTGTGAGACCCTGGGCTTGGCACCTGGACCACTGATCTATCAAGAAAAATCTAATCCCCAGAAAGTTGTGTCTAGGTCTGTGCTTTCAAAAGAAGAAGGAGGAGGAGGAGGAGGAGGAGGAGGAGGAGGAGAAAAAAACAACACACAAAACTATTTCTAAAGCAACTGATTGATTCAAATGAAATCTCACCAGGAACCCCCAACAAAACCAGCACAAGGTCAAAGAGCTGCACCTTCTCAGTCACCCCTTTTCTCTCTGTGACTGTCCCGAAGCTGCTGTAGGAAACACCAATGCAGGCTTAGTTATCAAAAGCCCCCAAGAGAAGAAGTCTGCATCAATTCCCTCAGTTACTTACCCTCTGGCACTCTTCTTAATTCCATATTAAAAATAACATATTACAATAATAATATATGGACATCATTTTTAAAAGTCAGTCTTATAATGTAAAGCTGCGGTTCCTGTTCTACTTCTGCCTACCCTTAAACTGCTACTCACCTTTTAGCTATTTCTTTGGAATTTCCCTCCCTATCTTGAAATGACATGCTTATGCTGCTAGTATCAGCCGTGGGCAAACTACGGCCCGCGGGCTGGATCCAGCCAGTTCGGCTGTTCTGTCTGGCCCGCAGAGCCGAAAGAGCAGAGGGTTCTCTTGCTCTCTCCTCCGCTCCTTCACCAGCAGCCCAAGATAAGAGTGCCAGCATGGTCAGGTTGCTTTTGTTCCGGCCCTCCGGTCCAGTTTAAGAACCAATTGTGGCCCTCGAGTCAAAAAGTTTGCCCACCCCTGTGTTGTTTTCAGTCTTAGACATTATCTTTTGACTTACTGTGTTGGGGTATCAGGACCCAGCCACCTTTTGTTTGCTCCTGTCCTATCCGCCAACACACACACACACACACACACACACACACACTTTCCCTCCCCTGTTCACTCACATATAGCTACATCAAATGTTTAATTCAATATTAACATCCCAAAAAATATTGTTCACAGATGAGCCATACGACACCCCATGGTTATATTTCCTTTCCAGAATATTTTTTTCCTGTAGTTAACAATTGCCTCAGTTTTCATTTGTGGTTTTGTGTACATTAATTCATCCCCCAAATTCACCAAAGCTATAAAACTTCTCCCAGTGAGGTCAAATCCCTCCTGTAGCCAGAGGGTTCCATTTTCTCTTGGGGTTCCTCCGGGAGAACCTCGGTCCTCCTCCCATTGTCTATGCTGGTTGCTCTGTAAGTCTGCTGTGCTGCTCATGCTATGGTCTACTTCTCATCAACGTCCTGAGAACTCCCTAAACCTGTCTCCTGGGCTGGTCCCTGGTTCCCAGATTTCATGACTTGGTTTCCTCCCCTTTTTCAGTGAAATGTATTCTTTTGCAGTGTCCCAAAGAAGGTGCATGGGAAGTGACTTTTTTTGAGACCATGCTCACATGATCTCCAGCTGGCAGGTCAGTCTTCTTTCAATGGCATTTGTTAGACCCTTGCATTTTGCTCTGTCTGCCCGAGACTTGAAGAATAGGTTTGTGTTTAACTCTGTAAAGGAGGCACGATCCTCCACCTCTCTTGTGAAAGGGTTCCTGGAGACATAACTATCTGACTCTGGGGAGATGACATGCCCTCTACAGCAAGATAAGGCAAGAGATAATTAGCACTATCCTTCATGTGCCATCCATATTTTCACTTAGCAAACACTTGGAGAATAGTGCGTATACCATGTGCCCTGCACTGTGCTCAGGGCTGGGACTTGTTTTGATTCGGGATGCATAATCCGTATGCGTTTATTTTGACAGGTTCACATGGAGGCCTCAGGCCATATGGCAACACTAAGACTTTTCTTTCAAGCGACTCTTCTCAACTAGGTCAGCTTCCCTTATTTTAGTCAGCAGAAGCCAAACTCAATAGGTGAGCTTGCCAAGAGGAGAGCATAACAATGAACACCAGCCTCCTGCAGGTGCCACTGGGCAAACAAGATAGAAGATCTATTGTCTAGAGTTTAGGGGCTCTGAGGGGTCAGAAAAAGCTTGACTCTCCTGCTCAGACAGAGAATGTTCCAGAACTTCTGTGCTATGCTCCATGGGAAGTCCACGGAGCTCCCGGTAGGTGGCCCGTTCCTTCCTCAGGAGCCCAAATGGAGTGGATCTCAGAGGAGGATAACGACATAGGACATAGTAACAACTGTGTACAAACAACAACAACCATAATCGTTGTTATTGTAGCTGGTGAATCCAGAGGAAAAATACCACTTTAAGAGGGTGATTTAGAACACTACTGCTATGCTAAGGACTCAGTAACATTAAGTGATCACACTCACATCTGCTTCAGATCCCAGAGATGGTTTTCATTATCAGTAAAAGAACTTCCAAGAAAGGGACCCAACCAAAAGTACGGGCTACTGTACTTAAAAAAAAAACAACACAAGGATTTCTTTTCTGACCTTAGACTTTATCCCAAGGAAATAATGAAAGATACGAAATGATGAAAGATGTGAGAAAGGATATAATCTTAAAGATATTTACTGAAATACGGCTATAAAATTATAAACTAAAACCAGCCCAAACATCTCCCTGATTAAGAATTTGGCTATAACCTCAAGAAAGATGTTTATAATCTATCCTATTTTGTACATTTTTAAATGTACATTTATACATATATGTACGTACATACACACATATAATCAGAAGAAGAGAGTGAGAATACCAAGGAGTTAAGAATGGTCATCTCTGGGTTGATGGAATAATGGTTGGTTGGTTTTTCCTTTTCTTCACTTATTTTCTTACCTATTATTTCCACAATAATCCCACTTTGCTTTTGCAATAAGAAGACAACAATGTCAAGTATTTTTTAAATATGTAGGGTAAAGGAAACCGGAAGGGCTTCAGTAATCTTGAAAGAGGCTTCCCAAAAAGGCATGATTTCCCAGGATCCCCCTCTTTGCAACCCTTACTCCAGAAGCCTATGGTTTCTGGCTTGCTGGAGCACATGCTTGAGCAGCCAAGGCTGCAGGTGGCCAGGAGGTTAGGTGTTGGCTGTGGCCACAAGGGTCCCCCCCACCCACATAAGGTTGGTGAGTCAGGGCTTGCTCTATGCTGTTACAAGACGCATCCAAGCATCAAATCTGAAGTTCACAGAAAGGTCATCTCCCATCAGAAGCCCTTACAAAGGTGAGGATGTGGTAGAGGAAGCCTTTCCTTAGGGCAGATTATGGAATCCACCCCACAGCCCTGAACTGCATTTCACCTGCCTTCTAGTTAACATTTAGCTTAAGGGCAACTGTGCTCACTACCTGTCCCAAACTGACTGCTCATTCACAGAACAAGATATTGACCATTCACAGCCATCTATTGATCATGAGCCAGACACCATGCTAGATTTGTCTATATATATTGTTTCCCAATTCTTGCAATGCTGTAAGCCAGACGTAATTGTCTCTACTTTTCAAAGCAGAACATTGAACTCAGTGACATGCCCAGCATCTCATATGAAGGAGCAGAGCTGAGATTTGAACCAGGTCTGTGTCACTTCACACACAAGGCTGCTTTCAGTTCTTCTGCTCACAGTCTAGCATCACCCATAGACTGCCTTGTGGTGGACCCCTTTGTTTTCAGCTGTGTCAGGAACTGTGTCTCCCTTCCTCTGGGATTCATGGAGTGCCCACCATGTACTGGACCATTATGAATGAGGGAAATCAAAGTTCAGGGCTAGTGAAACCATGTTAGGAAGAATTGCAGCTTCCCCCTCCATCTTCCACCTCCCTTCAACTCCTGCCCCATCCTGAATGTCTATGGTGATATTCAAAATTCCACCAAAGCTTCAGGGTATTCTCAGGCAGTGGTGGCGGGGAGGGCACCTGGGTCTCCTCTGGTTGTTTCTTCATCTGCCTGTTCTGCCTTGACACCTGTCTTTCCTCACCTCAGTCCTCAAGGCCAATCAGTCCTCTGGGCTTCCTTTTATTCCTGAGCATCCCCACCTCCAAGGCTGTGTCCCCAGTGTGTGTGCTGCCTGGAGTATCTGACCCAGAGGAAGCACTCAATAAATAGTTGTTGAATGAGTCAACGCATGGCAAATGGATGCATGAATGCCTTCCACTTCATCTAGTTAAGTCCTGCCCTTCCTCCAGGGTCAAACTCCAGTCCCCTCTCCCATCTCTATGAAGCCTTTCCCCCAACATCCCAGCCCACAGAGCAAATGGTTCACTCACAACACACAAAACCACGTGCTTGCCACTCAGAATACTCTGTCTTATAGGTGGCAGGTGTTTTGTGTGTCCTCCACCATGAAGGTAGGGAATGTGTTGCATTATTCAGTGATGCTGGAGCCAGAGAGAACTGGGTTCAAGTCCCAATGCATCACCTCCAAGAGGACTGACCTTGAAAAGGTTGCTTAACTCCTCAGAGACTCAGTTCCTTAATCTGTTAAAAAGGGACAATGCCCACCTTATAAGTAAGTTGTGATGAGAGCTGAGTGCCCTTTCTCACAAGCATCAATGAGTCAAATTACAAAATAATGTGTAGAGCATGACCCCATTTTCATAAATTTTGTAGATTTTCAGACTTATAGATGTGTTTGTGTGTGAGTACCTATATAAAGTCTGGAGGTATACACACTTAACTATTAACCTTTATAGTTAAAACCACTGTGAGTATTCTATATAGTAGTTGTTTGTATGCATGTAAAAATATGAAAGGCAAAGACTGACTTTTTCACTTACAATGGGTTAATTATTCAGTGGTAACCAACTCAAAATATCAGTGCTGGAAGAACAAGGTTATTCCTCACTTGTGGGAAACTCATGTCTACTGTGCTTCTGGCAGGCTCTACACATTCAAGGTCACGAAGGTGCAAAGCTGCCAGACCACTGCCATCTCAAATGTTACCAGGGAGCTGTTGAAAGGAAAACATAAGAGGGAGAAAGCCTTTGCTCACAGCTCTTGGACAAAGTAAGTGACATGGCTACACTGAATTTCACAGAAAGGTCATCTCCCATCAGAAGGCCTTGTAAAGGTGAACTTCAAGCGCACAGAGAGGTGAAATCTCCTCTTGTGCCTGAAAGGAGGGAGAGTCCAGATATCTATGAAGTACTTGGCTGACTATACCACTGACTTAGCTTTATGTCTCTACTTGAGATAATGTTGGGCGCTTCGTGGTCACTCTGGTAATACAGATGGTTTAAGGCCATGCAGTAGAATTCAGGAACTGTTTAAAATTCTGGAGGAAAATATAAAAACAAGTAAGGCTTAGTCTATTTAATAAGAAGTTAGCCAGAGACAAATATACATACTCCAGCAATGACAGTGGATACAGTGACACGAATGGTATAATAAAGTTATAACACTCTATGGAAGTGTATTAGTTTCCTATGGCTGCTGTAACAAATAACCACATAGTTAGTGGCTTAAAACAACACAGATTTATTATTTTACAGTTCCATAGGTCAGAGGTCTAACACAGGTCTTGCTGAACTAAAATAAAGGTATTTTATTCCTTCCTAAAGCCCTTGAATTCATTTATTCATTTATTTGTATTCCTTCCTAAAGCTCTTGAATTCATTTCCTGCTCATTCAGTTTGTTGGCAGAATTCAGTTCCTTGGGGTTGTAGGACTGTCAACCCATGTTTTTCTGGCTGTCAGCTGAGGACTGTTTCTAGAAGCCACCACATTCCTTGGTTCATAAACCCCTCCTTTATCTTCAAAACTATTAGTAGTGTGTCTAGTTCTCATCTCTCTGACCCTCTTTTTTTTTTTTTTTTTTTTTTTTTACTTTCCCTTTTAAAGACACAGTGATAAGATTTAGACTACCGGACACAACAAGATGGCGGCAGAGGTAAAAGCCTAACTGCAGCCGCCCTCAACAATTTAAAAAAATACAACTAAAATATAGAGTGGACACTATCCAGAACTACAGGAAAGTTGACTGACTGGAAATTCTACAACTAGAAGGAAAGAGAAAACCAGAAGGAAAACCAGAGGAGCCGTAAAAGCCTGAGGTACGGAGGCGCGGTGCGCGCGGGGAGAGGACTAAGCCGGAGAGGAGGGGCGGCGGAGTGCCTGGCTGGCGTTCCCTAGCGGGAAGGAGATAAAAGCTTCGGACTGTGCTGAACCCCAACTCCGACTGCACTGAACCCCAGTTCTGGGCGAGACCCCGGGGGTCCCAGGCTCATACAGAGGGAATCTGGGCTGTAAGGCGGAAGCTCAGCGGAACAGCGGCGAAAGGCTGAGCCCCGGAGTCGCGCACATTGCGCGCAGAGGAGGGACTGTTGGCTGAGCTGCTGAATTGCCCCAGCGGGAAGGACTCAAAAGCTCAGGAATGTGCTGAGCCCCAGTTCTGACTGCACTGAACCCCAGTCCTGGGCAAGACCCTCGGGCCCCAGCCTCATACAGGGGGAATCTGGGCTGTAAGGCAGAAGCTCAGGGGAGCGAAAAGCAGATCCCCTGAGTCGCGCACTTTACGCGCACAGAGGACAGACTGTTGTTTGGGCCGCGAGACCGCCCTAGCGGGAAGGAGACATAAGCTCCGGACTGTTCTTAACCCTACTTCCAACTGCTCTGAACCCCAGTTGTGGGCTTGTTGGGGGAGAGACTACACTGTCTGGAAGCGGGCGAAGCTCCAGGGCGCCTTTCTCTCAGAGGTGCTTGCAGCGAGTACCAAAGGACACTGAGGTACACTGAGACTCAGGAACCTCAGAGGGCGGGGCTAACCGGAAGCCAAGGCTGTAGGTTCCACCCTGAAACTCTGCCCCATCCAAGCTGAACTCAGAGAGGCTTTTGCAGGTTTCCAAGTCTAGTGGAATAAGGTTATCTCCTGGCATAGACACAGCTGATCCTCCCAACCTACCAACTCAGGGAAGCAGCGAAAATGCCGAAACGAGGAAACAGATCACAAACGAAAGAAATGGAGGACAAAAAGCGACGGGATATAGAGTTCAAAACCACGCTTATAAGGTTGTTCAACAATCTCCTAGAAAAGGCCGATAAAATAAATGAGACCTATGAGGATATGAAAAAAGATCAACAAGAAATAATAAAGGGTCAACAAGAAATAATAAAAGGTCAACTAGAAATAAAGAATACAATCTCTGAAATAAATAATATTATACAGAGTCCTAAAAACAGAATGGAAGATTGTAAGAATCAAGTCCAAGATTTGCAACACAAAGAGCCAGAGGACACTCCTCCACAGAAGCAAGAAGACAAGAGAATCCAGAAAGTTGAAGATAATGTAAGAAACCTCTGGGACAACTTCAAGCGAACCAACATCAGAATTATGGGCATCCCAGAAGATGACAGAGAGCAAAATACCGAAAACATATTGAAAGAAATAGTGACAGAAAACTTCCCCCACCTGGTGAAAGAAATAGATTTACATGTCCAGGAAGCACACAGAACCCCAAACAAAAGGAATCCAAAAAGAACCACACCAAGACACATCATAATTAAAATTCCAAGAGCTAAAGACAAAGAGAGAATATTAAAAGCAGCAAGACAAAAGCGGGTAGTTACCTATAAAGGGACACCCATACGACTGTCAGCTGATTTCTCAACAGAAACCATGCAGGCCAGACGGGAATGGCAAGAAATATTCAAGGTGATGAATAGCAAGAAGCTACAGCCAAAAATACTCTACCCAGCAAAGCTATCACTCAGAATCGAAGGCCAGATAAAGAGCTTCACAAATAAATTTAAGCTAAAGGAATTCATCACTGCCAAGCCAGAATTATATGAATTGTTAAAAGGGGTTCTTTAGGAAGAGGAAGAAAATAAAGATAAAAATTATGAACAAACACGTAACTATCAACAAGTGAGTCTAAAAACCAAGGGAAGTAAAAATGATGAACAATATTAACTGGTGAATATAATAGAATCAGAGGTATGGGAGGGGAGTGGACTGATGATTCTTGGGGAAATGGGGAGTGGAGCGGAGCGGGAAGAGACTGAACATAAACTGCACCTATGGATGAGGACAATGGGGGATGGGGAAAGGGCAGAGAATTGAATGGAAACTTGGTGTAGGGGAGCAATGGAGGGGGGGGAATGAGGAACATTTGTAATAATATGAACAATAAAGATTTATTTAAAAAAAAACAAAACAAAAACAAAAACAAAAAAAAACAAAAACAAAAAAAAACAAACAAACAAAAAAAAAGATTTAGACTACCCAGATATCTCAGAGAAATCTCCCCTCTCAAGATCCTTAATATTTTTTAATGTTTTTTTTTCATTTTTTATTAAGGTATTATATGTGTACATATCTTACCAATCCCCCCCCTACTCCTATACATGCCCTCCCTCCCCAGAGTTTTGCGTCCAAAAATCTTTAATCTTAAGCATATCTGCAAAGTTCCTTTTGACACGTAAGGTAACATAATTATAGATTCCAGGGACTAGGATATGAATATATTTGGGGAACCATTATTCTGTCTCCCAAGGGAGTTTTTAAAACCATATATATATATATATATATATATATATATATATATATATATATATTGTATATGTGTTAACATAGGTGTCTGTGTACATATATATCATTGTGATTGAGTCAAGAAGGGAAATATTAATTCCCAATAGGAAGACAGGGAAGACCTGATCTGGCCAGAAGGAATTTACTTAAACTTGAACAGACAGCAGTGGGGGGATTGCAAACTGAGGGTGGAGCATGCATAAAGAAGACAGTCTGTGTCTGGTGTGTTCACGGAACTGAGAGTTGGCTAGTGTGCCTGCAATGGGGGGAGTGGAGACATGGGAGGTTAGGCAGAACATGAAGGTGAGGCAGCTTGACTTTGTGAGTTTGGGGAGGCAGCATGTTGCTGGAGATGAGCCCGTGGGGGCTGTGAAGTCAGACGGACCTGGGTTTGAGTCTCTGCTCTGCCACTTTGTTGGGTGATGATGACAAGTTGACAGTCGCTGTGCATGTCAACTGCCTCGACTGGGAACAGAAACTGCTAACAATAGTACCAATTCCACAGGGTTGTTGGGAGGCTTAATTAAGATAACATCCAAAGTGCTTAAGATGTAATGAAGGGTGCTGCCATTAGATTCACCAGTCATGCCCTTCCTGCTGTGGCTGGGCCACCTGCACTGAAGGCACAGAATCTGGGAGAACCAGACAGGTGTCTGTAGGAGAATTCTGCCCAGCCTCCTCACCCACCTCCAGAGCCAACTCCATGCGTTGTGTGGGTGACTTTCCCACACACCAGATGCCTTTGTTGTGCCCTGGGGGGAGAGCCTGGTTTAGTCTGCACAAGCTGCCCACCCTGAACTTGTCCTGGCACTACACTTAACCATGAGGGACAAAGGGACAGTATGAAGACCAATCCTCAAACAAAACTGTGTTCCCGTACCCTGAAAGGGGGCTCTTACCAACACATTCTTCTATGACCCCAGGTAGTGAGGTTGGGTGTCCAGATCTTTGTTTTCGCAGTCTACACATTTGGGGCTCTGCCTACCATGATGTGGGTGTTCTGCATAATTGAATTGGAGTAAAGTGTTTAGAACCCATCTTCAGAGGATTTGGGGGAGGACACCCATAGGAAGCTAGTATGTATGCATGTGTACATCGATAAATTTACTTCTCAGAATTGTTGATTCCGAAGCACTTTGTAACTCTAAGCTAAAAAGCAAATGAAGGAGGAGTAACAGGTGTATCAGAATTAACAATAAGCTTTCAGTTTTTAATTTTCTCTGCAGGGCTCTGGAGCTAGTATAAACCCTGCTAAGAGAACCGCACAGGACTTCAAGCTCGTATTGCCCCCAACAAGGCAGGCAGCAGATCGGAGCAATGCCTGTTATCCTCACCACCACAACCTCCACCCCAGCTATGATCGTTTTTTATCATACGGCCAAGGTGATAAGAAATAATTTTGGAAAAGACAAATTACTAAACAAGAAGATTCAGGTACAGACCCACCTCCTAGATAAAAACCATTAAGATTTTATCATTTCCTTTTCATTTTATTCCCACACAAGCACTTTTCAATTTAACCAAAACGAACTGCCGGTGCATACGCCATCTTGAGAAAATGAATATTTATTAAGCACCAGTATGCCACCTCTCTGAACCCTCGTTTCCTGCCGTATATCTTGCAAGGTATTTGTAAACTGGTGATATATATGTAAACATGTTCCATACATGTTAACAATTATCATTATCACAAACCAGAATCATAATTACTATTATCTTGCTTCATCATCACAGAAACTCTGCCAAATGATAACAGATGAAAGAAACAAACGAGGCTCAGATAATTAAGTCATTTACTCAGTCTACATAAGTTATAAGGTGTAAATTCAGGATGTGAACCTAGATTTATTTGATTCAAAGCCCAATATCGGTGTTGCCCCAAAAAGGCGAACAAAGAGAGAGAGAGAGCAAAGTTTCCATAGGATTTTTAGTCTGGGCTAAGATGGTTTGCTCCAGAACCTTCTTGGTGCCATCAACTAAACTGATTTGTAGTCAATCGTTTCAATCCAGATTTTTTGCTTTAAAAATTCCCTTTGGATAAGGACCTGTGAGAAAACCACAACTATTCAAGATGGACTTCCCAAACCCTGGACACCTCCAATCCTCCCTGGCTGTCTTTATTTTAATCAGTCAATTCCTTGTTAATAATAACCACTCAACTATAAATTGGAAGTCTTCCAGTAACCAACTGGTTATTCCTTATAAATACTCTGAGATTGGCCACTGCACCCCTATACTTCTCTAGACCCTCATTAGAGTCATAATTGAGAACTGACTTAAACAAAGTTCAAATTTGTCATTCATTGGTACTTTATTAGACTTCATTCATTTGGTTCCCACAGGCCTCCCAGCTAGAGTGACTTGAGCAGGATTCAACCTTTTAAAAGTCATCTTTGCTGCTCTGTCTCACACATAGGCACACATGTGCACATTACATACACACGCACATTCACACATGCATGCACACATTGAGCCACTGTGAGTCATGTGTTGGAATATCCCAAAATCTGGCACCATATCCTGGGCTAGCCCAGATCACACCAGGGCAAAGGTTGGCTTGGCACACAGCTTGGCTGTCTGAGGCATGTGGATCCAGGTGGAGTTAATTAAGGAAGAACTGGCTTCCAGCTCTTAATTAATATGCTCCTCCTACATCTAGGATGGTTGTTCCTCTTCAGTTCCTACAGAGGGAGCTAATGATGAAACTCAAGCAAGACAAGGGGCTCGGGGGCAGCGCCAACAGATCCTCCAGCTTTCATGAACTGCAGGATTGTGTGAGAAACTTCTCAAAGAGCACCATTGCTAGGTGCCTGGCATTCCACCATCTCTATGGATTACAGCTTCAGAAGACCCTCTGTTAAAATGCACATACTTGGGTGGGTTGTCGGGGAGTAAAATAAAGCATATTGATCAGTAATGCTTTCATGTACATTATTGCATTGGTCTCATGTAAATCATTTAACATGAACCAGGGCACATAAATTGTATGGGAGGGTCTCTGGAGACAAGTGGATTGGGGAGAAAGACAGTAGGGACACAATGGATCCTGGGAAGGTATGTGTGATAGCTGACTTCCTAACCTTGATTCCCACTGGCTGATGAGGTAAAGACTGCAGGCACTGTTGGTGACCTTAGCCAATCCTTGGACTATCTTAGTGACTCAGCCACACCCTGAAGGCGATCAAGGTGACCTACAGCTCGGGGCATCTGGGTGCAGAATTAATTAATGACTATGAAGAAGCTTGAAACACAAGCCCACTGATATGCAAGGCATGATTATTAAGTTATTAGGAGGACTTGTTAATTATCATTTCAAAAGTCACTAATGGAAGCGGGCAACTACCTGTTGCTCTAGATGTGGAAAACCTTGAGGGAGCTGTGGAAAGGGGTGGGGAAGGTGGAAGGAACAGAGGTGTAGCCTTCACTACTTGTTCTCAGCCTGCGCTGGAAAACTGGGTCTTTCTACTACTCATGGAACAATAGTGACATGTATTAATAATATGAAGGTGGTATCTGTACTGGGTTTTCTGGGCTTCTGACTGGGCTGTTGGTCTTTTCACCATGATCCTACCTGACAATTAGCTCTCCCAGGAATTGGGACTCCCAAGCACTAATAAGAGGAACCTGTCTGTGGTGGCTCCACACCTACTGTAGGCAGGTGTGAAAAAGTGTTCTACAGACCAGGTCGGAAGGAGGAACTCAAGAAGGGTGAGGCTAAACTCAGCCACTAAGACAGGTAGGTGGTTTTGTGCAAATTATTCCTTAAACTTCTTAGCCTCCATCTTTTCATCTAAAAAACTGGGGGGTCAAAACCCCTATCTCAGTTTTATCCTCCAAGGATTAATGTTAATATTGAAAGAAACAACAGATATCAAAGTTCTTTGTGCAGCATAAAATGCTAGTTGACTATCTATACTATAAAAGAGTAATATGCTAATTAGTCTGAATATCTTCCAAACATCCTTCCGGACAAAGCCACAGTGGCTGGCGGGGACTGAGGCATAGGCAATTAGGGGCAACCAGTATGCATGTAGAGTGGTTAGGGGTGATCAGGCAGGCAGGCAGGTGAGTGGTTAGGAACCAGCTGTCATGAATTGCAAGAGGGATCCTGGAATGGAAAGGTTGCAGGCCAGGCTGAGTGATCCCACCCCCACCTCCTTGCACGAATTTTGTGCACTGGGCCTCTACTTATCTTTATAATTATGGTCTTCAGTGTCAGAGTCTGAACTGTATCTATGTCTCCCAGACACATTTTCAAACTGCACTCGGGGATAGAAATGTCTTGTTTGACACTTGAATCAATGAGGAAGAAGAGGTGTCATGTGAGGAAGCCTTACATGACCAATGTGTTTCACCCAACTGTCAGCTACAAGCACCTAAAATTTTGAGCAGTGCTCAGTGTTTTCATTAAAGAATTTTCCCTCCTGAAGGTTCACCTTTAAAGTGCCCTCATGAGCCTAGCCGGTGTGGCTCAGGGTTGAGCATTGACCCAGGAACCAAGAGGTTGCAGGTTCAAGTGCTGGTCAGGGCAAATGCCTGGGTTGCAGGCTCAGTCCCCAGGAGGGGCTATGCAAAAGGTAGCTGATCCATGATGTTCCTCTCTTATTGATGTTTCTATCTTTCTCCCTTCATCTCTCTCTAAAAATCAATAAAACCTATTTTTTAAGTGCCTACATGACATCTGACATATAATAACTAGATGGGGAGGAATGGAAGAACCCATGGTTATCTACTGGTAAATCCATATACAGTCTATTTATCATCAGGTCCGCCTGTTCTCTAGCAAGACCCTGAGATATGGGACTTGGGGTGAGTGATTCTGGTAACTGGTTGGGAGAGTTCAAGGAAGCAGGGACCCTGGAACCAGCAATAGAATGCTGGGCACCCAAAAGTTTCAGAGAGGAGAATTTTGCAAAGAAAGGTGAACATTACTTTTGATAGTATTAAGACTTTCGTACAACCCTTTGCAGATTGGGCCTTTGGGGCATATTTTCTCTCCAAATCCTCACAGCAGCCTTTCTTTTTATGTAGAATAAACTGAGACTTAACAGAGCTTCGATGCCTCGCCGCAAGTTCCAGAGCTGATACGTGGTGAAGGCTGGACTCAGATGCAGGTCACAGGGCTCCAAGTCTCGCGTTCTTTCCACCGCACCCTCATGCCGGGCCTCACATCTTATCCGGAGGGAAGACTCTTCTCATGCGGGGTTACCGCCCTAAAGATTTTATCTGCCCTTCTTTAGGGGAGTGACTGAGAGGTTTGAGATGCTCAGGCAGTAGCTGACTCCCATCCTCCCTTTTTCCTTCTTTGTAGGTCACTGTGTGACCTGTTCCACGGCCCAGTAATGTTAGTTGGCATCCGAACATCACTAAGTGCTGATGGTTTTGCATGCGATATACGGTACTGTTGTCTGTATCTACGAGGTTTGCATTGTTTGTTTTGTTTTTTGTTTAATCCCTCCACTTATTTCACCCAGCGCCCCAGCCCCACTCCCCTCTGACAGCTGTCAATCTGTTTTCTGTACCTACCAGGCTGTTTCTATTTTGTTTATTTTGTTCATGAGATTCCACATATAAGTGAAATCACATGGCGTTTGTGGTTCTCTGACTTGCATATTTCACTTAGCATAATAATCTCCAGGTCCATCCATGGTTTTGCAAAAGATAAGATTTCCTTCTTTTTACAACGCAGTAGTATTCCATGGTGTAAATGTACCACAGCTTTTCTATCCACTCATCTACCGATGGGCACTTGGGCTGCTTCCAAATATTGGCTATTGTAGATAATGTTGCAATTATTGTTATCATTTATCTATATCATCTTTTCTTTTTCTTAGGTGATGTACATTTTACTACAGTAGCTATTGATTTCAGTAAATTTATCCCGCTTGTGACTTGTTGGACTTTCTAATCAGTATATTTCTTAAAATCTGGAAAATTCTTAGTATGTATCTTCTCAATACTGTTTTCTCCAAATCTTTCAATTCCCGCCTTCGGCAACTTCAATTAAATATGTTAGCTTTTCTTAGTGTATCACCAACCCAGTTTTTTCTTTCATCCTTCCATGTCTTTTATTTATTTATTTTCAGATTTTCTATTTCTTGATCTCAATATGCTACATATTTGAGTAATCTCTTCAGATGTATCTTTAAGTCAATAATTAACCCATCAGCCAGGAAGTTTTGATTTCTAGAAAGATTTTCACTCCTATTACTGTCCCCCCCCCTAATTAGTAAACGTTCTATTTGATTATTATTTAAAACTGCATGGCCCTATCTATTCATCCTATTTTTACTTTTCAATTCTTATGCTCTATCTGTGAATCAAGTAGCTTCATTTCTCATTTATTGTAGCTTGTTTTTCATGTATATTGGATTTTTATTTATGTGATAGTTAAGACATAACCAATGGGTATTCTTTGTAGTTGGGTTTATTTGGCAACTCACCAGAGTTTGCACCTGCCAGTTACCTGAGAGAATTAACGCAGGAACTACTTTTGACATTTGGGTTGGAGTGTCTTGTACCACACGGGTAGTATGCAATTTATATCTAAGTTCATATGAGGACATGCCGCAGATAGGAACTCCTGGAGGAAGCCATTTTCCTCTACTCAGAGCCAAAGCTGACACACCCCTTTCCTCACCAGCCCTCTTTCTGGGTGGACCTTGTTTTCTTAGACATTGTTTCACGGAGGAAGGCGTCCTCTCAGGGTCTTAATGTTGTACAGGGATCTCTGTTCTGACCCTCACCTTGAGGATCCAAGCCCTGCCTCTTGTCTTCATTTATTACAAGTGTAGTTGTCAAAAGCAAACAAAACAAAACGAGGTTATAGGTTACTGGAGAAGCGTCCAGATGTAGTCCTTACTTCTCTCAAGGGGTTTGCATTCCAATTTTGGATTTAGTATCTGAAGGGTTCTCTTCTCACAATATCACTTAGGCTGCTCAAAAGATTTTTGCTTAACATTTTACCTAGCATGTGTAGTTTTCCCTCCTTACTTTTTCAGTCTTTCTTTTTCTTTTTTCTCTCACAGAAGAATTTTACACTATCCAGTCCTCTATATCACTGAAAATAGAAACCCCATAATGTTCTTGCTCCCATTTTTTTTCCACCTGGAAAGCTTGCACTCATCCTTAAAGACCTAACTGAGATATCATCTCCTCTGGGGGAACAGTCACTGTCCCCTAGAAAGCAGAATAAGCTAGCCCATTGTCCGTGTTCTCACATACTTAAAACATACCTTGAATAAAGACCTCCCACATTTTTCCATTTTATTTTATTTTATTGATTGATTGATTGTGGTATCACATAATTGTCCTTATCCCCCCATTCCCATCCCAAACCCCTCCCCACATATGCCCCCAACCCTTGCTGTCCATGGCCACTGGTTAGGCTTATATAAATGCACACAAGTCCTTTGGTTGATCTCTTCCCCTTATCCCCAACCTCCCCTACCTTCCCTCTGAGGTTTGGGAGTCTGATCGCTGCTTCTCTGTCTCTGGAAGACCTCCCACATTTTTTATTGTAGTTGTTTGCTTATCTGTTTCCTCCTACTAGTCTGCAAGTTGCTGGCGCACTGTTTTAATTATCATTCTAAGTTGGATATTTAACACAGTGCAGGACACAAAATAAACATAGCTATTTGAATTTGAATACATAAACGAATAAAACATCATTGTTTGCCACATGAAGCCCAAACTCATTAGCATGTCACTCAGATACCTCCACAATCTAACTACTCCTCCAGCCCTATTACTCAATTAATGCATTGTTAATTCATATATAGATTATCTATTAACTCAGTCATTCATACATTTATTCGTTATCCAGGTATTTTTTGAGTAACTAGTATGTGAAAGACTCTATGCCAAATAGTGGGAATATCTCCATGAATAAGACAAATATGACCTTGCTCTTCATAGAGTTTGTTAGTAAAGAGGAACAAATATTAACAAGTAGCTACATAAATATTTATTTAATTGTGATAAGTGTTATGAAGGAGAGATAGGAACTCTATGAGATACTCAGCAAAATGTTGTGATGTGCTGGTGGGAAGAGAATCCCAGACAAACTGAATAGCTGGAAAGCTCTTGGGCAAGAAGGGGCCCAATGAGTTCACCCACTCCTTCCTCTCCTGCACTCTGCAACAATAGCAATGAACCAATCATTGTCCCCTGGCTAGGTCTGCAATGACATTTCGGTTCAACTTGTCCCCTCTGCCTAACCTATCCTTATCAGTTGCCTATCTCCCAATACCTTTGTCAAAATATCAAGATCCCACTTCTTTCCCAAAGGTTTTACCCAGCAAGTCTCCTTTGGAATTTATTTTATTGCTCTTTGCTCCCACTTGATATTTCCATGCTGGCATTTATCTCATAAGTCATCTGTCTGTGTATGTGAGCTACGTGAGGGCAAGAGATATTTTTCAGCTTGATAACCCTCTGCTATGAAGAATCTCAGTTTGGCCACAGTTTATTTCTGTGGCGAGGTTACATCCAGTTTGTTGTGCCAGACCAGAAACCGCAATGACGTCAGAAAAGAACTTCAAACTGGTTTACCAAGAGAAGTGTTTTTTGAAAAATCAACCAAGCCAAACCACAAGTTCATGAGGTTGTGGACAGGTAGGCAAGAATGAGGAGCTTTTCAAGCTTTCTTAGCTCTGTTAACCTGTCCATTTGGCATGAAATAAAATGTCCTGAAATATTAATTTGGCCGTGCCAAATAACACCGACTATCCAGCTCTCTAGGCAGAGAGTTGGGGTGGTATGTTTAACCACCTGATCTTTCTAGAAGGAGTGGACTCCCAGGACTACCTGCCCCAAGTCATGTGGATTGGAGGATGAGATATCTGGGATGAGAGGACATTTAGGTGAGCTCAAAGCAAGCGTTAAAATGAAGACCCACATACCATATTTTTAAATATTTAAAAACTATAAACTAATTTCACACAGTTAAATAAAGTATGTTCTAGCCTCCTACCTCGACAAATACACTTTGAAAACAACATAAAAGGTCAGGTTTCAATTTGGGAAGAAACAGCTTCTGACATTTTCCGGGAACCCTTCTCCTTCTTGTCCCACCTCTGACACCATCCTACACTAAATAGAGTCCTACATGCACACATATGTAGATATCATAGCCCACACATCCAACCTCCACCATACCTCTCACAAATTGGTGCCTGACGACTAACTCTCCTAGAGGCACAGTGGTCCTCAGGAGCCTACACCTAGGGAAGAAGCCTATACAAACCCAACAAGCAAGTTCAAGATCATTTGAACGAGGGGATTTTTGGGGTTTAGAAGCATGGTCTTGAAGGAAGGATATGGGCTCCAGGTGAGCCCCTTCCTTTGCTCCCATGGATCCTTCACCTTATTCGGAGAAGCCTAGTAAGAGAAGAGCCACAGTGGAACCTTCTGAAGGGTGGGGCCGGCTCAGGAGCCCCTCTTACTTGCATGGAAAGGGACTGTGGTCTGGGGGCTAAACAGTGGTAACAAAGAGGAAGGCAGCTTCTGACACTTGAAGGTAGTAAGGCCACTATATCTTAACATATCCTCTGTATTTACACTCGCTTAGATGATCTCATCCAGTTTTATAAATGCCAATATTATCTCCATGCTGACAGCGCCCAAGTTTTCACCAGTAGCTCATACTTCTCCCTGACCCCAGACTTGTATATCCACCTGCCTACTTAGTATCTCCATTTGAACATCTGATAATCATCTCACATAACTTGCACAAACCTGAGCTCCTTCCTTTTTCCCTCTAAATATGTCCTCAGGAAGACTCCCTATTCAGGTATTGATGACTCCATCTTTTTATCTTCTCTGGCCAAAATCTTCACCATCCCTGACTTCTCTTTTTCCTTATGTCCCACAACAAATTATGAAATTTAAAAAAAATTGTAATATGTTTTTATTTGTTTCAGAGAGAGGGAGAAGAGGGAGCAAGAGATAGAAACATCAATGATGAGAATCATTCATCAGCTGCCTCCTGCACGCCCCCAATTGGGTGGGGATCTAACCCACAACCTGGGCATGTACCCCGATTGGGAATCGAACCATGACCTCCTGGTTCATGGATCAATGCTCAACCACTAAGCCACACTAGCCAGGCAAATTATGACATTTTATCTTCAAAATATATCCAGATTATAATAATGCATCCAATCATTTATCACCTTCACTGCTACCCCTTGTGTTTCAAGCCACCATCATCTGTTTCCTGGATTGTTGCAATAGCCTCTAGCTGATCTCGTTTCTACCTTATACCCTCCATTTCCCCATTCCCCCATCACTACCCATTTTTCTCAACACAGCTGATGAGTTCACCCCCCCAAAAAAAAGATTAGAGTATGTTTGGAAAACATGCTCAAAGTAGCAGCTTTGTCTCTCATTCGAAGTGAGACTTAGCAATAGCCAACAAGCCCTGAGTAATCAGCTCAGCTACCTGCCTGCTCTCATTCCTATGTACCTCCTCCCTCTCCTACTCTGCTCCAGCCACACTGGTCTCCTTTCATTTGAATACATCAAGTTGTCTCCTGCCCCAGAGTCTATGTTGTCAGCTTCTAATATATAGAACACAACTGGTTTTTGTATGTCAACCTATATCTTGTAACTTTGTTAAATTCACATTAATTTTAATGATCATTTTATGGATTTTTATTTTTTTAATATATCTTATTGATTTTTTACAGAGAGGAAGGGAGAGGGATAGAGAGTTAGAATTCTCAATGAGAGAGAAACACCGATCAGCTGCCTCCTGCACACTCCCTACTGGGGATGTGCCCACAACCAAGGTACATGCCCTTGACTAGAATCGAACCTGGGACCCTTGAATCTGCAGGCTGATGCTCTATCCACTGAGCCAAACCAGTTAGGGCCATTTTATGGATTTTTAAAAGAATTTCCTATGTAAGAAATTTTTCTCTAAAATGCAGTTTTCATTACTTCTGTCCACTCTGTGTGCCTTTTATTTATATTTATTGGGAGCTATTATTATGTGAGCTCTGGGTAGCAGAATTCATTCTCTCAGTTCATTGTGTGATCTTAAAACATGGTGAACGCTCATGGGCTTACTTGTCTTTGCTGATATCCTGAGATTAGGCAGGTGGGAACTTCTTCTCTCATTGGTGTTACACATCATTTTCCTAAGAAGAGTATTGCTAACCATTTGACGCAATGGCTTAAGAAAGCTGTGGGCCCAGGGACAAAAAGAGATATAAACGTGTTACCGGAAAGTAAACCAAGCCACCTTGAGTTTATCTTGGGTTGAGTTGCCAAGAAGCAAAGTCTGAGATGGGGTGATTGGCTAACTGAGAGACTTCTCTCAGGACAAACCTGTAATGACATGAGGAAAGCAGAATAATGTAGAAGAAGCTCAGCACAGACATCATTTCGGGGAAAGGCTCGTCTCAGCCCGACCCCACAAGGAGCCCTGGAGATAAATTGTGTCATGAGTTGCCCTTCTTGGAGCTTTTGAAAGGGGGATGAGCTCTTATTCCCCTGCTTTCATCAGTCAATGGGCACATGCCTACTCCCAAAGCAAAATTGTGAATCCTTCAGGAGTAGAGCTTCTGTTGGTCAAGGCAACTGCCTGGAGAAGAATGCAAGTGTGGTCCTTTAGCATCAACACCCAGAACAGCTAGTGGAGCAAAACCAGCATCTGGTACAGCAGAGGACTCTCTCTGGGAGATCCGACTCGTGGTAGGAGCGGGAGCTCCAAAACGCCATTATGAAACTTGGTCCTGAATGGGAAGGCTCAGGAGAGCCAGAGGGAAGCAGTCACAAGCCATAGAAGAGTGTGGATAAAGAATTTGGGGTGTGTGGAGCCGAGAATGAATATAAAATATTCACACAAAATAAGACTTCATCACCAAAGAGAAATCAAATGCTAAGAAAGACTGCAATCAAAATCAACAATCAAGGCACAGATTCACTCCAAATGAAATTAATGTTACGCAGCGCTCTGACAAAGACTTTCAAATAAATCTTTTTTAGACACTCATCTAATTAATTAAAAAGCATAACTCCCAAGGGAAAGCAAAAAATTATACAACAAAAAATAGAATTGAAACAGCCCTAGCTGGTTTGACTCAGTGGATAGAGCATCAGCCTGTGGACTGAAGGGTCTCAAGTTCTATTCCAGTCAAGGGCATATGTCAGGGTTATGGGCTCGATCCTCAGTAGAGGGTGCGCAGGAGGCAGCTGATCAATGATTCTCTCTCATCACTGATGTTTCTATCTCTCTCTCCCCCTTTCTTCCTCCCTGAAATGAATAAAAATATATTTTTAAAAAATAGAAATGAGCCAAAATCAGTTTGGCTCAGTGGATAGAGCGTTGGCCTGCAGACTGCAGGGTCCCAGGTTCGATTCTGGTCAAGGGCATGTACCTTGGTTGCGGGCACATCCCCGGGGGGGGGGCGGTGCAGGAGGCAGCTGGTCGATGTTTCTCTCACATTGATGTTTTTAGCTCTCTGTCCCTCTTTCTTCCTCTCTGTAAAAAAATCTTTAAAAAATATTTTAAAAAATAAAAATGAGACAGGTAAGAGGATGAAAAAGAAACAGTGACCACAGGCAATTGAAAAGGTAGAAAAACTGTTCTTGATTTGGATAAAGAGCAGTTAGCCAGTGATAGCGTTTTAGAGGCAGTGATATGTGAAAAAGCTAAGATGCTTCATACTGACTTCCTTGGAAGAGTGCTGAAAGTGATTCATTAAAGGCTAGTAAATAAATTTATTTCTTAAATAAATTTAAGAAAATAAAAGTTTTTATATAAATGAAGCAGTACATTTGACATTTATTGTATACCAGAAAGGTTAAATAGGGACTCATTGGGTGGGGGGGGTCTGGAACAAATTAACTCAATGTACATTATTTCTAATGAGAAAAATGATTCAGCTTTTTTTTTTTTTTTAAACAAATCGCTTCTTGAGCAGCCTTCAGGATTAAGTTTAAGAAAGGAGGTTCCACTGTAAATACGAAAGATAGGATCAGCTCTAGATAAACATACTCAAAGAAAGTGCTAGTTAATTATAATATTGTGCTGGGGAACTCAACCAAGCACAGCACAAAGAGACCAAGATTGCAAAACATTAAGAAAAGCGATAAAAGATGTGGAGGATGGATTGTCAAGGCTTCAGAGATCATTTAACAGAAACTCCTGAAGAAGGGAAAACAGGTGATGGTAGGAAAGCAATATTTGAAAAAGTAGTAGATAAGAATTTTTTATAATTAAAGAAGAATCTTCAAATTAAAAATATCTTCTAAATATAAGCGAGATAGGTAAAAATAAATCTATACTTAGGCAGAATGTGGTAAAATTTCATAACATTAAAGGTAATTAAAAATATCCACTGAAGAAAAACCAGGCAGACTACAGAAGCCAATAGAGAAATGTCTTCTAACTAATGAGACAAAATTGATGTCAATTTAAAATTTTATGATCAGTCAACTGTTTAAGAGTGAGGGCAAAATTAAGACACTTCAGACATAAAAGTATCAAGAGAAATTACCTCACAACTCTAAGGCCTACTAAAGGACATGTTTTATTAAGAAGAAAAGTGAGAGCAACGATGAGTATAAAAATGTATAAAACATGCCAATAAATGTAATTCTTTGATAACTATTACTTTAATAATTGCATTTTGCGTATTTTGGAAGGTAAAATTAAAACTTCAGACACCACAAACAAGATGAGGAATATGCAATGGATACATTTAGCATGGGCCAAGTTCTGTTTTGTGTATGGAAAGGTTGACATACAATGTGTGGACTGACTTCAGATTTTATTAGGAAAAAAACATCTTTAATCATGTGTGGCACATTATAATTCTGTTCAACATATTTTATGCTTCTTGTGAGGTTGCCGTCTCTTTGGAGTAATTGCAGTTCTCTGAATTATTGACAGTAGACTTGGCCATTTGAGTTCTTTGGTCATTGAAATGCAGGTGGGAACAACAGGTGTTATTTCCAAGTGGAAGGTCTTAGAGCCAGCATGTATTTCACCATGATCTTGCTCTCCTCTTTTTCCAGATGGGGGTTGCCAGGTAAAATGCAGGATACTCATTTAAATTTTGCATAAAAATAAACAACAAATAATTTTAGTATAAATATGTCCTGTGTAATATTTGTGACATATATATGCTAAAAATGATTCATTGTTTACCTGAAATTCAAATTTAACTGAGATAACTATCTTTCACCAAAATGAACTCAAAATGGATCACAGAACCACATGTAAAATGCAAATCTATAAAACTGCTAGAAGATAACATCAGAGAAAATTTAGACTACCTTGAGCATGGCAATGACTTCAACCCATGCCCAAGGTAGTCTAGATTTAGACATGACATCAAAGGCTAAGCCCATGAAAAAAATAATTGATAAGCTGGACTTGATTAAAATTAAAATCTTCAGCTCTACAAAAGACAAAGTCAAAAGACTGAGATGATAAGTCACCGAGTGGGAGAAAATATTTGCAAAAGATCCATCTGATAAAGGACTGTTCTCCAAAATATACAAAGCACTCTTAAAACAACAATGAGAAAACAAATAGCCTGACTTAAAAATGGGTCAAAGCCCAAATCAAAGCAGATAGAGGAATGGCAAATAAATATATGAAAAGATGCTCCACATCATAAGTCATCAGGGCAATGCAAATTAAAGCAGTAAGACATCACTACAAACCTATTAGAATCGCCAAAATCCAGAACACCGATAACCCCAAATGTTGGCAAAGATGTGGACAGGGACTCTCGTTCATTGCCAATGGGAATGCAAAATGGTGCAGCCACTTTGGAAGTAAGTTTGGCAATTTCTTACCAAAGTAAGCATATTTTTTCCTCGTGATCCAGCAATCATGTACCTTGGTATTTACTTAAAGGAGTTTACGCAAAAACATGCCCCTAGATGTTTATAGCAGCTTTATTCACAATTGCCAACAGTTGGAAGCAACCAAGATGTCCTTCAGTGGGTGCATGGAAAAACTGTGGTATAGGCAGACAATGGAACATTATTCAGAGGTGAAAAGAAATGAGCTAGGAAGCTATGGAAAGACATGGAGGAAAGTTTAATGCACTTACTAACTGAAAGAAGATAATGTGAAAAGGTGATATACTGTATGATTCCAACTACATGACATCTGGAAAAAGCAAAACTAGAAGAGGCAGTAAAAAGATCAAGGATCATCTGGATTGCTGTGAGAGAGGAGGGTGACTAATAGGAAGAGCACAGAGGATTTTTAGGGCAGTGAAGATACTCGGTGGTATTATAATGCTGGATATATGTTATTAGATAATTGTCTAAACCCATAGAAGGTATAACACCAAGACTGAACCCTAAGGTAAACCATGGGCTTTTGGTGATAATGATGTGTCAATATAGGTTCATCAGTTGGAACATGTATACACACTCTGGTAAAGACTGTTGATAGTGAAGGAGACTATACATGTCTGGGGGCAAGGAATATATGGAAAACCTCCATACCTTCCCCTCAATTTTGCTGTGAACCTAAAAGACAAGCTATGTACGAAGTTTAGTTACTTGCAAAATACACAGCCAAAATGGCTCATATTCAGAATATATTAAAAATGTTTACAAATAATTCAATGTCATGAAAAATGGAACAAGTATATTAACAGGCAATTTGCAGTAAAGAAAAATTGAAAAGATGAAAGATATGTGAAAATGTGCTCAACCTCATTAATCTTTGTGGGATGTAAATTTTAACGATGGGATATCATTTCACATCCATCACATTAGTAACAATTCAAAGTAAAGGCATGCCAAGTGTTTGTGAGGACACTGAACAAAGGTGACCCTCATGCCTACTGGAGGGAAGTTTATACTGACACCACTGCTTTGGAAAACATGTTGGCATTATCTAGGAGCATTCTGGAGAAATTCAAACATGTGCACAAGAAAATATGAGCATCTTTTTCACAGGAACAAACATTTGGAAAGAATTTAACTATCTATCAACAGAAGAATGTAAACATTGAGACATATGTATATTATAGAATGCCATTTAGCACTTAAAATGAAAGTAAGAGAGGAGCATATGTGAATATTGGTAAAACTTCAATTACAGAATAATACAGACAGCATAAAACCATCTATATAAAGTTTTAAAATGTGCAAAACTTGGCCACTTATAGCTTAGGGGTAGATGTATAGGGGTACATATCTAAACATAGAATAAGAGGTACATAACATATTGTATAAAAGATAAAAGTGTAGCAAAAGTATAAAATTAAGCATGAGCCTGACCAGCATGGCTGTGGTTGAACGTTGATTTATGAACCAGGAAGTCATGGTTTGATTTCCGGTCAAGGCACATGACTGACCTGTGTGCTCATATCCCAGTGGTGAGTGTGCAGGAGGCAGCCGATCAAGGATTCTCTCTCATCATTAATGTTTCTATCTCTCTCTCCCTCTTTCTCTCCCTCGCTCTTCCTCTCTGAAATCAATAAAAATATATTTTAAAAAAATAAAATTAAGCATGAGAATTCAGGAGCGCATAAATATCTCTCCGAAGAGAAGGGAGTTAATAGGACTCAGGGTAGGGCACCCGGTAGGAAGTCTTCAACTGTATTTGTTATTGTCATTCTTTATTTCTAGATAAAAAAAACCACACATTTTTTTAATGTTTGAAATATTTCACAAGCATTTAAAAAATCCAGAAGGGAAAGTACAATCAAAGTTTTTTTAACAGTGATCAACGCTGGGTCTGTGAATTAATGTTGTTGTTTTAGGATTTCTTTTTCTTTATTTCATCTTTTTGTTGCTCCAAAGGGCATTTTTTTCTGAATATGGAATGACTAGGATTTTCTTCCATCTGAATAATTTGAATGTGTGCATATGTATGGCATAGCACATATTCCTTTAATAATACTGGCAGTTGACACAATTGGAGAATTTTTTTACCCATCAATCATCTAGAACATTGGGTGGAAAAGTGATTTTTCCAGACTCTGCAGATGGTAATCTCATAAAGGTCTTGGCATGTATGGAATGACCTCACCGACGGTGGTTTCCAGGGTTTGGATGGGAACCAGTTTCTGGCTATTTCACCACCTTAGGACAAGTGGGGGTGTTGCTCTGGGGGCCCCAGTCAGCACTGTATCTACTGAGAGGCCCTGCCCAGTCATGCAATTGTTTCTGAAACTAATGAGATCAGCAGCTTTTTACGAAACCATGAGTCATCTCTACTGGTGAGGATTTCCAGGAGCCTGAGGAGTGCCTTGAAGTGCTGGCTTCACCAGATGTGCTGGCATCTCCAAGCCTTCTCCTCACACCGAGCGCCACATCCGGACCCTTGCCAACGGTCACAAGGTTACCAAGAGCCAAAAAACACTCTTGGGCTTCAGATGAGGACCCGTAACATTAATGCAATCCTAATAGAAATTTCAGTCCCATTGTTTTTTAGGAGCTTGATCTAACATTTATATCGGCTCACAACTAATCTACACATCATTAATTTTAAGACATATTTTTTAAAAATAATAAAAACTGTGATCTTGGTTCAGACACAGACAACTCAGCCAACGATAGAGAAGAAATTAGTGTCTAGATAAGTTTGATGACAGATAGATAGATAGATAGATAGACCCACAGATAATTGAGAGGGACCCTTGATTAAGAAATAGCATTGGAAAACTAGAAAACTGACTACTACAAGAAGAAAATAAAAACTATATTTCTATCTAATTCCATGGATTAGAAACCTACATGTGAACATCAAAACTATAGAATTAATAGGGAAAATGCAGAATACCTTTGTGACCTAGGAGTTAGTGAAGTTTCATAAAACTTCCAGAACACTAATGCTATGATAAGAAAAAAAGAATGAACTTTACTCTAATAAAACTAAGTATAATTTTGTTCCCTGAAGGACACATGAACAAAAATGATAAGTGGATAACAGAATAAGAAAAGAGCTATCTCTAAAATCAACACCTAAAATTTTAAGGAAATTCAATATAGCCCTAAGAGTAAAATGAGCAGAGGGTATTCAAAGGCAATTTACAGAAGAGGAAATACAGAAGGTTATTTAGTACTAGAAGTACGATGCATGAAGACTCATGCAAGAATGGGCCTTCCTTCCCCTGGCTGCAGGCATCACCTTCACTCTGGCCAGAGCGGAAAGGCTGCTCAGGCCAGAGTGCAACCTTTCAGTTCTGACCCAGAGTCGTCTTTCTGCCTTCCCATGCTGCCCAGAAGCCCAGAGTGGCCCCCCTGTTGCTTGGTGCCTGTATATGCAAATTACCCCACCATCTTTGTTGGGTTAATTTGTATAGTCACTCATGATTGGCTGGTGGGTGTCACAAAGGTACAGTCAGTTAGCATGTTACTCTTTTATTAGGTAGATATGAAAGACACTTAAAGTTATCAGTAACCAGAGAAAAGCAATTTGAGATCAGATATCACTTTACCAACAAGTGTTCTAAAGCTGGATAATGAAGTCTTGGTGAGGACAAGGAGCCACAAGAACCTTGAGGCACTACGGGTGGGAGTTTAGACTCAGCAATTCCACCCCTAGGTGTACATCATAATTGAATTCTTTACCCAATCCCATAAAAGACCAAGTCCTGCAGTGCTATCATAGTGCCAGCAGAGCACTGGAGACAGGCAGCATATTGATGGGTGAAGAGGAGAGAAGTAAATTGTGGAGACACTTACCCTGGGCATTGAGAAACAAATGGATTAGGTATAAACATATAGTCACGCATCGCTTAACGATGGAGACACACTTTGAGAAATGTGACATGAAGCTATTTCATGGTTGTGTGAACATCATAGAGTGAACTTACACAAACATAGATGTTACTGTCTACTACATACCTACATGTGGTATAGGCTATTGCTCCCAGGCTACAAACCTGTGCAATACATTACTGCACTGAAAAACTGAAAACTGTAGGCAATTGTAACACAGTGGTAAGTATTTGTGTATCAAAGCATATCTAAACATAGAATAAGAGGTACATAATATATTGTATAAAAGATAAAAGCGTTAGCTAGTATAAGGCACTTACCATGGATGTATTTTGCAGGATTGGAAGCTGCTCTGAGTCAGTGAGTAAGTGGTGAGTGAACGTGAAGGCCTAGGACATTCCTGGACACCATTTTAGACTTTATAAACACTGCTCGCAAGGCCTACCCCTGCTTCCATCCAGCATGATCAGAAATAGACCATCAAAGCTGCCAATGCTGCTCATTGGACAGGGATGTGGGCTGGACTGATTGGAAATATCAGGTAGAAACTAGCTGGGTAAGGTGCAGACTACAAATAATAGTAACTGTCAGGTGGGAGTGAAAGGTGCCCTGAGGATCAACAGTGATGAGAAATCAAGTTGGGTACCACCACTGAATGAGTAAAGAAATGTACCGATTGGAGGGTCAACCAATGTGTCTATCCTATCACTTCTCATTCCAGCCAGAGATGGATACAGCTAATCAATCACAGCCCGCCCCACTCCCCCCGTGACTTTCCCCCTGAGCACTACCTGAAGCTTACAATTCTTCTCAATACAGTAACCCCGTTCTTTCCTTCTTATCAATTGAAATAGTACAGTGGTGAAGCCTATCTCTGCCTTCATGCATTATTCCTACCCGGAAATTTATACGTTAACTGCTGACATATTTGATCACGAGATCAAAACTTTAGGCTAAAGACAAAAACTCAAGGTGGAATTCCCAATATATGAGATAGGAGATCTGGAGAGAGGTACCTTTCAACCCCAACAACTTCAATTTCCTTTACCAAAAAGACAGGATTAATGGCAGAGATTCATGTTTTAAACCTATGACAGAATTCCAAGTTTTTCTCAACAGTCATAACAGCAACTATTTCACCACTTGTGCTGGTCAGGAAATGTGTTCCAACCTTGATTTTGCCTCTAAGGTCCCTTGTACTCATCCCTTTGTATATTTCAGGGACCTGGCTCTCAACAGATTCTAAATCGATTGGTTGTCCAATGATCAATTTTCCTAGCAAAAAGATCTTTCCCAGCAGTCATAAATCTCCCTTCCTCACTTCCACCCAACCAGAATGACACAGTGCGTGACTGACACGTAGACAAGTCCTCCCATGTATGACCTAAGAGCCAGTCTCCAGGGAAACAGAATAACAGAACAGGTGGTCAGGGCCATGCCATGCCCATGCTTTGGAAAGCCACTGGAAATGACTGGTGGGTGAGTCATGTGGTTGTGTCACTGCTTTTGTTTACAGGGACCAAAGCTGTATTTGTGTGCATTCAAGCTTATAGGTTCAGAGAACAATCTCAGGGGGGGAAAAACAGAGGCTCACATCACTACAAATTATCCACAAAAGGTAGGCGCTAAGTTACCTGAGGATGGAGATAGGATAGACTTTGAAACTTTATTGAAAAGTACCTGTCCCCATTGTAGTGGGCAATTTGCAAAGAGATGTTCACCTATGAAAAGAGATTTTGTCTTTCTATAAATCCAGAGGGGCAGGTGGGAGGCAATTCTAGGGCAGCCTTTGAAATTGCTGGTTGATATGGTAGAAAGAACATATAACTTGGTTTCTGAAAAACCTGCCTTCAAGTTCTGTATGGCAGTATAATCTTGGGCGAGTGTCTTAACTTCCCTGAGCCTCCGTTTTATCAACTGTAAAATGGTGACAGTAATTACAGGGCATTAAGATGAAACGTTGAGACAGCTTATATGAATCTCCCGGTGTGTAGTAGGTGCTCAGTGAACATTTCATTCCTTATTCATTCTCTTTCCAGTTTTTTTCAGATATAGGAGTTTGGGCTTGGAGAAATTCGATGATTTGCCAAAGAATTTCCCATATCAACAGTGAAGAATGGGCATCCATTCTCTGCCTGGAAAGTGGGAGAACTGGGACTCAAGTCTAGTTAGTTTTCTGATTTAAAATTTTTAAAATATATATTTTATTTGCCGAAACCGGTTTGGCTCAGTGGTAGAGCGTTGGTCTACGGACTGAAAGGTCCCGAGTTCGATTCCGGTGAAGGGCATGTACCTTGGTTGCGGGCACATCCCCGGAAGGGGGTGTGCAAGAGGCAGCTGGTCGTTGTTTCTCTCTCATCGACGTTTCTAGCTCTCTATCTCTCTCCCTTCCTCTCTGTAAAATATCAATAAAATATATTAAAATATATATATATTTTATTGATTTTTTTTACAGAGATAAAGGGAGAGGAATAGAGACTTAGAAGCATAGATAAGGGAGAAACACTGATCAGCTGCCTCCTGCACACCCCCCTGCTGGGGATGTGTCTGCAACTAAGGTACATGCCCTTGACCAGAATGGAACCTGTGACCTTTCAGTCCGAAGATCGACGCTCTATCCACTGAGCAAAATCGGTTAGGGCCTGATTTAAAATTTAATGCATTTTTTTGTAAATTCTTTTTGCCTTTTTCCCTGCCAACATCAGCTGCTGGGAGCCTCGCTGGGACTGAGATTGAGGAGGGGAGCACACATTCTTTGGATCGCAAGAGAAGAAAACCCCGAAAGGGAGAGCTCACTGGGAGAATCCCTGAGCTCTGTCGTGGTGGTATCTTCTTCAGCAAGAGAATGAGGCAGAAGCAGCACATGGGAGGGTCCAGCCCAGCATCACTGCATGTGCTCACTCACAGCAGTCAACTGGCTCAGCCAACCCAACACAATGCCTCTGTAAAAGCAAAACCATGTAATGGCAACTCTCACATATGGACTGCTTCCTGTGTGGCCAGTCACAGGCCAAATATCCAACCTTATAAGGTGGTTGTAAAGTTGCAAATGGGCATATCATATCTAAAACACTTAGTAGAGCCCCTGGCATATAGTAAGTGCTCAACAAATGGTAGTTGCTGGTTCTTTATATACATGCTCTCATTTCATCTTTGCAAGAACTTTATAAAACAACTAGAGACCCGGTGCATGAAAATTCATGCACTGGAGTAGGGTCCCTCAGCCCTGCCTTCCCCCTCTCACAGTCCAGGTGCCCTCAGGGGCAGGTGGCAATCCATCCAGCAATCAGGGGAAGGTGGCACCCCCATCACACCTCTGCTGCTTCCACTGCTGCAGTGCAAGCCTTGGCCCACTCTGGTTACCTGAACGTTGAGCGGCCCTGGGCGACTGGGTAGCCACCATCTGAGGCTTGTCTGCACCTTGGGCCAGCCCTGGATGGCTGGGGAACTTAGGGGACCAGAGGACTCTGGAGGCAATGCTGTGGAGCAGCTGGACCTGCCCAGGAGTGGGCTTGGCTATGCAGTGTGCCTGCCACCCCAGCAGAGCTGAGTGTCCTGGGTGCAGCCATATTGTGGCTGTAGGTGCCACCATATTTGAGGGCATGGCAGTCAATTAACATATTCCCTCTTTATTAGCTGTGGGTGCTGCCATCTTTGTGAGGGCATGATGGTCAATTAGCATATTCCCTCTTTATTAGATAGAATTTTTACTACTGTCTGCATTTTAGCAATGAGGATACTCAGGCTTAGGGGGATAAAGGAACTTTAACCATGGTAAAAAAAAAAAAAAAAGCTAGCAATTACTAGAAATCAAGACTTAAACTAGATACGTCTGAGTCTAAAGCCTATGCATTTAACCATCAGAATATACTGGCTCATGGGCCTGCTCAAGGAAGTTGGGATCTGCTGAACAGTCTCGTAGCAATGCTGCCAGACTGTCCCCTTTCCCTTGGGGACCAGGCCCTGAAGAGCACAGCAAGAGGGAAGCAGATGCTGTTTTGTGCCCGCAAGGGTCTGGCTTCATACCTACCCTTCATTGCCAGGAGCCTCTGAGACCGAAGACTGGTGGCTCAGAAGGAAGGACCTGGAGTGAGTTTTTATAGGAGGGACCTTCGAGGTTCCCTGATCATCAAGGTCAGGGGACTTGTTTGTTTGTTCCAGTTTGCCTTTGCTTTGGAACACTTCGCTCAAATGAAATTTTAAAGGAAAGCCTCGAGTGTGAAGTCAACAAAAGTGGAACCACTCTGCTGGAAATGAGTGGGAGATCCAGAGCTGCGGCTGCTCCACAGAGCCCAGACATATGCACCTCTCAATGCAAGAAGGCTGGCCATGCATCTGGGGACTAGAGATATTGTCATGGTAGAGACCGTCTGGGTAGTGGAAAGTACGTGGGGCTTTGAAGTCAGGCAGTCCTGGGCTCACAGCTCCTCTCTGCCCTGGATGATGGGCATAACTTCATCGTCCAGGAAGGAAAACAACCTTTCTGAGCATGTCTCCTCGTGTGGGAAAAGGACCTCTGCTCCCAACCCAGGAAAGTCCTGGAGGGGAAAATGCAACAATAGATGACAATGGTCTCTGACAGCAAACGATATGCAGAAGAAGAGAAACAACTGCCGAAACCGGTTTGGCTCAGTGGATAGAGCGTCAGTCTGCGGACTGAAAGGTCCTGGGTTCGACTCCAGTCAAGGGCATATACCTTGGTTGCAGGCACATCCCCAGTAGGGGGTGTGCATGAGGCAGTTGATTGATGCTTCTTTCTCATTGATGTTTCTAACTCTCTGTCCTTCTACCTTCCTCTCTGTGAAAAATCAATTATATATATATATATATATATATATATATATATATATATATATATATTAAAGAGAGAAACAACTGCTAGCGATCACATCACCAATCTGGGTTTTTGCTGTGGCTTGTTTTGTTTGTGTGGTTTGTTTTATTTTGGTGAAAGGAGGAAAAGCCAAGATGAGTAAAGGAAATAAATTTTATAACAAGCATTATAGTCATAAAGGCTGAAAAAGGCACATCCTTGTTGTCATTCAACATGTGCTTAGAATTGTGTGATACTAAAACAGGCAATATAACTAGTGAACTTACAGTCCAGCATATGTACACACACACACACACACACACACACACACACACAATTTCCCAACTCTTTCCAGTGTGGCAAATAGCAGAATATAACCATGCAGTAGCGTGGAGTCCTGGACCCTGGAATCCCTGTCCTGGTTCCTGTTACAGCAGAAAATCCCACAGACTTCTCATATGGGTCAGGCTCTCTGAGGTCTCAACAGCTCAGGTTTGTATCTTTTCTGAGTCTGGTGTGGCCCTAGGATTCATTATTATCCTCTGCCTTGATTTTGCCCAGGTCCTGGTATAATAAGATGATAAGAAAAGTCTTTTTCCTTCCCATGACTTCCCCCACCACCGCAATCTAGTCTCAGGAAAAATATATGAGGATCAGGATGCAACAATTTTATTTTATTTATCTTTTTAAAAATATATATTTTTTATTGATTTCAGACAGAGAGGAAGGAAGAGGAGGAGGAGAGAGAGAAACATCAATGATGAGAGAGAATCATTGATTGGCTGCCGCCTACACGCCTCCTACTGGGGATCAAGCCTGCAACCCAGGCAAGTGCCCTTGAACAGAATCAAACCCTGGGACCCTTCAGTCTACAAGCCGATGCTCTATCCACTGAGCCAAACCAGCTAGGGCCAGAATGCAACCATTTTAAAATGATGCTTTCCTCAGAGATATTGGGGCTATTAACTTCCACTGATCAAGTACTAAGCTGATTTGAAGTAGATTTGCAGTTATGGCAAGAATCTATCACTTCTGGTTTATTTTCCCTTTCTGAAATTCCCGGTAAGATTATGGGGGTGTTTATTGAAGATTTTTCCACCTGCTTAGTCCTGATTCCTAAGCCTTACCCTTCGGCATGATGACACTAACAAAATTTTATTTTTTCTTTGAGATCCTAGGCTTATTAGCCTCCTCTCATTCGTAGTTTCAGAATTTGGAAAATTCTGAGGGGTGGGAAATCTGATGGAATATTAGAATAACTTCTCCAGGCCTCTCTTCTCATTACTATTCGGATGCTCCACTATCTTCTTTTTGTCTCTCCAGCCCCACAAGACTATCACAATCGTTATGTTCTCTGACTCTTAGTAGCTGCCTCCTGCCTGGGCACTTTATCTCAAACCTAAAATTAAAAAAAAGCCCTGAAAATAAGATGTCACTTAAAATGTCAGTTCACTTTTTTTTTTTTTTGCATGATTTTTTTCCCCCTTGGGATTTTGTCCTCTCAGGTTCTGGTTGCCTTAGTAGCTCTCAAAGACTTCAAACTTTTCTGGTCATTCTGCTGGGAGCCACTGTATTACGGTTGTAAATAAAAGCTTATCATGTTATTTCAAATTAGAAGAATGTTTTATTTCATTGGACCAACCTTTTATTTTATTTTATGAAGGGTAAGAGCGGGGCATGCAAATAAGGATTCCGATCTGTAGATAATGGGACGGTTTTACTCGGTAGCCGGGAGATGACATGATGGATACTGTGTATTATGAGGCATTTCTTGGCAGAAGGGTATGGGAGGGAATGGAATGGAGGTGGGTGAGGCAGGAAATGGAGAAATCAGCAATTGTTTCCCTATTTCTTGTCCCTGCTTGAGAAATGACCCAACCTTTCATGATCCTGTTCCTTGCTCTGGAAAAATTGGAAAAAGGTGTTCCCCTTCCAACAGCTAGCTTATGGATGGTGCTTCCTAAAAGAAGAGATAAAAGGTAGTTCAGGGGTAAAAATAAGATCTCTGGTAGTCGTTGGTTCAAATCCTGTCTCTGCCACTAACTGTATACATTTGGTAAAATCACAAACTTTTTGAATCTCATTTTTATCTGTAAAATGGGACCACGAACACCACATAGAATTATTTTACAGATTAAATGTGATTTTTAGTATCATGGTTGAGCCACAATTCAAACTTAAGCAATCTGGCCCTGGAACCAAGTGTTTAAATAGTATAATACACTGATTCTCTGAGACTCATCAATTGTTGTGAAAATCCTCAAGTCACAAGATTTCAAAACACAATGTTCTCCATTGTGCAGATTAAGTTTGGAGGCAACAGGGACCCTCTCAAGATTATCCAAGTCCTGAAGCTATTCTGGGGCATCCAGATCAGAGATTCAATCAGATCAGAGATCAGTGACTCCAATGCTACACTCATTAAAGAGCTTACAGGAGAAGACTTTGTCCTGTAGACAGACAACAGTAATCAAATTTTCTAATATAAAATTGTCACCTTCATTAGTATGAGTCAATGTTTCTCTGACTCAGGATTTTGTCTCTGTGTCCCAGGACTGAACTTCTCCCAATGCCTTAAAACACTTCCAGAGAATGAAATGGGCTCTATCCATAAGCCTGAGGACCAGAAGGTCCCGGGTTCAATTCTGGTCAAAATAATGTACCTTGGTTTCGAGCTCCTCCCCAGCCTGAGTCCTGGTTGGCTCATGCAAGAGGCAACCAATTGTGTTTCTTTCACATCGATGTTTCTCTCTGTCTTTTCCTCTCTCTCTTCCACTCTATCCTAAAAAAAAAAAAATCAATGGAAAAATATCCTCGGATCAGGATTAACAAAACAAAGAAATAACAAAATAAAAATAAAAAAGAAAGAAAGAGAAAATGAGTAACCAAGGTAAACGGACTGGTGGCAAACACTTATTGCACTTGAGTTTAGAAAGCTAAACAACTTTGGAATTTGGGCTTTAATTTTCTCAAAAAGGATAAAAGGATTTTATTCTCAGCAATGTAAAAATAAAAATATAGTAACCCAAATCAGCAAATGGTAGAAGGGTTGATTCTATCTCTTATGACAAAAGTTGATCAATCCTGTCTAAAATGGAAACTTGTATTTTTAGAAAGTATAATTATTCAAATGTCAATATTTTTATACTTTAGTCTCATGAATGTTGATGTATCTTTCATGAACTAATATACCTTATATTAAGAAAAATTTATTTGAATTCAGAGATTCCTTTCATTTCTTTTTCTCCCAGTTGAGTTCAAGTCAAATTAAATGGTTTTTAATTTTTGAATAATATGTAAATTTTATAAAATATAAAATAATATGCAAATTTTATAAATTTATATCTATAAACCTATCTATGTTTATTGAATAGCTAACACATTAATATGGTTGAGATATAAAGTTTCACAGTGAAACATCTTGCTTTCACCCACATTCTCCACTCTCCCAATTGTCAGCCCTCAATCCATCTGTCTTATTATTCTAGAAGCCTGGACTGATGTCCACTAATGTACACAATGGTTATTTTGAGTGGTGGGATTTGATGTATTTTTTAGCTTTCTTACTATTTTTTCTATATTTCTTTTTTTTAAGTAATCACCCAACATGATTTTTTAAAAGTTATATTTAAAAAAATAATGATTCCTTTCCTTCAATGACCAATGACTATCACACTCATTTGTGAAGAGTTTGCTAATTGTCAGGACAAGAAATTAAGTTTTCTCTTCTCTGTTCTTGAATCCCTCACTCTGCACCACTCACACACCACATACATACTTCCTAAGAGCAGTGCTATTTGTGAACACGCATGAATTCTTGCCACAGGAGCTGGACGGAGACCAATGTAGGGTTTCACCATTATTATTACTGGGACCAATCAGACTCAAGAAAAATCAATATCTCTCATGAGTATTAAATTTTGTGTTTTGGGCAAAATTCTACTTTCTATTTCTAAGAAAGCTTACTAAAAGAAGGGAGTTTGAACAGATGAATGAATTCCTTTTTTGAGTAAGCTTTCTTAGAAACAGGAAGTAGAATTTTGCTGAAAACACAAAAATAAACAGGTCCCTGGGGCATTGAGTATAATCTGAAATTCAAAACTCATCAAATTCATTGAATAATAAAAAGAATTTAGCCCTGTCCAGATAGCTCAGTGGGTTAGAGTTGTCCCAATATACCTCAGTTGAGAGTTTGATCCCCAGTCAGGGCTCATATATATATATACGGGAATCAACCAATGAATGCATAAATAAGTAGAATAACAAATCAATCTCTCTCTTTCTCTCTCTCTCTCTCTCTCTCTCTCTCTCTCTCTCTCTGTCTCCCCCTCTTTCTAGAATCAACTAACAAAATAAAATAGAATTTACAAGTCACTTTAATAAATATAATTTATTTGATTCTCAAAATAAATAGTTTGACAAACTTAAAAAGATTGAAATAAATGTTGGGCTAGATTCAAACTTATTTTCATAAATTCCTAGAACAACCTTAGAGATGGCCTGGTCTAACCTGTTGATTTACAGCTGAAGATACCAAAGCAAGAGAGTTTTAAAAAACTTGCCTAAGGGTCCATGGCCACTTAATGGTGGAATTATGACCGGAACCCAAGTTCCATCTTCCTGAATTTTTCTATTATTGATCACGCTGCCATGTATTACCATGGTTAGTTGGTTATCTCCCCCATAAAGCATAAGCTCCAACCTAGAATGCCTGCTTGTTCATGAGACAGCTGAGGCTTAAAAAGGTTAAGTCAGTTGTCCACAGCCACCCAACTTGTAGGTTCAAGTGTGAGATTTGGAACTTGGGTTGTTCCAACTAAAATGGTGTGTTTTTTTGTTTTTGTTTTTTTACTCTATGATCCTATTTTTCAGACCTGGGACTTAAAGATATCCCTTTCCCAAAGAAAGAAAGGGCATCAATGGGGGCAGCATGGTGAAGTAGAACTGGAAGTCAAGTGAGCTCTCACACTGACCTGCCATGTGAACTTGGACCTGTCACTTGACTTTGCCTTTATTCTGTCGTGGGCACTGTGGCAGCAGCTGGTGCAGTGCTAGGTGCCTGGGTTGTGATCAACACATAGTTAACAACTGTTGAATAGGTGAAGCACATTATCCCCTTGTACATGCCGGACAGCCACATCCTTTACTTTTTGCTTTCTCTCTCACCGGGAATCTCAGGACAGAGTCCAACATGGGCCCAGAATCCCTTGTACCCCCATTAAGGTGAGATGTGTCCTCAGGTCAAATGTAAGAGATGTCTTCTGTTTTCACAGCTTCAGCAGGGATCCCAGACTCTATCTTATGTGAATACACTGTTTGTTTTTCTTCTTCTTTTTCTGTTTGCCATTGGAAAAGTCCATTCATGCTGAATGACATGACTAAACAGTGAAGGGGAGAACAGTTGGTGTGTTTATAGCTCTTAGGTAAATACCACTTGTGATTGTCACTCTGAGGCTTTCAGAGAGGTGGCACCATTCCTGGTCCGGGAGTGAACTCTTTGTCAGTTCTGTCTTTCAGCAACCTGGAAAGACAGGTTTGAAGAAAAAAGGAGTCTGAAAGAAACTGGTGAGTAAGGGGAGGGTATGAGAAAGAAACCGGGATACTGAAAGAGACACAGAGAGCAGGAGAGAGAGAAGGAGGAGGACAGGTGTGCACACAACCATATGTGCTGATGATTTAATGGGATCTTTTGCCAGATACCACACTCTCAAGTGCTCCTTCCTTAGCACTGCTAGGGACCCCATAGAATTAGTACTGCTTGCATCATTTATCATTTTTTCTGGCTCCACACCAGTTTCCACTAATATCTAGAATGTGCAATTTTTCCTTCCAGACCTGGCTGGGATCCAGAACAGAGATGATGTTGACTGTATTAGAAGAATTGGCATAAGAAGGTTGCTGGACATCACCAGGAAGGCCAGGAGGAAAAGGAGCCTTTTTTGAGGACATCTCTATGTTGAGGATGGAAGTTCCATGTGATAATGAGAAACACATGACTCAGAAAGCTCACGTGTGGGTGAAAGGATGCATGAATGGGAAAAGCTGAAAACTGGCTTCCCCTCTGAAGACCCTGGGTGACTCTGTGCTCTTATGATGGGAGTTTGCACCAAATGAGCATCTCTTAGTAAAAAAAGTATTTGGATTATAGACACCAAATCCTCTTTGAATTTTAGTCCCTATTAGAAACCATCGGATATGACTTGAACTCAGGATAAAATGGCTTGAAAACACCCCCTGTGGGTTAGGTGTCATTGTGCCCCTAGACTAACCCTCTAAATACTTCTCTTTGAGTTGTCACAAATTTGGTAATAATTACTTCATTCAGTGCCTAATTCTTTTCATAACACGTTCCAAAAGAGACAATAGAGTGTCATGATAAAGACCTGAACTCTGGACTCAGCCAGACAGCGGTTCAAATCTCAGCTCAGACACATACCAGGAAGGTGAGTTCAAGCAAGAGTCTCTACCTCTATGAACCCCAGTTTCCTTATCTGCAAAATGAAGAGAACAGTAGTAACTATCTCATGGGATTAGAATGAGCCTTAAAAAGAAAGAAAAGAAAAGCTAAGTGCCTAGCATTGTGCCTTCATGTATAAAGCATCCATAAGTTATAGAACTATTAAATATTAGAATTTTTCCACTCTATTCCCACAATACCAGTAGGAAGTTGGTATTTATCCCCATCTAAGAGGTGAATAAACTAAGGAATAGAGAATTTGAGTGACATGTCCACAGTCTGAAGCCAGTTAAAGTTGAAGCCAGGACCAGAAAGAAAACAATCTATATCTACCTGTATCCTTATGACCTCTCTGAATTGAGCTTTCAAGGGGCTTAGCTTTGAGAGAGAGCATATAAAGAGAGAGGAGAGCTGAGATTTAATCTCGGGAAGCACATATAGTTAAAAGGTTGGGGAGAATAAGAACTGAAGAATGAGTACTCAGGAAAGCAGTAGAAGAAAACTGTGATGAAAATCAAGGGCATGTATCTTTTCCAAAAGTAGAGAGCAGGCCACCTGTGTCAAAAACCATAAAGTCAAGAGAAAGGTCTTGGAATCTTGAACATATTTAATTCAACCAATATTGATGGAGTCACGTACATACGTTAGGCACCTCCTAGCTCTAGGTATACGTTGGTGCACATGGCAGACTAGGTCCCCGCTCTCCTGGAGCTTACTATTTGGCAGGAAAAGTAAAGTACTAGAAAAGTAAGCTAATAAATTAAAGATATAATTTCAGATAGTGTAAGTTCTGAGAAGACGATAAAAGGAAGCGATGGGAGGTAGGTGAGTCACTGGAGCCAGTGTGATCAGTTAGCAAAGGCGACTTCTTGAACTGAGACCTGCATGACTAGAAGGAGCCAGCCTCAGGAAGACCCAAAGTGCATTTTAGAAAGAAGGGTCCTCTAAAGTCGAGTCCCTGAGGCCAGGACGAATTTGACTATGTTGTTTAACAGGGCATTTGCAGGGACTTGATGTGAACAGAAGCCAGATTATGATAGACGATGGAAGAGAACTGACTTGTAGGGAAATAGTTTGCCTCTATGGGTGGACTACTTATTCAGGAAGGTGGCCTTAAAAAGAAGGGAGAAAATAGTACCACGGCCTTTTAGAGCAGAGAGTGGGCAGTGCCAGCCATTCCTATTTGGGGCTCTCGCCTTTCCCTTGCCATTTCATGATCTCCCTGCACTGCCAGTATTCTCAACCTGAAAGCCACATCCTTGGAACGAACATTCATATTAATGACTGTAGGGTATTTGTGGGGTTTGGCGATAAGAATAATCAAATCCTCCCACACCAAGACTCCACTGACAGCATCAAACCTGTTTGCACTGGTAGATGCTGTCACCATTCCAGCAAACACAGAGATATTTGCTTTGGATCGTTATTTTTTTGTTCTCAATGATTCAGGGTCACCTTTGGTTTCTATGGCTAACTGGATCTTATTTCACTGTTGGTTAGTTTCACTCACTACCTTCCCCACCCTTACCCTATCCTCCCAGGCTAGATTCTAGAGTAGTTCTGTCCAATAGAACTTTCATTATTATGGAAATGTTCTATATCTGCACTGTCCAATACAGTAACCACCAGCCACATGTGGCTATTCAGCATTTGGGATGAGGATAGTGCAATTAAGAAACTACATTTTTAATTAATATAATTTGAACTAAGTTAAGTGTAAATAGCCTCATGTGGCTAGTCCCAGTAGTTTTTCACAGTTATAAAAAGTTAACATTCAGGGGAGCCTGGACAGTGTTGCTCAGTGGTTGAGCATCTACCTAGCTGTATTTCTAGCTGTACAGCCTTGACCAGGTTCAATTCCTGGTCAGGGAATATGCCCGGGTTGCTTGATCCTCAGTGTGGGTCACGCAGGAGGCAACCGATCAACGATTCTCATTCATCATTGATGTTTTTATCTCTCTCTCCCTCTCCTTTCCTCTCTGAAATCAATAAAAATGCATTTTTTAAAAATCCAAGAGAGTTTATATTTCCCAAAGAAGTCACTTTGCAAGTTCATGGTAATTACTGAGAAATGCATTAATGCAAATAAGTAATGTCTAAGGCAGTGAGGAGATTTCTTTTCAATGAGAAAAAAAAAAAAAGAAAGAAAAGGGATATTTACAAAGTTAGCCAAGTTTGATGCGCATGAACATTTTCAGCATACTAATTTGGCCCGATATGAAAATACTGCTTCTTCTACATCTTTAAAGAACATCATTTCCCTGAGTGTGTTGTAAAGGGTATTGGTTTCATAAAATTTTCTTTGATGAAAAGCATCTGTTGTCAAATAGGCTTGGGAAATTGGGAACACTTTTTCCCTCTCATAGATTCACAATGCACATTGTCACAATAAAGGCTCTGAGAAATTCTAACAGTAGGTAATTAATCCTGAAATACATTTTTAACTCAGTATTAACCATGAAACTGTGTGTGTATGTGCATGTGCTTGTATGTGATATTAGCATAACGGCAAAGTAGAGAATATTAGGGTTAAGGGTATGGACTTTGGAAAAAGTCCCACTTATTTCTAGCTGTACAGCCTTGAGAAAGTCATTTAACTTTTTCTGGCCTTCATTTTCCCCCTCATTTAAAAATTGGGAGTAATATCTATATATCCCAGACTTCCAAGAAGATCAAATGGATGTCAAGAATACATCACAGATCCTGGGACCAAGGGGATTTTTCCAAAATGGTTGACTATTATTATTTTCATTATTACTTATGAGGTCAAATGAGTGAATGACTGGGACTTTCTGGGTCTGGGAGAAATATGTCATGAACTGGTAGCGCTCACTACTGCTTTGAAATATTTTTAAGTATTGCATTGGAAACCTGACTGCAGAGAAATCTTTTCTACCTTTCTTTGTATATCCCTCACTAAGAATGGACGCTCAGCATTGAATGCCTTCTTGCATTCATTCTCAACACAACAGTATGAGGGGTCCCTTTAAACCAGAAGTTGGAGTATGTCACTCTTCTGTGCACCCCTCCCCTCCATCTCCTCAAAATAAAATAAAACCTAGAGCCTTCATTAATGGTCTCTAAGTTCCACGTGACCTGGCCGGTTGGGGCCTCTTTTACACTATTTCCTTCTATTGCTTAGTCTATCTACTCTGATAAACAGATTTTTCTTGCTGTTCCTTGGATATGTTAGAAACACACTTACCTCAGGACCTTTGCACTTGGCTGGTCCCTTTAATAAAGAATCATTGCCCCAATTATCATCATGGCTCCTTCCCATATATCCTTCAGATCTTTACTGGAATGTTTCCTTCTTAACCCTGCCTACACTTACAACATAGCCCTACATACTCCAACACCCTCCTCTTCCTTGATCTTCTTTTCTCGACCACACATCAGACCCGCTCTGTTTTGTCCATTAGTGCTTCGTTTCTTGTCCGTTTCCATTTGATAGAACATAAATGTCATTCATGAGGGCAGTGTTTTTGTCTCTCCTTCTCTGCTATAACTCAGAGCCTAGGCCAGTGCCTGGCACAGAGTGGATGCTCAATTAACGCTTACTCTATCAATAAATGTGGGAACTGGGTTTAGTTGCTATAGACTACGTGCATTTCCTCCAAGCCCAGCTGTGGATGGCTTGTGGAAGCACGGAACACAGTTACAAGATGGTCTACGTGGTTTTTATTAGTGCTTTCTGGGACCCAGCAAACAAACAAACAACAACAACAACAAACGTATTTTGAAAAATATAATTCTTTCATAGAAGAGGAATACTCCATTTGAATTTAACATAGTTTAAAGGGCGAGATTTCTGATCTTTAAAAAATAGTTGCAATAGGGTCATTTCCTACAAATTGTCTACCCAGAAATCAGGAAGAAAAGCGAGATTTGTGCAGATAGCTATGAAAAGATTAACCCCAATTTAGCTAGGTGTGACGGCTTATACATTTCAGTGGTTCATAAGGCACAGCTTCAATGGGTTTTTATTAAATGCTGTATCTCGTATTGCAGAAATGGGATCCTGAGAACCAACACTGAGGCTAACTCAGCTCTGATATTGTGACTGCCAGGTTGCTCTTCCTTTCAGACGGTGTGTGCTCATCATCCATTATGTTCCTATGGAGTGTCTATGCCACCCCATTGAATTAGATAAACTCTTCATGTACTTGGTTTCCTGCAGTGTATATAGTAGGCACTCAACAAATGTGTTGTTTTTTTAACTACAGAACAATAATATAATTGCTTTCCCTCTTACTATTTTTCCTATCTTTTATACATTTGGAAAACACACTTGCAAAACTAAAATCTAACATGCATGACTCACCTTATCAAAAGATCCATACTTTTCAAAAAGAAAAAAAAACATATATATATATAAACCAATCCCCAAATACTACAACTTAGAACTGCTTTACACTTTAAATAGCAATTTACATCATATAAACACATTCATAATCTTCATCAGTTAAAACAGGTCAAAGGCACATTCCTGGTTTCTTATACCAGACAAATCTCACAGTTCCTAATAAAGCAACAGAAGTCTCATCCAACACATGACTTTCGGTAGCAAACGGTCTGTTTTGGTTTCATTTCAGTGAAGGTTGGAAGGCAAAGTCAGGAGTCTCACAATAAAATGTTCATCTAATGGGTCACATGTCCTTGAAGTCACGGCTGTTGTGCTCGTATTTCGGTGAAGAAATGATTCACATCCCAATTCTGGGTCTGGCCTCCCAATCCAAGGAGTCTTCCAGAAGACATTCAGTTATGAACTCAACAAATATGTATTGAGCACCTATCTCATGCTAGGCACGGCAGCGGGGGGTGGGGGGAGGAGGTATGGGGGGCCGCAGGGGAGGTATTGATGAGAAGTAGTCCCTGCCCACAAAGAGCTTACAGTCTAGAAAGGCAAACACTTTGAGAAAGGACTAGCTTGTCTAAAGGAAAACTCATAACCTGGGTCTGCCTGGCTCAGAAGGCAAGTTCAAGAAGCTGTAGGTATGGCCCTGGGAAGGGCCATACTCAAGTTTCATCAAGTCAAATAACTGGGCACCATGGATAGCCTGAGTCTGGTAAAGTCTTAGCAATACATTTCCTGCCTCGGGTTCCCATGAAAACTACATATGAAAGCCTAAGTCTTCAGCTTAAGGAGGGTTCAAGGAGACCATGTGAGTACCCAGCACAAACAAGCTTCTCAAGGGAGAAGCTGTGTGTTCCCCCCAAAGAAGGGGTTGCTTCACCTGATGCTGGCTTATCTCTGGGATTTTACTCTCCCTTTCAACACTGTGGTGGGAAGTATTCTGTTCACACCCCAAGTTGGCATGGCTTGATTACCTTGAGTCCTCCAAGTCACGAACAGCACAGAGAAAATGCAGCAAACTCAAGCCAAGACAATAGCGAGATAATCTGAGAACTTAATACTCCAGCGTATTTAAGTAGGAACTGGCTGCCAAGAAACCGTCACCCTCAAGAAATAACACCATCTGCTAATTATCTGCACAACTGTTCCAGTCAGTACTCCCCAGCTTTGCTTACTACCTAGCAAAGATAGCTCTTCAACGGAGGAGGTGCAGAAAGAGCCAGTTTGGAGGAATGCAAGAAACTAACAGGGGAAGGACAAACTCAGAGAAAAATCTAGCCGTCTTAAGTGACAAATAAGCCAAGACAAGGAAGGAATAGCAGAGAGAGAATTAGCAGGTGCCTTAATCTCTTCACACAATTTGGACGCACACAGACACTCAAACAGTCACATGTTGACACCAATTCACATATCTGGATGTTTAATTCATTCTGTGTGAAGTAGGGTCAAATGCTGGGAAGGCCTCATGGTTCTTAGCCTGGCTTGGAAAACAAGGTGTGCCTTTTACAGGAATGTGTCGGAGCTGGGCTGTTCAATGTTATTTCTCTCAGTTCCCTCAGTAACTACTACTTGACAACACTAGGTCACACCTTGGTGGAGGTGACCACACCAGGCAGAAACAAAAATGGACTTGGTTGTACCTTCAGAAGGTCATTCGTCTCACCATCCTGGTGTGCCAAGGTCACCATTCATAATGGTTGTCATTATAAGGAAGACAAATTGTGAATTCTTACTTCTAGCCTTCTAGATGCATTACAAACACTTTGCAGTCTTTGACTAAGAATTGCTCACCTCTGCTGGCTAAGACACGGTGGCAGGTGATCCATTAGTTGATGAAGAACACTCCCTCTTATTGGTCCGTGTCTTCAGCCCCATGGTATTGCTCAAGAGAGGCGGGAGGTTAGGAGAAAGCCAAGGGCATGGGGAGCCAAAAAGAAAAGTTGCAAAAGGGTGGATGTTCAAATCCATTTGCAAAGTGTCTACAGGCTCACAGTCCTCCCAGATTACAAGACCCAGTGATAAGTCTCCAGGTACCCCCAACAACCCCACCATTGGAGTCTCCAGCTCCTTACAGACCATAGTGCCTAAGATCTTTTCTGCTTTTCTCTTTCATTTCTATGTCTATTTTTTTCAACTTTCCTCTGTTTGCAAGTCTGCACAATATACCATTCACTTTGGGATGATTTCATATGAGACAAAAAAAGATGATCCCAAAAAGGAAAGACTATAAGAATTAATATCTGCAAAACAGTTTTCCCCTGAAACTAACTCTCTCTCTCTCTCTCTCTCTCTCTCTCTCTCTCTCTCTCTCTCACACACACACACACACACACACACACACACACACACACACATTTCCTCTCAGCATTTCTTTCTACAATATAATTTTTAGTCTGCTTTGTGATTCCAGAGAAAATGTCTTCTTTTTGTTTTTGTTACATTACCTTGTTCAATTTATCTGACTTTGGCTCTCATCTGGGGTTCTCCTCTAGTTACTTACCATAAGCCCATGTTCCTTATATTTTAAAAATTAAAAAGAAGCTGGGCTTTGAATCTTGCTTCTGCTTCTTCTCAGGGACTAAAAGATCTTACATATCTTACTCTTCTGAGAATAAGTCACCGTTGTCATCTTGACTGGCTAAATTGGTGGTTCTCAAGTACAGTTTTGCTCGTGCGTCCCCACACCCCTACCCCACTCCGGGGGACATTTGAAAACACCTGAAGACATTTTTTGGTTGTCACAACTTCAGAGACAGAAGTGCTACTGGCCTCTAGAGGGTAGAGGTCAGGTACACTGCCACACATCCTACAATGCACAGGACAGCCAGAGAATGCTCAACAAAGAATTATTCAGCCAAAAATGTCAACTGTGTTCATTGAGAAACCACAGACTCTAGGAATACAAGAGCAAGCTCATTGCCACCTCCTTTTTCCCATTTAGTTTTTCAGCAGTTGGGATAAACATAACCAAGACTGGGCCCTTCCTTAAGTAACTAGAAGTGAGCAGAGGTGGTAATTGAAGTTTTTTCCACCACATCCAAGGGGAAGAGAGGAAGATAGCCTTGGCATCAAATGATTTCTGAGTGAGAACAAAGCCCCCACCCTTATTCTTCTGGCTAATTTACAGATTGCAAGTCACGTGGTTTTTGTAATGGTTTACAAAATGCAGGGATTACAGTCCACCTGGATTTTGAAAGTCCTCATTCTCCACGTTGTGGCTCCTAAGGGTCAGGTGAAACTTCCCAGCAGCCTCCGGTTCATGCGGTCAATAGGAGACCCTGGATGGAGTTCATCCTTGCGACCACGCCCACCTCTCTTAATGAGGCCATGTAGTTGCCTAGGTGCGAAGGACACAGGCCACCTTTTCCTACATCACTTGCATATAAACATATTTAATGCCCTCCAATTCCCTCCCTCTCCACCCCTGCTACTCTCAGCAAGAAGCATGGAGGCCACAGACCCATTCTTCTTGCAAGTGGACATGAACTTCACAATAAAGGCAAACACCAATCACAACCACATACAGCGTCATAATTCACAGGAAACTGTGTACGTTGGCTCCCCATACAGGATGTACTTCAAAGTAACAAAATGAGTTTATCAACTGTAGTGTTCCTTCTTCCCGTTAGAAGTCGATTTTCTTTTCCTCCCTCTCTCCCTCATAGTACATAAATAGCAGAGAAAAGTCGTCTTGGACATATTTACATCCAGGAGTTCCCAGCTTGCTAGGATATGGGGTCTGTCTTGGGTTGTGTTCCGAGGGTCAGTTTTCATTTTCTCTCCATCCACGTGCGTTCTTCCCAAATTTATACACCAGTCTCCGTCCATCCACCCGCTCCAGGATTTCTCTTTTGTAGTAATATCTGTAACAGAGGACATTGGTAAGGTGGCTGCTCAGACTGAGCCTGCCCGGACTACCTGGTCGTGTGGCCCTCTGGTCTCGGAGACCAGCAACTCCTCACCTCATGGCCCGGCTGAGCTTCTCGTAGGTCATGCTGCTGTTGTTCTTCTTTTTGCCCCACAGCTGAGCCACTGCCTCCGACTTCAAGAACCTGAAGATGCCCTCTGACCTGTCCTCCCATTTGATTAACCCTGGGTTCTTGTCTGGATTGAGGAGGATGTCCCGGATGAATTCCCATAAGTGAGTCCCTCGCGGGTCTGAGAAGCAGAAAGGGGAGTTTAGTGATGGCCCAAGTCACAGCAAATCAGGCGCAAAGCAAGCATAGAGTTGGACCATCTTCCGTCGGACAGGAGATCCTCAATTCTCCCCCTACCCACCGGCGAAGCCAGATCACAGAGTGACCAAATATTGAATATATTAAAAAGGTGTTTGACAATGAACTGGCAGAGTTTTTTTGTTTTGTTTTTAGTTTGCAAAACAAGAAACTGAGATAGAGAATTTAAGCGATTTGATCATCACAGTTCCATAGTTAACTAGTGGCAAAACCAAGAGGAAAGAATAGCTGTTAGGTATCCTATTTTTAGAGTATCTTCTAAGTATTGTTGACAACCGTTCTGGGACTCATTTCAACTTGTTACTTCCCCAGAAGGCAACTTCCAATCGCTTTTATTTGGCAAGTACTTCACCAATTAAATCGCTCCCACCCAGCAACTATGCACACGGACTGAGTTCTAATATTGTGACTCCTAGAATAGATGGGGGTGAGGTCTTCCTGGGGTTGAGGGGGTCAATTTGAAAATGAAGGGGTAACTGTAATAAGAATAGCGAATTCAATTAAATCCCCCCTGTAGACTTGTGACACACAAACCCACCCATGCCCATCAGTTTGAGTGTTCATACTGCTCTGTGAGATGTCCTGGAGTAGCAGATAAGGAAAATGGCCAGTTCCCTATAATTTATAGATTATACCATCTTCATTTATTTCTGCACAACTTGCCTCCCCTCCAAAATACAACACACCTTATCTCTGATATTTCATACACTTTATAAGGTTTTATTATTGGGGGAAATACAACTCCCAAGGAGCAGGGTTGAATTTTCTTAAGATAAAGTCATTTTTTTTTTTTTGGAACAAGTCCACAAAGGTAGGAAGCCAACCTTCGGCAAAAGCAAATAATTCTGCATCTCAGTTGCTTCTCCCCATCTTTTTCCTCCACCCTCCCTCTTTTTTTTCTGGAGAAAGGGAACCTGCTAAGCCCACAGCTACAAGAAATCTCAGTTTCGGTAGAACAAAGAGCAGAATGAGGGCATATATTCATCGGGGCTCCACTTCAGGGGGTTACTCTGCCAGTAAGTGTTGCCTCTGTCTTCTCATCCTCCCCAGTCTGAGGTGAAGAGGCAGCAGGCAGAGGCAATCTAAAAACTAGTGGCCTCCAATTACACCCACGTTGAAGGGCGGGCTAAGTGCCATCTGCACGCCAGCCGACTTACTGTGCTTTTTGGTGTGGGACTTGACAGGGTGGTCTTGTTCCTTCTTCACATCAGGTGACTCTGCTAAAGAGAGAAACGAGAGTGGTTTAATTTACCTCTTCAACTGACATTTTCATTTCTTCATCTACCCACGCAACCAATACTTACTGAGCACCTATTTGCCTGGCACATTTCCTATACACAACAGAGAGGATAAGTGCTATGGAGAAAAATACTGTAGGGTAAGAACTTAGGGTAGAAGTATGGAGATGTGACTAATTGGCAATTTAATATAAGGTGGTGGTTACAGAAGAGACCAGAAGGGTGCGAGGGAGACAGCCATGCAGAGAGCTTGTGCAAGAGTCTTCCAAGAATGAGAATAGTACGTGCAAAGGCCCCGAGGTCAGTTTGGTATGCCCACAGAGCGGCAGGAAGCCAGTGTGCCAGTGAGCAAGGGGCAGAGGGTAGGAGGTTCAAACCATTAAGGCTTTGTGGGATTTTAGCCTTTATTCTGAGAGATATGGAGAGCCACTGAAGGATTTAGGTCACTGAAAGGGTTTTTGTTTTTCATGATACAAAAATGTAAACATTTATAACAAAGAAAGATGGCTTTTAAGCCAAAGGTGTGCCTTTTTTTGGCATGCAAGTTTACATTTTAATCAGCCTGACAAAGAGGCCATTGACTGGCCCGAGCTCAGAACAGAGGGCCATGCGGGCTATGGAAACACAGATTAGTTTAACAAATGACTCATTATGGTAACTCTGTGACTATCACCGGCGAGGAGATGACAGAGGCGGAATAAAACTTCTTGAAAAGAAAAATAAATGACCTAGCTGTGTGTGTGTGTGTGTGTGTGTGTGTGTGTGTGTGTGTGAGTCCTTCAGATGTCCAAGGCAGATCTTAACACACACACAAAAATCACACAATCAAAAATCCACCCATTTGAATACAGAGTACTCCCTAAATGCAAGCCAGTTTTGTTAAGAAACTGGGCCAGCAAAATGCATCGCTTTTGTGTGTGTTACATTGGGACTTCCTAACCTAGGTGTGGCCTTCAAGGACATTTCAGACAGCAGAGGGTCTGAAGCATTTGTTCAATTGTCAAGAGTGGTCCATTATTCAAAAAAAGTTTGAATAACCACTTGCTTCTATTTTAAAAAATATATATATTTTATTGATTTTTTACACAGAGAAAGGGAGAAGGATAGAAAGTCAGAAACATCTATGAGAGAGAAACACCAATCAGCTGCCTCCTGCACACCTCCTACCAGGGATGTGTCCGAAACCAAGGTACATGCCCTTGACCGGAATCGAACCTGGGACCTTTCAGTCCACAGGCAGATGCTCTATTCACTGAGCCAAACCAGTTAGGGCCCACTCGCTCCTATTTTAAGTAGTTAAGAAGAGCACTTCCTATGTACGAGGCACGGAGCTAGGCATGTTACAGGACTCACTTTATTTCATTCACACAATAACCCTGTGAGGTGGGTACTGTTAAGACCCAACGATTACAGTGATAGAGGAGCTGAGACACAGAGAGGTCACATGACTTGTCTTACATCACACAGCCTGAGAGGAGCCAAGATGCTACCACGGTCGGTTTGAACCCAGACCCCTTACTATAACCACTAGTCTCTGCTATTTCTTAATCTGCTGGCACATAACAGATTTGACGAAGGTCTCCGCTGCCAAGAATTGGGGCCAGTTCTCTAACTATGCTCTCGTCTAGTTAGTGGGGAAGAGTAAGTCCAAGCTGAAGATTCTGTATCTCCCAGTGCGCACGGACACACTCGCCTCTCTGATCACCCAGCCTGTCAGGTCTGGGGCCCCCTGAGAGCCCTCGAAAGGTGGGGGAGAGGGATTGAATAAGATCTGGTTAGATGATAAGGAACCTCTTGTTCTGGTTAAGAATTCCTCCCCCGGCTTTGCCAGCCAGAGACCCGCACCTGCTTTGGGTTTCTCTGAACTCCAGAAGGGCGAATTCACAGGAAACACAAGCAAGGAGACTGCGCTCTCCCTCCCTGCAGGTTTCAGGGTGAGGTTGCAACATCCCATCAGGATGTGACAATATTGCAACAGGTCTGGCGCTCACCCCGGTTTCCAAGTGATACATCACCCTGACAGGGCCACGTTGTTCTTCAGACAAAGAGTGGCATTTACTCAGCAGGCCACAAGCAAAGCTCGTCTTCAAATGGCAGGGCCTTCATTTCAAAGCCAGGGTTGAATTCAGAAAAAAAAGAAAAAAAAACAAAACAGTCTCCCAGTTTATTGGCCCTAGTTGTTGCGTATGGGTTCCATGCTGCTGTTGAATCAATTACTTTGGGGTTATAAGGTGATTTGGTAAATAAGGTGAAAATCTTAAACCCTTCTCCCCAGAAAACTGCACATATTGTACACCTGTGAAAATCTGTACACAATCGCAGGGGCTCGTGGCTCACTTCCAAGTCCACGGACTCCGGATTTAAAAACCCCAGACCAGTAGACCACGAGGGCATTTTCTCTCTGAGATGTCCCCCATTTACCTAAGCTAGACCTCCGTCCAGTTTGGCAAAGGCCAAATAAAAATGATTCCCCCAGTACAAATGTTTCCATCATCGTACGGAGGACGATGTGGCCAAAAGCTAAAGGAAACCCTGAATCCTCCCAGCCTCCTTGTCCCGCGTGTGAGGGCGAGCTGTGGAACCCCTGAGCTGCCCTCGCACTCAAATCTTTTGATCTGAAAGAACCCTCCCTTTAATATGATGGCCTCTCCCCCTCCATATGCCCCTCATCCCCCCCAATAAAAGCCCAAACCTTTGAAGGCAGCCGTGTGGTTAGGTGATTCACGCTTATAAAAGGAGGACTCGCTCTGGGGAAGTGGTCCAGCTTGGCTTTCTCTCGCCGGGTGCCCAGGCCTCTCGAGGCCAAGGTCCGGCCAGGGCAGGGGCCGCACGAAGGCCCGGGGTGCCTGATGCAAGAGCCAGAGGGTGACTTCAGCTAAGCTGCTTCACAAGAAGCGAAGATTAGAAGCATTTGCATATGATTCAGCGGTGAGCCATTTCTTTACGGGATATACAAATTTCAGTGTTATAATAGACCGTGCCACCCTCGCTCTGGGCTCAGCAAGTCGGTGAATAAACACATCAGGCCCGAGTTGGCGTGATTGGCTCGGGGACTATCGGGCAGATCAGGAACACTGGCGGCAGCCATTTTATGGAATGGGCAGATGGCAGGGAAATCAAAACAGAGCCCGCTGCCCCGCCCGCCTTTATCACCGAGGGCATCAGTTTACCGGGCCTCGCCTTCGCTCCGCTGGTAACTTGCATTAAAACATAGAAAGGTACTTATCGTAACTGCAGTCAGCCTAATGGGAGGAGGAAAGGTAAAGACTCAGACAAACGACAAAGGTCTATCTATTTTTTTGCTCTGGGCCCATCCAAGAGACACTAAACTATACTGAAAGGAACTGATAATCAAATATCCTGCTGGCTGTTATGCATTTGGCAGCCCCTGACACTCAGTGGGTTCTTTATTTATTTCTTATTATTTTTTAAATATATTTTTTATTGATTTCTTACAGAGAGGAAGGGAGAGAGACAGAAACATCGGTGAGAGAGAAACATGGATCAGCTGCCTCCTGCACACCCCCTACTGGGGATGTGCCCGCAACCAAGGTACATGCCCTTGACTGGAATCGAACCCGGGACCTTTCAGTCCACTCAGTGGGTTCTTTAAAGAATAATTCTGGGAGAAGACCTGAATTGATTATCTCATTTTCCAGCCTGTGGTACAGTCTCCCCTCGTACGGTAGGAATGAGGGGCGGGGGGATCAAGGATGAGGGGAGATCATGGGGAGCAGATTGGTAAAGCCCATTTAAAGAAGGCCTTTTCAGAAACAGGAGACTGAGTTTTCTGCCACTGTCAGTCTGAAAGCAGGAACTGGCCTCTGAGCCCACAGACTCTGAGGTTCAGAAGGCAGGACACGGAAGAGAGGCCCGGCGGGGAGGGCAGCAGGGCTGTGATTATGGCTTTTAGGTTTCCTAGGTGCCTCAAGACCTAACAACCCCCGAGGCTCAGGAAGTGGTTGGTTCCACCTTTACTTCTAGTTGGAATCCTTTGCCATAAGCCAAAGACCCAACCGGAAGGACGTGGGAGGTGGCACCTTAGGAAGTGAGAGGAAGTCAGAGGGGGAGCAGGCGGGTGGTTTCCTGGGCTCTGAAACCCTGCTCGGGACCCGGTGGCCACGATTGCTACAGAACTGTTACCTCCATTGGCTCAGTTCCCCCAGAAGGGCAAATCCAGTGTTGAATCTGTTTCTTAATTTCCACAGATAGGTAGAGTGACACATAGGATGGGTCACTGGTGGGAGAGGGGGAGGGAGTAGAGAAATGAATTGGCCTCGGTTCTTAACCTCAATTCCAGAAGCATTTACATTGGCTCCCAGCCCTGTCTCATTCAAGGGGCTTGACCCGTACAAAACCTCAAACCAAAAGCTTTCATTATTTCAGTTCTCAAAAACATACTCAACAAAAGCAAAAGCAAAAAAAAAAAAAAAAAAAAAAAAAGAGGGAGGAGGGGTTGTTGTTTGATTCTGTGCTTTCTTCCCCATACATTCATTTGAACCCAAGGTCTGAAGTTGTCCCAAATTCAGTTCCAAGAAAAGAGTGATTCACTTGTGACAAGTCTAAGCTCCATTTCACGGACCCAGACAGATCCCCAAGTGCGCACCCAGACTGAGGGTCAACATGAAACCCTCTATTCATCTTCCTAATGCATGCATTCCTGGCCTGGTTCATGCCAAGGTAGCTATTTGTAAACGGAGGGGGAAGTATAAGCTGAAAGCCCCTCTCTCAGACGTTGAGCAGACCAACCCTCTCATTCAGTGTAACCTTGATTGCGTCATGGACAGACAACAGGTGCATCTGATCTTAACCACATACAACTAATGTGAACAGAATTTAAAAAGTGGCTTGGAGAGTCCTGATGAGCCAGACTTCAAGCACTGACAAAATAGTGTGTTTTCTGGGGTTCTGAACCTTTCCAGTTGCTACCCCTCTACCCAAAGACCATTGCCACAGGTTCACGGACCTCCGCTAGACATTCTTTCTCTAAAGCCAAACAGTTTGTCCAAAATCAAATATAGCCTTCTTCCCCCATAAGCATACCCAGGTATGAATAATTTTATCAGGTAGTTTCCCAAGAGCCAGTTTCTGTTGAAAGGAGAGTTTTTGTCACACAAGAAGAGTGACGTGGTGTCACGGGAGACAAACACTTTTCCTAGAGGCACCCGTGCTGGGCATATTCAATGGACAAACCTTGGCTCAAACGCAGATCTTTTATGAATGGTAACTCTGTCCCTTTCCTCGACTTTTAGTGAGAAAGACCCCGGCAACGTGGAAACATAGGATGTTGGTAATTCTCGTGAACACTCAGTAAGCGACTGCATGAGGCACACAGCCTCTGATGTCAGGACAACTTACCTACAGGAAGGTGACTGGTGGTTGTCATGGAGATCTGGGCTCGGCAGAATGCTTTGCTGTCCAACAAATCTGTAGCCACGAAAAGATAAAGGACATTGAGAGTCCCCTCTGACAACAGAACTTTTTGGCTTATTGGGATGGCAAAATCATAATGTAAAGGGGCATTCAGTGCTGGGGTGTTAGTTACCTACTGTGCTACCATAGTTGGTGTCATATAAATAGTTTTCTTCTTTCCAGGTGTTCATGATGGAAGGGTCTATAAAGGACAGAAAATGGGAATGGTCAGCAATCATCACCCCTGGGGAAGAGCTCATGGCTCTAATTCACGGCTCATTAGGGAGGCAGAGGAGCTGGGACAGGGGTGGGCAAACTTTTTGACTTGAGCGCCACAATGGGTTCTTAAACTGGACCAGAGGGCCAGAACAAAAGCAACCTGGCCATGCTGGCACTCTCCTCTTGGGCTGCTGGTGAAGGAGCGGAGGGGAGAGCAAGAGAACCCTCTGCTCTTTCGGCTCCGTGGGCCAGATAGAACAGCCGAATGGGCCGGGTCCGGCCCGAGGGCCATAGTTTGCCCACGGCTGAGCTAGGGGTTGGCCTCCAGAGAGTAGGGAGACAATGCTGCTTCAGCCACCTGTTACTTTACAATAATGTTACTCCCTGTTTCTTCCAGAGTCCTGGGGAAATGGACTTTGCTATAGCTCTCTCCCTGTGTTCTGCACCTGTTGCATTGTAGGGGGAAGTTGCAATAGTGAAATTCTGACCAGGACCAATGCTTGGGTTTCCTGGGAATTTTCTCAGACTGAACACAGCAGGGGGTGAGTTCAGGTGCCTGGCCTTGTCTTGCATTCTACTACATAGGGGCCAGAATATTTTTACACTAGAAAAAGACATTGTTAGAGACAAATAAATCCATGATTAATGAACAACTCTTTCCAGTAATATGTTCCTGGGGGGATTAATGATGTTTCTGTCAGAAAAAAAAGTCTAGTCAGTTTCATCATAGTGTCTTCATTGCTGCAATCCAGAGAGATCTCCCTCCCTCCAGGATTTCTCCAATCAGATTAAGGGATAACGTAAAATTCTCAAAAACACAAATCCAACAACTTTTAAGAAGAGGGCCCCATTGCCTCATCTTGCAAAAGCATCTCTCTTTCTCTCTCTCTCTCTCTCTCTCTCTCTCTCTCTCTCTCTCTCAGCAAGCATGTCTCACTCTGATCGACTCTTCAGATTTCAGATTCAAAGGAAACTCCCCTCTACCTACCCCAAGTGAAGCCCAACTCCTACGCAACCCCCACATCTGGGCCAGTCTCCAACAGAAGCATTTTCTTTCCTGGCTGGCCAAGAGCTGCAAGATCTGGCAAGGAGTTCTCTCGTCCCTACCGGGAACTTCCTGCTTTCTTCTCTTCACAGATCAAGGCTCCCCTCGGCTCCCCTCGGCTCCCCTCCTGCCCAGCTTCTGAATTTCTGGGCCGGGTGGTAAGTCACTGGCCGAGTTTCATTTTGTTTTTACAACACAAAAGGTATAAAACCTGAGTCACTGGCTAAGTCCTCTTGTTTACGACACAGGGATTTAGCTGGTATTTTAACTAATAGCTACGTGTTTGGGCACTCCAAGCCCAATCTCTTGGGGTTACACCCTCTCTCCTTGTTGGGTCACCTCGTACACCTGTTGTTGTCTCTGAAAACAAACTGAACCAAAAGGTTTGGAGGTGTTGGCCCCTCTTGTGAGCCTCTTCTCCCCTCCTCCCTGGGCGGACCTTCTCCTCCACCCTTTGGCTTAGCTTTTCTGAACTGGCAACACAAGAATGTCTGGATGGTCAAGGAGGAATTATCAAGTTACTTGGGACCTCTGCATGCCATCCTGGCTACGGTGGGGTTCTCTGCCCGGTCACTGTGGGGGTGGGGCACACCGTCTCTCTGCTAACCCCTGTGCCTGCCTCTATGGCAGGCAGACCCATATAGCATAGGCCATCCAGGTAACCCAACCCCTGGTCTGTGGGGGAAGGCAGGGCGAGGAAAAGCTAATTAACATACTTAGCAGCTATTATCTTTTTCTTTAATAATAGTAGACTAGCCCCCTTATAAAAGAGCAAATAACCGCATGGGGCCAATTTGGGTTCTGGGTGGCTCACAAATCACCCCGAGGTGCAATTCTGCCCTTAATGACTGGCACGCAACCCTCGGGCAGGCCTGTGGGCGCTCTTGGCTTGCAGCCTCACTGATGAGGACCTGGGGAGCGACCCTGGAGCAATGGCAGCTGCACAGTCTCATCATAGCCAGTGGACTTTCAGGGACTTGCATAGCTCTCCTTAGACCAAGAGGCCATAGGCCAAAGGTCAATGTGTAAGGAACTGAGATTGGTGCAAGGCCACTGGGCACAACTTCTTGAGGCAGTCACTGTCCCCCTGCAAGTCTCCAGGGGTGACCGAAAGTCCCCAGGTGAGAGACTGAGATGGGGGAAGGAGAACAAAAATGAATATAGATACCGAGGGACTGTAGACCCCATTCAGAGTCCAGAGTAATCATTCACCTAAAAATGCACATAAAGCAGAAGTTGGGTTCCATAGCTGCCTTTGACATTCCTAGGGAACCTCTGAGAGCCATAGAAACCACAGTAAGTATGACAGCAAGTCTGCATCTTTGTCCTTTTTGTGTAACACTCCTACCTAGGGAGCACAGGGGGTGGGGAGGAAAGGGGGTAGAAGAGACATAAACCCTTCCTCTTCTCTCCCCTTGCTTCTCCCAACTTGGTCAAGTGCCCTGACTCTGTGATGAGAAGGAGGCCCATGTAGACTCTGCAACTTTTCCAGCTCCTGGAGCGGAGCCTGGATGATGCCCTGACCAGCAGTGGGAAGCAGAGAAGTGTGGGCAGAATTGGTCTCACCATCAGTCTAGAAATCAGAAATAGTTGGCAGTCACTGGTCCCAAGCCCAGGGGATGAGGCTCACCGAGGGTGGCCCGTTGGAGACAGCCAGGGAAGAGGCGTCCCTGGGTTTCCTGCCAAAATACTGGCTCCTTCCTGCTCCCACACTCCCTCGCACTCACTCCCCATTGTCCCCCTCCAAGGGATTTGCCTACCGAGTTGGCTCTCTTTGCTACTACTCACCCGTTTGTTCAGTCTTGACAATGACATTGTGCGTGGACTGGAACAGGTCACTGCTGCACTGGCCTGTGAAGGGCAAATTGGGAAAGTCAGAGCAGGCCCACATGGAGCCAAAACTTAAACAAGGACGGAGCTGACTTCTTGGAAGAGCTTCTGCACATCCCACTGCCCGGTGGCCTGATCACCTCTGTTTGCTTGCGGGAAGGGGCTTCCCTCTCTGGTTCTACAAACTCAAGCCTGAACTTCCTGGCACAGAAAAGCCAGTAGCTCAGGCACCCACATCGGAGGGAATAATTTGGCCTTGTACAGCGAAGGCCTCCAGGGAACTTCAGAAGTCAGAAGACCAGTGTTCCACTAATAACTGCAAGGCGCTTGGCCTTCCTGGGTCTTGTTTTCCTCATCTGTAAATTTAGGGGATTAAACTAGATAAAGTCATTACTGGATTGTATCTAAGGTGCTTTCCCATACTAAGATATGACATGACATGAAAACGCAAATACGAGGAAAACCAGTTTAATGTAACTGGCTTTATTCATCTTTGATGGTAAAGGCAACCAAATCTATTCTTGTTAGATCCAAACTATGAGATATGTCTGGGTAAATGCAGTGATTCTCCCCTTCTTCATGCCTTGCAACTCCTTTCTGGGTGTGTCATTAATAAAAAAAGCATGTATATACAGTTGAATATAGGATCATAATATTTTCCTCCCTAGCCAGATTATAAATATCTCAGGAACAGGGGTCATGCTTTAACCTCTCTGACCTTTAGTTGTCCCATCTGTAAAATGGGTACAATATTTATTTTTCCTCAGAAAGTCATTAAATGAATCAACTCACTTAGCGTGCCTAGGATACATAAACACTTAATAAATGTAAGTTGATGGAATGTCTACCAAAAGGCAAACAACAATCAAAGGTGAGAATCTGGTCATTAGCCACTTCCAGAGGCATCAGGAGCACCCAATGGGACCAAACAAATCATGGAAGGTCAGAGATGGAAGGACAAAGACAGCCACATCACCTCCCAGGACTCCCCGCCTTGGGCTTCAATCAGGGCAAAGCTTTAAAGGACTGGATTTAATTGGAGGTGGGGTTGTAAATATTTTTAATTCCTCAAGTGTAAGTCTGCTGTTTCTGAAGATTCTTGGGGGTTATTAATAGAGCCTTGTTTGGTTTGGTCCTAATAAAAGAAAAATGTGCAACCATGTCTGTGTGTCGGGGTGGGGGGAAGAGAAGGAAATGCCCAGGAGCTGAACGAGGTCATCCAAAATGGCCAGCACCAAAGCCAGCTCTGCGCCCCTACTGGGACCTGCTCAGCATTGATGGCAGCTGTCAGGGACTGAATATGGCACATAGTCCTGGATCTCATGCTTTCCAAAGCCCCAGCTACCTGCCTACATCCAGGTTCTGTTAAGACAGACTTGATCATTCTGATGTGGATGGGCCAGCTCACTCTGGTTTTACATCACTGCTTTCCAAAATAGCTGTTATTCTCAGAGGAGCTCATTTTGTTTTGTGTTGTTTTGTTTTTGTTTTATAGCCATTATCAGGGCAACTTTATGCCAGTGTCAAAGACATTCTGCAAGACAAGTCGTCTGTATGTGTGCATGTGTGTATAGGCTATCACAGTGCGCAGTGTTTAAATGTGGCTGGCAGGATGCTAGGTGAGACCTTGAAAGAGAGACATTTGGCCTGGCCTGAATGGCTCAGTGGTTGAGCATCAACTTGTGAACCAGAAGGTCACAGTTTGATTCCCAGTCAGGGCACATACCCAGGTTGCAGGCTCAAACCCCAGTGCAGGGAATTTGTGCACAGAGGGCAGAGTCGTTCAGTCTAGCTTGCACCCTCTCACAATCCGGGACCCCTCAGCCTAAACCAACAGTCAGACATCCCTCTCACAATCTGGGACCGCTGGCTCCTGCTTGCTTGCCTGCTTTCCTGCCTGATCACCCCTAACTGCTCTCCTGCCTGCCTATTTGCCCCTAACCACTCACCTGCCTACCTGATCACCCCTAATTTCTCTGCCTGCTTGCTTGATCACCCCTAACTGCCTCTGCCTCAGCCCCCACCATGGCGACTTCATCCTGAAGAACATCTGGCTGTCTAGTATAATTAGCATATTATTATTATAGCTTTTATTATTATAGATATTTTAAGAAAGACATTTGGCTCTAAGGGCAGCACCAACTCCAGAAATCACTGCAGAAACTTCCTACATGTGTCCAGACCATTAGCTCTAACTCCCCTTTTTTTGTTGTTGTTACTTAACAGAACTTTTAAGAATCTGCTGAAATATTGTAAGTCTGCTCCCCTTCCCTCCCAAAACACAAACATAGATCTAATTTTGCCTATCTTCTTATCATGTTAGGTTCCATCTTAAGAACCCAGGTCTGGAAGTTTCAAAAAAAAAAAAATAGCCATGATGATCTTAGCAAGCAAGTAATTGGGAATTAAGCTAACAAAACCCTGTTTGCAAGGCAAAGAAGAGAAGGTTTTCTGAGAGGGGCGAGTATTCTGTGAATACCTGCTAGCACATCTCCGGATCATCAGCTATAAGGAGAGAGTTAAACTACCCTGGGCTTGTATGGCACTCCACCTACTCGAAGCCTAGGCTTTGTGCTGGTTCTCTCGCCTCCCTTCTACCTCCCTGTCTTGGAAACAGTAATTTGGAGGTGAGACCATCCTTGGATGCCCCCGACTAGGATCCCTGCTGGCTGCAGGGACTTTGCTCTTTTCAGTGGACTCCTCGCGAGATAAAAGGAGAGATAATCACCGTTCCACTTGAGGTGCTGCAGGTTGCTGTAAAGGAGCTGCCCCGCCGTCCCCGCCGCCCGGATGAACTCCTGCAAACTCATGTTGCACAGGTGCTCGCCGTTGATGTCGAACTCCTGGAAAGGGATGCAGCTGGCGTCCAGCTGGTTGGTGTCCAGCAGGTGCTGGAGCCATTCCCACACCTGGTACTTGGTCCAATATTGAGGATGGATTTCATGCCACTGGCCTCCAAAAAAGCCGCTGGAAACTGCAAAACAGGGGGTGGTTCTGAGTGATCCGTGGTTGTTCCTGGGCGTAATTCCAGCCGGGGGGAGGGGGAGAGGGATGCATCACTGGCTGCCAGAAGCCATGAAGATCACAACCACAGTCCCTGTGCACTAGAGGGGGCCGGAACATGAGACAAGCTCTGGAAAGGAAGCTCTTGGAAGTGTGGTTCTTTCTCTAGTTGTGATGGGGGCCATTCATTTAGCCTCTCTGCATCTTGATGCCCTCTTGAGTATCAAATACTTACCCCTGGGAGCTGGATGAGGACATGAGTCCTGAAATACTCTGAGATCTTGAGTTTATTCCCCACCTTCCCCCAAAGTTCCATGAAAGAAAGCATTGCTAGTTCCCGCAACTGATCAGCTATTGTTCACCCCTACGTAGCTCTCTGTCTCTCTTCTTCCTCCTGTCTCCTTCCCATCTTCTTCTCTCGCTTACACACACATATACACATCCACATCCCAAATTCAGACCTTTGTCAGTCAAAAGTGAGGCCTGGGAGTAAGGTTCTTTTCTCTATGATGCCTTTGCTTCTCCCCAAAGTGGTCCAGGTTCCTCATCCGCTAACTGTGTTGACCCACCCCTGGCCCACACTGGTTGCTATAGCTACGGCGAGGTCATTTCCTTACTCAGTTATGTTAACTTAGGTTGCTTCCCATCACCCACTATAATTAAGTACAAAATTGCCGAGCCAAGGATGGAAGCTCTTCACTAGCTATTGATTCTTCAGGCGACCCATGACTTTGGTCTTTTTTTCTATGTTGTTCTTTCAGGCCAGTTTCTATTCTACCCATCACTCCCTGTTAAATTCCTACACAGCTTTCAAACTCTGACCACCCCACAAGGAAAGTCATCACAGATTCCCATTCACTGTGAGGGCTGCTGTCCTCGGAATCTCCAGGAGACGTGTTGGGTATTTCTCATAATGACATTTGTTATGTTCTGCTTTCCTTTTAGGAGTATCTAAGTACTGTCTTATTCTCCTCTGTAAATTGTATGCTCAAGGTCATGGGCCCTGTCTCACACATCTTTGTGCCTCCAATGAATACTGCCTTAGAGGCCTTGCCATTTTAGGTGTTCCTTATATATTTCTCTACTGGAATTTGTTGCTAAAAAGAAAAAATGTGAGAACCTGAAAGAGTTGTGAGGTGCTATCACAAGATGGTTAATTCAAATACCAGTGAAGCAAATTTCATTCAAGCCAATAAAAGTTGCTACATTTAGTATAGGCTAACCACCTATGTATGGCTACCATCTCATGTTCTCTTAAGAGAACATCGTCAGCCCAAAGTCCTGGGGGATGGACAAGAGAGAGTCAGCCTTGGGGCATGGAACAGGGCTGAGAGGTCTTATGGTCTCCTTGTAAACAGAGATCCAGGGGGAATAGCTCTCTTCTGAAAAGGTGCGGGTCAGGGGCCAGAGGAATGTACTATTGCAGCCCACCTAGCTGAAGCAGGGGAAATCTAGCCGAACATGACACACAGATATCCCCACAATCTCAAGAAAACTGTCCCGAACTTTTGCTTCAAGGTCATAATACATCAGCACTTCTCAACCCCTGGGGTAAATATGAATCACCAGGGAATGTAGTTCAAATGCAGATTCTGATTCCACAGAATCCTGAGCTTCTGCATTCCTAACAAGCTTCCACTTGATGATGATGATGGTAATGGTGATCATCTGTAGATACAGTTTGAATTGCAAGAAGCTGAAGAACCCCTAAAGATTGGATTTCCTGCCGAAACCTGTTTGGCTCAGTGGATAGAGCGTTGGCCTGTGGACTGGAAGGTCCCGGGTTCAATTCTGGTCAAGGGCATATACCTTGGTTACAGGCACATCCCCAGTGGGGTTGTGCAAGAAGCAGCTGATCGATGATTCTCTCTCATTGGTATTTCTAACTCTCTATCCCCCCTCTCTCTCTGTGAAAAATCAATAAAAAAATAATATTTTTTAAAAAAGATTGGATTTCCCATAATGCCCATGGCCTACCTCTCAACACCTCCCAAGGAGAGGCTGAAGGGGGAATGTTTCCAGCCCAACCCCACTTTTGCTCACGCCTTCAGAATCCATCCCTCGCTTCCAGATTTCAGAAGCACTAAGACCAAGAGGTTGAGATGATTTAGGCACAAAAGTGGCTGCTGGGTAATAGCTGCCGCTCACAGTATGTACTTTACTCCTCACACCTCCCGGCCAGATAAAAGCAGCCCTACACCCTCAGCATGGGCCCTGAAGGAGAAGCCAGTGGTAGAGAGGAATGGGGACAGGGATTGGGAAGAATCTAGTCCAAAAGTTAAATTACATAGAGATATTTCCAAATATATAAACACACAGAGCTTAGACGGGAAGTTTCCATTTCCTCTCCATTTTGGGGATCTCACAATATACCTGTTTATGGATGGGGTATTTTTGGGTGGTTCCATGAATCTTAGTTCTCTTTTTTTCTAAATAATTGTGCTGTTATGACAGTGCAGCTCTGGGAGTGTAAATAAGGGCAATCACTCTCAATAACCCAACAAGTAATTTCTTCTCTCAGCTGCACATGACCCAGATGAAAGGAGAGCTCCTGACAGTGCGTCCTGTCAGAACTTGAAAGAACCAGAGACTTTTATATGAAGTCGACTGGGATATTCTCTTCATTGGCCAGTGGACTCTCTACGATTCCTGAGATTTTAGATCCCTAAGAGTTCAGCTCTTCTGGGTCTTCAAAGAACTTCCTCCATCCCATCAATCATGACCAGGAGCTCGGCCTTCTGGGAGGCCCCTGGAAATTAAGAAGTAAAAGCAGCACCTACATTCTACTCCCTCCTGAACAAATGGCCCCGGCTTTCAACTAAGCAAACAGGAAAAGCGCTGCCTTAATGGAGGGGCCGGTCTGAAGACCCCTCTTGCTCTATTTAGAGTCCTCCTTAGAGGTCCCACGGCAACAGAAAATGTCACTGCCCAGAAAAGGCACCAGTTTGGTGGGCCAGGGACCAGGCAAGGGAAACATGCTCTCAACCATGTTTGGCTGGGGTTCCGCATTAAGAGGCGGAGCTGCACATGGACCAGCTGCAATTGGAGAGCATAATCGGTCCATTATCCTCCCACTCCTCCTCAGACTCTGCTCTCAACAGGCCTTTTCCATTTCTTAGGGGAGACGGAGCAGCAGTTTCTGGAGTGGAGATCAGCAGCAGGTGCGGGGGGAAGACTCCGAGCTCCTAAAGCCCCACAGCTCACCACACGGCAGTCCGCCCAAACCGAATGCCTTCGCACGGGGCGTGGGGCCCTGATTCAGCAACCACTCCATTCAGTTTTGTTTCTACAGTAAGCCCCGGGCTTGGTCATCAAACCCTCTCTAAGCCCTACCACCCAGCTCTCCCTCTTCTAATCAATAGGATCTAGATTAAAGCACCAAAGAAGCAAATTTCATTCAAGCCAATAAAAGTTGCTACGTTTAGTATAGGCTAACCACCTATGTATGGCTACCATCTCATGTTCTCTTAAGAGAACATCGTCAGCCCAAAGTCCTGGGGGATGGACAAGAGAGGGGCTCATGGTCTCCGGACAAGTCTCTTCTCCCCTGACAAAGGTAGGTCCCTGGAGCAGGAAATAAAAAAGATGACACTACTATCACCCTCTCCTCCTGCTTCTGTGCCATACGCGCGCGCACACACACACACACACACACACACACACACACACGTTCACTCACACACACATGACTTTCTCTCCTATCCTATCTTGATATCCTAAGCCAAACACTTAAAAGTTTCAACAGGTGGGCATCTTCCCTTTGGGCATCTCCTCTGCAGCCCTGCCTGCCAGGCTGCCCACCCGGAACCTTGAATCTTGGGAGGAAGCCATGACAGGTACCAAGTGGGCTTCAGCCTGTAGCGCCGGGGGCCCAGCGAGAACTCCAGCATGAAGAGTTTTCCCGATCCCCCAGGCTCCTCACAGCTCCTGCTGCCTTTCTCATACCTTACGTTGAAGAAGCCTAAAGAAAGCAAAGCAAACCCCCTGCCGCCCTGGGGCGCGACACCCACGGAGGGGGCTGGGGAGGGCCTTACCGTTGCACATGGAGTAGCTGTCTGTCCAGGCGGGCTGCTGGTGGAGGAGGTTGTTGCTGGGGTTGAGATTCATTACACCACTTCCTTCCAGAATCATGATCTGTAAGGCGATCAAACAGCCCGCTCAGTCAGTGCCTCTTGGACAAACGTCATCTGAGAGTGCAGGCCAGAGAGTTAACTTAGGAAGAGAGGAAAGAAAGAACGTGCCCTTCCTACCTACCATGGCCTCCAAAGCCCGTTTCTACGGCCCTTTCGGCAAAACCAAGGCTCACTGGCAATTAAAAATTTCCAGGTTCGGTTTTCATATGCGCGGGGCAAGTTTTTACAGCCACCTATTCATAAATGAATAATCTCCAATCGGGAATGAAGCGAAGGGAAAATGCAGTACCTGCTCACAGGGCGAGTCTGGCCAGAAGCCAAGCCTTTTTTTTTTTTTTTTTTTTTGTGCAATAGTGAAAATGCCAAGGAGATTTTGTTTAAAGTGCAATTGCAAACAATGACAATCCAAGCTGGTAGAGGCACGGACCTGGCACCTGTGTGGGAGGCCTAGCCCACCAGCAAGGCCCTCCCCCGGGCACCCAGCGGGTATCCCCAGCACAGATATCTGCAGAGGGTAGGCAGGGGTCCGAGGGCCTCTGTCCTATTCATCTAGAGCGCCTCCGGGATCTGGCTGCATGACAATGTCAGGAGTCCATGGTTTCCCTGACCAGATACCGCCCCTGCCCTTCCTCCCTGGTTTGAGTTCTGACCATCCGTCTCTCTCTTCTTAGATTATCTATCAGAAGCTCCGAAAGTGACCGATAGGTGACTTTTCCAGTCTGAGGGCTCATTTTCTCGGTAAAGGGCTCAGGAGAAGAGTCTTCCTTGAGTTTTTTAAACAATGTAAACATTTTACACTCTGAAAAGACTTCTTCTTCACTTCCCCGGCACCTGTCATGTTCTCACCCCAAGCCAGGCACCCTCCACCGTCAGACCTCAGCCCCATGTAAATGGACCCTCGGTCATTCAAAAGGAGCTCAGCCAGGTTCCAGAGGTGCTCGGCCATCCCCGGGATCTGGGAGGTAACCCCTACTTCCTAAACGTTGGGGTCGGGAGAGGAAGCCAGCTTCATGGCAGCAGATCATGGGAAATGTTCTGCCTGTTTCGGGGTTGGTGGCGGGGGGGAGAAGCTTGCATCCTTAAGTGTCCCCCAGAATCAGAGTGCCCACCCAGAGTGGTTCCAGCCCTCCAAACCCCTTGCTCTGATTTAGCCACTGCTCCTCTGTTTCTGGGGAGGGCCTGAGAGGGGAGGGGAGGGCCCTGGAAAGGGAACACAAAATTATTCATGTATTTAATTATTCAACAAAAATGTGTCAGCCCTACAGTAGGCTGAGCACCGTCGTAGGTCCTGGGGACAGCGCAGTGATGAAGAGTTAATTAGGTTAGACAGAATCTTTGTGACGATTATTATTAACTAACTAGATCTGAGCCTGTTCTTACCATCATCACGGTTGCTTGGCAGAAATTGGGCCTACATGCAGGCTGTGCAGAAGGTGGGAAAGGGCCTTGGTTGGAGATTAAATTAGTTCCTACACCGGAAGCACTTGGCACGGCTGCATAGGGCACGGCACCACAGCAGGTGTCACTGGGAGGGGAGACGCAGCCTTTTTGGGAAACCCGGGTAACCCGGACCAGAAACAGGAGAACTGGGTTTCAGTTCTCCATCACAAGCACAAAAGAAAGTGACTAAATTGATTTTTTTTAAAATATGTTATTGATTTTTATTTTTTAAAAATATCTTATTGATTTTTTTTTTTACAGAGATGAAGGGAGAGGGATAGAGAGCCAGAAACATCGATGAGAGAGAAACATCAACCACCTGCCTCCTGCACACCCCCCTACCAGGGATGTGCCCGCAACTAATGTACATGCCCTTGACTGGAATCGAACCTGGGACCTTTCAGTCCGCAGACCAACGCTCTATCCCCTGAGCCAAACCGGTTTCGGCTGTTATTGATTTTTAGAGAGAGAGGAAGGGAGAGGGAAAGACTCAGAGAGAGAAAGAAACATCAATCCATTGTCTCCCGCACGCACCCTGGCAAGGGATTGAACCCACAACCTGGTCATGTGCCCTGACTGGGCATCGAACCGGATTCCTTCCCATGCGCAGGATGACACTCAACCAACCGGGCCACCCTGGCCAGGGCGACTACATTGATTTTTAAATTCCCTTACAGAAACCTCTTGGATTCTTACCCTCAGAGAAGGAAAAACACAACCCAGCTGAAGGCTTTCTCGTTTTTCACAATAACTGGGCCTTTTCCCATCCACCTTTTTAGAACAATCGCCCTGAAGCTAAGGAATGGGGGGGGGGGGGGCGGGGGGAGGGACGACTTGAAGGCGAAAGAGAACCTCTCAGTCCCCAGAGGGGTGGCCGGGGAAGGGAAGGGGCATGGCCGGTCTCCTGTTTGCTCAAGGCTGGGCTTGTTCCTCGCCAAAATTTGCTCAACCACAAGCAGTAAAAAGGTTACTGTTTAACCCTGAAAGGGCTGAAGCTCAGAGCCCAGCCCGTCTGCGGGGAGGAACGGGCCCTCCGGGCGGGGGGGATGGGCAGGGGAGGTTTCCCTGAAACTATCATTTCACAAGGATCTGCCTGCGGGGCTGTTTCTAAGAGGCCATTTCAGTGGAAGCAAGGCCTGCCCTGGCCAATTCTGAGTTGCCTCCTCGGTTGGCTCAGATCTGCCACCACTTCCCAAAAGAAAACCCCCGGGAGGCAGGTGATGTAAGGGCTAAGCTCCCTGGTTTTGGATCCCCCGGTTAGGTTACCGGACGTGACCTTGAGCGGCTTCCGAATCTCTTTAGCCAAAAAAACTTTCCGATGTTCACTTTCTCCACCTGCAAAACGGGAACAAGCCCAGCCTCGGCGTCCTAGGAGGCCAATGAGGCCATGCATGGAGGGGACTTAGCGGGCAGCAGAAAAGAATTCAGGGAATGGCACAGGGCAACGTGGGCCAGCTCCCCCCCGTGACCTGGTGCCCACCAGCCCCCTTCCTCCGGGCAGACATCCTTTCTTGCCATGACCTTCGGGAGGCATCCAGAACTCCTCAGCCCAGAGAAGAACCTTGAGGACTACAAGGTCGCAGCTGCCCCATCACCACCTGCCCTCCCCCCCCCCCTCAAGAGGCTGGCACACATGAGCACTGCTCCCTGCTGGCACCCCCTTTCCTAGGGAAAGCAGCCAGCATAGCGAGGGCCCCTTTTTTACAGGGAGCAGTAAATGGTTACTACTCATAAAAGAGTTTATGTGGCTTAATCCTTAGTGAGTCAGAGTTCAGGTGAGCTCACCCAGGCTTGTGAGAAAAGGAGGTCAGTGTCTCTAGTCCAGCGTGTCACTGCAGGGACAGTGCCCCCGGGCTGGGCACAGGAGGCCCCGGGCTCACACAGCTGAAGGCTTTTCTCCAAGCCCTACTCTGTGTCACCCTATCCTGCCCCCACCCCCGCTACCACCCCAGGGCGGAGTCCTTCAGGTGTAAAATGAGGGCATTTGCACCCCAACAGCTTCAAGGACTGTTGTGGAGATCAAATGAGATCATGGATAATAAATGTGCCTTGAAATTTAATTTTTTTTTTAAAAAAAGCATTATTATAACCAACTCGCCCACACTCCCATAGACTCATACAGAATTTCTAACGTACCTTGTGACCGCTTTATGGGGTATGAAAAGCAATGTTTTTCATTTAAAAGCAGGGGGGGTCCTCCTTTAATGCCCTTCTTTAAGCTTCCTACTTTATGTTCAGCATAGCTTTTATTGTTTCCTACCAAAAGAAAAATTAAAAAAAAACAAAAACACACACACAGCAAAGCATCAAGGATGTGAGGTGGAGACTCGGGATCTTTGAATGGGTCAGAATGCGGGCTCCATCCTGAGTACGTTAACTTATTTCTTCCCTGGTTTAAGAGGGAGTCAGGGGAAACATGGATGCCCCTTAAGCCTAGGACTGCGTTGAATGAAAAGTAGCCCAATGGGTTTAAAGGAGTCTAACCCAGCACCAGCACATGCGCCCTCAACAAAAACCAGTTTCCTTTCCTTTCTTTAAACACCCGTTCTCAAGCTATTTCTCCAGCACGCTGTCCTTTCTCCAGGTCTGAAGAAGCAAATTCAGAGCCTAAAGTAAGGCTGACTCCACCCTTTGAATCAAAAGCAAGCCAGAGAGAGGTCTCACCCCTCCTCATCTGTAGCTCAAGGGGGGATTCTGGGTGGCGGGGTGGGTGGGGGGGTCGCTGTCCTCAGTCATGTAGGTGAAAAGCAGCATTGTTCAGCCTCTGCATGACTGATGTTTGGGGCTGGGGTGGTTCTGTGTTGCAGGGTCATGCTGTGCATTACAAGATGTTCAGCTGCATCCCTGGCCTCTAGAATCTAGTAGCATCCCCAACCCCAAAAATGTCCCCTAAAGATAAATCACACCCCCCTCCAACCACCACCTCGTGAGAAAACCAGGTAAAAAGTAGAGCCTATGGCAGTGACAGCTCTGACTTTGATCTTCCTAGTGTGATGCCCTTTGTGAGTGTCTCTATTCTCTCCTGGGAGACAGACAGGGCATTACTGCCAGCCACCTAGGCCTGCGGGAGGATGACATGAGACAGGGGACAGTAAGGCCCCAGTACAGTGCCTGGTCCAAGCCAAATCACCCAAGTAATGGCGTCCTACGTGGAGGTTTAAGAAAATGCACCGGGTAGCAAGGCCAACTTTGCCTATCCCCAGGTGGCATTCTAGAAATACAGCATAAATTGTTGCTTGGGCTATTAAAAATTACACACACACACACACACACACACACACACACACACACACACACACACACAAATTATAAATTGCATTTCAAACCCAAGGCCTGAAATGCAAGGTAGGTTACCCAGGGAGTTTTTCATCTACATTCTCTCATAACCTTTCACGTGTAAGAAAAAATGGGAGGAAGAGTCTTTGGCTCCAGACTTCCATTGATCACCCACACGTTCACACCGACCAAGACCCTATCTCTGTGCAAAAGGTTCTAAGACTGAGGCTTCTGGAGACAGACATGTCCCATTTCCGGGAAGAGGAGGATCCACGCCCAGCCCAGGAGGCTACAGTGTGGATGGAGGGGAACCTCGCACCAGGCTCCAGCCTTAGGTAGCAGCTCCCGGCAAAGGACGGGCCAGCAGGGCTTGGCCAATCCGAAACTCGTTTTTTGCAGAAGCAGTGCTGTGCTGTGCTGGGGTGGGGTGGCCCCAGCCTGTGTGGGGGTGGGAGAGCGAGGCTGCTCTCTGCTCCCCACTTCGTGAATGGGCAGTTTCAGGTTCAACACCAACTCCCACACAGCCCCAGGTTGCTTCTGTGCCACCCACGCATAGAGAGGACCCACCACCCCTTGCCCACACCTCTCCTGGGTCTTCTTCCAAGTTAGAGTCCCTTCCGGCCCCAGCTCAACCACCCCCACGCCTGGGGGGGAGGGGGCAGGGACCACAACGCTTGGCGTGACCCTAACGTGTAAGAGTCTCACATTTTGCCCACGGCTCTGTGGCACCCATGGGAGAAGGGGAGCCTGGCTGCAGAGGCTGGAGCTCCCTGAAAGGACAAGTTCAAGGTGAGGGGAGCTTCACACCAGCCCAGCGTCGCTGTGTTTCCCGGGGTCACGTCAGAGGTCCTGCCTCAGATCGAAAGCGAGAGTGAACAGCGAGGGTGGGAATCTCTATTCCGCCCGCCAGCTGGCTGTGTTGACCTTAGGGAAGTACTACACCCTCTCCAAAGCCTCAGTTTCCCCATATGACAAAAAGCAGGAGAGAGTGGAGTTGATGCGCAGATCCAACGAGAATGTAAAATCCTCGGCATGTCATCTGGTCCGTGGCAAGTGCCAGGCAATGTTAGCAATTGTCACAGGCCTGCCGCGCCCCCCCCCCCCAAATCTCCTGAAACTGTGTTGGTTGGATTTGGAGACATCCTTGGAACCAGGGAGGACTCTTCAGAGGCAGGATTGCATAATGGTTAGTGTCGTCCCTGCCTCAGGAGTCAGAGAGCCACAGTTCAAATCCTGCCCTGCTTTGCCAATTTTCTGAAGGGGCAAGTTTGGACAAAGTATTCAACTTCTCTGGGCCTTTGCTTCCTCATTTACAAGACGAAGGCGATATGAAAAGGGTTGTTGAGAGATAAAATGAGAAGATGCATGTAAAATTCCTAGAAAAGTGTTTGATACATAGTAAGCACTTGTAAATGTGAGCTGGTTCTTATAATAATACTTGTTATTTGTCGTGTGGTCACTATTTTGTTGACTATCCAAGGAGGAAATTGAGGGCCAAATTCACTTCAAGCAAGGGCTCTAGCCTCTTCCACCTACACACAGTCTATACTAGCTGGCCCCATGGAGCCCAGAGCTGGGTTTCCCGCCTCCCCGCCCCCCATTGGGGGCTGCTGTGTGGATGCACCATTAGGCTGAGCTATGGGCAGCGTCTCTCAGCCATTGCTCACAGAAGCCGGGCTGTGCCCCTGTGGGCATGGTGCCTGCTTGGGGGACTGAAAGCCATTCCTCCTGCCCCCATTCCTCCCACAAGGCACACTGTGCCCGAGGCTGCCAGGAGCCGTGGGAGGGCACACCTCCACAGACCCCGGGTATCGCTCTGCCTCGCACTCCCACGCCACAGCTGGCGAACAGGTGCAAAGGAGAGCACCGTGTCTGAATGCGAGCTTCAGCCAGAGCGTGGCCAGAGGGCTCCTTTCACCTCCAGGGCCCCTTCTCATGAGGAATGCTCAGTTCCTGCAGAGCATAAGGGCCTGGGATTGGAGCTGATAGAGACAAGAAAGCAAGAGGAAGGCGCACCACTGGGACTCTGGCAGGGAGCTGGGGCCATGTACCCCAGAATCCAGGAGGCTATGCTGAGTCTCAGGACTCCTATCAAGGCCAAGGATTGCTCAACTGGCTTTCCTTCTTGAATGCTGAGAGAGACCCTCCCCACAAAGGCAAATGCAGCCCAGCTTGGGCTTGCTCAGCTGGAGGGAATGTCTTTTGCCCCATGGTGGGGTTACTGAGACCTAGGACTGAGTGCTATAAATATAATGATAATTATCATTATTACTAAAGGCCCAGTGCATGAAATTCGTGCATGGGTGGGGGGATGTCCCTCAACCCAGCCTGCACCCTGTCACAATCCAGAACCCTTCGGAGGATGTCCGACTGCCAGTTTAACTTCCCTCTCGCAATCTGGGACTGCTGGTTCCTAACTCCTCACCTGCCTGCCTGTCTGATCACCCCTAACTGCCTCTGCCTGCCTGGTTGCCCCTAACTACTTGCCTGCCTGCCTGATTGCCCCTAACCACTCTGCCTGCCTCCCTGATCACCCCTATCTGCTTGCCTGCCTGCCTGACTGACTGCCCCAACTGCTCGCCTGCCTGATCACCCCAACCACTCTGCATGCCTGCCTAATCACCCCTAACTGCCTCTGCCTCGGCTCCTGCCACTGTGGCTTTGTCTGGAAAGACGTCCAGAAGGTGGTTCAGCTGTCCAGTCTAATTAGCATATTATGCTTTTATTATTATAGATTACACTAAAATATCTAGGGCTTATTGGACACTTAAAATGTACCAGCTCTTTGTTAATAGTTTTAAATGCATTACCTCAGCCGAGACAATGATTCCATAGGCTAATAAGAAGCTATTTCACAGATGGCCAATCTGAGGCCCAGAGAAGTTAGGTAACCTGTCCAAGGTTGCACAGCTGAGCAAGGATTGGGGCTAGAACAGAATTCAATCTTGGACTGTCTAGCAACAAACCCTAGGAATTTAGCCACTTTGAGAAGAAGGTATTTGCTGGAAAAGAATGTTACCCTCAGCTCATCTCCCCCCCCCCCCCCACACACACACTTTTCCATACATAGCCATACATTCTCTCTGTGCCATTTGGGGCCTCACGCCTTTACCACGCTTCTCCGAGATTATAAAATTCTCTGGCCCATTCAATCATGCGGGATGCTGTTTGAGACCCTCTTTCCCTTTTGCCAGAGCAATTTCAGGCTGTCTCTCCTTCTAACACATCCAAGAACTCCTTTCAGGATGAAAGAATGGAAAACCGCCTTCATTCTGCCCCTTCCACAATATGCTTAGGTAGGAACATGCTAGTGGTCCCAAAGCTGAGACACTTTCACTCATGATACTCTTTTAGCCATTAAAGCAGAGCTATGCGAAGATACATAGCTACACACATATAGGCATACACATACACATCCATGTATACAGGATAGGGCAAATGTAGGTTTTAGTTGTTTGTATGGAAAACAATACAACAATTAATACGTCATAATAACACAAGAATAAACTCTGTGTTTTATGTATTCACAACTGTACACCTAATTTTTCCATAGCCTGGCAAAATACTTTCTCTAAGACCCTAGAAAGTCATTCTCTTTTCCATTTTGGAATGAAATTGGTTCATAATTATTCGTGCTTGACCTGGATGAGACCTCAGGCCAGAAAGCAGAGCCTTCTATACTTGCTCTCTATCAGACTGCGGTAGACTAGGGGCGCTAGGGGCCACAGAGCAGACTTGAAACAGAGCTTGTGCTTGTATTCTCTGTGCCCAGCCCCGGGGGGACTGGAATCCAAGCCATGGTCTGCCATTCGTTCAACCACACCGGCCCCAAACTGCCACAAACCTGGGTCATTCTACTCCTCCAGCAAGCAGAGCAATTGGGCATTTGGAATAATGGTGGCGGTGGCAGTGGCAGCGACATCCAGACCATTGTCGGTCCTTCAGCAGTTGCCAGCAGGTGAAGTCCAAGCCTTTTTGCCTTTACGGATGTTGCGACAGCCTCCTGACTTCCCGTTTCAGTATGACTGGCCTTTCAAAGGAACCACACTCCCCAACCAGGAGGGAAGAAAATTCACGTACGCGCACAGTCTCACTGAATGTAATACAGGCAAAAACTCGTGTTTTTCAAGTGAATCAAAATGTGAATCAGGCTTGCGGAATGCATTTGATCCTCTCGGGATGACATCACAGGTAATTTCATAACCCTGTGATGTGTTGGGAGGCAGACATTTCACGCTCCCGGGGGCAACATCTGAAGTACTATTCCTGGGCTCTCAAGCGTTTTTCGTGAGCAATGATGCAGGTTTGGAAGGCCAAGTGTTGATCCATTATAGATACACTTTACCGACTTGTGCGCCATTTGGACATAAATATACATATCATGCTGATCTTTATCAGTCTTGGTGCCAGACCCAGACAAGACGAAGATACTGACAGCAGACAAGCCCTGGAGTTGATGGAGAGACAAGATGCCCGTACATGGCCTCCTCCGGAGCCTTTATCGGTCGCATTCAGATGTAACAAACTACAGAGAAGAAGGCACGCTTTGAATCTAAAGGTCACAGAGCCTTTCGGGAATCTCAGCGGAAGCCAGGGCTCTTCCCTGTCGCCCAAACCGCACGTCCACACCTGGTTTTGCGTGTATTTTGTGGGCTCTGGGCTCTCCAAGCACCTTCCATGGGCCCCTCCCTACAGATCAATGGACACCAGGGATCTTTAAGAGTTCTCTCTCCACCTCAGGCTGGATTGAAATTTAAAGAAGACTTGTTAGTGGAGTCGGGGTTGGGAGACACCTTGACTCCAACCAACAGGAGAAGGCCTGAGAGATTCTATTCTTGCGCTCTTACTCCCCCTTGGTGTTGCCTTGCTCCCCTTCTGTCGCCAGAAAGGCCCCGCTGTCTCTCTCCTTCAGCAGCTGACAGGGGAGCCGTGCATCCAGCAAGGTCACCCTGGACCTCTGTTTGGCAACGAAGTGAAGAATTCAGCAGATTTCCCACTGTCGTGAACTTCAGCATCTGTCTTCCCACTACCCCTCTTTCTCTATTCCCAAACCAAATGATCCTAAAATAAAGGAAGTGTAGCAAAACACACAAAAAAAGAGGCCTCACCTCTTATTACAACTAAAGGCTTTTGCAGGTCTTTGGAGGGGCAGCGGGACTGTGGCATCTAGGATGACCCTAATGACTTTGTTTTCCTGCTTAGCTAAGGAGGCCATACAGGTGTTTCAATAGACCACCTGTATCCTCCTCACCCGCGGAGAGGTTAAACTTGAAGGTTCCTACCCATGATCTTAGAATCGGGACCTACATTTTTACCAACGCTTAAGCCCTCTCACAGTAAGAACTTCTGGTCATGGATTCACTTACGTGCCTTCCCTCATATCCCACAATAAGGAGATACCAGCCTCGAAGGAAACATCCGTAAATGCCAGGAAATCCTTAAAAAGTCAGAGACTACGCATTCAATCCAGAGAACTCACGCTCCAATCTGCCTAGTGTGATTCTATCACCACGTTGTCTGTCAGCTTGAACGAAAGCAGGTCCCAATGTCCGGGACCACCTCGCTGGGGAATTCGGCCTGGCTCAGCTGCTTACAAGGACAAGTCTCTGAAGCCTGAACAAACAAACCCGGCCTCAGAGCAACAGCATTTGCAGAGGATTTTTATGATGGTTCCTCCTACGAAGAGAATCTGGTGGCTGGCTGAGTCACCCCTTACCTGATCCCACCCTGATCTTAGCCTTTCAAAAGGTTACTTAACCACCCTGGATTTGAGGCTTCATACCCAAGAAAATGGGGTGTCTGAGCCTTTGAACCTTCAGGGAAGAGAAATGGTCATCAAGAAATTCTTGTCATACTACTATAAATATTTATCCATCTCCATATATACAATGAGTGGCCAGATTATTATGATCTCTGAACGCATAATAATCTGGCCACTCGGTGTATATTCTATATAATAACAGGCTAATATGCAAATTGTCCCCTCGACCAAAGTTCGACCAGCAGGCAGGCCAGCCAACAGTCCATGTCCCCTCCCTCTGGCCAGGCTGGCCGGACCCCACCCATGCACAAATTCATGCACCGGGCCTCTAAAATATATATACTGAGTGGCCAGATTATTATGCATTCAGAGATCATAATAATCTGGCCACTCAGTGTATATGGCGCTGGGAGACACCTTTACTCCAACCAACAAGAGAAGGTCTGAGAGATTCTATACTTGCTCTCTTACTTATATATCATCTGTATACATATAGTGTCTACTAGATGCTGGGCACTATGCTGGGTGCTGGGGACAAAACCCAGATGCTACCCTCCCCCGGTAAACTATTCATCAAGCACAGCACTTCCAAAATAATGGCAGCTCTCTCCAAAGTCATCTGAGCTCAGTCCCCACCTCCGGTCGGGGACCAAAGGGAATAAGAGCAGAGAGAGACAGACAACCTTCTCTGGCATTTGGAAATGACCAACCTTAAAAAGAACCTGAACTATGCTCCTGAAACCCCATGCCCTTGCCTTCACAAGGAAACCCTCCCGAAGGAGGCACAGAAAGGTTACGAAGACGTCAGGTTGGCAGGCAGGGTAAGGCCCCTGAGTTTCACAGAGCAGCCCCAGCCAAAACCAATCGCCACTGGGGCAGAATAAAGCCCTTGGTTGTCTGGATGGCTGAATGTCTCTCCCCGAGACAATGGTGTGTGTGTCTATGTGTAGGAGGGCTAGGGGCAGGTTGTTAACATGAAACCCACCGTAAGCAGAGCTGTTAATTCGGGTGCTGGCAGGGGCTTCTGTTATCTTCGGAATACCTCCCAGAGGGCATAAGCCCTACCTTTTCATTTGAGTTGGCAGCAGAGTTATTTTTTTGCACCTGTTGCTCTGCTCCGATAACAACCAGTTAAGCATTGATTTGTTGGAAAATAAACAGGAAAAAAAAAAGCAAAGAAAGGCATCTGCCCAAACAGCCTGAGCTGGTTTCACTGAGCATTCATGCCAATTTATTTTTCCTATAAAAACCACCCCCCCCCCAAAAAAAAAAAAACACCCAAAAAACAAAAACCAATACATACACAAAACCTTGCATTTTCATCCGGATGCTACCCACCCACACCATGGGAAGGAAGAGGGATCAGGTAGGCCATCAAGAGCTGGTAGGGCCTAGAGGCCAGAAGACACTGTACTTTTCCATTGGCTGGCTCGGTGGCAGCGCTGAGGGGTGTCCAAGATCTGCAGAATGCCATGGCCAGCCTCCAGCCAGCCCAGGGGTCAGATCATGAATCAGATTAACATGGGCAGAGAAAGGGCTGCTGGGAGAGGATCAAAACCAAACCACACTCCTCCAGATTGCCGACTTCCGAAAGTCAATATAGTCCTGGGAGTAGGTGTGGTCTGCAGGTTACCTCCTAAAACAGAGACCCAGAATGCCTGGATCTCAGTGTGGCCTCTCCCACAGACTTCCTACGTCCAGCCCGGGGCAAGCAGTATAATTTGAAAACCCAGTCCCTAGACCATAGCTTTCCCACTGGGGAAATGAGGTTACCCGGACCTACCTCAAAGGCGAGCTGTGCAGATTCACTCATGTCCTGCCAAGTGACTTGAGGTCCCTCGTCCCAGGTGGAAAGGACCTAAGCTCGAGGTGTGATTTCTGCATTAATCCCAGCATCATCACCCTCTCGTTTCTCATCACCCTGTCAATATCACATGATGAGCTCAAGCCAAAAAGGGCGACAGAGAGCTAAACAAATCACTCAAATGGAGATCATAACAACACTAATTAAGCAATGTCATCATCACCCAGAGAGCAGAAGAAGCCTCTTAATATCTCTTTTTAAGCTTCGAGAAGAAAGCACTGGGCGTGGGCCACGCACGATGTTCCCCCTCGATGGCCACCTTCCCCCGCTGTCTCTGTGCCCTTGACCTTCGTTACCACCAGACCACTGGCTCAGTGGGGGGTTAGGGCAGTGGGAAAGGCCTCAGAAACACCGCTTCTCAAGGAGCGTTAAGAACAGGGTGTTCCGACAGGGGAGGGATGTGGCTGGCTGAGCATTCCCAAGCATTCTTGTCATGAGCGGGGCAGGGAGTGGAGTGCCTCCGAACCAAATGGGGCAGCCCGAAAAAGAAAAGATTTAACAACACCCTCTCAGTTGACTGAAAAATAAATAAGATCAACCGCGCAGGAATGCAGAAAGGGTGGAGGGAGGTGAGAGCAGGGGAATGGAGTCAGGGAGGGGCTGGGATGGACTGGGACAATGGACTTGACCATTTTAAGATTCATGTTCCTTCCGAAGAAAAGATCAAGACACTCTATCTAAGGAAAGGTCAGCGGCCACTAATTTGGAATCTCAAAAGACGGTGTAATTACAAAACAACAACTCAAACTATGACAGTGATGACAGTTCCCATTTACTGAGCATTCACGATGTGGTAGGCATTGAGCTACGCTTGACAGGAATGACCTCATTGACTCCTTGCAGTAACCCTGGACACTGGTACTAATATTGTCCATTTTACAGACGAGGAGGCACAGAGAGGTTAAGCAACTTGCCCAAAGACACAGAGCTAGTGAATGGACTGGATTTATTATAATAAAAAACATCGAATGGGGGAGTGCCACATAATTCTATGTAGCTTTGAAAACGAATTCTTATATTCCTAAAGGGGGGGAGGGGATGTCTCTGAGCATTTCATACTTCTATTTTGGAAGTTGAGATTCCTTTTAAGTACAGCTCCTATAATTTCCCCCCCTACATGGGAGGAGGAGGCATGCTAATCATCCTTGTGCCCTGGTATGAGAGTTCCCTCTAGCACACACCAGTGCGGACGCTACAGAAGCATTATTTCACGGCCACTCACACCTGTCCATCAACACCTCAGCCCGGCTTCCTGCGGAAGGCCCCTGATTGACGCAGGGGTTGGGCTTGACTTATTAGCCAATGACAAAAGAGCAGCTATTGTTACTGAAAGATTAAGGGGGAACCAGGGCTCCATGGGCAAAGCATCTGATGTCTGAGCTGTCACGGGTCCCGATGACAGACCTGCCATGTTGTGGACATCGCAGCGAAGAGAGAGAAAGACTGTGGCTGTGCCATTCTCGGAGCCTGAATAAATAAACCCATCGCTCCAACAATCAATCCAGGAGAGGTCTCACCCTCTGCCATTGAGTCCACCACCCTGTCTGCAACCTTGGAGCAGTTTGTAAAAGCAGACAGACCCTCACAAGGCTTATTCCATTATTGCGGTTGCAGTTTAGGAAGCAAATAATATCTGAGTTTTTGTCGTTCCTTTTTTTTCTTTAATCCTTACGTAAGGTTATTTTTCCATTGATATTTTTAGGGAGAGTGTAAGAGAGAGGGAACGAAAGAGAGAAACACTGATGCGAGAGCAACACATGGATTGGTTGCCTCCTGCACCAGCCCTGACCAGGGCCCGAGTCGGAGAGGAATCTGCAACTAAAGTGTGTGCCCTTGATCAGAATCAAACCCAGGACCCTTTGGTCCACAGGCTGAAGCTCTATCCCCTGACCCAAACTATGGGTCAATATCTGAATTTTTCTCACAGATTAGAGGATATCCTATTTAGAAGAATTGGGGTTTTCTTTTGTGCCAGTAATCACTACATGACAGCAAGAAAGCTCACGTTTCTTTTCAGTGCCTTCACACAGGAAGGACAGACTTGGCTCACTGTGTCCCATTGTCCCTTCCGGAACACACTTCACTCTGCCTCTCCTAGCTCACTGGTCTATGCAGTAAGCCCTCTGGAAAATAAAATAAATTAAAAAAGCATGCAGAGAGAATAGAGTCAATAATGTCATAACTACACATGTGTCAGATGAGTCCTAGACTTATGGGAGGGAGGCCACTTTGTAAGGTATATAAATGTCTAACCGCTATGTTGTATGCCTGAAACTAATACAATGTTGTATGCCAACTGTAACTGAAAAATATTTTAAATTATTTGAAAAGCTGATGGGAGGGTGTGGGGGGTGAAGGGGGAATCATCCGCAAAGCAAGCAACTGCTCGCCAGAAAGGTTTTCCAAGGAATCAAATTCCTTCCTGCTACTCTCCCTCTCCTCCGGGGGATTCATAGGAAGTCTCTGGTGCTCTAACAACATGAGAAGGCACACCAACTTAAAAAAAAAAAAAATGACAGTATCCTGCTGGCCAGGCCTCAGTTTCCCCCAGTGCTCAGCCAGATGGGCCAGAGGAGAAGGAGCAGGGGCTGGCTCTCCACAGGAGTGTCCCGGCCTCAGGAGTCCTCACCTGTTGGGACAATTTCTTTTTTTTTTAAATATATTTTTTATATTTTATTGATATTTTACAGAGAGAAAGGGAGAGAGATAGAGAGCTAGAAACGTCGTCGAGAGAGAGAAACGTCGACCAGCTGCCTCTTGCACATCTCCTACCGGGGATGTGCCCGCAACCAATGTACATGCCCTTGACCGGAATCGAACCCGGGACCTTTCAGTCCGCAGACCCGACGCTCTACCACTGAGCCAAACCGGTTTCGGCTGTTGGGACAATTTCACCGCATCCAGAGGCAGGCTCAGCTCCGTACCTCGCAGGGCTCCGCGCCCAAGGGAAACACAGGGCCCCTGTTCACAGTGTATTGAGAATCACAAGGCAGCAGCAACCGGGCACAGGGCCTTTCGAAGGGAGGGGCCCTGAGTGACGGCACAGGTTGCAGATCTGGACACTGACTGGCCCAGGGGCCGGTCCCCACCTCGGCCTGCACCTGCACCAGTGCTCTCTCCCCACGGGGGATGGGAAGGGGATCTTTTCTACTTTTGCCCCATCAATGACCATTGGAAGTTGTTGGGAAAATTAAACTAAATAAGACCCACACACACACACACACACAAAAAATAAAATTAAAAGAGAAACTAAAGAGGACATTAAGCACCTGGCTTACAGCAGGCCCTGCACAAAGTTAGCTATTGTCACCATTTATTATTATTATTGCCGTTGCCACTGTTTTCATGATGCCGACGTCCCACCGCAACTCCCAGGCTCCCCGTAGGCGGGAACAATGCTTGGGAAACACAGACTCGCGTTTGGACAGAGACCGTCCATTAGCTGACGCTGTTCAGAAGCCTTTCCATTCGCCCGGTGTGAGAGAATGCTCTCAATTAGGAGCTCTTCCCCCTTGATTTATGACATGGACCCATTTTTGAAGTCTGATCAGACCTAAGGACCCCTCCTCAAAATGGTCTTAAATGACAAAACCCATTATAGAAGGCTAGGAAGCCAGTGCCTATTGAACTACAATGATCAAAACACTTTGTAAAATAAATGTGCGAGATAACAATATAGGCACGTCTTTTTAGTAAGACATAAACTAAGATTATGTAGTACAGGTGTAATGACCTCCGTGAAATATAGGAGGGCTGAATGTCACTGTTTGGAGACAATTTGCGACAAGTGCGATGTGACAGGATCATGCCCGTAACGTCTCCGGGTGACAGTCCCAGTGACAGTCCATGCCGCTGCGGAGTTTTGCCTTCCTTCGTATCAGAGGAAACTGTTAAATTCTAGTTAGCTTGCTGAACATAAAAACAACTTCTTCACATCCAAGTTCACAAATTCCCCGGGTTCCTCCACGGACAGACACCCAGAGACCCTTGGATCCCAGATTAGGAAATTTTCCTGTTTTATTAACAGCACAGACTGCTTGTTCAATTCCAACAGCTTCTAGAAACCACTTACTTGCATGTGGCCAGAAGCCTCATCTGAACACATTACAGGAGGCAGGCCCCAGAGTGTCTTGGCAAACATAATAAGTAGGAATTTTTTCCGGAAGCCTCTGGAATACCCAGGGCAATGCCTTCCCTGCGGTGGGCACTAGGTCTGTGGAAGCACGCTCCGGAATTGGATGGGGTGGGCAATGGTAGGTGAAGTTGCAGTTAGTCATGTGCCCTGCCTGGAGGGGGATCCATTTCTTCTGGAGGCTCTTGCCTGCCAGGCATCCGGAGACAGGGACAGGAACGAGCTGTGCTCTCCCCGGTGAGGTCTTCTGGCACCGCCATGGTGTGTGGTCTGCAGCCAGCCCGAGACAAGGCTCGGTTACGAGGATGTAGCCCATCTCCCCACCACCCGCCTTCCCCAGTGAAAACCTATAGCATTTCTTCCCCAAGGTCACAGTACAGAACCAACATTGATCATTTCAAAAAACAAACCCCTGAATTATTCATACACTTCAACCCAACAGAGACTCACGAAACACACTCATGTGGAGGTTTTATCCTCGATTGCCACTCTTCATGTTACCAAATATTTACTCACAAGCATTTGTCTTGGTGTTTTCAGATTCTGCGTCTCACTGAATCCCGGCAGAAAATCTTGTGCAGATGTCATTAGCCCCATTTCCCAGGGAAGGAAACTTAGGTTCTAGGGCTTACAGAACTCAGAGTCACCCAGCTACCCACGGTGCCGTCCCATTTGAACCCAGGTATTTTGACGCTAAACCTAATGGTCTTTGGACCCTTCCAGTTGTTTCCAGGCAACCAAAGCTCATAGCCTCCTGCCCCTTTAAATATACCAGCAAAGTCTGCCCTTCATCTGCATTCCTCAACCTGTCACCTTCTGACCAGTGGAATTACAGTGGGACCCGAGGTGCTTCTCATTTACAAGTGGGCATAATTGAGACGGAGGCTGGATTTGGGCCAACTCTAACACCCACTGCAAACACCAAATGAGTCTTGTTGGTAGTGGAGTCGGCACGCAGACAAGGCTGAAAACAGCCTCACCTTTTAGCCCACACTTGCCTGAGCCACCAGAACACACCATTCTCTTCACTACTGAAGGGAACTACTGAAAAGGATCCTGAGAGCGATCCCAAAATAAGAGACAAGACAGCCACATTCTCCCAGATCCTTTGTCTGGATGTGCAAAAATAAAAAAATAAAATAAAATAAATAATAATAATAATAATAATAATAAACCTTCTTCGGATTCCAAGAAAGACGATTCAGACTCATAGAAGAAGTTTATATCCAGCCGAAAAAGAGCCAGTGGGGGTGGTGGAAATTTCTCAAATCCATAATTGGGCAAATAACAGCTAACCCCCAAGATGGTTGGTGTCAATAATACAGATTGAGAGAAGGAGTGGAAGGATATGAAAGTTTAAAGTCACCACCATTACAACAGTATCATAGGACGTGTGCATCTAGAGAAGGTCCTACAAACGTAAACGTAAGTCCTTAGGTTAAAAGAGTGGGGTTAACGGGGTGGTCTATTAGTCTAAGAATCAAAAATAGTGTAATAGGCATCGGGGCTCCTTTTTGTTCTCGGTTTTGTTTTCATCAGAAAGTACGTTTTGAATGAACTTATGCTGGCCGTATTTTACATAAGCAGGCAGACAACGTTAATAACGATTACGATGCTTCTGAGAAAGGAAGGAAAGGGGGCTATGAGGGTGTGGAAGAAGATTGGAGAGAGAGAGAGAGAGAGAGAGAGAGAGAGAGAGAGAGAGAGAGAGAGAGAGAGAAAAGATAATGTGGATCTAATGAACTACAAGAGGGGCCCGGCTCCGTAAAACAAACTGGAGACAGAGTGTGGTTAGGTGCTAGTGAAATCAATTTTTAAAGGAGTATTTTTACAACATGTCTCCTTTAAAGCAAGGCCAATTAAAACCCTGGGAGCCTCTTTAAATGGGCCACCCTGCGTGACCCTGGCGCAGGCCTGGCTGCTGCAGACCTAGGCTGAGGCCCTCTGGGAGCATCCACATCCCCGGTTGGCTGCCCCGTGGCTGAGCCAATCACGTGCCCCTTCTGCTACCCCGAGGGCCCAAGGGTCCTCCTCCAGGAGAAATTAGTCCCAGTCCATCCAATCCACCCAATAATCCATAGACTGTCAAGTGAGCTGATCAGCACCACACAGGCTGAGCGGCTCCACGCGTGTCTGAATGTTCACTTTCCAGCAGACGGCTCTGGGGTTTTATAGAAGACGCCAGTAGAGTGCCTTCTCGTGTACACCCAGTGCTCCCTGCGGTTGCAAAACAGTCGGCTTCATCCACCTCTACACTCCCACCAACTCTGGACACGGGAGGCAGATCGATCAAGAGGGGATGTTGGCATGGGAACAGACTCTAACACCCTAACAGAGGCTCCAGGTATCTGGTCTTGATACCTCCACCTCCATCCCTGAGCCAGCATTCTGAAGACCCCAAGGGAACCATTTAAGGCTCCTACTGGTGTTCTTTCATCCAGAGGAGGGAGGGCGTCTCCACCCCATTCTCAGCTTTCACAGACTCCGGGCAAACCTGCTGACCTCCAGGCATAGGAAGGTCGTCAGAGTCTAGGGGTCGAGTATGGATTCTGCTGACCTTCCATTCTTTCCCGGTCATCAGATTCTAGGGGTTGAAATGAATCTTAAAGACAAGCATAGTCAAACTCCTTTATCCTGACGAGTGACTAAATTCCAGAGAGGTGGAGTGCATGGCTCTGCGCACGTAGCTTCGCCGGAGCTAGAAAAGCAGGCCTTCTGACTGCCGGTCCCGGGCGCTGTCCTGCACGTACCCCACCCCCCACCCCCACTGTCCACTCTCTGCTCCAGTCACTCACAAGGTGAATCTGAAATTCTTCAGGGAAAAATTCTTTTTAAAAAATATATATTTTATTGATTTTTTTTACAGAGAGGAAGAGAGAGGGATAGAGAGTTAGAAACATCGATGAGAGAGAATCATCGATCAGCTGCCTCCCGCACACTCCCTACCTGGGATGTGCCTGCAACCAAGGTACATGCCCTTGACCGGAATCGAACCCGGGACCCTTCAGTCCGCAGGCCGACGCTCTCTCCACTGAGCCAAACCAGTTTCGGTAGGGAAAAATTCTTAAAGAAATGTGTGTGTGGGTTTCCCTTCTGAAATCCAATGCCTTTTTTTTTTTAAATCAAATAACTCCGAGGGATCCATGGAAATTTCTCCCCCAGCACACCCCAGCTTCCTGCCCTCAGTGCTATCCAGCTTGAACACATGCCCCATTCAATATTAGCACCATTCTCCCTGCCACTCTGTTTATTTCCTGCACAGCGTCATGGTCTGGCCCTTTAACGCCCCGTCCAATTTAAATGAAAACATAGCAGTCACCTATTTCTAAGAAGAGCACAAATCATATTATTTAAAATCCTTTTAAAACTGCAGTCAGAACACACTAAATAAAATTTACCTTTCCCACCTCTGCGCTCATCCAAGGGATCTAAGGGAATCCTGGCAAGATATGGCTGCCACCCTGACTCTGTCTTCAGACGACGATCGCACGGCAGGTTCGGCTCACCCACTCGGCCGGTTACCCCCGTAACCACGCCAGGGTGAGGACACGTGGTCTCCAAACACCCAGCCTGCAGTGGAGTCAACCCCTCCCGACGAGGGCCCCACCCACAACAGACGTGATTGTCACTTTAATTCCACCAGAAAGCCATCTTCACAAGAGAAATGGGCTGAAACGCAGCAAAAGGGTGTCACCAAAAAAATCAGGTTCCAGCTTTATAGTAGCTGGTTCCTTAAAACGGCGGCACTGCTTCTCCTGTGTGTGAGCAGGCTCCGCCATGGCTGTCTTGGTGATCACCCCACCCAGAGGCCTTTGAAAACCACCTCTCTTTGAAAGGACTTAGCAAGGACTGCGTCTGAGGTCAGGGGGGAGACCGAATCACTTTTTAATGACTTGCATAAACCTCCGTGTCTGTGGTTGATGCTTTAACGCTGAACAAGGTTCTTAGCGCTGGGCTCTCAGAAGAGCGAGATAGTCTAAAGAATACAACCCGGGGCTAAAATCCCCTAACCTGGAGGAGGTGGTGGGGGAAGGGGGGGAGTGTGAGGGGGAAATAAAACAGCACAAGAGTCACAAAAGCTAAATTCCACTTCCTAGCCGGGAACTGTGGCCCAAAGCACTCACATCCTGACCCGAGACGGGCTACGAATTCCTTCCAGTTTCCAATTCACTAACTGAATGCAATTGAGTAAATAGTTTAACCTCTCAGATCTCATTTTGCCTCAGCCTCTCAAGGAGTCGAAAAGGCACGGGAAAGGGGATCTGGGGAGAGCTGGTGAAGGAAGGGGCGCGTTGATCTGGGTTTGGGAAGTGTGAGGGCGAACCTCTCGGAGGTTCAGGAAAGAAAAGGCATTTCCATGCTCGGGAGCTCACAATATATTTTTTTTAAAGAAATAAACATGTGACCAAAAGGATTGTTTGGATTTCACAAATACATGCTTATTAGCGCAAAAGAAAATATATCATTGAGTCGGAGCTCTTCTGTACATATGGCACCTGGATCAAAGTCCATCGCCCTACCCATAGCCACCCTAAGACGGCCCAGTCTGGCCGCCATCTCAGAGGAACACGAGAGAACTTCCAGCACACTGGTTCCCTCAAAGTTACTTAAAAAAAAAAAAACAACCCAAAAAAACACATGCCTTTATAAAATACTTTGGAGACATGGAAAAGGATGGTATCCATTGTATTCATTTTTTCAAATGTGACTACAAACTTCCAAGTGACCCTCACTTCCAGGTTCCAGCTTTTTAAATATCTCGCCACACAAGCCATCGGCGACTGGTGTGGAAGTGGCAGGACTTCAGATTAAAAACTGGCTTTAGAGTTATTTCACCGTCTCAGGATTCTAGGTCTCAAAAGGACGACCAGGGGCCTTCTCCTACCTCCAGATGCAGCGATGAATGTCACTTTATAAGCTCTGAGGAGCCTTTTCAGATACTGTCGCTTCTCCGTGCGGTTTGATCCTAACAACAGAACTTCATCTCCCCTATTGGAAACCGGCTCTTCCCGTGGCCTCTGAAATTAGCACACGTCCACCCATGATTCCCAGCTGCCCTTTTATACATGGAAAGACTCTACCTGACTCTATCTTCACACCCACGTCTACAGAATCAAAGCCTGAACTAGACCTTCCGTCCCAAGGTTCTTAGGACCCGAACACTCCCTCTCCACCTGCCCCTAAGGGAAGTGACCAGCAGACACCCCTGTGGACACAGGCTCACAGAATTGCGCACTTCATCTGGAAAAGACACATCCTCCCTCAATACCGGGTATGCCAGACCTTGGCAAAGGCAGATGGCGAACACGTCACCTTCCTTACTCGGTATTGCTATTTACCAACAAAAAGATGAATTCTTCACGGGTCCTACCTGCACCCACCCTGGGGCCAATATCCCTCCATGGTGTCCAAACCAAATCGAAAGAGTCCCTTGACTGAGAAGGCGTTTGGTGCTGCTGACTCACGTTCTGCCTGTGTGGTCATCGTAGTCCCTCGTGGGACAAACAAAAGGTTATTTTGTCATCTTGTGATATGGCGAAACTCTGTGCCAATTTTATTTTATTTATTTTTTTCTGGACAGAGTCATTTTTAGGCAAGCAGCTCTCCCCTATACCCTTGCCTCACGGGGCTGCCCGGCCACTTTTCCCGGGGTGGATGCGAACGCCCCTGCTTATGTCCGGCCATCTTCCAACACCGGATATGCCAACTATACCCAAAAGGACTCTGCCTTTCCCTACAACCAAGTCAGAAAAATTACCAGCAGAAGAAAATGAGAACATGAGCCCCAACAGCTACTGAGCCAACCAGTTCTTCACCGAGCTAGCTGCCTGTTCAGTTCAGAATTCAACCTGGGGCAAAGGCTTTGTCACACGGCCAGAGGGAAAGCACAGAGTGACTAGGCGTCCAGGCTCAGTGCAAGGAATACACAGCTCACGTCCAGAGTAGCCCCCCTGCCCCCCAACGTACACGCCTGTTAAGACCCAGTGAGGCAAGCACAGGTGAGGCGAGCTTACTTCCTGCCTGCTGCCTCGGAGAGTCTGCTTCGGTTTCACCTGTCTGATTCCAGCAGGCTTCTCTCTCCACTCAGGTGGTTCAGTTCCAGATTCCAAAGAAGGTTTAAAAATAAGGACTTACCTCATTTGCTAAAGATTCTGGGTGGGAAATCCAATAGCTGTGGCTAATGGAGGGGAGGCGGCCGGCAGCCCTCACTCAAGCCAGCTCCTGCGGGGATGGGGAACCGGGGCTGTTATCACGTTCTGAAACCTCATCAGAGTGAAGATGAATGCAGATGACAATAATTTTAAATCATTTTGTAGGATGTTAAGCAATAAGCCACCAACCGGGAATTCCCTAAGTCACTTCCTCCTCTTCTGATTGGCTGCCGGGCCCTTTAAAAAAATAAAATAAAGGATTACAAACACTGGCTCATTTGCATTTGGCCAACTCACACGTTAGTGTTCAAACAAAACAGGTCTAACCAGGTTATGCCTGTGTCTCAGGAACAGAGAGAGACAACCTATTAATGGGTGAGGAATTGATTTGCTGGTGACTGTTCTTTTCGGCTGTTTCAGGGGAAAAGTACCTGCGCTCTCCCTTCCCATCAGGAAGGGAGAAGGGAAAAAGCAAAGTGAGCAGAAATGCAAGTCTGGAGGAGGCGATGGGGTAGGGGAGTGACAACTGTCTCGTGTATTCACTTCTATTTAGTCCTCTCTGCTGTGGCATCAAGATCTCCTATGCAGGTGGCAGGTTCTGAAGGGGCTCCCAGCCAAGTAGCCCCCACACTCGTAGGTTCTCTTCTTGGGCACCACAATGCCTGCTGGTCAGTGGCAATTTCAATGGACTTGGAAAAGCCAGCCCCCACCCCCACCCTCGACCCCCAGGTAAGAGCCTAGAGAGGAAGTTTAAAGGGAGGATCCCAGGAGAGAGGACCCCTTGAGTGCCTTTCAGGTGGAACCGCTGACTCTCTGGTTGGTGGGTTACCCCGGGTCCTTACTTCTTCCTCTTGACACGTACATGGCCTTTTTAGCTCTTTGTTGCCAGAGGAAAATACCAAGATGCTGAAGCCAGAAATAAAACAATACCCTTTGGGCAAGAGCCCCCCCCCCCCGGGGGGGGGGAGGTTCTTGGGATCTTAAAGACCCACGCAATCCCCATCCCCTTGGGACAAGGGCCTCCTTCACTGGGCCCCCAGGGCACTCCCACCCACACAGCTAGGGACGGTTCCTGGCAGGGAAAACGTTCCCTCCCCTAACCATTAACTTTCTCTCAGGTCTTTCTGGCCACTGGCCTGGCATGAGCTAAGCGTCCAGGCAGATTTCTTGAACTCACCAGGCCGCCCCTCCGTGGGAGAGGAAGGGAAAATTGAGTTTTGGCACAGACACAAAGATTCTGTGATTACAACCAAAAGGTTCCTTGTGTGAAAAAGAAAAGTCTGTGTGTGAGCAAAGGTTGAATCGCACAAAAAGGGCAGGTTGTCATGTTAAGGTGAGCGAGCAGTAGTGACATTCCTTTCTCGCTTGTTTGCCTAGCTTACTGCAACGTGAACGGCAAGGTCTGTGAAGGTGGAGGAGAGTTGGTGGGAGGGTTCGGGTGGGTTTGACAGGGTCTTGGAACTCGGGCCGATGGGGAAGGTTTCTGAGGTTAGGGTGCCCCTCTGCCTCCTTTCCTTCACTAAATATTCCCCACCTTCCCCTGTCTTTAATCATGTATCTCCCAAGGGCCTTGTTAAAATGCAAATGTCTGATAAAAACACTAAATGTCATTATTGCCCATTATCACATTAGCCCCAATTAGTCTATCAGCTCCAGATCTGAGAGCAGGGCCCTGAAGGAACAGCCTGGTGATGTGTGGGGTTTTTTTGTTTGTTTGTTTGGTGTGGTGTGTTTTTTTATTGGTTTTTTTTTTCTTCCTTGAGTGATGAATCAGGAGTAGCAACTAAAGTAGCATTCCACCTGCCACAGGGCGTGTGTGTGTGTGTGTGTGTGTGTGTGTGTTGGAGAGGCAGGGTATTCTTAGTGCCAGTGGGACTCTTTTACACTTTTGCCCGAGATCAGCCTGAAGACAGCAGAGGGCACGGAGGGGAGGTGGAGAGGGGTCGTGTGGTCAAGAGGTGGTGAACTTCAAAAGCAACTCCCAAAGTGACGTCACTTCCTGGGCCAGTGCCAACCACCTTTAAGGGTAAGCCCTTTGTTTCCTAGCTGAAAAGTTCCAGGAACATCTCCATTTCTTTAATCCTGCCCATTTTAGATCAGAGCAAAGCTCCCCTATGAGACTCTCGAGAGGGATCATTTGGGGATGGTGGAGATGACAGAGGATGAAAAGAAGTCACCTCATACGCATGAGCCACTGTATTTGTGGAGTTTTTATGTCTATAAAGTACTTAACAATGTGTCTGGTATTTAGTGGGTACTTACTATGGGTTCTCTTCTTAGTTGGATTACACAGAAGACAAACAAAAACAATACCCCCACCTCCTCCTCACTTCCCCCCAAAACTAGATTTTTAGACATGTTGCATGCATAGAGAAATTCCTTCAGCCTATGTATGTACTAGAAGCCCGATGCATGAAATTCGTGCAAGAGGCTCGGCCATCGCAGCCCTGGCTTCGTCTGGAAGGTCATCCAGCTGTCCGGGCTAATTAGCATATTAGGCATTTATTATTATAGATGAGGTCTTTTACTCTATGGTCAACTTCAATAATACAGTACTTGCATCAAAAATAGATGCTAGAGCCGAAACCGGTTTGGCTCAGCGATAGAGCATCGGTCTGTGGACTGAAAGGTCCCGGGTTTGATTCCGGTCAAGGGCATGTACATTGGTTGCGGGCACATCCCCGGTAGGGGGTGTGTAAGAGGCAGCTGGTCGATGTTTCTCTCTCGTCGATGTTTCTAGCTCTCTATCTCTCTCTCTTCCTCTCTGTAAAATATCAATAAGATATATTTTAAAAAAATAGATGCTAGAGATAGACCAATGATAGATAGATAGATAGATAGATAGATAGATAGATAGATAGACTGAATACAGTTCTGATATTTAACTGAGAATGCTAAAACTTGAATTTGAGGCTGAGGACTTCTATCATAAGAGTCTCAAATAGTCAACCATGTCTGTCATGGATCAGAAGTTTTAAAATATAATCACAAAAAGATCAAACACACCAGAGCCTTTAAATCCTCAGGCCAAGATCAAGATAACACTGGGGACTGGCACCAACTTCACAGACCCAATTGCTCTGCAAATAGATCCTCCTGGTCTCCCCTATTACTGTCTCTGACCCGTACAAAAACGTGGAGGATTTGAATGGAGTCCTGACGCTGGTTCCCATGGAGGAAAAGGGGGTGGAGCAAACCCAAGGAGGTTGTCTACAGCAGCCTGGGGATCCTGCTTTTGGTTGGATTGTCTACTAGAAGATACAGATCACAGAACCAAAGAAGCCCAAAGACCTTAATTCTGAAATCAAGGCCAAGACAAAGAATCACTCTAAGCCAAGTATCAAGCCCTCAGGGGTCTGAGTCTTAATACCAACACAGGCTGTGGTTACAAGGTAGATGAGAGTTGTGTGCCTGCTTTGCAAGGAAGAGGATGCTTGCTTGCTTTACACAGCACCTTTTAGAAGCACTATATTTATTTTTGAAAGCAAGTGTGTGTTTATATATGTTTCTGTCTATCATCCCTTCCTGATGAGTTACCTCCAGGGCAGAACATGACAACTCTTTAGTGAGAGACACCTAAAAATATTACTGTAGGACTGACAGGAACAAGAACCTCTATCTTGGGTTGGGGGGAAGGGATTACACAGAGCAGAAGACAGTCAAACCTCAGTTCCCAAACATCTCCCATCTCAAACAATACGGTTCTTGACCAAGTTGTTCACAAAGAAATGTCTCAGTTGTCAAACCAAAGTTCTGTTTTCTACCTGATCACCCTTTCATGCTGATACCTCAGCATGACAAAAATAAAAAAAAAATTTTTTTAAATGTCTCTCAGGCAACAAACAGAGGAGATTGGCAGAATTTTAAAAAACATAAAGTGGCCACAAGAGTGCTAGTGTTGCAAAGGGTGTGAAAGAAGCAATGATCACAAGCAATTGAAGAGGTAGAAAGCTGTTCAGAGGCAATGATATGTGAAAAAGTGAAGATGCCAGCCCCTGGCCGGCTTTGCTCATTGGTTGGAGCATTGGCTCATGGATTAAAGGGTCGAGGTTTGATCCTGGGTCAAAGGTTTGGCCCATTAGGGTATGAACTGGAGGCAACTCATCGGTGTGTCTCTCTCATATCAATGTTTCTCTCTCCTCTTCCTCCTTCCTCCCCTCTAGTCTCTCTAAAAAATATATCAATGGGAAAATGGGCCACCAGCACTCATCCTTTTCTGCTGGTGAGGATTTTTTTTTTAAGTGAAAATGCCAAAAACTAACTTTCTAAAGACACCTGTGGAATGAGTACTGAAAGTGATTCTTTTAAGGCTAGTAGGAGGCAGTTCAATAAATTTAAGAAAAATAAGGTGTGTGGTTTTTTTTTTTAATAGATTAAACAGTACATTCAGCATGTATTATGTACAGAAAAGGTTAAGACAGAATCATTTGGGGGGTCTGGAATGAATTCATTGAATTCACATGATTTCTAATGGGGGGGGGGGTGAGAATGCTTCAGTATTTGGACAAATCACTTCTCAAAAAGCTTCAGAACGAATCGAGTTCCAGAACCGAGGTCCCACTGTATTATCATCCATTACTTTGGATAGAGTCAAGTAAGTAATTAAGGTTAACAAATATAATCTTGCTTCTTACTCTCCTGCTCCTACACTTAAAATTATATTTTCAAAATCTTTAGATTTGGGCTTAGGTGAGATTCCTGACCCTCTTAAAATCCTCTTAGGATAAGTTCGGCACATAAGGTGCCCCTGAGTTGTGTTAGGGAAGTCTGACATTGACAATTGTCCTAACAAATTTGCGGGCCATCCTCTCTGATGGTGTCTTTGCCATCACATCCATGCCTACATGCTGAGCAAATCCTCTGCCAAAGGCACATACCACTGAACTGCTGAGGTGAGAGCAACCTCAGTGCTGGAGTGGGGCAGGGTGGCTCACCATTTTTTTGAAAGAATGCCCATTTCGCGTGTGCACACACACACACACACACACACACACACACATGCAATCTTAATATGTCACCAATCTTACCTATGTACCAAAGATGAATTTTCTGAACTCCCTTTCACATTTTAATTATTCTCAAGACACTTCCATTCATGCTCACCTCTGTGATACTCCATCTGCCTCACCTATATCTTATCGTTCCCTTTGTGGCCTTATCTTTCCTCACGCATCGCTGTACACAGGCCCTGCCTTAATCCCAACTTGATGGCCCACCTCATTTTCAATGAAACCATTTGGGATTCTAAACGATGTTTCCATCAGGTCTTTAGGAAGGCTCATTTCTCAGTCCCTGAGCGGGAGGGAAGGCCAGGAGAAAGTTGGCCACTTCCGAGCAAACTTCCTACAGCTGGTATTTTCTCTTTTGTGTGGGGAAGACTTTCTTATACTTGTAGCAGTTGTTTTCATACATTATTTTAGCATAAGAATTTCTTTTCCGTGATCATGGAACCCCCAAATATAAAGCAGACTCTAGAGCTGTGGCTGCATAGGGGGTGGAGGTGAGGCAGGTGCCGTCTCCTTTAATCAGCCATCCTTCCCCTCACCCATCAGCACTCAACCTTCTCCGCTATATCATCCTTTGGACTCTGTGTCCTCACTCCGAGGTAATGGAGCATCAGAATCCCTTTCCCGGGTTCTGATTTTTTTTAGTTCCTCGCCACATAAGTGGCACCCTCAGGGGGTGGAGTGATAGCAGAGATAATAATCAATGTGGCACCCATCACCAACCATTTAGATGGTGTGGACTCCCCTATCATTCCCCTACGATAAACCAGAAGACGCGGTTCCTACCATCTCAGGAGACATTTTAATTGAGCCGACTTGGGTGTGGGTCTCAGTGCTTGGTCTCTCACCCAGAGACCATGAGAGATAGCAAACTCTCAGCCCATCTAGAAAATGTTTAAAAATTACCATCTAAATGTCAAATGATTTAGGAGGACCTTGGTGTTGGTGTGTTCAGACCAGGGGTGCTCAGAATCTGCTGTTTTACCCTAAAATACAAACTGGCTCGGCTTTCTCAGAAATAGCCTGTGCGGTAGAAAGAACATTGGTTTCGAAGCCAAACAGACCAGGAAAAACTTGTCACATGTAGGTAAAATTTTAAGTCTCACTTTCTCCATCTGATTATTGAGAATATGTATGTTCTCTTTTTGGAAAGTTACCGGTAAGTGAGAAATTGTATAATAGCACTTTCAGAGTGCCTAGCACTTGGTGGGGTCTTGGGAAATATTTACCTCATCCCCAAATATAGAACTTGAATCCCAAGAGGACCCCCCCTCCCCTCCCCACAATAGATGAAGTCACCTGCAGGTGGTTAGATAACTCCACATTTTAAAATACAAAGCAGGAAGAGGGGGCAAAAAGTGGAAAAGTTCTAGGAAAAAGGAAGAGTAATCATGACTGTTCACATGTGTTCAGCTTTAACCATGTCCCAGACCCTAGACTAAACATTTAACCCTCATCACCTCATTTAATCCCTACCGGACTCCATCAGAAAGGTACCACGACTGTTCTCACTTTACAGATGAGAAGACTGAGCCTCACAGGCTTGATAAGTAAGTTGGCCAGGGTCACACAGTGGAGCGAGTGGCCAGAGTTACTGTCATTCCAAAAGAAGATTTCTTAACCACAACCCTCTTCAAAAAAGAGAAGCTTAACGGCCTGTTGAAATTTGGACTATAATATCTTCCACGGACATGGAGAACCAAGCTGAGTTCTGGAAGGCCATTAGAAGTGTAAATGTTTCTTAGAAGACAGATTGTCAAGTTGGGGGGGAGGGTGGGGAGAGGAAAATCTGCAGTAGGGAAACAGGCTCCTGATGGATCTCCTAGGACAGTCTGCAGCCCCTGCCCTTCAACGCCAAATATTTTAAACGTTAAATGTTCAGAATAAAAGAATTGAGGGAAAACCCATTGGAAGAAGCTGTGACTTGGTCTTGCCTGGGAAGTCATGAGACTCTTTTAACACAAAGGTCACCCTGTCCCCCCAGGCCTCATAGTGCTGAAGCAGGTTAAATACCGTAACACAGTGAGAAATCCTTCGGCCTCTGGACCCAGACACAGTAGAGGAGTAGAGCAAAGAGATGGAGTGATTATGAAGGCATTAGGTATGAAGGTTGAGGGCAGCAGTGGAACGTTGTTGGGGGTGGGGTTGCCCCCCCACTAAATCAGTTTCTCAATCTCCATTTTTTTCATAAGCAATTGAGAGTGCCCTCAAGAAAATGTGAAATGATCATCAACCAGATTCTGTTCCTAAATGCCCTTCAGATAGAAATCAGGAGTTCTGGGCCTGATCGGTCCTCTAGAAAGAATGCATCTAGAAACCTCCTAGAAAAGATATCAGAGAATTAATAAGCACTGGAACTATGAAAAAAAAAAAAACCCAAAACCCCCAAACACCTTATTTGCATAAATAAATGATCCATTGGGTCCATTTGAAACATATGCACCTGTAGGCTGGTGGAATGTCAAGAAAGAAGCCCTTGGAGTTATTTCAGAATAATTCCATATTGGGGGGAAGTCCAGATGAATCTCCCCACGTGCATCATGGTATGTACATGATTAGTTTCCCCTTTCTCTCCCCCACCCCCATTCTTGGTGACCACATGTGAATTCAGGGATTGGAATTAGTCATTCTGTGTTCCTGAACAAGAACTGCATACAGAGCAGTCCCATTTTAAGACCTCGTTTCTTTTATGACAGTGCCCCAGGAAAGTTTTGTGAGAATCCTGATTTAAGGTTAGAGGTCAATAGCTCTGAAATTCTGGGAACCAAAAAATATTGTGTAGGTGGGTGTACAGTAAAAGTGAAATAAGGAACTCCTCTGCAAACCCAGGCCCAAATCTACAGTCGGCTCATCTGAAAACTTCTGGGAGGACAGCCCTGCTGGGCAAGGGACCAGCCACAGCCTACCCCTTCCTTACAGTGGAAAACAAGGAGGCCCTTGAACTCTGCTGTGCTGGAAAGAATGGGATACAGAGGGCAAGGGTCAGGGGCCACCCCTGACGAGGTGAGTGTGCGTGAAGGGCATGGTCAGCTTGCTGTGGACATTCTCCATCAACACCAAAGTCCGACTCTGATGGACTTTTCCCACCAACACTTGGAAGATTTCAAAGTCTATCCAGGGCTTACTGTTCTCAGATCCACCAGTCTGTGGTTCTCCAAGAGTTGCCAGACCACTAGAGCAGAAAACTTCAGCGAGTCCAACCTTAGATCTCACGATTGTGTGTGGTTGTGGCGGAGGAGGCTACCCTTGGCTAATGTCTGAGATTTGCTAATCCCTTTTCTTTCTAGCTTGGCAGGTCACCTTAACTTGGAAACTGAATGGGCAGCTGGGGAAAAAAAATGCGTTTATCAGGGGTTGGGTCAATGCTCTGTGAACTTGAGCCGTGGCTGGGGGTAACAGTTTGTTGAAAGGTAAGATGCTTAGGGAGCCACAGTCCTGTGCCAAAATGAACACGATTACCGGGTATCCAGATCCACCCTAGGTCGCTGCATGGCCCACAGCCTCACTGGGAGTGGACTGTTCATTCCTCTCTCTGCAGATCCTCTCCATCCCACAGAGCTGCTGGCAGCAAGCGCCAGCAGTAGAGAGAGTTGCTGGGAAAGAGGGAAAGTGAGACCAAGAAGGAAACAGACAGACTGGGGGGGGGGAGTGAGGGGGGGCTGGGGGGGCGGAGTTTCTGCATGTTTTATCCCAGTGCCCCCCAAACTCACCTAGTAATATTTCTTATTGTAGTCACAACTACCAGGATTTTTATTACACACACTCCCATGCCTTGGCTGCCTTCTCAAAAAGCAGCTAGATCAGGGGTGGGCAAACTTTTTTGACTCGAGGGCCACAATGGGTTCTTAAACTGGACCAGAGGGCTGGAACAAAAACAACCTGACCATGCTGGCACTCTCCTCTTGGGCTGCTGGTGAAGGAGTGGAGGGGAGAGCAAGAGAACCCTCTGCTCTTTTGGCTCCGCAGGCCGGATAGAACAGCCGAACAGGCCGGATCCGGCCCTCGGGCCATAGTTTGCCCATGGCTGATAGATCATTCCCTTGTTCAAAAACCTCTGCCAATGCCGAAACTGGTTTGGCTCAGTGGATAGAGAGTCGACCTGAGGACTAAAAGGTCCCAGGTTTGATTCTGGTCAAGGGTATGTACCTGGTTGCGGGCACATCCTCCCAGTGGTGGGTGTGCAGGAGGCAGCTGATCGATGTTTCTCTCTCACCAATGTTTCTAATTCTCTATCCCTCTCTCTTCCTTTCTGTAAAAAATTAATAAAATATATTATATTTAAAAAAACCTCTGCCAATTCCCCCTTCCTTAGGGCTGTGCCCCTCCGAGGTATGAAGAACAGAAGAACTACTTAAGATGCCCTGGCCAACAACCTCCCAAGGCTGTTGTGCAAGATGGTTTGAAATGTAATTAATAATTTTCATTTTAACAGTCACATCATTTTGATATGAAAACAAACTTAGTAAAGTAAAGGAGAGAATCGATGTGAAAATCATTAAGTAAATAATAGAAGTGGACACACAGAGATAGCAAAAATAGTGGCAATGAAATGTGAAGCTTTAGAAACAGTGGCTCAAAGACAGACAGGGCAAACTCCCTGAGGGTGTGCCCTTGGCCCACCCTCCACCAACTGTTCTTCACCCACGTCCTACGTCCCCTGGTCTCTGACGGACCCATAAGCTACATCCCAGACAGCGTGGCCAGGTCGTTTCTGCACAGGTATCGCCTGCTTCCCGGCTTCCTGCTCATCCCGCCATGTGGACTGTCCTGTCCTCTCTCGCCTCAGTGGAACCCAACCCATTTTCTCATCAGTCAACCCCAACTGCTTCATCAGAATCTAAATCTCCCAGAACGGAGTGTTGGGACTTGGACCCATTCAATAGCCAACTTTCTACAAACACTCACTGAGCTCTACCAGGTGCCAGACTCGGTGCCAGGGGAGGGGAACTCGGCCTCAGCAGGGACAAAAGGGTGAAAATTCTGCTGTCATGAAACAAAAATTCTGATGAAGTGAGACATCAGCACGGGTCCTATTCTGCTGTGTGGGGCCACCTTGGGGTGTGGCTTTGCCCAGTGAACCTGGGTTCCCCGGGCAGACAGGGTCTTTGCTGTCCTGTCCCCATAAAAACCTGACTTGACTTCTGAGAACTGACGTTGCTCAGAGGTTGAAAACCCAGAGTTGGGGCTCTGGTGTCTAGTCTCATAATCCACCTATCCTGTGTGTCTGTGGCGCCTTAGAGATTGTTTCCTCTGTGTAGCTCCTGAGATCCTCCGCATGTCCCTGCAACGTGTGATGCACACGAAATGCGTTAAAGGGTGCCCCCATTGGGCTTGGGGTCTTTCCAGAGGCTACGCATTCATGGTCAAGTCTATGGCTCCCAGTGGCTCCTCTGGCTCCGTGGTGAGACTCAGGGAGGCACCTTCAGCACAGACAACTCTGATTCCCAACAGGAATCAAACCCACCAAATACACTGAGCACCTACTGGTGCTAGGCTCTGTGACGACCGCTGAAGAGAGGAGACCCCTCCCCCCCAAAAAAAAATTCTGGCAGGGATGGGAAAAGCCTGGACACCTTTCCAGAAAGAAACAGTGCAGAGTTCTCCTGCTGTCCTCTCCTTGCAGCACCCTCTCACCAGCTCTGTTCCAGAACCACAGCCGAAGCTGGCTGCAACGGAGTCACCAACCAACTCACCTAAACTCCCCCAGCTTTAGTGCCGAACGTCCCTAAGCAAACCAGAAAGGTCTGTCAATCCAGCTGTAGGTCACGTAGGCTGTGCTCCCATCTGATCTCTCCTAACAGCTGCGTGTCCTTGGGCAGTTGCCTACCGTCTCTGAGTTCCTATTTTCCCTCGGCTGACGGAGGAGATAATACCATTCCCCGGGGCTGCGGTGGGGGTGAAAGAGGAATGTGTATTTAGGGAGTTGACCAGGGCATGCTAAGTCGCTCTGTTCTTAATACCTTTGGTAGCTGGACTGCAAGCAGCATAAGAAGAGATTGCCGCCGTGGCAAAGGACCCATGGGATGATCAATACCCGCTGAATATCTCTTTTGGGCTCCACCAGGGCCTCTGAATGGCAGCAAACAGGAGACTGGCCAGCAATGCAAAGGAAACGCACGATCCGCCCAGCTCTGTGTTACTGCCTTTATCAAGCACTCGCTATGTGCCAGAGACTACCGTATTTGCCGGCGTATAAGACGATTTTTTGGCCCTGAAAAATATGCCTCCAAGTGAGGGGTAGTCTTATACGGCGAGTATATAACAAACTCTGTCTTTTGAGTGGAAATGTTAGGGGGTCGTCTTATACGCCCAGTCGTCTTATACGCCGGCAAATACGGTATTTTCAGGGCAAAAAAATCGTCTTATACGCCGGCAAATACGGTAAGTACCGTGTGCTCAATTGATCCTCACAACAGCCCCTCCACGGAGCAATCTAATCCCCGATGCTGAGGATGAGGAAACTGAAGCTGAGAGAGATTTGATCACTCGCCCACGGCCACTCTGCTGGGAAGGAGAGACCTCGGGGCCTCTAGCACTAACCACCACCTAACCATAGGCAGGAGCACCCTCTCCCCGGGCCTCGGCAGAAGCCAACCACTTTTCTCCCCTTCAAATAGAAGGAAACTGGCATTTGGTGGGGCACGGGGCAATCTGATCAGCCTTGGAGAGAAGAGGAATTAGCAGGCGAGCCGTTGCTTGCTGGAAGATGGCTTACCCCGAAACCCTGCTGGGCTTCCCAGAACCCTGAATAAATATTTACATAATCACACTACACGGCTCCTCCGCTGCCGCCCGGGGAGACAGCATAGGACCAACCCAGGCCTGTGAACCACTGAAGTTTGAACATAAATTTTTTCAACAGTGTTATGCAGACTCCTTTCTGCAAACCGTCCAGCACAGAGGAACGGGTTTCTCACTTGGAAACAGGCTTTCAACCCAGCTCTACCACTGACAAGCTACGCCGCTTCGGACAACTCGGGGCTCAGTCTTCTCATCCGTAAAATGGGCAGAATGTCCATCCAGCATCATCATCATCATCATCATCGTCACCCCTTGTGAAGTACTTACAGTGTGCTCGGCACTCCCATCTTTGCATCAAATCCTCTCAAAAGCCCATGGATGCAGTTACTGTTTTTTTAAAAAATAAATTTTTATTGATTTTTTATAGAGAGGAGGAGAGAGGGATAGAGAGTCAGAAACATCGATGAGAGAATCATCGATCAGCTGCCTCCTGCACACCCCCCACTGGGGATGTGCCCACAACCAAGGCACATGCCCTTGACCGGAATCGAACCTGGGACCTTTCAGTCTGCAGGCTGACGCTCCATCCACTGAGCCAAACCGGTCTCGGCTACAGTTCCTGTTTTTATCTGTATTTTACAATTGAGAAAATCGAGGCTCAGAGAAGGTAGAAAACGTGGCCAAAGTCCTACATCTAAAGTGGCAGAGCTGGGTCTGAAACCCAGGCGGCCCAACAGAAGAGCCTTTCTCTCTACCCTCTCTCCTTCGTTACCCTGTGTGCTGCCTCTTGGATCGTGTTCTGTAAAGCTTTCAGTGAGATGACACCTGTGCCCGGCTCCCAGGAACATGCCCGTCCACAGTCCTCAGTGTCTTGGTTCTTAGTAGTGTCTGGGAAGGAGAGCAAGGGGCTCCTGGTGGGCGCAGTCCCTCCCTGGGAGCACCCCCCCCTCCCCTAACAGTGGTGATAGCAAATCACCCAGCAGTCCCGATAAGCATCTGTGAACCTGAGAGTGACTCAGCAACCCCCAGGGACCAAGGCAAGAGCGCCTCACCGCAGAACAAAGCCAGGCAGTAACCTGTGGCAAAGGTAATTACAGGCCGAGAGGCAGCAGGAGGCAAAGGGCTGGCTGGTTTATGGGACTCTGAGGATGAGTCACAACCTCAGTCTCTGAGGAGGTCTCTTGAGGCTCCACCGGGCCACTGGGGACCCAACTAGAACTGTTTCAACAAAAGCACTAGCAGCTTCCGCACCCCTTCCAGCTACCACCTCGCATGATCTCCTTGCCTTTCTTCTCCCCGTCACTCCATGCCTAAGCCCCCCAATACTGCCCCGCTGGCCAATACTCTCAAAAAGGGTGGGAGGAGGGTGTGATAGAATTATCAAGTATACAGGAAACAGCAATGTGCTTGAAAGATGGAATTCATGGCTCCTCGTGTTGTCCTACAACCGGTTATAAATGGGTCCCTTTTCATCAAGATAGAAAATAAAAACCTGCCACTCTCAAACCCAGGGATTTGTGGCAGCGTTTTGGTTTAGGGTTAGGTAGACCTCAGTTTGTGTTCCACATCTGGGCTGTGTGACCTTGGCCAAGTGACTTACCTCTCTGAGTTTCCACTTCCATGTTTATTAAATGGAGGCTATGACAATACTAACTCTGTAGGGTCCTTTAAGGGGACTAAATTAGATAATACACGTGAAGAGCAACTTTTGTCAGGTATTTGATCTGTTACTTCCACAATATGAATTCTGCCTCCTCCTTTCCCCATGCTCAGCCTTCTGTCTTTCACGGTTTTCATTGATCACCATCTCTCCATTGTTCCTTGGGGTTGACTTCCTGCCCCTACTTATGGGAGTTTTAAAAACGGGGCCAGTTGAATTGGCAACCAACTGCAAACCCAGGTTCTTAAGCCTTTGGTTAACCCAGACGTGCCAGCAGCGGGTCCTGTTGTCCGTAATCAGGCTCTGGAACTTTCCAGAGGCCCCTTGTTTTAGGTTGCAGAGGCTAGAGAGGCTCCCTTCACTCCCTCTCCACTCTGCCCCCCCCCCCCCTTCTGAGAGTCTCACCTGCACACAGCACCAAAGGTCACGGGCTCTTTCCATGGAAATGCTATTTGGTTACCTGGTGTTTTGCATGTTGTAAAACCCAAGGCCTGGATGTGACCAGGACATGTGACCAGCCACAGCTTGACAATAACAAAGTCACACATTAAAAAAAAAAAAAAAAAAAAAAAAATATATATATATATATATATATATATATATATAATTGAATTCAGAGAGGAAGAGAGAGGGGGAGAAAGATAGAAACATCAATGATGAGAGAGAATCATTGATTGGCTGCCTCTTGCGCACCCCACACTGGGAGTTGAGCCCACAACCCAGACATGTGCCCTGATCAGGAATCGAACCATGACCTGGTTCACAGGTCGATGCTCAACCACTGAGGCACACCAGTCGGGCCAAAGTCATACTTTATCAAACTAACACCTTCCATCTTATTTATTCCTTTCTCCCCTCTCAAACTACCATCCCTCCAACACAACAAAAATCTCTGCTATGCCGTTTAAACTTCAAAGCAATTTTTCCATATATCCTCAGGCTAGATTCTTACTATTTTGTTGGTTAACTATTTCTCAGATGGCTCCTGCCCCCTGTGTCACAGAGCACTCTGCCTGTCGGGCTCAGGGGCAAGTGGGACAAAGCTGCTCAGCAGCCGCATGGCTAGTGGAGGGAGGAGGAGGATTTCATCATTACAGCCCCACCAGAACTGAGACACCACACTTGGTTCGGGACTGGGGAGGCAGGCACGCCACTTGTGGAGGGTATGCGTGTACAATCTTTAAGGAGAGTAATTCAGTGGTATCTTATCAAAATGTGTATGTTCATATCCTTGAAAACCCCACTTTTCAGAATTTCCCCCTAGATATTTGTACATAAGACCACAGACATATTTACTGAAAATAACACTAGAGTCCATTAGTAGGGGAATCCTATATAATAAAGATGTAATATGCAAATGGTTATGCTTTGAAGCATAACGACTGAATTATGGATCAGCAGGAGGGACAGCGAGCCACAAGAGGGGGCAGGACAGCAAGTTGTGAGGGAAATTAGGGGGAGAAGAGTGGGGGAATCTACAGGAGAGCGGGACAGCGGGCAGAGAGCTACTGGAGGATGGCAGAGAGTTACTGGCAAGCTCCTGGTGCACAGATTCGTGCACCGGGCTACAAGTACTCACATAAAACTGTGGACTAGATACCATCTAATAATATGTATATAAAAGCTTAATTGACCCAACAACCAGAACAACCAGTCACTGTGATGCGCATTGACCACCTGGTGTTCGGTGCACTCCCACAGCTGTAGCGTTGCTCAGCTAAACCTATCCTGCTGGCAGCCACTCACTTCCTCAGTAGTCCTGCAGGTCCAATCTCTGAAGAACCAGCCAGGCACCCACAGACCAGCACCACCAGCGCAATCCCAACAGCACAGTAGGCCTCCTGGAAGTCAGCATCAGGCACCGCAGCCACTTGCCCTCCCTAGATGTGAGAAGGAAACAATATAAAAGTGGCCACCAGGGGGCTTCAGACAAGCTGCAGGAATGTCAGCCAGATACATCCAGATCCCAAGCTGGCAAGGGTGTCCCACTGCCCCGCTCAGAGGGCCTATCACATCTTGGCATCTCCCCACTCCCCTAGGGAGCCCACCCACCCATGCACGAATTGGTGCACCAGACCTCTACTGAAGTAATATTAGAAAGACAGAGTTACATCAATGTGCTATGATGTTAAAAAATGTCCATATTCAGTAAAAAAAAAAAAAAAAGTTAAAAACAAGGCTTATATGTGATAGTATTTTTGTTTAAACATATATATTTTGTGTGTATCTGAGAGAATATACAGCAAAAAATATGAATAGTTGCTGCTGGGAGCAGGCTCGGGAGGAAAGTTCACATTCTTTGTACAAATTTTGTCACAGGCATATATTTACCTATATTTATATCTACATGACTAAAATATCCCAACACAAGGTATCTCTCCATTTCTCTCCCTGCCATCCCTCCAGTAGAATCCTCCAACAAAGTGTAATAGTTCCCAAATATAAACATGTACTCAGAGCTTTGCAGTTTATAAAGCTTTTTCACAAGTAAATCCTCCTTTAAATCCCACACCATTCCTATAAGACGATCCCAGTTTACAGAAGAGAAACTCAGAGAGGAAACGTGTCCCACCCCCCTACCCCCATATCAATGGCGGTTGGTTGATAGAACCAGAACTAGGAGCCCGGGTTGTCCACCTCCAGCATCACTAGGCACCTTTCTAGCCCTCCCAGCTGATACCTGGGATATTTCTTCCATGGCCCAAATCATGTGATGCCGGCCTCATAAGTCCTCTGGCTCAGGTGAAAACCAGAACACCTGGGCATGGCTAAGAAGGTGGAGGGTGGAGGAGAGAAAGGGGGAGGTGAAAAGCATGGTGAAGCACAGAGATCAAAAAGGTTATGAGACGGCCCAAGAGGCTGGGCATCCTACTCAATAATTCACTGAATAGTCCGTTAGCACACCAGGTAAGCAAGACCCAAACAGGGACCTCCTCCCCATGACTGCTCCGTTGTTTAGGGACAAATCATTTATCACCACCTGGCTCTAAACTGTATGTGAGCTGAACCTTAACTCCAGTGTGGCCGTGGGACTGCTCCCCTGCTAGGTATGACCAGAGGTCCCTAGGGATCTGTCCCACAGGCAGGAGAAGATCTGAGGCCTTTTGGGAAAGCACATCTGCTTGGTCATGTGATCCCTTTGGAATCAAGTCCAGCCTCCATACTGGGATTCACAAGGCCCCATGGGATCTGGCACCTTATTTTTTCAGCCTCATCATCAGTTATTTTTCATCTGTCATTCTATGTATTGACTCCAGGAACCCAAACAGGCCAGCCGATCCCTCCCTCTTTCTCTTTCTGCTTATGTCAGGGGTGGGGAACCTTTTTTTTCTGCCAAGGGTCATTTGGATATTTCTAAGATCATTCGAGGGCCCTACAAAATTATCAACTTAAAAATTGGCCTGATATACATGGTCAAACATTCATTAACTCACCCCTCATGCGTTGGCAGGGCCAGACCAAATGACCCCACCCCTGCGCTAATCCATTACATATGCTAAACCATTCATCCGGAGCACACTTGCTCTTCCTTTCTCCCTGGCTAACTGCTACACATCCTTCAGATCTCAGCCCAAACATGGCTTGGCTTCTTGGGGGGTGAAAGGAGGGGGAGAGGGAAGAGGAGCGGGTTTTCCTGATTGATTGGCTCATTCTGCCACCATTTCCCCCACTTTGGGGTTGTTGCCTCCCCTCTCCCTTGGTCTTCCTCTCTCTTTCTCTGGCTGGACCAGCACAGTTTATCCCCTAAATATGTAATCAATGAAAAGAGAATGATGCAGTATGTCTGTCACCCCCCACGGTAGATGACGGGTTCCAGGCTTCACCAATAAAACCTAGCCTCACAGCCCTGGCAGGTGTCACATAAAGGCTGCTGCCTTCATCTTCAGGGCCAGTTCCCTTCTGCCCCTGGCCAGGAACCCTTAAGCCTTAAATGACAAGACATGTGACAGAGGGCTGTGACTCTTGGGAAGAACGTTGTGAGAAATTTCTGGCAGGTTCTAACCACCGCGTCTTAGTGGGAAAAGCAGCACATCCTCAGGTTTACATGGTGGTAATAGAACCGGAGGCCTGCGACCAGGCTCAGGAGGCCATTCCCTACCTTCAGGCAAGGTTGGCTCGATCACAGACAAGTGGGTGTCTCCTTGCATGATTAGTAGGATTATACTGTTATTAATATTATTAGAGGTGTAATAATGGTTCCACTAAAAATAGGCACTCACATCCTTCCTGGGTCACCCCTCCCAGGAGTCAGTAGAACACAGAAACCGGTCTCAGTCTCAGCAGTGTAAGGTCGGACTGTGACCCCCGTGTTAGCCTGATTGCCCAATGCTAAGAGAAGGAAAGCTAGTGGGTTCTCCCTAAGAAGAGGCAGAGAGAGCATCCTAGAGGCAGGTTTGGGGTGCAGAGTCATTGGGGTCACAATGAGCATCTCCCCTGCCATTTACTCAACCCTTCCCCTGTGCACAGTGCTTTACAGCACACCAAGTCCTCACCCACCCAGGGTCTCATTGGGTCCTCACCACACCACCAGGTGACACGGGCAGCCAGGTTGTGGGAAGCTGAGGCTGGGGCAGAAACGGACTCTGGGTCAGTTTCTAGAGTCCTACATGAGTGTCTGGACTAGAATCAAGGAACCGAGATATTTGGTCACCAGTCGGATGCCCTCCACATTTTGACATCCTGCTTCTCAGTCTGGAAAGAGGAGAGGGAAAAGGAGCAACCCAGCCCACGTGGCCCACAGTTCATGCTTTCAGTAAGTCCAGGAGCCCGCATTGTGTCCCAGGCACTGCTCCAGGCTCTGGGAATAGAGCAGGGGCTACAACAGACTTACATAAACAAAGGCCTGTCCTCATGGATGTTACATTCTGAAGCTGTATTTATTTATTTACTTATTTTAAAATATATATATTTTACTGATTTCAGAGAGGAAGGGAGAGAGAGAGAAAGAGAAAAACATCAATGATGAGAAAGAATCATTGGTTGGCTGTCTCCTACCCACCCCTCACTGGGAATCGAGCCCGGAACCCAGGCATGTGCCCTTGATGGGAATCGAACCTGGGACCCTTCAGTCCACAAGCTGACGCTCTATCCACTGAGCCAAACCAGCTCGGGCTGGTGCTATATTTATAAGGGGCTGTCGGATGATACATGGGCCTGGATTTCACCATACTGACTCACATAGTGACAGACCTGCACCCTTTCAGAAGACTCAGTCCACGGCTACCCACTTTCCCCAGCATGGGCGTGGCTGCAGGATCCAGTGTGACGTTAATCTCGTTGTTGGGTTTCCATCCTGTTTATTAACAGTTCCGTTCAAGGTAGTGATAGAATCACTTTTTTAGTTCTTTTCATCAGTGAGTCATTTTAAACCAGGATCTGAGAGGACAGGTGGTCAGCGGATGTGGCAAAGCGCTGGGTGTCTGGGAGACTTGACCTGGGCTGTGCCAAGAGTGTGGCCAAGGGCAGTGTTGCATCTCAACCCCCGAAAAGCTCGTGCCACCTTGTTCTTGGGCTTTTAAGCACCAGAATGGGGATATCCCAAAGGTGCACCTCTTAATGCTTTCATTCATCCCATACCTGTCACCTTGGTCCCCCTCTCCCCCCCGCCCCTGCCCGCCCTCTAGGGCCCTGGGCCCTCCCCACCCTGTCTCGGGAGAGAGGCCACAGGAGCTCAAACAGTAAACACCCTGCCCTTCCGCCAATAGTTATCTCCCTTATCTCCGACTCCACACTTTCGCTGAGGGCAAAGGTCACTGGCGGGAACCTCCTTCCATGTTAATTACCCTTCACTCTCAGAAGCCAAGGAGCTCTCCTGCACTGAGCGAGGAAGAACTGGGTCCAGCCCCCACTGCTCCCTCGCAGGCTCGGTCGGCATCGGGAGCTCCTGAGGGGCAGTGCCCAAGTGTAAGGCACCCGGGCCCCATGCAGACACGGCAGCTGGAGTCCCTGAGAGATGGGGCCTGGGACACTGAACACCGTGCTCCTTCCAAGAGCCTGAGGTCCAGCTGGCTCTGGGAGCCGACCTGCTCGGTTGGAAACGCCTGCTCAGTCCCCTTCCCGCGGGGCTGAGTAACGGCCCACAGGTTTCTTCTCAGGGCAGTGAGTGCACTGGTCTAGGACTTGGGCTTTGGGTTCAAATCCTGGGCTGCCCACTCGGAGCCTCGGCCCTCTTGGCTCTCAAGAGGAGTCACGATGATTCTTACGTGTCCTTGGGTTGTGTGAAGGATTCCGTCGTGTTATGTACGTAAAGAGCCTTGGGCGGGGACTGGCTTGGACTAGGAGCCAGAGAGAGGCTGGCCAGCGTTGACATGGGGTTGGTTTTCCGTCTCGGTAACGGAAAGGGCCTCAACGTGTTTTGCAGGAAGACAAGAGGACAGGAGGCAAGAGGGAACCCCAACACAACCCACCCTGTCCAGGTCGTACCTGTCTGTCCCTTTCCCTTCGGAATACCAGGTCCCTAACATCAGACGCTGGGGCTCTCGGCCACTCCTCACCACTCGCCCTACCCGATTCCTACCCACCCTGGACGTGTGGCCAAAGTTGCCCACTCTCAGCTGAGGCAGGATTGCACCAAGAGAAACAAATGAGGGGACGGAGGCCCCTCAAGAGGAGCCTCCTGTCATGGGTGAGGGGGTTGGGAAAGCCCTGTCTTGGCTGCAGAGGGGGAGGCACCCCCGTCTCCCTGGCGTTGGATCCTTTTCTTCCCTGGGAACCCGGGACCCAGGAAGGTGAAATGACTCAGCCAGCACCCCGGCTCCCACCACTTCACCCCACTCCACACGGAGGGCACGGCCAGCAGTTCGGTGACGGCGTTTGTCTCTTGGCCTCCATCGCTGGCCTGGGACAGTGTCCAGAGCTGGGATGCATTCACCTCTTGAATAAATGAACCAGCCCTCCTACCGGGAGGAGAGCGGAGGGTTTGGCAGGGGCAGCGCCTCTCCGACTGGAATGCCTCAGGACTCGGAACGGAGGTGCTGAGTCAGGGAGTTTGGGATGGACTGGGATTCGGCTTTTCCTGGCAGGCTTCTGGGTGATTCGGAGACAGCTGGCCGCAGACCATTACCTGGAGCCCAATCTCCTGGATTCGAAGGAAGCCGGGGCCAGCGCACATGTGCCAGGCCCCAGTGGACACCACAGGGTGTGCTCCTTCCCTAGGGGGGGCAGGGCCAGCTCCGGACTCCATTTTGTGGGGCGGGACCCCGGGAATGGGAGCCTTGTGGTGGAGGGTGAGCTCAGCCCCGGGCCCACCCACCTGGCCTGGGGGGAGGGGTGCAAGGAATGAGAAGGCGGGTCTGGGCCAGACTCCATTTTGGGTAATTCTACCCTAGCCCTAACCCAATCAATCAGAGTCACATCCCCTAGGCCTAACCCAACCAATCAGAGTTACATCCCCTAGCCCTAGCCCTAACCTAACCAATCAGAGACACATCCCCTAGCCCTAGCCCTAACCCAACCAATCAGATCACATCCCCTAGCCCTAACCCAACCAATCAGATCACATCCCCTAGCCCTAGCCCTAACCCAACCAATCAGAGTCACATCCCCTAGCCCTAACCCGACCAATCAGGGTCACATCACTCCTCCCCCCCCTCCCATATAAAACCCATTGAGATGTTACATTCTTCCTCTCTCCCACCACACTGTTGCTGGAGTAAGTGGGACCAAGCTCGGACTAGTCCGAAATAAACACAGGCTTACTGCAATTGCATGGGATGCGGCTCCCTGATCGTCTTTGGGGTTCATGATACTAGGACACAACACTAACTCGCCAGCAGTGCAGCCTTGAGTAGTTACTGGTCGCGGGTTTGCTGGCCTATACAGGGGACCACGGTGATGATAACAGTCCAGTCGGATGGAGTTATTGGGAGGTTTAATTCGTTCCCAGGCCCAGTGCCTGCCACATACTAGAGTCTAGACCCTCCAAAGCTTCCGCTGTTATCAGCAGGTAGAAGGAGAGTAGGGAAGGCAGGCCTCCTCTTTTGGGTCCTGGGTCCCCACCCTGCAAGAGTCAACACGCTTTTCTCCCGCATCCGGCTAGCCTGGGTTCAAACCACCCCGCACAGCCCTGAGACCCAAAAGAATGAGTTCGCCTGGCCAGATGATGGCTGGAGCGGCCCGGGACACTCCCAGCCCGGGAGGCGCTGCTGGGAGGGCTGGGCGGGCGGAGGCAGCGGCCATGGGAGCTCAGGCTCCAGCTGGCAGCCCTTTGGGTGTTTCTCTGAAAGCCTCTCAGGAGGCCGAGCGTTTTTATCTCCAAGATCCTGAAGAGCCAGGAGGTAATAAAGAGGATGAGGTAACTGTGCGGAACCCTGCTGATACCATCTGTGGAAAGGCGGGCCTGCCTCCCAGGGGAGTGCTGGGGAGACAGAAATGAAAAAACGATCAGGGCAGCAGGGGTGAGCAGAGTGGGAAGAGGGGAACCAGGTGCCCACAGGTTGGTTCTTTTTCCTCTGGCTGGGGGACCCTTTTTCTCTACTCTCAGCAAGCACCCTTCTCCCCCCCCCCCCCCACCTTCCTGGCCTGAAGCCACATAAGCATCCACATCATTCATGCTCAGGCATGAATGGCTGCCAGCAGCTTGAATAGAAGTCTGGAGCTTGGGCTTTCGCCGGAATCCAAGTCGTTGGGAGAAAAGGGGTGTCATTTAAAGGTCAGGAAGCCCCGAGTTCCAATCCCAGCTCCAGCACTTAGCAGCTGAGTGTACCCTCGGGTAAATCGCCAAGTGCCAAATGTGCAAAGGAGGGCTAACCGCTCCCATGCAGGGGGTTGTGGGACAAGAGAGACTGTGTAGGAAGTGCCTAGGCCAGCGGTGGGCAAACTCATTCGTCAACAGAGCCAAAGAGCAACAGTGCAATGATTGAAATTTCTTTGGAGAGCCAAAATGTTTAAACTTAAACTTCTAAGGCCACGTCTTCAAAGGAGACTCGCTCAGGCCGTGGTGTTTTGTGAAAGAGCCACGCTCAGGGGGCTAAAGAGCCGCAGGCTGGCTCGTGAGCCGCAGTTTGCCGACCACGGGCCCAGGACAGTGCCTGAGGCTAACATTGGCAATTTCTCGATGTCCTTCCCACTAGATCTCAGCCTGTCTGTCTTCCCCTCTCCTCGTGTAGCAGGTAGACTCGTGGAAATCGTGGCGTTCGTGTCTGTGTCTTTCCCCCACTTGCCACCATGGGCAGGTGAGGGCAGGGAGACTGTCCGCTTTGTCTTTGATCTCCGTGTCCTGCACCGGCTGCCATAACAAATGGCCCATCCGAACGTCAGAGCCTCACCCTATAGAGTTAAAAGATGCCTCCCCATTTGTCCTTGGGGCTCAGGCTTAGCTGGAGGAAAGGCCTGCGGGGAAGGGGCAGTGCCCCCTGTCAGACCCTGGCAACATTGCTGCAGCCCTGCCAACACTGCGTGTCACTTCTCCCTCGTGAACAACCTCCGTTTGATCCCAGCTCCTCCAGAGGAGGGTGAGGCCCTGGCAAGTGCAGGCAGGGAGCTCAGAGCTCTGGGTTGGGCATTTTTCTCCATTGTTTCCCTCTCCCTCTCTTATCTCCGGCTAGTTAGTGATTAACTGCTCTTTGAAGGTTCCCAGCCTCCCAAGTTCCCCGGGAGCACAGGTGGCCACTGGGGTGGAGCAGAGAGCCTGACTCGGGGCCCATTTCTCTCTGCAAGACCGGGAGCAGCCAGAGGCACAGCCCCGGGATCGTGGGCCCAGCAGGGCAGAGCCAAGAGGTTGGCACTGCAGTAACTGGCAGGGGGTGCTGCTGGCAGGGCCCCAGGGAGGGCTTCTGCGGGTGCTGTTTCCTTGAAAGCACGCATGCGTGTGTGTGTGTGTGTGTGTGTGTGTGTGTGTGTGTGTGTGTGTTGGGGGGGGGGGGATTGGGGGTGACCACCAGGACCTGGGAGAGAGAAGGTTGACTTTCTCTCACCACCTGCCTCCACCCCGCTCCCAGGGCGTCCGCACAGACCCTGACCGGTGTCTGGCATCAGATAAGAGCTGCGATCTGATGGCAGCGACACAGGTCAGGGTGAGTGCATGAGCTGGACTGCCCCCTCCCACCCTCACTGAGGCCCCGAGTCAGGTGGGCCGGCAGGGACAGCGGGTAGACGGACCTTCCCAGGGGCCTGGAGACCATTTCCTTCCGGAGTGTGGGCTCCGCCTTTTCCTTTCTTTAATGCCAGGATTTTTGATTTGAGGTTTGGACTCCCTTAGATGGACTCTCCGGAAGATCTTTGAAGCCCTAAAGATATACACAATTAGCAAATCGATTGGGTGTGCGCTCCTAAGTACTTGCTTCTAGAAATGGGCTTCCCCGCTCAGCCAAAATGGTCTGAATCGGACCTTGTCACCTCTCGGCCCAAATCCCTTTGACCACTTCCGGTTTGTTCCATTGCTTGGGGGGTGGGGGCAGACCTTGGTGATGACGTAGAGGCCCCTGCCTGTCCTGTCCCCCTCTCCTTCGGCCCCAGCCTGGATCCCAGCGCTCGGGCCCCGCTGGCCCCCTCTCTGCCTCTAGCTTTCCTCCTGCTCTTCTCACAGATGCTTCTTCTCACAGCTCAGGTTCAACTCCAATGTCTCACCCTCAGAGAGGCCTGCTCCTCCTGCCCGGCCTGAAGTGGCATCACTCCCTCCTGCCCCCCAGTCCCCCAGCCCCCCAAGACACCCCGTTTATACCTTCATATCACCTACGAGGTCTTGCTTTGCTTGCTTGTTTAGTGTTTAGAATGCAAGCTTCCTGAGGGCAGGACTTGCTGGCTCTCACTGCTACAGCCCCAGTGGCAGGGGCACAGGAGACCTCACACACCTTGCAAGATAGATGGATAGATGAATGAATGAATGAATGAATGAACGAGAGACTTTCTCAGATCCTCAGAGGGGTTGATTGTAAACCCCCAGATTAAGAACTATTGTTCTAAGTCAAACGAGAGCCTCTGAGACGCTGTTTTTGTACAGCTGGCAAGCTAAGAATGTCCTCTACATTTTGAAATGATTGAAAAAATCAAAAGAAAGATAATATGTAGTCACATGCAAAAAATATATGAAATTCACATGTCAGTGCCCATGACAAGTTCCATCGGAATCACCCATTGGAGCATTCTCAGTAGCAGAGCTGAGCAGCTGTGACAGAAACTGTCCGGCCTGCAGAGCTGGACCTTTCTTTACAAGAATGCTCGCCAACCACTTCTCTACCTCATGCCAAGAAGGGGGCGAGAGGTGAAATCCAATCAGATACAGGAATGAATGGAGCAAGGGAAAGAAAGAAAAGTAAAAGAGAAGGTAGAGGGAAAAGAGAAACAATAAGGAGAAGAGAAAAATGACATTTTAGCCCTGGCCAGTGTGGCTCAGTTGGTTGAGCATGGTCCCATGCATCAAAGGGTTGCTGGTTCGATTCCCAATCAGGGCACACGTCCAGATTCAATCCCCAGCCAGGGTGCATGAGAGAGGCAACTGATTGATGTCTCTCTCTCACACACTGATGTTTCTCTTTCTAAAAATCAATAAAGGCAAAAAAAATTGTTAAAGAAAAATAGCATCTCATTGAGCACCTATTATGTGCATGCTCTGTGTTTGGTGCTTTACCTACCTTAGACCTCAGCTCTAGATAAAACTTCAAGTAGAGCCCTGGCCCGTTTGGCTCAGTGGTTGGAGCGTCGGCCTGCTGACTAAAAGGTCCCAGGTTCGATTCCGGTCAAGGGCATGTACCTTGGTTGCGGGCACATCCCCAGTGAGTGGTGTGCAGGAGGCAGCTGATCAATGTTTCTCTCTGATCAGTATTTCTAACTTTCTATCCCTCTCCCTTCCTCTTGTAAAAAAAAATTATATATATATATATTTAAATAAATAAATAAATAAAAATAATAAACTAAAACAAAAACTTCAAGTAGAGGCAAACTCGTTGGTCAGGAAGCCTCCATTCCCAGACTCCGTGCTACCTCTTGTGGACCGACCAGCCCCCTCCCCTGTCACTAAGGCACTCAGCTCTGACCCCGTTCCCATAGCATTTTCTGTTCCAGACATTTCTCCCTGCAGAGATCAAAGCTAGCTTGTCCCTATTAGTCCCTTAAGGTCCTTCACTAAGTGACGGGGGGGAACAAAGACAGGTTTTCTCTCTATTACTCTCACCACCACCCATGCTACCCAGCCTGATGTATGACACATCGTAGGAACTCAGTCAATATTTGCTGAAGGACTAACGTAGACAATCAACCACGCAGAACCTCAGCTTGGTGAACCATGGTGTCTCAGAGTAGAGGACCCCAGTGGGGGCACTTCTGTAAGAAAGATGGGTGGCATCAGGAAGATCCTTGTCCTCGATGTGGCAATCCCCCCAAAAGAGACCTGGGGGCGCTCATACCACTCCCCCACCTTCCTGCCCCACTGCCCCTCCGTGGAGCTGCCCAGATCCCCTGTCCCTCTGCTTGTCCTATCGCTGCTCTAGGCTCTTGACTGGTCCAGCGGTAAAAACAAGCAATAGAATGAGTGTTGGCAAAGGTGGACAATACAGCAGAAAGGAGGGATTATAATTAGAAACTGCACACACCCTCCCCCCTCCCCCATCGTGGTTGCTCTAAAGCAGGGCTAGGAAAAACCAAGCCAGCAGGCTCAATGAGAATCCAGTCCCAGTGACCTCCCTGCGTGATAAGCGGTGACAACACACCTATCTGGTATTTCCGGTGAGTGGTGGTGACTCTTACTCTGTGGCTGGTTTGAGAAAGAGGACGGGCCTCCTTATACAAGAGGAGAGAGAAACTCACAAACACGAGCCCTGGGAATGCAAAGAGAGAGAAGGGGAGGGTGTGGAGGTGGGGACAGGTTTATTTCAGAAGAAATATGACTGATGCATTAGTGAAGCCAACTGGAGGAGGCCTAACCCTAACTTGGCCTGGTTCCTGTGTTTGTTCTTGATGACACCATCGGCCAAAGACTCTTCATTCCCTTGTGCCTTCCCCGCATTTGTTAGGGCGGCTTCTAGCGACAACTACCGAGAACTCCTGGAAGACCCCAAGACTGGAGGGGAGACAAAGACTCTGGGTCACACGGGCAACAGGAAGGTCCCCTCTGTAGGAAGAAAACCAGTCCCAGGGAAGAAACAGGAAGATCAATCCTTAGAAGGCTGGCCCGGGTGGACCGCCCTGACTCTCAGAAGTGACCCGTCTTTTCCAGGGTAGAGCAGGGCCTTCCTAAGGATTTCCCCAACGGCACCTTCCTTTCACAAAATGCCCCGAGCTCTTCCGGGGCGAGGGGCTGTTTTTGCACCGGTGAAATGCAGAGAGAAAATACAAATGTTTGCACAACGTATTGTCTTTTACACTCACATAAAATTTACTTTATTGAGGGGAGTATCAGGTTAAAAGAAATATATAGCCTCGCAACTGAAACTCATTAAAAAAATAGTTTAAAAAGTCAATTTAAAAATGAGCATCTTGCCGAAACTGGTTTGGCTCAGTGGATAGAGCGTCGGCCTTCGGACCGAAAGGTCCTGGGTTCGATTCCAGTCAAGGGCATGTACCTTGGTTGCGGGTACATCCCCAGTAGGGGATGTGCAAGAGGCAGCTGATTGATGATTCTCTCTCATCGATGTTTCTAACTCTCTATCCCTCTCTCTTCCTCTCTGTAAAAAAATCAATAAAATATATTTTTAAAAATGACGATCTTTACATGCATGGAATCTGGTAATCAGAGAGACACTAATACGTGAGAAGCTACCCTGTAGCCTTCAAACTGGCAACACTAAAACGTCCACTGAGGATGAATGTTAGCCAGAAGGTGACCAGGAAAGAACTCCAACCTACTGCTGGTTCGGGACTGCGGATGGCTGTGAACCCTTTGGACAGTGATTTGTTCATTCCGGTGAAGAGGAAGGTACACATGCTGGTGACTCAGCAAATCCACCTCCACATACAAGTCCCGGAAACTTGCGCACAGGCTCACGAAGGGACAGTACAAGATAGCCATCGCATCGCTGTTTGTAAAATGAATGAGTGGAAACAGTCATGTACTTCAGCAGAAGTGTGGCTAAATTGTGGATAACATCCACATTTGTTGTTTCATTCATTCATTTTTTTTCATTCCGCACATGCCCATGTGTTCTTATTAATGTGTGTAGGAACCATCTTGGAAAGCTTGTGAAAATGGCAGACTTCCCAGCCGCATCCTCATATTCTGAGCTTGAGTCTGGGGAAGGGGTCTGAGGGAGGGGTACGTGCTAGTGTGACAGGTGATGCCAACGCATGTGGTCTTGGAGTCACGTTGTACCTGATCATGCATCCTGACATTGTCATTCAAGATGGACTGTGCAAATCGAGATGGGCCCCGTGTCCATGTGGTCTCTGGTCGCAAAAGGCAGGATAGGGGTTTGGGGCTGCATTTGCCCTCTACAGGATTTAGTCTGCTCATATAATAAGGAAACCAGGGCAGAGGGTGGCTCAATGTTTCCTTCCCTTTCTCACTTTGGTTCTCTCCCTGGAGGGATGGGTTGCCCAGTAAGTGGGGAGTTTTCTAAGGGAGCCCATAGCACCACCCTTACAGTCAATAGCGCTCCTTTAACCAGAAATCCCTATTAAATGAACAGGCATCTCCAGCTCCTTCCATTCCCGTGTGGTCCCTGCACAATTCTAAGGCATCTCCATCAGAGAAGCATGAAGTTATGTGTAGAGGCCATTTCCCAGTGAATGTAGATAATGGGGCTCTAATGACCTGAAAATTTCAACACACGCATGGTGGATATGATTAACTATAAAATTCAGGATATCTGATTAATTAGTTGACTGTTGTTAAAGGTAGGGTTCAGGCGAAGGTTGGCCAGATTCCCTGTGCATACTTACTGTCTCTGTGGACAAGGGAAAATAGTAACGACCCAAAGTTCAAATAAAAACTTGATTCCGTGCCATGTCTTTTCTCATGAATCTTGGTCACTGTGGAAGCAGTGACCGACCTAGAATCTTAGCCTTTGGGCCATTTTCAACTTTTTAATCGAGCCATTGAGTGCTGTTGAGATGCCGGATGAAGTAGCATAGCTTTCTCAGCTCCAAGACAAATCAGCTAACCAGGATCGGCGGGTAGACCTGTGTCCAGGCAGACGATTGAAAGATGTGCTTGTTCTGGTCTGTTTGCCCTGAGATCCATTCCCTACCCTTTCCCCCCTTCTCAGCCCCGCAACCTTTTCTGCTCTTTTCCTTCAGGTCTGATGACTGAAGGTGTAGAGGTGTCTCCAGCTCTCCTGCCAGCCAGCTTCAGCCTGGGATCAGCCAGTGGAAATGCCAACGGGAGTCCAGAGGCAAGTGAGAGACAGGTATCTCTTCCCACTGCAGCCACTCCGTCTCTCCCATGGCTCCAGCTCCCCGGACAAACCCAGCGGGGACTCTAACAGCATCCCTCCTCCTTTTCTCTCTTCAGTCTGTACATACTGGCACTAGTCACTTTCTGCTCTTGCTAACCTATTAATTTCCTTGTTGTTATGCCCAGATTTCAAGATCCCCAAGGACCACCAGGGAGCTGAGTCTGATGTAAAAAACAAGAGAGCCTTTATTCAAACTCGAGTCTGGTCTCCCTGCCTCTACCGACGCAGCGGCAGAATGCAGAGAGCCCCGAGCTCTGAAAGTGTGGTCTTTTTATAAGTTTTAGGGTTGGGTGGTGGGGTGATGCTCGGACCACTGAGTTGGCTGGTTCTGATAGGTGGGATGAGGGCCAGGATCCGGTTATACTGGGTTACTTCCCTCTGTATTTCTACTGGCTGATTTAAGGGTGGGTTGGGTAATTGATACATTTTGTGGTCTTTCTCAGAAAGGGACTATGTCAGAGACATAGTTATACAAGACAGTTACACAGTTCAAAACGGAGTCAGTCCTGCTCTGCCCTTGAAAGAAGGCCTACGTGCTGGGAAGGGGCCATGAGACCGTATCTCAAGGCCTGGACTGGTGTCAGCACTGATAACTCTATAGTCCACGGCCTCTCTGGAAGTATGCTCCAACATTCTCACTCTCTTACACTTGTCATCCTCTTTGGCTTTGCAGCTCTTCCAACACTAGTGTGATCCATCCCTTGCATTGTTCTCTCTGTTGAAGACAAGTGAGTTCCTTTCTGCTTTCCTGGTTAGACTCCACTGGATACCTAACTGGGCTCTACGTTCCAGCCCAGTCAATACTCTTAACACTTAAGTCTTCCTTTACTCACCAACCACTTTGTCCTTCGCATGACCTGTTCATCTCACTTAAGCCCACAGTATCCCTGAGACAGAGACAGGACAGGGAGTACCATGGTCTCTTGTACAGAAGAGAAAATGGATCTAGAGAGGCTCACATGATATGCCAAGGTTGCACAAGGTTGCACAGCTAGTGAACTACGGACCCAAAGGTAGAACCCAGGTGTCTTGCGGGCTGGTGGTAATTTCCCTATGGCATCCGGGCCCTTTTCTCTCTTGCCAACCTCACCACCAGAAGACATTCTTTATGGGTCAAAAGAAGGAATCATTTGGGTCTCATTTGCACGTGGTGAAAGGGTGCTATAACTATGCAAATTGCACACCCAATGGTGTTAGGGAGTATTCATTTCTATTTGGGGCTTTGGGAGAATATTTTGCATTTACATCAACCAGGCTTTGTCAGTATTCTGTAAATCCTAGATGATAAATACTAGCAGTGTTTCTCAGAATTGCATTTGGAGGGGGTGGGGGGCATTTTTAGTAAAACTCCAATTCCTGGACCCCACCCTCACCTACTGAAATAGAAACTCTGGGTAATGGACACTGGGAAGGAGTGTTTCTAACTAGCAATCCAGATGATTCCCCTGAAAAAAAAAATTTTTTTTTGAGGGTCACTGTTCCATGAGAAAGAGAAAAGTAGTCATTGTCTACAGATAAGGAGGAGGTATCGGCAAGGTGATAAGAGGGCTGGTTTCTGGCCAATCAAAAAAAAGTCCAGCCCCTCAGGCTTCTATCCCCCTAAGAGGTACCACTTATGACACCCAACTATGAGTCAGGCTTAGTTTCAGACACTGCACGTACATGGTTCCCTTTACCCTACAAGTAGATATTATAGTTCCCATTTTATTCATGAGAAATCAGAGACACGGATTAAAAGGTGCCACTGGGTCTCCTAGCTATGATCCAAATTCTAATCAAGTTCTGCTTGGCTACAAAGCCAGGCTCTTGTCAATCCACGTCATCCTTCCCAGAGTGGAGCCCGCTTCATTTCCAAACAATCGTGGCGATAATTATATGCTGAGCTGGCTCCCTGTGGGACATTCTGTTCCAGAGGTCTGAGTCTTTTCCTGCCTGCTCCTGAATGAGATGCCATGAGCTGCAGAGGGGGCAGGTGAGCGGAGGCCTCCCTCCTCCACCCCTTTCTAAACCTCCAGGTGCTAGGAAGGTCTCTTGGCAGGTGAGGTTCCCAGTGGTTTCTTGATTGGACGCCTCCATTTCCCCAGGGGCTCTTGGATGCTCTTCTTCTACCTTGCTCTTGGCTCAGAAGCCTTTGGGTTTGCCCCAAATCGGTAGGAACCAATCAGAACGCCTAAAGCAGCAGCTGTCTGCATTAATCCATCCAGGGAGGCCCCAAGGGAAGAAGCCCAAGTGGCATTGTTATCACAAATGTTTGAAAAGTTGCTGACATGAATGGGCAAGTGTGCGAGCGCAGGGTGCTTGACATCTGGGTGCTCTTGCATCATCTGAGCTGCCTTTGCTTTTTTCCAAGTGCATTGCTGTACGTGTCTGGTCACCACTCTGTTGACACTGCTGTTTGGATGAGCTCAGCTAGTGAAGCCTCCAGCTAGAGACTGAGGGAGGCAGGGCTGGGGGATTCTCACCTCAGGGGGTCATACTGAGGATAGTCTGGTGCTCCCCTCATCTTCAGTGCTCGCTCTTCATCCTTCCCAGCAGCAGTTGAACCCAACCTGCCCTACATTAGCTCATCCCTCTCTTCGGAAAGTGCCATGATGCTGTCGCTGAGTAACCTAAGAGCCTCAACCAGACACATGCTTGACATCCGTTCTTGGTGTAGATTTTACCAAGTCAAGGGCAACAGGATTCTTATGGCCAGTGAGAAAGGGGTGCACAATTTGGAAAGTATTGGGTAGACAATGAGACCTTTATTATTATTATAGGCATGGCAATTAAATGCGTGCTTTCTTTAATATGTCAAAATGCCAGTTCTGAAGTAATTTAACTGAGATAATGTATATTTCAAGCATAAGTTAGAGGCATATTTTCTAATATTTCAAAATTATTCTAAGCAAGGTGTGTTTTATAGCCAGATAGTGTCTATGAAACAGAGCCTTAAACCTCATGAGTCTTGGAAAGTGTGTATTTCTTAGAATTATACGAAATGTAAATTTTTCTAAATAGTCCAAAAGTTTAAGCTATGTTAACTAAAGATCAGGATTTATTTATTTAGTTATTTTTGCACTTTCTGGAGACAGGCATAATACCACCTGAGGATAATACCACATGTTACACGAAGCAAAGTAAACCATATCATTTAATTATTTAATATTATTAAACAGTAAGTATAAATATTCCAGAGGACGTAATAGAAATATTTCCCAAAATCTGTCTCTTTTGTGAAAAAATTTCACTTGTTTCATAAGGTGTTCTTTCGCATTTAAAAATAAAGCAAACCACCGAAACCGGTTTGGCTCAGTGTATAGAGCGTTGGCCTGCAGACTGAAGGGTCCCGGGTTCGATTCCGGTCAAGGGCATGTACCTTGGTTGCGGGCACATCCCCAGTGTGCCCAGTATGCAGGAGGCAACTGATCGATGATTCTCTCATCGATGTTTATAGCTCTCTATCCCTCTCCCTTCCTCTCTGTAAAAACTCAAATAAAATATATATTAATAAATAAATAAATAAATAAATAAATAAATAAATAAAGCAAACCTCACAAACCCACCATGAGCTGTTTTGTGCTGAATGGTGTGCTGGTTGCACAGCTGGTGAGCACGGGTCGGTCCTCTTTGCTGGCCCATTTACTCCTGGAGGCCCCTGTCCCCGGGTCTCCCTGCTCCGCACAAGGCCTGTCCCCAACACAGTTAGACCCGTGGCCCCTGCTGCCATTTCACTGTCCCAGTCCTCGCTGCTGCCCCAGAGCGTGAGAATGGCAGAGGAAGGGGACACTGAGCACTGAGCTAACTGGGCCTAACTGGTCCATCAGCATCCCGGCTTCATGGCGGGGAGAGAGGGGTCCCCGGGGCAGGCGTCACGAGATCCAGGACAAGATCTCTCCCACCTCCGGACTCGGGGCCAGCACAACTCCCAAAGGCCCCTTCCCACATTGTGAGCCTTCCTGGGGCCTGAGGGCATGTCAGCCTCTGTAACCCCTCCCCCTGTAGCCCACAAGTTCAAGTAGAGAGAGAAGGCAGGAGAGGACAGCTGAGCCAGATCTTAAATGTTAACCCCTGAATGTTTTCATTTGTCTAATGATGATGAATTATGGAAACAGGTGTATTGAGGGAATGGGGGTGAGCGTGGGTGCGCCTCAGTGTTGTCACCCTCCCTCTGTGGCCCCCTTCTTTCTTGAATCCAAAGCAAGCACTCAGGAAGAGCGAACCCTGATCCTTCTCTTCTCCCTGCAGGGCACAGATGGAGGCCACCAGCTCTGGGGGAAATCATATATTTCGGAAGCAAATATATGGTAAGAAGAAGGCATTAGTGTAGGGGATGTCCTAACGGAAAAACAAAACAAACAAACAAACAAACAAAACAAAAAAAAAAAACAAAAAAAAAAACGGGTTTTCTATGAACTGAATTTTTTTTAAAATTCTTCTACCAGGAAAAAAAGTGAGACGCACATTGCAATTGACCAGAGGAGAGACGGTTTTTTAAATTTAATTGTTTAATTATTTTTCCCGTCACCATTTATCCCCAGTCTGTCCTCTTCCACCTCCAGGCCTGGAGACCGGAAGCCATCTCATCACTCTTCCCTGCTTTGGAGAGGATAGGACCCGTGGGAAAGCCCACCTCCTGGGGCCTGGAATTGTTTCGCGTGCTGGTTGAGATCCTGGGCATGAAGCTCTTGGTGACATGCTAATTTCTGGGCCAGGATCTGCCCCACAGCTGTCATGATCGTCTGAGCTCCAAGGGGCCCGGGGTCCACACACGATCTGCTTTTGGCTGGTTCCTGGCTCCAGCTGGTGGCTGAGGCAGGCCGGCCTTTTGGAAGGGGGTCTTTTGGTCCTTTGTCCTGCAGAGAGCACCTCCTCTTTTCTGGACAGTTGCATTCCTTGAAAACCACTTCTTCCTCTGGCAGGGGCTGCATCTTCTTTGTGCAGTTACATTCTACAAAAACGATTTCTTCCTCTGGCAGGGGCTGGAGGACTTTCCTCCCACGGATGTCTCCTTTCCTCCTCACCAGAGGAGGGTTGCTCATCCCTTTGGCTTGTGAGGTCCTCCGTCTCGCCAGCCCCTCTTTGAGCTGTCCTGGTTTGGGCCTCCTCTTGTCCTCCCTCTGATCCGTGGGGACCAACGTTTTCCTTGGGCTCTTCCATGGGGCCTCCACGTTTGATAACCTAGATGCCTGCTGCCCCTGACTGCCCTGTCTACTCCATCGGAGGTTATATGGCTCCTGGGCAGTTGGCAAGTCCCTGCTGGCGTTGCTCCTCTGGGAACTGCGCAGGGTCCACTGATTAGTCAAGATGTCGGCGGCGAGGAGCACGTCCGTGTGAGGGTCTTGGAGGAGCACGTTGGTGATGTCATCTTGGACGAGCATGCCGGTGGCGTAGTCTTGCAGGAGGATGTCACTGTAACAGTTTGGAAGAAGCAACTGGTCGGCATGGCCTCCTGGAAGCTGGCTCCCCGACCCTGCCTTCCCTTGGAGCTCAAACGTATTGGCCATCTTTGTTGTAAGGCATGGCTCTTTTGGATCTTGGGCAGCTGAGTTTGCAAGTCGTGAGGGCCTTTGATTGGGTCCTGGAGACCCTGACCTCTTCATATCCATGGTAGTGGTTTGGATATTGTCCATCCTACTGGGTGCCATAATGATGTCCCAGGCGGGGTCCGCCTCAGCCTCCTCTGCCTTCCTGGTGGACTCTTCAGCCCTGAAAGAGTGGGATGATACGGCCTTTTTTAGTATTGCTGGCCTCTGGCAGGGATCTTCTGGAGTCTGAGTCCCTTTCTCCTGCTTTGACTCCTTCCTGGCTACTGTTGAACTTGGATTTGGCTCCAGGCTCTTTTTATTAACAACATCCATGACAGTGTCACTCTGCTGGGTTTTCCCACTGAGGCTGGACGTGAGGGGCTGAGACGGCAGCCTGCTCTCCTCTCTAGTCCGAGAGGCCCCTGAGAGCCCATGGCCAGAAACAGATGGTATCCCTTCAACGGACTTCCGGCTTTGCTCTAATGACCCCTGGCTGCTTTTAGGTGCAGACACAGAGGTGGTGGGGAGGCGACCTGACTCTTTTGTGATCACCTCTTCCGAAAAGGCCTGAGGAGGTTTTGCCAAGGCCGTGGTGAACTTGGCTTTTGAGTGGTCCTCGGGCGCACAAGCAGCGGAGGAGGGCAAGGGGGACTGTGGAAGGTTCAAATGTTGAGCGTCGCGTAGCCTGAGATTGATGGGCTCAAAGGCCTGGAGGGGCAGGCCACGCTCTCGCCTCACCTGAAACTTTAGAAGATGTTCTTCCAGCGTCTGTCGGGTGCTTGGACTGAGGAAGGGAAGCTCACAGGAGGTGTTCACGTAATGCTCCCGACCCTCGGGGGATGCCATATTTTTTGTTTCGGGGTGGGTGCTGCCCTTGAAAAAAACACGGCTGTCACCAAGCCAGGGTTGCCCCCGACTTAGAGGGTCCAACTGATCGATCTGCTCTAACTTCCTGACCAAGTCGTCCTTGATGAATTTGTCGGGGTGTTTCTGATCGGTGCCTCTGGGTAAGCAAGCTCCTGAGTCACTCTTGGGGGGCTTCAAGTCTCTTTCTGACTTCTTTTTGGAGCTAATTCCCAGAGCCTTCACTATAAAGGTGGCCGAGTCTCTGGAAAGAGCTTTCGGGCTCTTCTTCCTCCTACATCGCCGTAGACCCCCACTGCAATCTTTCCCCGATTGGTCCTTCCCGTGGGACTTCCTCTGGTACCCGGACTCCATCTTCTGTGGGTCCCGGCTGCTTTTATCTGCAAACACAGAGAGATGCGAGGGCTCCCGCGTGTCGTGTGCCTGACACACCCAGGGGACTTGGTCTCGAGGCTTGCTCACTTCCAGAGACACCTGGACGTTGAAGTGCAGACCCGCACGCTGTCCATCGTCCGCGGGCCTCTTTTGAAGATGTAGCTTCTGGAAATCAGGGCAGATAAAGTCCTTCTGAAAACCGGAAACTGCCCCGTGGCCTTGGGAGACCCCGCTACCCTGGGGAATGTTGGGAGCGGGTTGGCTAAAGACGTCCTGGGTTGTCTTGGTCCCAGAGGGTAAAGCCTTCTCCCTCTTCTGTTGCTTCTGCAACCAGGAACATTCCAGATGTGGCGTTCCAATTGGGAGGCAAGGGAGATTTTTGTTCTGGGCTGTGGGGCAACATACAAGCAAGGTCCCCATCTGGTGCGGAGAAGGAGGTGGTGGGGTTGCCGTGAGATTCTGGGTCTGGATCTGAGCCAGAGGTGGGGGCTGGGCCTGGGTCAGGTTTCCGTTCACAGGTTGGGGTTGGGTCCCCGGAAGGGGCAAGGGCGGGGCCTGGGAAAGCCCTGCCGGTGCTGTAAGCTGATTTGGACCCGGGAAGTTGTTAGAGTTTCCATTGAATAAAACCGAAAGAGGCTGTAGGTAAGACGAGCTCTTTGAGACCCAGGCGGTAGCCACCAGGGACTCGCTGTGCAGAGAGGGGAGACCCCAGAAGAGCTGGCTGTATTTCCGCTGCAGATGCTCCTCCAGGAACTTGATGTGTGAGAACTGCAGAGGGCCGGGCACCTGCCCTTGGTTGTCCCCCAGGCCCCAGAAGGGTTGGGGGGCCGTGGTGTTCTGCTCAGCACCCAGGGATTTCCACATGCCCCCCAAAGAGCGCAGGTGGCATTCCGGGCCCATTTGTTTCGGAAATGACCCCTCCTTTCCTTTGTCCTTCAGCATCTTCAGTTCTGCCCTCTTGGCGAGCAGAATCTCCAGCAGCCTCTGGACGGCAGGGCTGACGAATGAGAGGTTCCCCGACTCCCCCTGCCTGTCTGTGGGGTCTCCCCGGGAGGCGGCCTCGGGTGGGGGGCGGGCCAGGTGCTCTTGCTGGGACTTGGGAGGCGGCGGCGGCGAGGTTGAGAGGTACAGGGCTCCGGCAGCCTCGTGCCACCAGGACAGGGCTGAAATGCGACGGCTTGAGCTGCTGACGCCCAAGATGGCGCGGTTGGGAAGTGCCACCAGGGAAGTACTGGGAGGTGAGCTCTTTACAGTGGTGCCCAGGGGGGTGCCCTTCGAGTCGGATTGGTCTTGACGTTGTGCGGACGGGGTAGAGGCCAGAGGCAGAGGACACGGTGTCAGAGGAGCCTGAGAAGCCGATGGGGATGTGGCGGGAGCGGCATCTTCCATTGGCTCCCCACGGGGCGGGTGGGCTCTGCCGGGCAGAAGGTCTCCGCTGGGCAGAAGGTCTCCGCTGGGCAGAGGGGCTCCGCCGGTCAGAGGGGCTTGGCCAGGCAGAGGGGCTCCAGCGGGCAGAGGGGCTCCAGGGGGCGCTGCTTTGCACACCTCATCAGAAGAGTCTTGACAGGAGAGCTGAGGAAGGCTGCCCTGTTCGGGGGGCCTCCCCAGGTGGCTGCAGGAGATGGAGACACAGGAGCAGGTGGGCAGGCGTGGAGGTGGCAGGCACTGGGGCACAGGGTCCTCCATGGCCCCCATGCTGACTTCCCTATGCTCCCGCTGTCCCTCACCCAGGGCCATAGCCAAACCCAAACCCACGTCCCCCCGCCCCCAACCAGGCGCGTCCAGGGCAGCCTGTAGCATCACATCAGAGATTCAGGGGAGAATGGGGAGATGCTTTACCTTCCAAGAAGAGAAATGAGGCTCCGAACCTCCTCTAGTTCGTGCAGGCACTCTCTGCAGGCTGCAAAGCAGGACACTGGGTCACGTGATGGGGCAGGGCCTACTGGCCCTTTAAGAGAGACACCTGGGAGAGTGGACTCCGGAGCCCAAGTATCAGGGTCAAGGCCCCACGAACCCTGGCGGCGGTGATGGCTTGTGACAGGAGGTGTTTTTGTCATTCGCGAAGTGCTTCCACGTTGTCTACATCTGCGGTCCCCCCAACTCCCGTGTGTGTGTGTGTGTGTGTGTGTGTGTGTGTGTGTGTGTGTGTCGGGGTAGGGGCGGGTAGAGGGCACCTCGGAGGAATCTGAGCAGAGTGAACACCGTGCCCACAGTTGGACCTGGAGGTCTCACCTCCCCGTCAGGCCCTGTTGGTCCCTGACATCCCTGCTGGGCAGTAGCGGGTCTCTGACCTCCTTCCCCGGGTCTGCCGTGGGCATCCTCTGGGCCCCGGCCCAGAGCCCTCGGGGACAGGACAGAGGGAGGAAAACTCTCGGCACAAGGCCGAGGGGCAGCTCACCTTTCAAAATTCCACTCTTCTTCCTGCTCCTGCTCCTGCTCCTCCTTTTAGGCCCCCCTGAATGCTGGGAGACAAGAAACAAAGGAGGGGCTGGGACCCCACGCACACCCTCCTCTCTATGGACAAGCAGCAGGCGCGCAGGGCTCGTGGACAATATGACCTTCTACATTGAACTCCTGGGGCTCTCTGGGTGTCCCCCCTTTTTAAAAATATATATTTTATTGCTTTCTTACAGAGATGAAGATAGAGGGATAGAGAGGTAGAAACATCGATGAGAGAGAAACATCAATCAGCTGCCTCCTGCACGCCCCCCACTGGGGACTTGCCCGCAACCAAGGTACATGCCCTTGACCGGAATCGAACCCTGGACCTTTCAGTCCATAGGCCGACGCTCTATCCACTGAGCCAAACTGGTCTCTGGTCTTGGCCCGCTTTTGTTTTTGAAGTGGATCAACATCACCCCAGGTTTTGTTCTTTGCAAAAAGTCAAGAAAGATTTCCTATTTGAGACCCACCATGGACTTCTTCCATCACTGTTCCTCCTCTAGAGAAACACACGCATTCTCAGACCAGCAGGCCCATCTGAGCTCCCTCCGACACCACTCTTCTTCCTGTGGCCCCGCCCCATCCCCTTTGGCCAGCCCCCAACAGAGGGGAGGCTGGCTCGAGGTGCCTGCTGTGGTGAACCAGGCTCTGGGCCCGTCCCCCACAGCGGCCCAACTCTTTTTTAAAAATATATATATATTATTAATTTTTTTACAGAGAGGAAGAGAGAGGGATAGAGAGTTAGAAACATCGATGAGAGAGAATCATCGATCAGCTGCCTCTTGCACACCCCCTACTGGGGATGTGCCCACAACCAAGGTACATGCCCTTGACCGGAATCGAACCTGGGACCTTTCAGTCAGCAAGCCAATGCTCTATCCACTGAGCCAAACCAGTTTCGGCACCAATCCAACTCTTAGTATCCAATCCTTGGCCACTGGTCACTGCGCGTGGGGCTGTGTCCTAGAGCCCTCTGCCACCCCTGGCCTCCTGGTCGGAGGTCTTTGCAGAGAAATCCTCCCCACTTGCTCTGACCCCTGCCCCACGTGGCTTGTTCCGTGAAGGAGGAGGTTCGATTCCCTCCTGAGAACAGGCATTCTATCCCTTCCGTCTAAGTGACTCGGAAAAGTGGAAAGAAAGTTGGGGAAAGGATCATCTCTGTGGTTGTCTGGGCCGGGGCGCCTTACCTTCCTGCTGCTTCTGTGTTTCCTTGGTGGCGGTAAGGACTGATTTCTGTCCCAGAAATAGACTGTCACGAGGAAGAGCAGCAGCCCACACAGGAGGCCGAAGATGGTGTCCAACGCCCAGGAAGGACTGGAGCTCTGCCAGGTAGCAATAACGCTTTTCAGAGAAAAGAGGGGCTTCTCCATCGTCTGAACTGCGCTGCTGCCCTCAGGCAACAGAGCGCTGGGAGTGGCTTGCGGCCCACAGGCCCAGGGGTCACATCACAGGGCAGTGGTCTGGTCACAAAGGGCTCCTGTGTGTGGGGGAGGGGGCAGGAGGGAGAGTAGGCTGGACCCCAGCTCCACCCCACCACGCTCCTGGGCCTTCTAGACCTTCATCAGTCTCTATGTATTTCACTTGGAAGCCAGGTATTGCCCGGTTTCTGTGTCTCTCTTGGCAATCTTGGCTGGAATCCACCAAACTCCAATTCCGTGGCTTTTGAAAGTCTGAAGTTCTCTTGGGAATTTGGGCTATTTCACGGGGATTGTCTCGGAATCTCCTCTGTTCTCAACTCCGTGTTTGTTCCACCGCACATATTGGCCTTTATTTATGTTGTGCTGGGGAATATTTAAGTACTGCTCTCAGCAGATGTCAGATACGAGGCAGTGTGATCAACTGTTAGCTCCCGGGTCTTCATCTTGTAACTGAAAAGGTGAACCCTGTGACCAAGCCTCTCTGCCGATTCTACCAGCCCCAGCCTCTGGCAGTCACTTCTTATTCTTTCTGTGAGTTCACATTTGTGTGTGTGTTTTATTTCCCCAAATAAGTGACACTAGGCACTATTTGTCTTTGTCTGGCTTGTTTCACTTAGCATAATGCCCTTCGGTTTCATCCACGTTATGACAATCTCAGCCTATTTTCCCCATGTAATAAGTTTTACTTTCATCATGCAGAAGTTGCCCTTTCCTTTATACTGAAGTATTTAAATTTGTCTCTATAATTTGTTATTGTTTTCATCAACCTTTTCCATTTTCACTCGGAAATAATGATTTGTTACTTAAAATACACAAAATGCAGTAAGTATAATAAAAATATAAAAATTAAGGCTCCAAATGACATGTTTTATGACAGCAGCATTTATACTTCTGAAGTTAGAAAAACTTCACAGAGAGTTATGATGTATGCTGTCTATACATACATACACACACACGTGCACATGTGCATGCACACACACACATTTAGACAGACCAGTTCAGTAGTTTCACATTCATGAATAAAGGACTTCCTCATTTTCTTTAAATCCTTTACGTTTTGTCTTGACCCTATCCGTTCTATGTGCCCCAAAGAGACAATCTCCATTCTCCAGAGTTAGAAGCATGTATAGAACACCCAGAAGCCAGGAATGGGTTAGTGGAGGTCAAGTTCTGATTTTAGGAGTGGGCACTGGGACTAGGGGACAAAGGCTTGGGTTTGAGTCAAGTCTTAAGCAATCCTTCCCCCCCCCTTTCTTTCTTAATAATTCTTTATGGTTGAAAGTATTATATAGACCCCCTTTTCCCCCACTGACCCCTCCAAACCACCCCCCTCTGCCCCAGGCCTTCAGCACCCTATTGTCTGTGTCCGTGGGTTATGCATACATGCATACAGGGTCTTTGGTTGATTACCTCCTACCTACCCATCCTTTCCCACCTTCCTCCGAGATTCCACACTCTGTTCCATGCTTCCACATCTCTGGATCCACTCCGTTCATCAGTTTATTTTGTTACTTAGATTCCACACTTGAGTTCGATCATGTGATACGTTTCTTTCTCTGACTTATTTCACTTAGCCTGGATATACTCTCCAGGACTCTCCATGCTGTCTCAAAGGGTAAAAGATTCTTCTTCTTCTTCTTCTTCTTCTTCTTCTTCTTCTTCTTCTTCTTCTTCTTCTTCTTTTTTACTGCTGCATAGTATTCCATGGTATAAATGTACCAGAGCTTTTTTATCCACTCATTTACTGATGGGCACTTGAGCTGTTTCCAGATCTCAGCTATTATAAATTGTGCTCGTAGGTAGTCTTTTTCTGGTATTTCTAATGAGTTCTATACCTATTCACTTTTTCAGAGTGTGTTCTGACTTCCTTCTCCTGCCCCCCTGCAGACCTCTGGAACTTCAGGCCTTGCCGGTACCATAGAGAGAGAGCACTTTGAGTCCTAGAGGAAACTCCCTTGTGACATCACTGAATATCCTTTTTGGCAGAGGGAGCTGGGGATTTACTTAGGGCTGGTACTTTTAATATAATCACATCATGGTTACTTTTTCCTAATACTTGAAATTACCTTGAAACAAATAAAAATGAGACCACAGCAACCCAAAATTCATGTGACACTGCAAAAGATATCCTAAGAGAAAAATTCGTAGCATTACAAACCTAACTCAAGAAACAATAAATATCTCAAATAACAATTTAATTTTACACTTAACGGATCTGGGGGGAGGGCGGGAAGAGACCATAGAGACTCCCTATTTATTACATCAGAGCAGACAAAAATAGAGTCTAAAAAAAATACAAAAGATCCAACATAATAGTGGAAATCTTATCTAACATAGTAGTGGAAGTCGTATCCACAGCAATCAGACAAGAAGAAGAAATAAAAGTCATCCAAATTGGAAGGGAAAAAGTATAACTATCACTATTCGCAGCTGACATGATATTGTACATAGAAAACCCTAAAGACACCACCAAAAAAAAGTACTATATCTAAGAAATTACTTTGGCAAAACAGTAGGATAAAAATTAATATTCAGAAATCAGAGGCATTTCCATACGCCAATAATGAACTATCAGCAAGAGAAACTAAGAAAACAATCCAATTTCTGTTGCCGAGCAAAACAAAATAATGAAGCTAGGGATATATTTAACTGAGAAGGTAAAAGACCTGTGTTCAAAAAAACTATAGTATATTGAAGAAAGAAATTGAGGAAGACACAAATAAGTGCAAGCATATACCATGTTCATGGATTGGAAGAATTAACATCAATGAAATGTCCATACTGCCCAAAGCAACACACATATTCAACACAATTCCCATTAAAATACCAATAGCATATTTTACAGATCTAGAACTAATTCTGATTTTTGGATTATATAAAAAATTTTGATGTATCATTATTTCATGAAATAATCATAAAAATTATATGGAACCTAAAAAGATCCAGAATAGTCTCAGAAATCTTGAGCAAAATAGCGTTGGAGATATCACAATACATGATATGAAACTATACTACAAGGTTCTAGTAATCAAAACAGACAGGTATTAACATAATAACAAGCATATAGATCAATAAAACAGAACGTAGAGCCCAGAAATCAACCCAAGTCAATTAATATTTAACAAAGGTGGCAAGAACATACAATGAGATGAAGAGTCTCATCAATAGATGGTGTTGAAAAAATTAAAGAGGGCTGCCATAAAAAGGAAGGAATTCTCATCATTTGCAGTAACTTGGATGGAATTGGAGAGCATCATGCTGAGTAAAATAAGCCAGTCAATGAAAGAGAAACACTACATGACCTCACTCATTTATGGATATTAAAGATCATTATAAACGAATGAACAGAAAGATTGATATAGTGACAGTAAAACAACAGGCAGTCTGTCAAATGACAGCGGGGGGGGGGGGGGGGGAGGGTAGGGAGATCTGGGGGAGATAAGAGATCAACCAAAGGACTGGTATGCTTGCATATAAGAATAACCAATGGACACAAAACTCTGGGGAGGGAGGGCATCTATGGGGGGGGCAATGATAAGCTATGTATACAGATAATACCTTAATAAAAAAATAATTTAAAAAAAAAAAAGAAAAAATTAAAGAGGTACATGGGAAAAAAAATACGAAACCAGACCATCAACTGACACCATACACAAGAATAAACTCAAAATGGATAAAAGACATAAATAGAAGTCACAAAACCATAAAAATCCTAGAATAAACTATGGGCATTAAAATCTCAGACATGTCTCATAGCAATATTTTTTTCTGATATGTCTCCTTGGGTAAGGAAAAAGGAACAAATGGGACTACATCAAACTAAAAAGCTTCTGCACAGCAAAAGAAACCATCAACCAAATGAAAGCAGAGCCCACCATATGGGAGAACATATATGCCAATGATACATCTGTTAAAGGGTTGATTTCTAAAACTTATAAAGAACTCATACAACACCAGGAAGACAAACAATGCATTTAAAAAAATAGGTAAAAGACCTGAATAGACAGTTCTTCAAAGAGGACATACATATGGCTAATGAACATAGGAAAAAATGCTAAACACTACTAATATCAGAGATGCAAATTAAAATCACAATGAGTCGTCACCTCACACCTGCCAGGGCAGCTATCATAAATAAAATCAACAAACAACAAGTGGTGGTGAGGATATGGAGAAAAGGAAACCCTGGTGCACTGTTGGTGGGAATGCCAACTGGTGGTTTCCTCAAAAAATGGAAAATGGAGCTGCCTTTTGACCCAGGTGGCTCTCTATCTAGCCTCCCCGTGATGGCTACTTCCCCTTTCCTTCCGTCACACCACTCCAGCCCTTTGTAAAATCTTCCTCAGACACACGTTTGGCTCACAGCAACCTGAATATAAATTTAAGATCTAAAGCACATGGAAGGATATTTACTTTTACTCTTCGTTTTTATAGTGTTATTGTCTCTTATTTATCCATTGAACATTTATTGGGCATGGTGAATAACTGCATCATAGACCTTGGCTGTTGAAGCCCTGAGACTTCACTACCTCAGTTCTGGAGTCTGGCAAAAACACATACAGCCAAAGACGGTTTTGCTCAGTGGATAGAACATTGGTCTGCGGACTGAAAGGTCCCGCGTTTGATTCGGGTCAAGGGCATGTACATTGGTTGCGGGCGCATCCCCGGTGGGGGGTGTGCAGGAGGCAGCTGGTCGATGTTTTTCTCTCATCGACGTTTCTAGCTCTTTATCCCTCTCCCTTCCTCTCTGTGGAAAATCAATAAAATATATATATATATATATATATATATATATATATATATATATATATATATATTTTAAAAACACACATACAGATGTTGTATTATAAATTTGTACACCTGAAATGTATATAATGTTATTAACCAATGTTACCTCGATCAATTTAATAAAAATTAAATAAATGAATGAATAAATAAGAAAATTTAAATGTTTTTCATTAAATTGAGGAAGAGAGAGAGATAGAAACATCAATGATGAGAGAGAATCATTTGGTCGTTGCCTCCTGCACGCCCCCTACTGGGGATAGAACCTGAAACACCAGCTTGTGCCCCAACCAGGAATCAAACAGGTGACTTTTCAGTGCCCAGAACAATGTCCAACCAGCTGAGCCCCACCCACCAGGGTGTAAAAAAAAATTATTTTAAATGGAACAGAAACATGGAGGATGAAGATCATCCAGGGACAAGTGAGCTCTCAGCAAGCAGACAGAGAGGGGCCTTCAAGGCAATTGGGCTTTCAATGGGTTCAGAGATTCAAAAGTGGCTCCCGATGGTCATAAAGAAGGACCTGGGCTGAGGGCGGGCAGTGAGCTGGCAGAGCATTGAGAGCAGCCACCTCCCTCATCATCACGGGTATTTACCGAACGCGGACTATGCTGCCGAAACTACGCCAGGCCCTCGACATACACACTGTCATTTAATGCCACAGCAGCCCTGGGACGTACTGTATAAAATCATCCCCTCTGGAAGATGATGAAAGTGAGACTCAGAAGAGGTGAGGTAACTTGCCCGAGGTCCCATGGTTAGAAGGGGATGGGGATGTCGGGAATCCAACTCTGTCAGACTGGAAATCCTCGTCTCTTCGTCTGTGACTGTAAGCACTGCTCTGGGCACTGACTGTTAAATTCATCTACATCTGATTTCCATCTCACACTCATTAGAGGGAAACCAGGAACCTTGATGTGGGAAGGCCATTTGTGTCTGACATCCATTTCTTTAGGACCATTTCCTGTATTTGCTACGCTGTCCCCTGTGAGGCGGGGACACAGTAGTCATGAGGACCACATGAGATCATGCCTCCAGAACTTCCAAACGAACAGACTCTAAGTGAGTCCTCGAGTCTGAAACTGACAGCTTTCGGGAGTCTCTCTCATCAGCCATGGGTCCAGGTTCTGAGTGTCCTGTGGGCGTGACAGTGATGTCACCAAGTCTCTAGGCTCTGAGCTGGCTGCCTATCACCGAGCCTTCATGCCACAACAGGAAAGTGATGAGATCGTGGCTGGTGTTTCAGTAAGAAACGCCGGTAGGTTTCTATCTCAGATCCTATCCAGGAGACAGTGTCATGAAACACAATGTGGAGGTGAATTTGGCGTTAGGCAGAGTGTGAAGGTTGCCTCTGCTCTTTTCAGCTGTGTGACCTGGGGAGAGTTACTTAACCTCTCTGAGCATTTATAAATAACTGAATGGTAATAGCTACTTCACAGCTTTGCTAGGAGGATTACTGTATGATATAATGATGTCAAGAGGTTAACACAGAGCCTAGTCCATAGGAAATACTAAATGCTTGCTATTATTAAATGCAAAAAACCCCCCCACACACAAAAAAAACAACAACACCCCCCCCAAAAAAAAATAAACAGCAATCCCGACTATGAGATTTGTCTTGCAGGTGAATAAACAATTACCTTAAAAGGCTTTTTTCCCCTGCTGTCTCTAACAAATCAGTCAGCTCTTAAAGTCTTGTTCAGTGACCATGCCTGGTGTGCCTACACGCAGGGGCTTGGCACCCCGAGGCCAGCAGTTTAACCAAGGTGTGCTAGCCAGGAACATGAGACGAGGCATTGGAAAAGCCTACTTGAAATGTGCAAGTAAAAAGTAATTTGGCAAGAAATTAGAATCAGAAGAACTGACTCACCCGGGGCCTCAGTTTCCCCGTCTGTGTGAGAAGGGCACTGGGCCCACATGCTGATCTCTTGCATCTCTGACCTTCACCTGAAGCAGTCTGATTCTGCCAGCACCATCACTGCTCATGCGTTCCTCCGTCAACTCCTAGTCCTGCGGCCTGGGACCACCCGATGCCCCTCTCTGGATGGAGTTTTGCAGGGCTATGCGTGCCCACCAGCTAGGGTATATCTGCACTGCCCACTATGCCACCTTAGGCACCAGTTCCAACCTCTCCCAGCTCTCTATGTACCTGTATGTAGCCACAGAAAATAAAATTCCTACTGATTTTCCCTGAAGTGAGGAGAAATCTCTAAGCAAGGTACCTGTCTGTTTCCACATCGTTCAGAAAACAAGTTTGCTTTTTTTTCCTCCACAGCGTTGGAGAATCATTCTTTTGCAGGTTCAGGGGAGAAAAAGCTAGCAGTAAAACTTGGCTCCTCCCCCGTCCCCGCAGTGAAAGCTTGCTTTGGGGTTAAGGAAACATCGCCACCTGGTGGACTGACGTTGAAATAATTAGACTGAGACCCATGGCTTTCTGGTCTTCAAAAAGGTTGGAGTCACAGAGTCCCATCAAGAAAGAACTAGAAGGCTCCGTGGAGCTCGGATCCCGCTTCTTTATTAAGTCATGAAAGCGTTGTACGGAGATGGATTGTGAATGTCAAGGCCAGAACCCAGATCCACGGACCCTGTAAGTGAGAAATTCAGACCTCTCCCATCTGTGTAACCCCCTCAGCGTATACTGACCCCATGCGTTAGCCTAAAATGAATTAAGAATCAAGACTCGCGTGGTCATAATCGTTTTCACCCTGCACCTTCCCGCTTGCTGCTCATCAGCTTCATGGGAGGCAGGAGAGGAAGAGCGGGGGAGCTGTCAACGCCCCTGGCATAGAGAGAAGGCAGACCAGACACGGGAGGGAAAGGGCATGGGTGAACGGGGAACTGGAGATTCTGCTGTGCTTTATATGTTCAGCTCAGAGTCAGCGACTGCGATGGCGCTTGATCAGTCAGCTCATCCTGCTAATTCTTCAGGCCAACAGGAAGCGTATGACATCATGGAGGAGATGCTTAAGGTAGTAAGAACATTGAGTATGAATGGGGGTCCTGAAGGTAGTAAGGGCATTGAGTAGGAATAGAAATCCTGGCTGTTTTTACAGAGTGTGAAAATCCATTTTTGTGAAAATCCATTTTTGTGCCAATGGAGCCACCTTATGTAGGCGCGGTCATTTCCACTTCTATATTTGCATCTCGCTTTGCTCAAAGCTATTTAAAATTGTTTAACCTTTACAAGCACCTGATGGTGGGAATCATTAGTCATCACCCATAAGGAAATGGAGGCTCGGAGAAGTTAAGCAATTTTCCTGAGGCCACACAGCTACCACACTTAATACTGAAGCGACTGTGGGCGAGGTGCCTCGCATGGTGCTGTGACACAGCTCTCCGGGGCTCTCCGCTGGGGAGCAGCAAGCTCCCTCGCTTCTTGTCCTTCTAGCCTGGCCACTGCGGACGCGCCCCGAGTTCCTGCGGCCACCACTGCTCTTTGCTTGACGGCAGAACACATGAGGAAGTCGTGTGACTTACATTTTAATTTAAAACTCATGCGGGGAAAGTTTGCCAAATATGACCCTGTCTTCTCTGAGAAAGGGTGACACAGCAAGAAGCACTCACTGTAGCAGTGGCCGTGAGCCTGGGTCCATGGGACTAGTAAGAGGGCTCTTTGTCCATGTACTAGCCAAACCACTTCAAGTAATGCTTTTATAAATGCCCGACAAAGAAGATTCTTTGTGCCTCCTAATTTTTTACAAAAAAATATTTTTTATTAATTTCAGAGAGTATGGGGAGGGAGGGAGAGATAGAAGCATCAATGTTGAGAGAGAAGCACTGATTGGCTGCCTACTGGGGATTGAGCCTGACCCAGGCATCTGCCCTTGACTGGAATCGAACTTGCGACCCTTCAGTCTGGAGGCTAATACTCTATCCACCAGCTAGGGCTACCTCCTCATTTTATAAATACAGGGTCTTCTTTCCTGGATTCTCATCAAAACCTAATCCTCCGGCACTTCTCTTCTATATCTGATCTACCCTCAACAATGGGGTAATCCAGTCCCATGCCTTCAGATGCCACCTACCTATTGGTGATTTCTAAATTATGCACCCACAGCCTTGCTTCTCCATATGCATTTCAGACTCATTTATGCATCTGTCTACTCAATACCTCAACGTCTTGGGCATCAAACTAGCATGTCCCTTCAAAATGCTGGGTTTCCCCCAAACGCTACAAATCAGCAAACGTTACAAATCAAACACTGCAGACCAAGGCTTGGCTTAATGTTTTGTTGACCTGGGGTTGGCATATGTTATCCTGTAAGGAGCCAGATAATGAATGTTTTCAGCTTTGCGTCCATACAGTCTGTGTCTAACCTGCAGTTGTGCAAAAATAATCATAGGCAATACAGAAAGCCAGCGGGCAGGCTCTGTGCCAATAAACTTTACTTGGGCCCACAGATCGTGGTTTATTGATCCCTGGTCGAGACTTTTAAAGCAGTGATGGAGAAATGTTAAAAATTCAGATTCAATTTTAACATGTGTCTATAATCAGCATATACTGAATAGCACGGACCATTGAGTTCGAAAAAGAAAAAAATCCTGATATTCAAAAGCTATCTTACAGTTTGGCAAAGAAATTGCTCATGTCACAGACCAATGATGGGAGGCCTGACTCTACAGCTTTGCCGTTTTCCTTTTCTCTTACTTCTTCACAAAGGGAAGTAGCAACTTAAACTCGTGTAAGAAACCACACTCATTCATGGATTGAAATAATAGGTTGGCTACACTCCGGATACAAGAGCCCAGCGCAAAAGTCAACAAAAGCATTCTGTGGGAATCCAATGGCTATAAGGAATTTACAATAAAGAATATTTTATCATTTGGAGTTATTTGTAAATTGTGTTGACACATTATTTATATGAAATAAATACTTACCTGAACGCCACTTCCTTATATACTTCAAACTATTTTATTAAGGCCTAGATGAGGGAACACAGGATTTTACAACCTTCAAGAACAAACAATGTGCCAGAAGCAACAGTTGTTCTCCCCTCTCTTCGCCCCCATTCATCCTGGCCCTCTCCACATGGCAGGTCAGAAAAGGTCCCCAAGAAACACAGCCTGCATTCCCACGGGGGTCCCTTGTCTAGAAGCCACGAGATCTGCAGGTCCCTGAATCCCCTTTGCAAACTGAACCTCAAAGCTTCCATTGGAGCCCTGGCTGGTTTGGCCCAATGGATAGAGTGTCGGCCTGCGGACTGAAGGGTCCCAGGTTCGATTCCAGCCAAGGGCACATGCCTGGTTTTCGAGCTTGATTCCCAGTAGGGGGCGTGCAGGAAGCAGGTGATCAATGGTTCTCTCTCAACATTGATATTTCTCTATCTCTCCCCCTCTCCTTTCTTCTCTAAAATCAATAAAAAAATATATTTTAAAAAAGAAAAGAAAAGATCACATTACATTAGATAAAGCAAAAAAAAAAGAAAAAACAATCTTCCATTAGAGACGCATTCCCTAAGTCTCTACCTACCCCTATTGGAAGATAAATCCTATTTTCAAACCAGAACTGGGTACATGGTCAAACAATGGTTATTGCACATGGAAACTGAGAATGTTGCAGGAAATGTAGATCATATTCTCCAGCTGCAGAACTTCTGCCCCCGTGACCAGAAAGTTCATTAGTGAAAAGGTTTTAAGACATTGACCGATAAAATTCACGCAGATCAATTACTTAGAGGTTATTTGGACTGAAAAGGTAATAAAAACCATTTCAAATGTGTTTCCATTGCTCCTGAGAGAGACAATGTCTGGCCAAGATGAGAATCGGGCCAGTCTGAGAGTGGGGCTCTTTTAAGTCTGTTTTAGGGAAATGCACCCTAGTTCCAGGACCATCAAAGGCCTTGCTTGAGGAGGGGAAAGTGGGGGGTTGGAGTCAAACAGTCAAGAACTGCAGCCCTGGAGTGGGAAAGAACTGGACATGCTTCCAGAGCCTCCCTGACTTCCTCGAGTTTCATTTTGGTTGGGGCCTTGTCTACATTCCCACTGTCTGTATTAGGCTGTGCGCCCTCAAAGGCCCCGGATGCGTTTCCTTCCCCATCCCAGATGACTGACACACTGCATGGTGTGTTGTCAGAGCCAGCATGGCGCAGGGAAGGAGGAGATTCCTCATAGTTATTGGGCGGGGACTTCGCACCCCCAGCCTCTGAGCCGGGAGGGAAGGCGCCATGCCCTGCTGGCCCTTGCACAGGGGGAAACGTAGCTTTGTGTTAGCTCTGGCACCACCAGACCTGGCTGCAGACCCCGGCTCTGCTCCACGTGACCTTGAGCAAGCCCTCTTGCCAGATGCCTCCTGGGTTCCCCCACTGTTTCCCATCCCCAACAGTACCCCTCGTGCCAAGCAGCCACCCCCTCAGGGGTAGTCTGGAGCATCCTCCCCTTGGCTGTGTCCACTTTTCCTATGTGCACCTTCACCCCCTCCACGGGCAGTGCCCCCACAACAACTCGAATACGTTTTGACACAGCAAATCTCGTCACTTCATTGCATCGCGTCCTCGTGTTCTCAGAGGCCTCTGAGCCTTCGCTTGTGCTCTTCCTCCTCTCTCCCTGATGACTGATCTTCAGACCTAAGGCAGTGCCTCCGGAAATCTGCCTCTGACTCCTCAGCCCAGGACACTGTCTCAAATGCATTTCATAAACTATTTCTAAAATCACGTGTTTCATGCCCGTTGCTCTTGGCTGGACCAGACATTTCGAGAGGCCAGGGGCATGTGTGTGACTGCCCCTGCAGGATCCCCAGCACCTAGCACACAGTAGGTGCTCAGGCAATACGTTGAATGAATAGCCGGAGAAGCTTTCATCTCTGAAACAGTTTCCTCATTTACAAAGGGCAATGATGCCCACTTCACAGGACTGCCCTGAAGACTGAATCAGAAAAGCCACGGTAAAGCCCAACCATGGTGTCTTGTGGACGGTAGACAATAAATGTTTGTTGAATGACTATAAGCACTCCAGCGTATAAAATGGCACCTCTTGAAATGGGCCTAGTGTGAAGACGAGGCTGGTAATTAGAAACCTGTGAAGGTTTCTTTATTAGGTGATTAAGGCAGCACAGACCTTGGGTGTTGAGGCTAAGGTATTATTAAGACAGTGCTGTTGATTGGCACTTGGCGGGCATGGGCAGTGCCTCGTGCCAGCTGAGGACATGCAGTACTGTTGTCCTAGGACCATGGTCGGCAAACTGCGGCTCGCGAGCCACATGTGGCTCTTTGGCCCCTTGAGTGCGGCTCTTTCACAAAATACCACGGCCTGGGCGAATCTATTTTGAAGAAGTGGTGTTAGAAGAAGTGTAAGTTTTAAAACATGGGCTCTCAAAAGAAATTTCAATCATTATACTGTTGCTATTTGGCTCTGTTGACTAATGAGTTTGCCGACCACTGTCCTGGGGGATGCGTTCACCATGAACTGGGGAGACGGGCAGAAGGGGGGTTCTCTATGGTTGGGAAGTGCCAGGGGGGCCTGGTGTACAAATAAAGCCACAATGATGCTTCTAGGCTGGTAACTTCAAAACTCAGTCCGGACTCTAACAATTTACCTCTTGCTCTTTCTTAGGAAGTTCGTAGATGTTGAGTTCAATCAAAGCAAAGGACAGCCAAAACCGGTTTGGCTCAGTGGATAGAGTGTCGGCCTGCAGACTGAAAGGTCCCAGGTTCAATTCCAGTCAAGGGCATATACCTTAGTTGCGGGCACATCTCCAGTAGGGGGTGTGCAGGAGGCAGCTGATTGATGATTCTATCTCATCGATGTTTCTAACTCTGTATCCCTCTCTCTTCCTCTCTGTAAAAAATCAATAAAATATATTTACTCAAAGCAAAGGATAGAAAGACATGGATGCAGTTGATCCAACATGGAAACTGGGCAACTGGAAATGCTAGGGAGCCGGAGGGAAGCTTGGAAAACCTAGGAAGACAGTGGAGCAGCTGGCTGGAAGGGCCACTGATCAGGTGGAGGATTCTGGGAGAGATGGCACCAGGGAAGACGATACAGCTGCTAGACTCTCTGATGGGACGACTATACTGAAAGAAGAGTGGAGGTAAAGAGATGGGAGAAGCTCAGCCGTGTGGCTCAGTGGTTGAATGCCAACCCATGAACCAGGAGATCACTGGTTTGATTGCAGGTTAGGGCTCGCTCGATCCTCTGTGGATCATACAGGAGGCAGTCAATCATATTTCTATCTCTCTATCCCTCTCCCTTCCTCTCTTCAAAAGCAATAAAACCTATTTTTTTAAGAAGAGTTGAGGAGAGATATTTAGAAAACGAAATGAAGGGAAAATGAGATAGTTGTGAATGTGGAGGTGAGATGGGAGTGAGGGAGGAGGAAGAGTTGTGAAAGAAAGAATATATACTCCTAGCACATTATGTGGCTTGGTTATTATGTAAACACTGATCCCAGACTTACCCATTACTACCTGGAGGATGGGGAAGAAGGATTATGTGTTTAGTGGTGAGAGTGGGCACAGAGGGAAGAGATCTAAGTCCTCGTTTTTAATGGCAAAAAACTCAACAAACGCAATAAAATAAACAAAATAAATAGATAAATAAAGCCATTCAAGTTTTGTTTGTTTGTTTTGTTTTGTTTTGTTTTTAGGAAACATGGAGGTACAAATCCAGAGCAGCACCTGAAAGAATGAAGAGAGCAGGGCTGGGAAGAAATGGAGTTCAGGCTACTATTGGCCAATCCAAGCCTACAGGAATTGGAATGTCTTAAGCTATGACCATGTATTTGTTTGGTAAAACAAATAACAACCAATTGAAAGTAATAGAGGGTGAGAAATGGCAAGCAGTGTTGGGGTAATTTATTTTTCTATTTCTATATTTCTCAAATGTTTTTGAGTGTCCACCTTGCTCTTTCATAAGAAAGGAAAACAAAATCAGCTTCTGAGACCTAGAGAACGCCAGGCTTGAACCGGAAGAGAAATCGAACAGCCTGGCTGGAAGAGAATGTGTAGAAGGGGAAAGGTTTCCATGGCGATGGGGGGTTCTGCTTTCCTTCCTCTGCATCCCTGCCCACCAGCCCCCCATCCCTGAAGCACTTTAGCACCCAGGTCCCCCCAACAATAGGGCCCTGGGGACTCTCTGCACCTCCTCCTCGCTGGGTCCCAGGGCTGAGTCAGTGGGTCCCCACGGAGTCACGTGCCCGGGCGCCTGTGGAACTCCCCTTGACAGCGCCCAGCTCGGGGCAGGGGCCATGAGGCGCTAAAAATACTTGATGAAGATGAAGAGGAAAGACAGGAAGCCTGCCAGGTGCCACCCGTGAGCTGCTGAGTCTCACAGACCCGCTCTGAGTCCTGGCTCCACACCTACGAGCTACAGGACCCCGGACAAGGCACCTTCCTCTCTGTTTACTCGTCTGCAAAGAGGGGGTTAACAGCCTCCATCACCGGGTTGTTGTTTTATTGTGTGTGTTTTTTTAAATATATTTTATTGATTTTACACAGAGATGAATTGAGAGGGATAGAGAATTAGAAACGTCGATGAGAGAGATACATCGACCAGCTGCCTCTTGCACACTCCCCACCAGGGATGTGCCCGCAACCAAGGTACGTGCCCTTGACCAGAATCGAACCTGGGACCCTTCAGTCCACAGGCCAACGCTCTATCCACTGAGCCAAACCGGTTTTGGCCATCACCGGGTTGTTGTGAAGACTCATTGAGATAACAGCGAGCCTGGCACACACCACATGTCCCATACACAGCCACAACTTGAACGACCCGCACTCGTTTGTGGCATGAATACGGAAAGGTCCCCACAACCGGTCCGTCTTGGCACGCACGCATGCCGTGGACACACTCCACCCTAGCCCATGTTTTTAACTCGTTTTTGTCTTGAACGGATATTTCTTTTTTTCTTTTCAACATGGTTCAAAGCAGTTCCTGGGCCTAGAAGACTTACAATAACTACAAAGAGGCAAACCAACCAACCAAAACCTCTCAGGCCCTGTTCCCAGGGGTGAGCGTGTTTAGCCAAAACAATGCCGCCAGGTAATGGTGGAAGTGCCAGCTCACCAGCCAGGCAGCAGCCTGGCACTCATTCTTACCTCCGTTTTAAAAATAAGCCCGGTGCCCAGCCGGCGTGGCTCAGTGGTTTAGCGTCAACCTATGAACCATGGTTGATAGGTCACGGTTCAGTTCTCGGTCAGGGCACATGCCCAGGTTGTGGGCTCAACCCCCAGCGGGGAATGCAGGAGGCAGCTGATCAATGATTCTCTTTCATCATTGATGTTTGTTTTGATCTCTCTCTCTCCTCTCCCTTCCTCTCTAAAATCATTTTAAAAAAGAAGCACATAATCTCTATTTCTATGTGCTGACTTAATTTTTTTTTAAAAAGCTTTGTGACAGTCCTTGTTTGTGTGACCATCAAAAGCATGTAGTCCGCCCTAGCTCATTTGGCTTATTGGATAAAGCATCAGTCTTCGGATTGAAAGGTCCTGGGTTCGATTCCAGACAAGGGCACATGCCCAGGTGGCAGTCTTGATCCCCAGCAGGGGGCATGCAGGAGGCAGCTGATCAATGATGATCTCTCATCCTTGATGTTTCTTTCTCTCTCTCTCCCTTTCCCTTCCTCTCTGAAATCAATAAAAATATTTTATTTTTTAAAAAGGACATAGTCCATTCCATCAGAGTCACAAAAAGAAATTTCTTCCTCTTCCCTTGCCTGGGGTCTCTCAGCCAGTTGAGGAAACCTGCCCCTCCCCCCCAAAAAAATTGGGAGAAGGCAATTCCAAATTGTTTAGAATTGCATGACTGCTTGATTATTATTAGATAGGTATGTTTTAGCCCCAAGAATATTTAGCGTTAAGTATAGAACTGATAAACTATTTCAAATCCATAGAATAATATTTTTTGTGTTAAAGAATAATTTGTGTACAGTTAGTGTTCTAAGAACATGTCATCTCATTCTACAGAATGGCTACTCCATCCCCTAGAACTGGAACCAGGTCGTTTTGAGGCTTGGGCGACACCCCAGTTGGAAAATGGCTTTGAAGAAAGAAGCATATATTGTTAGGTGCCACAGCTCATTTTCAGAACACCCTGGGTGGACACAAAGTGGCCTATAGAAAAGTAAAAATAAAAAATAAGAAGGCATGAGGTGCTACTCGGCTGGACTTTGGTAAAGAGATCAATTCCCTAATCAATATCTAGAACAAACGCGTTTGGGTGCTTCCGCTGATGCATTAACCTCCGACTCTTGCATGTCTTCAAAACATGCATTCTGGAGAAGGTGGGGTACACGTCTCTAAAGCCCAGCAGACAGAGTTCATGGAAAAACGCAAGTCCCCAGACAAAGAGCTGAAGGCACCCTTTCATTTTAATTCTGCCTTACCTTCTGGCGCCACTGGGCACAGCACTAACCTTCCTTTGTCCTGATTTTGGAAAGGGGAAAGCTTTATTGATATTCCATATCATTGGGGATTCAGCCCCTCCCAGGAGGCCTCTGAGAGCCCCAGGCAGTGGAAGCTGCAGGGCTGAGTGGCAGATTCCCTGGACAAGTGCCTTCCAGGTGCCCCCACCTGACCAGGTTTGGGCATCTGCCCTAAGTTTGCCCAAGTATATGAGTTTGCTCCCTGCAATGTCTGCTCTATCTCTCTCGACAGAAAAGACATGAGCCACAACTTGCATGAGGCCACACGGTCCAGCACTCTACCCATAGTCCTAAGGGCTCGAGGGGCAGGCTCCTCCACATGAGTACCAGATAGCCACTGGCTGATGAATGGCCCCGCAGTGCACAGAGCGCTGCTCCATCCACCTCTGTGTTGAGGCCAGCACCGCAGAGAAAGACAGAGACGCAGGAAGACAGCAGGAGGGCCTAGCAGCAAAACAGAGCAGCAAGAACCAGAGGCCAGGAAGGGAGACACAGCCAAACAAGTCAGTCAGCATATCTGTCGGGTGGCTAAGGGACGGGTTCTTAGGAAGGGCAGGTGCAAGTTTGATGATGTAGTTCCGGTAGGGACTGACTTCCTCTTTTGGATATATTCATCCACCCCACCGTGACCATCCCTGTAACCGTCATCACGCTGTCACCTCTATCATCAGCACACATAAAACTGAGCGAGTGAGACATGTGCACTGGGCTACTGACCACACTCAGTATGACCAGCCCTGTACCTATCCTCACAGCATCACCAGTGCCACAACCCTTGAATAAGTTGCGCCAATGCGTGCATCATGCTGTGTACTCTATAATCATCAATAAAAACCTACAAAGAACTTATATACATGTATCATGTATGCATAACCAATCCATGCACACAGACAATAGTGGGTGATGGGGATCAGTGAGGGTGGGGGAGAGGGGAGGACATCTTTAATACTCCCAACAATAAAGATAAATTGTTCAAAAGTCAATAAAAACTTAGGTCCAGTCCAGCCCTCTACTGTTGTCATTATTATGATCATAATTATCATTAACTACAATGAATCAAATGCTTACCAGGCACCAGGCACTGTGTAAAGGATTAAGCCTTACAAAACCTTGTGAGGCATTAACGCCCTCGTGACTGATAGGAAGACAGATTTAGAGAGGTTAAGTGTTGTGCCTAAGATCATACAGCTGGTGAAGTGTGATGTGGTGAAGTGGTGAAGCAGGATTTGAACCCAGATAGTCCAGCTTTGCGACCATGCCTCTGTGTGATGTTTGTTGCCTCTCACTGATTTCCCCGGTGGTTTTCAAATGGGGGTCCTTGCATTGAGAGCAGGGAGAAAATGTTAGAACGGCTGTTCATTTTTTTATTATCATTTCATCCTTTAGTTTCTATTTTATGTTTTATAGCAAACTTCATCTACCACCATAATAGAGTGTATATCCAATTTTAAAACAAATAGTTCATGTTATGAGTACACACTTCATTCTTGATCGAAAGAAATGTGCAGTCAAAAAAATCATGGAGACCACCCATCTGGACCAAACTAACATGGTTAACCACCCAGCTGGGCAAATGGAAAATTAAATCGACCAGATCTGAGCTTACCTCTGGGAAAATACATTCCGTGTGTATAATTCCGAATCTTGATAATAACTGTGTTCTGCTGAATTAAATTCTTGATTTCAACCCGTGACTAAAAAATATAACAATGTCCTTCATAAAAACCCCACTTTAATTTTATCTAACAAATCACAAAGGGACCTAGGTTAGGTTAGAAACAATAAGCATAGCTTAGCTGTCTCATACATGTTTTAATCAAAGAAATAGAGTTCCATCCCTTCCTGAGTCCTCTGTGAAATGTCTCCAATTTTTCTTCAATTACAAAGTAGATACTAGCATATCTACTTTTAAAGGTAATGCTTACCTCTTCCAGATAATAATGCAATACTTAGGTGTGACATGACACGATGCCTAAGATATGCTTCCAAAGAATCTGCAGTCAGGGGGTGGATTAGGGATCAGACACTGTGCAGGGAGAAGCTTGAAGTCAGAACTCTATTTGTTTTTCTGCCAACTTCTGTGCATGCTCTAGTTCCATCATAATTAAATGTAATTAATTAATTACTTAATTAATGTCATGACTTGATTTTTTTTCTACTGAGCGCTGTCAGATCTGACATATCACCTGAGAAAGGAAAAGACGGATCCAATGTGGACTCAAAAAAATCACTGTGTCCCCTTTCATCCAGGAAATCACGACGTTGTCCAGTAAATGTGCATCCATTTGTTTGCTGTTGTACTAGAACCAACCTCAACATGAGAAATACAATGAAGAGGGGGAATACACTGGATCTGATTTTTTAAATCATTGACTATGTACAGTGCAGGGAAAAACTCAGAAAGAAAACCTCACGAATCATTGAAATAAATGTCCTTAGAGAACACCTTTGAGCAGATGTGACTGATGTGGGTGACATTCATAAAACTTTTCACACCCCGGTGTGGACTTAGAAGCTGGTTGAAATCTTAGTGCCCTCAGTCAGGGGGCCCTGGTGGAGTTTGAAGGACCCCAGACAACATCTCCAGAGAAACAGTGTGAAGCAGACCAGGGCTCCCACGGGGACAAGAAGAACCAACATACGGTCAGTGCTCTGCCATTGGGAAGAAACCACAGGACAGCCCACCCACATCGTCATCCAATAACGCACAGAAGGCAGAAGGCGGCCGTGCTCACCATGGCCCACAGCTACTGAAACACCAGGAAATCTCTCCCGAAGGAAACATCCACCTGTGGGCCATACTGCCTGCCACTCCAAGAAACCAGAGCCGCCCCTGCCAAGTGGCCTCCAGCAAGAGTCCTCCCGGCGTTCAGCCTCTGAGCACTCTTCCCTTCTTTGTGTTCTGACTAAGAGTTTCCACACGGAGAGCTTGATTCCAATTACACCCCGAGATAGCTATCGGAATGATAGGTAAAAATAGGCTGGCTTTCTGGCAGGGCCAGAGCACACGGTGCCTCAGGGAGAACGGGGCTGATTGGGATCTCTGGCCTCCGTGACGTCTTCTTGGAGAGCAGCTGAGGGCACGGGAAGGAGCCGTGTCAGCAGATGGTGCTACTGAGAAAGCACCGGGGGGATGCAGGGCAGCGCTCATTGCGACATGGCCTTTCTTGGGAATGGGGGGGGCACGGGTCCACGCCTCCCTGACATCCGGGAGGCCTGGATGAGCCAGGCTGACGTGGGAGAGCTGAAGCTGTTGGGTCTAAGTGGTGGGCTGTGTGGTGGCAGAGCCCTGGAATCACAAAAACTCAGGTGGGTGAGGTTTCAAAGGTCCCTACTGCCCTGGTGGAGGAGCCAAGGCATGGCTTCGGGGGTGGCTTTAGGCCAGGGGTGGGCAAACTTTTTGACTCGAGGGCCACAATGGGTTCTTAAACTGGACCGGAGGGCCGGAACAAAAGCAACCTGACCATGCTGGCACTCTCCTCTTGGGCTGCTGGTGAAGGAGCGGAGGGGAGAGCAAGAGAACCCTCCGCTCTTTCGGCTCCGCGGGCCGGATAGAACAGCCGAACGGGCCGGATCCGGCCCGCGGGCCGTAGTTTGCCCACGTCTGCTTTAGGCACTTTATAACCTTCATCAGCAAGCATCCAGGTCACTCCAAGTAAACACACAATCTAAAGGGGAAACAAGGCTTGCTCTGCAAATGCTCCTTCAAGGAAAACGCTAGTCACCCCGATGAAGAGAGCAGCATGCCGAAGCCCCGGGGAGAAAGGCCACGCCAGCTGTGAATGGCACCGCCTGAAAAACCTTCCTTCCCCAGCCATTTGGTGCTAAGAGACCGCGATCCTGAAAAGATTCTCATTCTGCTGAAGCCAGTGATGAATTTCTTGAATCTGCACGAAACAGGTGATCCTCGCTGTGATAAAAAGTTTCTACTCAAAACCACATTTCCACAACATTCTTTCCAATGGCCAATGATTGGGAATTGCAGAAGAATGATGGTGGGTGAGGCCATTCACTCCATTTGATCATGTTCAGCCATTAAAAATATTTTCATATCAAGAATGAAGCAGCCCTAACCGGTTTGGCTCAGTGGATAGAGCGTCGGCCTGCAGACTCAAGGGTCCCAGGTTCAATTCCTGCAAGGGCATGTACCTTGGCTGTGAGCACATGCCAAGTGGGAAGTGTGCAAGCAGGCAGCTGATCAATGTTTCTCTCTCATCGATGTTTCTAACTCTCTCTCTCTCTCTTCCTCTCTGTAAATAATCAATAAAATTTATTTTTTTAAAAAAGAATGAAGCAATACAAAAAGATGTTTCTAATATTAAAAATGTTAAGAAATTAGGACACTGCTGAAACTTGTGTGGCTCAGTGGATAGAGCGTCGGCCTGTGGACTGAAAGGTTCCAGGTTCGATTCCGGTCAAGGGCATGTACCTTGGTTGCGGGCACATCCCCAGTGGGGGTTGTGCAGGAGGCAGCTGATCGATGTTTCTCTCCCATCGATGTTTCTAACTATCCCTCTCTCCATCTCTCTTCCTCTCTGTAAAAAATCAATAAAATATTTTTTTAAAAAAAAAAGAAAGAAATTAGGACACTGAATTCCATATTCATGATGTTCAATTCATGTCTTTTAAGAAGATCTAATCTTAAAATTACTGGACATGATCCTATTTATCTGAGGCATCTAGAATTGTCCAATTTATAGAGATAAAAATTACAATAGTGGCCATCAGGGGCTGGAGGCAGGGGTAATGGAGAGTTATTGGTTAGTGGGTGCAATTTTTTTTTTTTTCATTTTGGGATGAGAAAGTTCTGGAGATGGATGGTGGCGATGGTTGCATAACAATGTGATGTACTTAACGCCACCGAACTGTGTATCCTTAGTAACAGTTAAAATGGTGAGTTTTATGTTATGTATATTTTACTGCAATAAAAATACACAAAAATACATCTAGAAGGAGATAAACTGAAATTATAGAGAAGCTGTATATGGGTGGAAGAACTTGGTGTGACTTTTTTCTTATTTCTACCTTTTTGTATTCTCTAAAATGCATACAATGAATATGGTTAGTCCAATGAACCCTATTTTAAAACATTAAGAACAAATTTAAGCATGCGGTTGAATAAAAAGCATATTCAATGTCTTTCTAAAGATTTTTAGGGTAACGCTGATTCGCTTAGGTTCAGACTTTATCTTGCCTGACATCTCAGCCCATTTTATAGAGGGGGAAGCTGAGGCTCAGAGAGGTGCAGTGGCCACTCGGGATCACAGAGAGCATCGATGATCATGCCCACCGCAGCCTCGGGCCCTTTGCGCTGGACGCGGCCAACACTGATCGCCACGAGCAGGCATTCCGTTTGCCCTCAGCCCGTTTCTCCGAGGCGGAGAGAAAGGGCCCTTTCATTCATTCGCATCCAACGAGCCTCCACCTTCCTTAACTTTTCAGCTTTCGTGGGAAAGAAACCATTCGTTTTTTTGTTTTTGCTTTTAACTCCTGGGTTTAATCCAAACAGACAGTTGCTTGATGGGTTTTGTAACCAGCCAGCACATTGCAGCAAACATTCCCCTCTCTTCGCTTCTCAGAATTGGGACCCTGGGGCCTTGAAACTCTGAATCACTGAGGGCTCAGTTATGCTCGGGAGGTGGAACAGCCTCGGGTAGAACATTTAGACTCATCTAGGCCGGAATGGCTTTTTATGGGAGAGCTATTAGCGATTTAATATCATCATTTTGCTCATTTTCGTCCATTAGAATATGGTGTTACCCGCAGCACCTGCTACCCCCACATCCTGGCTGATTTCCACTTTGTATCCAAGACTCAGGGCTTCAACGATGAAGATGGGTGTCACATCTGCTGATGTTGTAGCATCACTTTGCCTCGTCTCCTGTCACTCCAATTCCCAGCTATCTTTCATTTGCCCTGACCTTTGCACTCCTGGAAATAAAAACAAAAAACAAAAAGCAAAAAACAAAAAACAAACAAACAAAAAAAAACAGAGCTACTCATGAGTTCTTTGCTAAATCCACTGAAATAAAGGAAATTAATGCCGGTATCCAACACCTAGTAATTAAGGAGCAACGCCTCATTAGTAATAGAATATGGAGCAATGAGAGATCTCGGCAGGGCCCTGAGAACCAGCTTGGTCGGTGGAGGAGACAAATAGATACCATGAGTCAGTCCAGGGTAGTCCACACTGAAAGCCATCGATCCAGGGGACATTCCGTGAATCCACACAGGCCTGTGCTCTGAGTTCCCAAGTTCTATGGAGGTCTCGGCAGTAAAGCGGGGTGTGCCTCGGGCATAAGCAGCTGTCCAGGAGTCATAGCGAAATGTCAGCCAGCAGAGGGAACGGGCTTTATCTCCCACGCCCAGCCCGCTCTGATGGGCAGCGGCGGCACGGAATGCTGACTTGAGGAGGATCTGAGGCTACAGTCCCACCAAGCAGGAAAAGCGGTGTCTGTGCGAAAGTGTGGGGACAAGGGGAATGGCGGTAACCGTGCCAGGCATTTGGCATCCCTTGCCCAAACCGCCATGAAGTTTATTTTTCCAAAAAGGGGAGGCTGCGTAGGTAACCTCAGTCTAAGGCAGTGGTCGGCAAATTCATTAGTCAGCAGAGCCACAATTATCAACAGTACAATGATTGAAATTTCTTTTGAGAGCCAAATTTTAAAAAAATATATTTTATTGATTTTTTATAGAGAGGAAGAGAGGGGGATAGAGAGTTGGAAACATCAATGAGAGAGAGTCATCGACCAGCTGCCTCCTGCACACCCCCTACAGGGGATGTGCCCGCAACCAAGGTACATGCCCTTGACTGGAATCGAACCCGGGACCCTTCAGTCCGCAGGCCGACACTCTATCCACGGAGCCAAACCAGTTTCGGTGAGAGCCAATTTTTTTTAAAAAAACTTAGACTATATAGGTAGGTACATGGTTATTAACTTTAATTAGGGTCCTCCTAAGCTGGCCTTTGCTAAAAATGTCAATTGGCCAAAGAGCCACCGCATGTGGCTCGCGAGCCACAGTTTGCTCACCACTGGTCTAAGGCAACATAGAGAGGAAGATGAAATTTACCTGGAGCAAACCAAGCTTCCCTCTGACATCCCTTCCCTGCCCACCTTCTCGCCCTTCCCCATTACCCCACCCCCGCCCCACCTGTCTCCAGCACCCACGTAGCTTTCTCTTCCCTCACTAGTATTTCGGCCCTTCATCTCCTGCAAGGAGCTTATGACAAACCATCTTAAGGACATACTCTATATTTTATATTTTTCTTTACTTCATTTTAGTTTTTCAGTCACCCTTTACATTCAATATCATTTTGTATTCGCTTCACATTGCACAGCAGCGTGGTTAGACAACCGCATGCTTTACAAAGTATTTGCCCCGTTCTTGTACCCACCAGGGACAGAGGGCATGTGCATGCCATGGGTATACTGCAAGAGCCTTAGGTCAGGCTGACTTTGGGATAAATCACGGCTAGGTCATTTTTTGGCTGAAAACCTCAGCAAGTTGCTTACCCCCCTCTGTGTCTCAAACTGCAACCAGCAGGTCATAACACCTACCTCACTGCTATTCAATGAGCTCTACTAGAATGGGAGCTCCACAGAGAGGGGTTCCCAGGCTGCCCACTGTCAGGGCACCCCGATTACTAAAAATAGCCTGGAGTGGTGCATTGCTAATTGAACATGAGTTTCTTGCCGTGAGGACGGGGACTCTGTCCGCACCGTCCCTTCATCTGCCTTCAGTGCTTAGATTTGTGCCTGACTCTAATAAATATGTGTTGGGTGAATGAATAAGACCTTTGTAAGAACTTGTGTAAATAGGTAAAGGCTTTGGAGTGAGTACTCAGTGCATGGGAGCAGTGATTATGTTGTTGATGCTGCTGAATATCATAGGAAAAACCTTCCCCACGAGCCTGGCTTTTAGAAATCCGTGGGGTGCTGCACTTGGATGTCAAGGGGGCATTCTCTGCCAAGCCCCCTGCTCCTGACGGGGTTGCTTTTCTCCTACCCTCCCACCGGGATGCTGGAGACTTTGCCCCTCTGTCCCGCTCCCAGCCCTCTCCGGCCCCAGTCTGACCCCAGGGTTGCTGCAGGACACGGGGGTGCCACCTGGCTGCTCCAGGGGCAGCTGTCTCATCTTCGTGTAAAAACCAGGACTTTCCTCATCTCTGCCTCTTCTTGGCTCCTTGCCCTGGCACCAGGGTCCCTATTCAGTGGCCCGGTCCTACTCAAAGGCCACGGCTCCTTCTCGGAAACGGCCTGGCCCTGAACACAAGGGGCCCACACACTGCTGCCAACGGGGCCGTTGCGTAACGACAGCACGGGGTTCCGGGTGACAGGAACCCAGGCTCAGAGAGGAGGGCAGGGACTCTCCTCTACGCCGGGGCAGGCCGCGTGGGTGTTTAAGCGACCTCGCACTCAAAGGGATGGATTTGGTTTAGAAAAACCAGACCCTGGCTTCAGCTCCACCGTCACTGAACCCACAGGGGCAATCAATCTCCTCCCGGAGGACAGTACGTGGCTGCTGTCTTTGTAGAAGAGGAACCATGTCAGGAAGGAGCCCACCCCAGAAATAGGACCTCCCCACATGCCTGGGATTCCACTATTAGTGATTCACTCCTCTGGGCTCAGCACCGCCCACTGGCTGGCCAGGCTGGAGACCGCAGATTCTCCTGGGAGGGGTACCGCATGAAGCTCCTCACACCTGGAGTGAATAACTTCATCAGACATTTGCTTTCCTCCTCCTGGGAGAGGTGTGTGGGTGGTTGGCCCGCGGTGTTGGGTTGGGTCTTAGAGTGAAAGAGGAGGGAAGGTCTCCAGGTCAAATTTTGTTAGCGTCACCAGCTTTCCTAGAGATTGACTTGCCGGCTTCCTCCAAAGGCAGCTGTCTCTGTAGCTGGTGATCTTCTTCAGCTGATCACCAAAGGATGCAGATGCAACCTGAATACTCAGAGGCAAACTCCGTGCCCCTCCCTGTGAAGGACATCTGAAAATGTCTGTCCACCTGACCCTTCCCATGAATGGAAAGATATATTTGTCTTGGGAGAAAGGGCTGGTCCGTGCCTGTCCCTTACTTTCTGGGAAAAACAGGTCGAAGAAATCAGGTTTCCCCTCTCCTTCCTGTTACAGTGTGGGCGTTCCTCTGCCCACCCAACCCTTGGTCCCTGAGTCTTTTCCTGCTGCTGTAGGAGAGAAAGAGAGGCCAGAGGCATGTGTTTGAGTGAATTCCTGGTGGGGACTTGGATTCTCGGTCCCCAGGCTCTGAGAGTGAAGAGCCTCTTGCTTGGTATTGATTCTTCTCTGCTTCCCAGCTCTGCAAACTCTCCTGTGGACCAGGCCCTGCTTTGGGCCTCAATAGATTGACCACTATGTACTGCGTTACCAGCCTCCTTTGCCCTCTGCCCTCGGGAAACAGAAGGAGTAGGAGGCAGGTGATTTATTTCCCTCACTCCCTCCCTACTGGGCCAGGGTTGTGACAGTAGCTGTGTCCCCTGAGCTATGGTCACAGTTCCCATGTGGCACCCCCTATCCCATGGCCCCAATGTTCACATGGGGTCCAATGCTGCCTAGGGGTGGAAAAGAACTTCCCACTCTTGCAGGCCCCCAGGTGTGCACCCATTTCTTACTAGCACCCCTTACTTCCCATTCAGGGTTGTTGTAAGGACCAAATGGAATCCTGAGAGCAGTTTCTTCACAAATACCTGCTGAACAATAAAACGTATATGATGGCTATACCCTGACAGATTTACTGATGAATTCTATCATTTCAAGAACAATTACCACCCATTCCTCTTAAAACTTTCCAAAAATTACAACTGGAGGGACCACTTGCAATCTCTATTTACAAGGCCAGCATGACCCTAATACCAAAGCCAGATACGAATGCTTCAGGAAAAGAAAATTACATTCCAATATCCCTGATGAATTTAGATGCAAAAATCCTCAACAAAACACTGACTTCCAGAATTTAACAGCACATTGAAAGAATCATACATCATTATAAGTTTGATTTATCCTTGGGATGCAAGGACAATTCAATATAGGCAAATTAATAAATGTGAGGCATCATATTAAAACAATGAAGAATAAAAATTGCATGATCATCAATAGATGCAGAAAGGGCAGTTGACAAAATTCAACATTCTTTCATAGTAAGAACTCTCAACAAATTAAGTATAAAAGGAATGTAACTCAACATAATAAAATCAATATATGACAAACCCACAGGTAATAACATACTCAATGGTTAATAGCTAAAAACTTTTTCTCTAAGATCAGGAACAAGACAAATATGTCCACTTTTGCCACCTCTATCAATATAGTACTAGAAGTCCTAGCCAGAGGAATCAGGCAAGAAAAAGAAATAAAAGTTATTCAATCAGAAAGGAATAACTAAAGTCATATCTGTTTGCATATGGCATAATCTTACATATTGAAAACAATTAAGACTCCACCAAAAAACAGATCTAATAAACAAATTCAAAAGGGTACAGGATATAAAATCTACATATATAAAAACCTAAGCAACCAAACAACCGAACAACCAAATGACCAGTCAACCAGTCTCTATGACACGCACTAACCACCAGGGGCAGACACTCTATGCAGGTGGTCAGTGCATTCCCACAGCCAACCTCCCATGGCTGGCCAACCTCCCCCCAGGCAGCCGGCCCAATTGGCTTCAATTGTCAGCCAGACCAAGGGACCCCACCCATGCACATATTCATGCACTGGAACTCTAGTCAATTTATAAAACTCTATTACATTTCTATACACTCACAATGAACTATCAAAAAGAGGAATTTAGAAAACAAACTTATTTTTTAATCTTGAATTCAACTATAAGAAAGAAGGAAATTCTGCCATTTGCAACAATATGGGTAAACCTAGAGGACATGATGCTATGAGAAACTAGCCAGATAGAGAAAAATACCTCACTTAGAAGTGGAATTTTTTTTTAAAGTCAAACTCAGAAACCAAAAGTAGAATGATGGTTACTAGGGGCTGGGGAGCAGAGGAGATGGGGAGAGGCTGGTCCAAGGATTATAAGCTTCAGGTATTAAAATGAATAATATCTGGGGATCTAATGGACAGTTAATAAATAATACTGTGTTGTGCACTTGAAATTTGCCAAGACGGTAGACCTTTAACGTTTAAACCACACACACACACACACACACACACACACACACACACAGGTAACTGTGAGGTGATGGACGAGCTAATTAACAGGACTGTGGTAACTATTTCGCAAAGTATGTCAAATCATCACATTGAACGCTCTAAATAAATACAATTTTATTTGTCAGTTATACCTCATTAAAGCTGAGGGGGGAAGAGGGGTAAAACAAATGGAGGTCCCCAGAGACTCTGACCAATGGTCTTGCTGCTGTATCATGCCAGCTTTGGGTCTTGCTAGAGAAGGCTCCCCTTCCTGACCCACTGGGGACCCACCTGAGGCTCACAGAGGACTCCGTGTGGAGCCGGCTGCTGGGAGCAGGGCAGCGTCTGCCGCATGCTCACCGCATTTAAGATTGTGAAAGACACCCTTTAAATAAAACCTAATGATCAGCAATGGCTTTTATGGCGAGGTTTACAAACATCCACAGTCCTCATAAAGAGCCAAAGCCTGTTAAGTGCCTAGAGATTTTATTTCAGAGTTAACCTGAGTTCCTCACATGTCTCCACTAATGATGCCCCGTGTGACCTTGAGCCTCTCGCTTAAACATCCGTGTGCCTTTATTTTCTCTGTCTGTAAAAAGGGGTAATGACACTAGCTGCTGGGTTGTGTTGGCAACATGCTCAGAGATCCCCAGATCAAAGGTCCTCTGCCCGGACAAGCAGGATGATGATGGTGCTCGCCATCCTTAGTTTGTTGTTATTATTGTTGTTTGAGGAAACAGGGCTGCATTCAGCACCAGGGATGAATGAGGAGGCAGCCTAGCGCTGCAGAGGCCATTGGTACAGAGACCGCCCATTGCATGGACCCCGCACGATAGCACCTCGATAGACTTGGTGTAAGAGGCATTCTCTTCCCTCAAAGTACGACCATGCCCAGAGCATCTCCAACAGGTAAATATCTATCTATCTTCAGAAGAGGAGGCCAGTGAGCAAGACCCCAACCGGGAAGCCCTGGGACCACAGCCAGGAAGCTTTAGATTTGAGTCCCAGCTCCACCACCTAGCATCTTGTGGCCTTGAGCATGCATGTGTCATAATTTCTCAGGACCCCCATTCCCTGATTATAAAATAAGGATGTGTCATTAAAGTGATATTTTGGCCTCCTAGTTCTGATTTTTACAGTTACCCTGAAAGCACAGCAAGGGACTCTTCCCCGAGAAAATCTTGCCTGACACATTCCTCCATAGGGTCATGACCGGGCCAGTCACGGCTCTTCCAATGGGCTGTGGTCCCCTCGCCCACACGCTCGCGATAATGTTTTAAGTCTGCGATAAGGAAAGGTACTGAACTTGTTTTAAAATTTACCAGCAGCCAAAATCGGTTTGGCTCAGTGGATAGAGCATCGGCCTGTGGACCGAAAGGACCCGGGTTCGATTCCGGTCAAGGGCATGTACCTTGGTTGCGGGCACATCCCTGGTGGGGAGTGTGCAAGAGACAGCTGATCGATGATTCTCTCTCATTGATGTTTCTAACTCTCTATCCCTCTCTCTTCCTCTCTGTAAAAAAAATCAATAAAATATATTTAAAATTTTTTTTAAATAAAATATACCAGCAAACTGGAGACTCAAAATTACAAAGTCAAAGTCTATGTCCAGTAAACACTTCCTGTGGTTTTCAAAGCATCCTCATGCAGGACCACCATGTGTCTATGTGGCCTGTGTGCAAGAGGTGCCCCATCTGGGTGGATGAATTTGAAAAGAAACCTCCTTTGGGTGCACACCGTTCTATGGACACGTGACTGATAAACAGACTGTACTCTGTGCAAAAAAAAAAAAAAAATGATAAAATAAAATAAAAATGCATTCCTCTCCCCAGGTAGGTACAGCAGTGTGCCAGAGCCCAAGTCTTGAGGAATGGAACACAGATTGGATTTACAGTCTCTGTACCAATGGCCTTTGTAGCACTAAGCTGCCTCATCATAAATCCTTAGCCACCAGGTTTTTGCAGTATGCACACTGTAAAACCACACACAGCAGCTCTACGTCTGTTAATTCCTGAGGGTTCTATAGAACCTCGGATGTGTGATGAAAATTATCCACACAACACCCCACCAGCTGGTTTTTACTTGTTTTATATGATACTGACCATCCATAAAAATTTTTGTTTGAACAAAATGGGACTTTTTAAAAAGTTTGATAACTACTGTGCATATACAACATAGAAATAAATAAAAGGAGCTTTTGTTTGGAGATATGTTGAGACTCAAATCTGAAAAACATTTTCTTTGGCCAAAGTTTAAAGAAATAAGTTGAGTTGCTAAGAATTGTCAATCACCAAGAACTCAAAATTCTCCCCCACCCCCCTCGCTCTTTCTCAAATGAGTATACTTTCTACCTGGGATGCTTATTCCAGTTAAGTAGAATAATTAATTTAATTACTCTCAAGTAAACTAAGTCAAAATTAGTGTTCTTAAGTAAGTGTGTGTGTGTGTGTGTGTGTGTGTGTGTGTGTGTCTGTGTGTCTGTGTGTGTCTGTGTGTGTGGGTGTGAACACACACCCTGTGTATAGCTACCTCACTATCTACAAATGTCTTGGTCCCATACTGGCCTTTGGCTCCAAATATATCTCATCTCAGCTGGTCCTTACCTGTGTCCCATGTAAGCAAATTTTCTGAGGTGCAACCATGTCTTCTTCAGATGCCTGGAAGCATGACTAATGTTCCAACCTCCGCCATGGGGTCCACATACATTCGGTCAAGGGCACATAGAGGCCTCCCAGCTCTCATTTCTCTCTCTTCTATACTCTCTTCTTCCTCTCCTTCTCTCCTTTCTCTTCTCTTCTGTACACCAACTTGATGCCACAGGGACATTCAGATGTCTAATCCTCCATACTCACAGGCCTGGGAAAAATTGGAATTCTGTCCTTACACCCTTTTCTCCCAGTAGACCTATTATTTCTACTTTATGGACGTCTGTCGCTGATAAACAGAGAACTTGTCTGTTCCTTAATGGCTCCCCAGACTATACACAGGGGTGCTTGTCACAGGTCCTCTTGACTTCCAGGCAGATTCTATTATGCACCCCCCCCCCCCCCCCCGCCAAGACTCATCTTGCAAGATGGAGAGAGACATGCGATAGGGCCATTCGGACTCATGCCTTACCCAGTCACGCCACCTCCACCTCTCTTTTTAAAAAAATATATTTTATTGATTTTTTTACAGAGAGGAAGAGAAGAGGGATAGAGAGTTAGAAACATCGATGAGAGAGAAGCATCGACCAGCAGCCTCTTGCACATGCCCTAATGGGGATGTGCCCGCAACCAAGGTACATGCCCTTGACCGGAATCGAACCTGGGACCTTCCAGTCCACAGGCTGAAGCTCTATCCATTGAGCAAACCTGTTTCGGCTCCACCTCTCTTCTTCTCAGAGGATCAGAGGATAGTAGTGAGGGAAGGAAATGGCTGATCACTTCTGCTTCTCAAATATTCCCTCTGAACCCTCAGCACTTGAACTTAAAACTGTGGCATACCAGTGTGGAAGTTCCATCATGCCTGGAATAGAAAAGGTCCTCAAGATGTGAGCAAGTGGAAAGTGGAGGTTGTCGTAGCCCATACGTTCATTTGCCACATGCCATCCTGCCACAAACTAGCACAAGTGGACAGAGAGAAAGAGAGGGCAGCCTGAAGGGGGGACGGCCTCTGGGAATGAGGAAACTCTGGAGCAGAGTGAGAGCCACGCAAGGACACTAGGACTAGAAGCAGGATGGGAAGGTTCTGTAAAGATATGCATCAAAAATTCTTTTCTTCTTCTTCTTCTTTTTTTTTTTAATGTGCAACCCCTACCGCCCAGCAGGTTCATTTCTAGGGGGTTATCTCAAGATAACCATGTAATTATCTACAAAGATGTTCCATGCAGAGTTGTTTACAATGGAAAGAACTTGGAACTAATCAACCAGAGGGAACAGATATGCAAGCAACTATGCCTGCAATGGAATATTATGTAACCCTTTAAGAAGTTGTGATCTAAACTATACTTTTTGGAATGGATAGATATAAAAACGCCTGGTTATGTGAAAACCAGGTTACTAAGCAAAAAGTTGAGCATAATTACATCTTTATTATATATATATAAGGTATATAAACATTAGCAACAGTCATTCTGGTCTGAGATGCTTTCTGTGTTTTCTAAATTTTCTGAAAAAAACACACACAAGAATTCGCTTCAGCTGGAATGTGAAAGAGACAAGCATCAAAATGTTTGAGGCCAGCATCCAAACGACAGAGACAGAAGCATCTAACAAGAATGTTCAAGAAGATAGCACACAATGTCTCAACGTGCAATGGTGAACGTGTTTGAAACAAGTAAAAAACAAAGTTTCATCAAAGAAACAGAACGTCTCAGCAAACAAATAGGCGATATAAAAGAGAACCAAATGGAATTACAGGACTGAAAAATATAATGACTGAAATTTTAGAAAAACAAAGTGGACGGATGGGCTCCACAGTGGGATGGAGGAAACAAAGAAAAGAATCAATCGACTTGAAGACAGAATGATAGAAATAATGAGCAACACACTGAAATTAAAAAAAAAAAATTCAATAGACTCTTTTTTTTAAATATAATTTATTGATATTTTTTACAGAGAGGAAGGGAGAGAGATAGAGAGCTAGAAACGTCGATGAGAGAGAAACATCAACCAGCTGCCTCTTGCACACCCCCTACCGGGGATGTGCCCGCAACCAATGTACATGCCCTTGGCCGGAATCGAACCCGGGACCTTTCAGTCCGCAGACCAACGCTCTACCACTGAGCCAAACCGGTTTCGGCTCAAACAAAAGATTTAACATCCATGGCACCAGACTGCCAGGAGAGGAGAAAGAAGGCAGGCTTGGAAAAGCATTCCATTAAGTAATAGGTGAAAACTCCCCCAAATTTGGCAAAAGACTTAAACCTCAGACTCCAGAAGCTTAGCAGCAAGCCCAAAAACCAAAGAATAAGACCAAAGAAATCCTCAACAAACCTATAGGATACTGAGTAGTTCCGATCTCCTGGAGGGTCAGAGTCAGGCATGGAAGCTCTGCCGCAGGAGGAACAAGAGTACGACGCAAGCTCGCCACCGGAAGAGATGCAGAGGTGCCCCTGCAGAGGTGCCCCCGCCACCACCATGACTGACTGTGCCACACACCGCCTCTGCCAGGCCCCCCTCCCCTGCTGCCCCTGCAATGGCTCCTTTGCAGTGTCACCTTCCTCCTATTACCCTTTCAAGATCAACGTCTGCTTTGGGGGTGTCTCAGTGAAGGAGCCTAAGACATGACTCCCCACTCAGCTACGAGAGGGGGCTGAGAAAGCTGGCATGGAGGTCCTCCACGGGAGAATCAGGGCTCGGAAAGCAGAAACAAACCTAAGGAGATACGCAACCAAGATGGATGCCACAACCAAGGAATGCCTACTACCGAATGAATGATCCCCAGGGGCCCGCACCAGTGCTGTCCCCCAGCCTCCGCCTCCGGCCCAAGGCCTGGGCTCCCAAGCATCTCCTGGCGAGCTCGGCTGCTTTCCCAGCTTCCCCTGCATGCCTGCCCCGACCCTGACTCACTTCTCTCACAGGGGAACTCTTGGGTGGAATAAGTTACCAGTTAAAATGAACTCATTGCAAGCTTCACAGTATCTCACCCTCCAATCTTGCTTGAGTGAATGCTTATCTTCAGGTCGGGGTTGTTTTTGACTAGAAGTGAATCAAACTCGGGCACGGGACCAGCTATCTGTCAGGAGGAGCAAGTAGGGGTGGAACAGGCGAGTGCGCACACACACTCACTCACACATGACAGGGCTGTTCTTGCCGGCCTGGGAGAGAAAGACAAGCAACTTGTTTACACTCTGCCCCAAACGCACCATACACGGTCTCCCTGCCCACCCACCCCCCCCCACCCCCCAGGTTTAAGAAATCACAGGCACAGCACGTGGGCAGCTAGAATAGAATGGCTCTCCGCGTCATCCAAACTGCCCAAGTGCTCGCCCATCCAGGAGACACTCAGGACTTCCGGCGGAAGGGGGAGACGGGTGAGGGGACTGGTGGAAAGTGGCGTGGCTGGTGGCTAAGAGCTTTGGTGTCAGGCTGACCCGGGCTCACCTCCTCAAATCCTGCCCACTTCTCACTGTGTGCCTTTGAGCAGATTAATCTCTCCACATACAGTTTGCTCAACCATAAAAAAAAAAAAAAAAAAAAAAAAAAAAAAAAAAAAAACAGGATCAACAAGGCCTTTCCCTCCAAAATCTTAAGAGGATTAAAAGGAGACGTCAAGTTGTTTGGCACATAGTACGTTCTCAATAAATCACTGCTGCTCGTAATGTGATTAAGGCAGAGTTAGGTTGCTGTTGCAGTGGTTGTTTTTTTTAAGGAGAGACTATAAAGGGCAGGAAGACTGCTACTGTATTTTTCACCCCCTTGAAAGTGAGGGGACTGAATGAAATCCCTTTAAGGAAAAGGCCATCTCCCTTCCCAGCAATGTAAATCCCGGTGAAGAGTTGTTGCCATGGCCTACCACCAAGCCCTGGGGTGGGATGCTGTGCCCACTGTAGCCACATTCCCCAGGGCCAGAGCTGGGCTGGTGACTCTGGTTGACCCAGCCACCCAACCATAGCATTTGGGTCCAGCTCCGGATCCAAGGTTTGGGGACACAGGGGGGGTCCACCGAGGAGGAGGGTGTGGCCTGAGAACAAGGCAAGAAAGCATAGGAGCCTCGCCTCCTACAAGGGGAGCTCCCCTCGTTAGAGAAGGGGAGAGAAGGACCTGGGAGGCTTGCAATCCCAGCTGAGAAAGCAGGTCAGGGCCAAGTAAAACAGGAACCAAGTCCACGGAAACCTACAGGCTGAAAAGAGCAAGAGCCCTCTCAAGTTCACTGGGCAATTCCACACCCCGGGAGCAACTGTTCCCTCAAAAGCAAGCGAAAGAATGAGTCCTAGGGATCGATTCCCCCATGGAACGCCTCTGTGGCAGCTGCCAATCAGAAGCCAGGTCAGGAGACACAAAGACCCCACCAACATCTGCTTCCAGCAAATTCTGCCAAGTGACTCCCGGGTTTGACCCCATGGTTCAAATCCCAGCTCCACGGTGGCAAGCGATGTGACCTGAGGCAAGTTTCAGAGCTGATCTGTGCCAGTTTCCCATTGGCAAAAACGGGGAGAGTAAAAATCCCAGCCGTACAGGAGTGCTGTGAGGACCAATGAGAGATAAGGTCTATTGAGTTCTTGCAACAGTGTCCAGAACATAGTGAGCATGTAGGACACAGTGTTCAATGTTAGTCACAATTATTTGATTATCTATATATATAAGAGCCTAGGCAACCATACAACCAGTAGCGATGACCCACACTGACCACCAGGGGTCAGATGCTCAACACACAGGCATGGAAACATGGAACAGACTGATGAATCTCGGGGGGAGGGGGGAGGGCGGGAGATTTGTGCACCAGTGGGGTCCCTTAACCTGGCCTGTGGGGATCAGGCCGAAACCGGCAGTCTAGCATCCCCTGATGGGTCCCAGATTGCAAGAGGGTACAGGCCAGGCCGAGGGACCCCACCAGTGCACAAACCCATGCACCGGGCCTCTAGGTATCAATATTAGTATCTGTGTTGCTCTCCTCCCAATGTGGCTGTCAAGAAAACAGCCTAGGAAACCACCCTTTCTGACTATTGCAGGGCCTAGGAAAGTGGAAGGGGATCCATAAAGAAGTGAGTGTGACCCAGCTGGTGTGGCTCGGTGGTTGAGCATCAACCCATTAACCAAGAGTTCACCGGTTCAATTCCTGGTCAAGGCACATGTCCAGGTTGCAGGCTCAATCCCCAGTAGGGAGCATACAGTCAATAGTTCCTTCTCATCAATGTTTTCATCTCTATCCCTCTTCCTTCCTCTCTCTCTCTCTCTCTCTCTCTCTCTCTCTCTCTTAAAATATATATATATATATATATATATATATATATATATATATATATAAAGAAAAAAATATTTTTTAAAGAAGCCAGTGAACTGAAAACACATAGGTGACTTCAGTTCTCAGAGTCCATTCAGTAAAGCTAAGCAAAAAGGCCTAGCTCAGCCATGGGCAAACTACGGCCCACAATCCGGATCCGGCCCGTTCGGCTGTTCTACCCGGCCCGCGGAGCCGAAAGAGCGGAGGGTTCTCTTCCTCTCCCCTCCGCTCCTTCACCAGCAGCCCAAGATGAGAGTGCCAGCATGGTCAGGTTGCTTTTGTTCCTGCCCTCCGGTCCAGTTTAAGAACCCATTGTGGTCCTCGAGTCAAAAAGTTTGCCCACCCCTGGCCTAGCTCCTTCTTAGGCCAAGCAGGCAGTGGTTCCAAGTCCGGCTTAAACGCTCTGTGACTTTGGGCATGTTGCTTAACTTCTCTGATCCTCTGAATCCTCATTCCCAAAGCAGGGATAAAGTTCCACCACACCGCCTTTGCGAATGTATTCCTGTGGATAAAATGATGCAGAGGTGCACAGGAAGGAGGTTTTGCGTGGTGCCTAGCACCTGGTTGATCCCAGCAAAAATGGGTTTCTCTTCCCCTGTTCTCAGTAGGAAACTCCTCAGCTTCCGGCTTAAATATCACGGCTACGAATACAACCTCTAAGGTAATCAGAGAAGTCTTCCCCAGGCGCCCTGCCATCGTTTCTTCCTCGCATCTGAATTCTACACGACCTCTGGGAACACAGCGACAGCTAACCCACTACTGACCTCCCCGTGTGGGACGCCCGAGTCCAAAGTCCAGCTCCTTTGATGACTGGGTAACATCAGACACAGACCACACACACACACACACACACACACACACACACACACACACCCCTCTGGGCTTCAGTATCTTCATGTATACACGAGGGATAGCAATCTACAACAGCCAGTTTGGTGATTTAGTTCTGTGGGTTCAAGTATTAATTAATTATACAGATAGGGGCCGTGCGTTAGCACCTGCCACATAAATGTGGCTGCCCCACATTTTGCATTCACGGTGTCCTCTAACCCTCACAATGTCCAGCCTGAAACGAAGGCCCAGAGAGGTTAGGCCGCTAAACCAAAGCCACACAGGAGCTATTGCGAGCTGACACGGCGGTGGCCAGACTTGAGTGTGTGGTGAGCCATGTGGAGAAAGGGTTTGGCTGCCCTTTGTGGAGAGCCAGGCCAGGGGACCCCCAATGTGGGCTCAGAGCTCCGTCAGCAGCCCTCTCCCTGCCAGCAGCAAAGCAACCTCTGGCTCTCGGGGAGCCTCACACATGCCTCAGCGGGGTAGGGGGGGAGGGGGCGGGGCGGGTGGCCATCGCCCCGGGCGTCAGTGCCCACGGTTCATTTTCAGAAGCCGGGTGCGTGCCAGTTTCACAGGGAGATTGCTGGCAGGCCCACGGTCTCTGTTACTAGAGACTGGGTTGCCGGTGAAAGAGGCCCATTGTGCGTCCTCTCAATGAAGAATACCCCATTTAGAGAAAGAATTCAACTGGTTTTTCACGGAGAAAGAAGACAGCCCAGGTGGGGGGGAAAAAAGAGAGAACAATGCAGATCTTTCACTTGATTTTTTTACTTAACATCAAAGCTGGGTGGCCAACGGGGTTCAGGGCCACCCCGCACAGAGCCGGCTGAGGCCACACAGGTGTGAGCACAGGAACAGGGAGCTCCGGCCCAGGAGTCGGGACAGGACGCAGGGCCCAGGCCCAGCCCTGCGCTGGCCACCTCGGCCACCGTAAGCCCTGCCCTGCCCTGGCGCTGACTCAAGTGGCATGGGCTGGCTCAGGGCTCTGCCCGTGGGGGTCGGTGGAAGTACCTCCGTGCCCTGGACGGTCTCCCCTGAGCCAGTTCTGAGACCTGGCGGCGGCTCAGGGAAATCACCCGGAGCGTTTTCTTAGTCCCAGTGTCCGGGGATCGGATTGCACCGGTGTGGGGCACTGGGAAGTTTTCAGAGCTCCCTGGGTGATGCGAAGGCGCAGCTAAGACTGAGAACCAGTGAGCCCCCGGGGCAGAAACTGGCCCACCGCTGTATCCAGGCCGAGCTCAGGGCCCGCCGAACCCAGAACGCACGGTGGTGGCCCGCCGGTATCTGCGGAATGAATGGGCATTCGGGAGAAGCTGGCAGCGGCAGCTTTGTGTTATCACCCTTTCAGCTATTGGGATTCGGCACAAGGTTTCTTTCCTCTCTCTTCTTTTTATTTTTTTTAAATATATTTTATTGATATTTTACAGAGAGGAAGGGAGAGGGATAGAGAGCTAGAAACGTCGATGAGAGAGAAACATCGACCAGCTGCCTCCTGCACACCCGCTACCGGGGATGTGCCCACAACCAAGGCACATGCCCTTGACCGGAATCGAACCCGGGACCTTTCAGTCCGCAGACGGACGCTCTACCACTGAGCCAAACCGGTTTCGGCTCCTTTCTCTTCTTTTTATTTTAAGATCGTCCGCCTTCAACACTTTTTTGAAAACGCCACTGGACCATAAAATACCTGCGATTCTTTCTAGCTCCATAGCACAGTGATTCCAAGGCCGTAAATCCCTTCATGCCCTTTGAGAGCGATCATATTTTGGGGGATAAATGATCAGGGTGATTTGGTAAATGATCAAATTGATAATATGATTGATAAATGATCAAATGATTTGGGGGATAAATGATCCCGGGAAGGGCCCCTCTGCAGGCTGCTCTGCACCCCACCTGCTCCAGCCAAGCCCCTCGGTTCCCTGCAGCCCCCCCCACCCACTCCTGGCCTCTGGCGCTGCCTCCTACCTCACCCTGCCCCCGCCTGTCGACGCTCCCCGGGGTGCCAATCTGTGCCCCTGGCATGTAGGCTCATTTCCTGAGTGAAGGGAACCACGCCCTAGAGTTGGTTGGTAGGTGACCCCGAATCTAATCGGTGTCTCTCTAGCCTGCCCTTGCCTTCCAGACTCCAGACGCAGCGTCCCAGCGCCTAATGGGTATCTCCACCTCCACCTCCACCTCCCCGAGGCACCTCAAATTCAGCTGCCCCAGAAGTGAACCCGCTCCCTTCCCCACCCAGCCCTGCTCCTCCTCCTGGCATCCCTGTCTTGATGGACAGCATCCCATCCACCCAGTTGCCAAACCAGGAAACTGGAATCTTCTTCCACCGCTCCCTCCCGCTTGCCTCACACCCTTCCCCGGGAGGTTACCTCTAAAGCAGCCACTGGCTTCACCCCCGTCTTCCCTTCTAACGTCTGGACCCTGCACAGCACACAGCTACGTAAAAGCCAGATGGCAAGAGATGGCGAAGGGCAGGAGCTTGGACTTGAGCTCCCTCAGAAGATGCTCTTCATTGCTGCCTCCCCCTAAGAGCATATATCTAGATGCCCGTTTACCTGCCATGAGAAAACCGTCCCCACCTTCTGTAACTGAGGACTCTTCTTCAAATAAAACCCTAGCCAGTGATGGGCAAACTCATTCGTCAACAGAGCCAAATAGCAGCAACAGGACAACGATTGAAATTTCTATGGAGAGCCACATTTTTTAAACTTAAACTTCTTCTAATGCCACTCCTTCAACATAGATTTGCCCAGGCCGTGGTATTTTGTGGAAGAGACACACTCAGGGGGCCAAAGAGTCGCATGTGGCTCTCCAGCCGCAGTTTGCTGACCAAGGCCCTAGACCAGCTGTGGGCAAACTACGGCCCTCGGGCCGGATCCCGCCCGTTCGGCTGTTCTGTCTGGCCCTCGGAGCCGAAAGAGCGGAGGGTTCTCTTGCTCTCCCCTCCGCTCCTTCACCAGCAGCCCAAGATGAGAGTGCCAGCATGGTCAGGTGGCTTTTGTTCCGGCCCTCCAGTCCAGTGTAAGAACCCATTGTGGCCCTCGAGCCAAAAAGTTTGCCCACCCCTGCCCTAGACAGACGCCCGACCTACTGCGCAGAACATAGCGGACTGAGGATGGTGAGCGGAGAGAATGGAGGTGTCAGAATCAGTGTTGGAGAGGGTGCCGGGAACCCTGGTGTTCCAAGGAGAAGAGTTTGAAAAGCAGTGTCCTAAGATGGCGTTTCTTCACCGTTCTGTTGTTGGTTGACAAGACCCCTCTGTATCCAAACGCCGTCGTGAGATTGCAGGAATGTCTGCACACCAGCCACACAGCTTCTGCGCTGAGATGTCCTCACAGCATCTTAATGACCGAAGGCTCCCACGCTGTTTCCATGCGGCTGGAAAGCCAATAGGTTTCAGCCCTTTAACCTCACGGGAGCCTATTTGTTCCACTGACTTTTAGAGAGAGGGGATGGGAGGGAGGAGGAGGAGAGAGAGAGAGGGAGTGCTATCAATGTGAGAGCAACACATCAATGGGTTGCCGGAGAGCCAACCCTCCACCCTTGGGTCCTGGGGCTGATGCTCTAACCACTGAGCGAACTGGCCAGGGCTCAACACTTTGTTTTCTTAAACAGAGTATGCGAAGTCTTAACCTTTCCGTGACTCGGGGCATCCCCGAGAGGTGTCCGTTGGGCTGTATAGGAATGCCCTGTGCTGCTTAGAGCTATTTTCCCATACTCCAGACGAGCCCATACTTGAGTCCTGTGTGTTGGGCTTTTCCGGATCCCATCACTCTCAGAGTTCAGGGGTCACTTCCGCTTTGTGGTCTTCCCACAAACAGCCTCTTCCCCACCCCTCCTAGTCCGATCCTTTTTGCAGCTACGGATTTTGTAAACATCAAACTTGTCAGCACTGTGCCTGTGGAAGGAGCCTATGTCTAAAAAGAAATAGGAACCGAAATAGTAAAACGAAGGCCTTTTAGGTCAATGACTTTGCGACGTCTGTAGTGTGTTCTTAGGAGGTGTTTTCCCATTCTCTTCATTCATTTGATATTTACTAAGTACACATTATATACACAAAAAAAAAAGAGGTTGGATGCGGAGGACAAGAATGGATAAAGCATAGAGCCTGTCTTCAGGGACTTGCCAGTTTAGAAAGAGAGACCAGTAAACAGAAATAATGATACTGCCATGGTATGAGCCTTGCAACAATGATAGCTAGAAAGCATTTAAAAGGCACTTATCTCCGCCTTGGGGAGTGGCAGCAGTCAGGGAAGTCTTCCTGGAGGAGGCGGCCTGTGAGCTAATTCCTGAAGCATCTCTCAATAAGAGGCCCCCCTGTCCCACCACCAAAGCCAAAGAAGGTAGACCGGGGATGGGGCACACGGGCCACGTGCAAAGACAAGAAAAGACGAGAAAGCTCAATGAGTTTTGAGAAGTCCAAACAGCTCAGCCAAGCTGAAGCATGTGTGCGTTTGCAGAAAGAAGCAGGGAAGACAGCTGAATGGAATCAGGAGGCTCGGGAGTAAATTGCTCATATATTTTAAATGCTTGAAGGGAAGATGACGCAAAGTTTTAAGGGCACATTAATAACTCAATTTATCACACCCATATGTATTCAATGAGCCAAGTCAGCTTGCTGCAGGGGGAAAAAAAAACACACACCCTAGCTACCATTGAGCAATTCCCCTTCGCCGGGCACTGCGATAGCACCTCACACGTGTAATCTCATCGCATCGTCCCAACAGCCCCGTGAGGTGGGAACCAACGTCACGTCTATAAATGAGGAGATGGAGGCAAGCAGAGGTTCGGTATCTTTCCAGGGACCCAGAGTAAGAAAGCGCAGTCTGCCTGCACTGATGCAGCATCGGTAGCTCACTGTCCTTGGAATCGAAGCAGGTGAGCTAGTGAGGTCCAGGACTGAGAGTGTGGGAAGGAAAGGAGACGGGAGAAGGAGAGAGAATGGGGAAAGAATGAGCCAGAGCGTGAGTGGGAGTGAGCAAGAAAGAGACGTGCAGGGGTGGACTTGGAGGAGGAAAGAGGAAGTCCCGGCCGTGGTTTCCTGTGGGAGGCCCTCTGAGCTCAGGTCTAGGGCTGGGGGCTCCACCCAGAGACCCCGTGGCCCAAGCCAAGGGAGGGTGGACAAAGGCTGGATTCCCATGGGTGAGGCCCAAGGGTCCCAGCCACACAGGTGGGGAAAGAGCTGGCCAGCTGTGCAGTGGGCATGGGGCCGAAGCACGGACAAGACTTCCACCTCCACAACCTGGAGACATCAGAGCGGGTGGGACCAGAGTCGTCTGAGCTGGGAGAGCTACGGAGAGCAGCTGGTCCAGCCCCTTCCTTGTGCAGCTGATGAAGCTGAGGCGGAGTGATTCTTTCACAGGTGCTCAACATTAGTGTGTGATTTTTCTCTCTTTACCTAAAATTACCCACCCGGTAAGGCAAGAGGCAGGACTAAATCTGGTCTCCTGATGTCCTGGAATGCAAACGTTTGTCCCTATCCCTGTGTTTCTTTTTCTTTTTTTTTCTATTTTTAATATATTTTATTGATATTTCACAGAGAGGAAGGGAGAGAGACAGAGAGATAGAAACGTCGATGAGAGAGAAACATCGACCAGCCGCCTCCTGCACACCCTCCACCGGGGATGTGCCCGCAACCAATGTACATGCCCTTGACCGGAATCGAACCTGGAACCTTTCAGTCCGCAGACGACGCTCTACCACTGAGCCAAACCGGCTTCGGCATATCCCTGCGTTTCTACGGGATCCATTGCTCAGCCTCGGTCTGGAGACTAGAAGTCTAGAGCCGTGGTCGGCAAACTGCAGCTCACTAGCCACATGAGCTCTTTGGGCCCTTGAGTGTGACTCTTCCACAAAATACCACGGCCTGGGCGAGTCTATTTTGAAGAAGTGGCGTTAGAAGAAGTTTAAGTTAAAGTTTAAAAAATTTGGCTCTCAAAAGAAATTTAGGCCAAAACCAGTTTGGCTCAGTGGATAGAGCCTCAGCCTATGGACTGAAAGGTCCCGGGTTCGATTCCGGTCCAGGGCATGTACCTCAGTTGCGGACATATCCCCGGTGGGGGGTGTGCAAGAGGCAGCTGATTGATGATTCTCTCTCATCGATGTTTCTAGCTCTCTATCCCTCTCTCTTCCTCTCTGTAAAAAATCAATAAAATATATATTTTTTTTTAAAAGAAAAGAAAAGAAATTTCGATCGTTGTACTGTTGACATTGGGCTCTGTGGACTAAGGAGTTTGCTGACCTAGACTCTAGGGTGCTGGGATGAAGAGAGAAAGGGCTGGGGCTTCCAGGGCAGGAGTGAAGGGTTAGCAGGAGCTATGAGTGGAGTAAACGTTGGCCCAGCCCCTGAGGAACGAGCATTTGCTTCTGGGTTGCATTGGTGAAATGGAAGAGGATCCTCCATGTTCTTGCTCGCTCTCTTCTTGAATGAAAGGCTGTCACTGACAAAGCAAAGAGAAGGAAGACTTCTGGGGATTGGGGTGAAATAAGTGGGGAAATAAGGCTGGGAGCCAGAGGAAAATGTTTTGTAAAGAAAGTTCACAATATGTGGCCAATGAAGGAAGAGCTAGCAGTGTGTCCTGCCAACAGGCTGTGTACACATAACGGGGACTCCGATGACTTCAGGAGTGTCTTCTAGTACTGGATCACTGGCTGTTGGAATCTGGTTGACTGAAATGCACACAGTAGCCGAAACTGGTTTGGCTCAGTGGATAGAGCGTCGGCCTGCGGACTGAAAGGTCCCAGGTTCGATTCCGGTCAAGGGTGTGTACCTCGGTTGTGGGCACATCCCCAATAGGGGGTGTGCAAGAGGCAACTGATCAATGATTCTCTCTCATCGTTGTTTCTAACTCTCTATCCCTCTCTCTTCCTCTCTGTAAAAAAATCAATAAAATATATATATTTTTTAAAAAAAAGAAAAGAAAAGAAATGCACACAGTCCCCTCATTGTGCCCTGCTTCCTGTTCCAGCCAGGGACCGCAGGACTTCGAGGGTACGCTCTGATCCCATCAGCACTTGACGAAAACCATTTCTAAAATATTTTGACTGTCTCCCTCGTTTACAAAATACTGTGCAGTTCCGTTTGGCTAGGTTATCAGAAATAAATGCTATGCTATTTAATGAGCGCCGTGCAGATGTATAAGAATCCACTAAAGGTCAAGGGGCAAGCAAAATTTAAGGGGCAAAGTTCTGTTTACAGGATTGTACTCTAAGGTCGGCTGCATATAAACAATGCTCCTCCGTGCAGAGTCAAGCTAAGGGTTCTATGTTGTGAACATAATCCCCACAGAACCAATAAATAATAAATGTATATGAACATGCATATAAATTTCTTTTCAGAGCCTTCAAGGGCATTTGTTGAGAGCAGCCTCCTTGTATGAAAAGGATACTGAGCCCTAGCTGGTTTGGCTTATGGATAGAGCATTGGCCTGTGGACTAAAGAGTCCCAGGTTCGATTCCAGTCAAAGGCATCTATCTACCTTGGTTGCAGGCACACAACCTGTGGGGGGTGTGCAGGAGGCAGCTGATCGATGTTTCTCTCTCATCAATGTTTCTAACTCTCTCTCTCTCCCTTCCTCTCTGTAAAAAAAAAAAAATCAATAAAATATATTTTTAAAAAGAAAGAAAAGGATACTAAACTTTTGTCCATCATTGGCAGTTGTCAGAGCTGGTGGTCTTTACTGGGCAGACTGGAATGACCGCATGGCCACGGGCAGCGATATTCATCCCACGAGGTTGTGACTCTCTATCCAGTATAGTCACACGTCTGGTCTCAGTGGGCGGCGTGTTATCTGTGTTGGCAAGTTCAGCAACGATGCCATTTCGTTCATGCAGCTCATCCCCCAGTTTCCTGTCCCATGTGCTGTTGGTGAATTAAGATGGAATAACGGACACTGAGGCTTTCGTCCTCTTCTGGAATGTGTTCATGCTGTTGTTGATGGCTTTCATCAAAACCCACGTCTCTGGTCTCCCCTGGCTCCAGAAAAGCCAACGATTGTGTGTGCCATGCGTGGCGCCTCCAGTCGTCCCGCTGGACCTGATCTCTCTCACCCATCTTTATCTGCTCACGCCAGTCTCCTACCCGAGGGCCTGCACCCCCGCCAGAGGACTATGGGACACCGCACAACCCAGCAGGCCCGATGTCAACGTCTGCCTTGGCTTACAAATCCTGCCCAGGACACGCTCCCGCCATCCATTTTTGGTTTTATTTCTCCACAGAAGCAACTTAAGATTTCCTCTAGCTTCCTGTATCTCATGACCACCTTTTTAAAAAAAGAAAAAAACTCTGATTGCATGGGGATGGGACCAATGGGAAAGCTCCATCCCCTTTAGCCCGCCCTAGGGGAGTGGTTTGCAATCCCGGCTGCCTGTGAGAGTCAGCTGGGACCTATGAATCCACATAGGAATGAATGAATCCATGTACTACGGTGAGCCACAGACTGTAGATTCTGGATCCCAAACTTCAGCCCAGTTCATAAAGAGTCAAGTCCCTTGCTTGTCCCTGTTTTTGTAAAAAAAAATTAATAAATGAGCAATATACCTCTAATCCTTGCGGTTTCCTTTCTTACCAGAGAGCATTGTCTCAAGCCATACACTGCACCCGTAAGCTTCCCAAGAGCAGCCACGAAGGTATTGTTTTCAGGCTTGGCATTCCCCCTAAGGTAAAGCAAACACCTCCTGTCTGCAGAGTTGGAACAGGGCAGAATCAACGCTAGTGAGGAAGTGGGTATCTAGAGCGCTAATCCATCGTTCAGCCCAAACTGCAAACTGTTTCCCTGGCCTTGCTCCCGATTCCCAGGACATGACCGTGGGAGCCGTCACTTACACACAGTGGACACTGAGTGGACAGACAGTGGCTCTTGTGGAGTGACTAAAGAAAAACGATGAACAAAAGGTGCAATGGGTCCCAGCAAGGTCTGGATGCCGCCTCAGCATGCCAAGATGTTAACAACAGCTGTTGCTGAGTTCCTGGGTCCCTTTCTTTAATTATCACAGCAGTGTGCAGCCGGAGGGCTCATCATTATCTCCATTACACCGATAAGAGAAGTGAGGGTGACCAGTTAAGCTGCATGCCTGAGGTCACACAGCTGCCGAGGGCTGGGGCAGGTTTCCAGGGCTGGCCCCTTCTCCCCAGAACGTAGCTGCCCTGCTCTCCGGAGACAAGAGGAGGCAAGTTACTGAGCCTGCATTGACTGGATCCCTTAGGATTCCAACACGTCCCACTGGGCAGTGTTTGGAGGCTATTGCTTCCTTTTCTTTTTTAAAATATATTTCATTGAATTTTTTTTTTTTTTTTTACAGAGAGGAAGGGAGAGGAATAGAGAGTTAGAAACATCCATGAGAGAGAAACATGGATCAGCTGCCTCCTGCACACCCCCTACTGGGGATGTGCCCGCAACCAAGGTACATGCCCCTGACCAGAATCAAACCTGGGACCCTTCAGTCTACAGGCCAGTTCTCTATCCACTGAGCCACACCGGTTAGGGCTAGAAGCTATTTCTAAAAGTGGGAGTTCAAGAAGCTCCTTCTACATCCTGGAGCATCCCACCCAATCCTTAAGGAGAGCCGTGCCACAAATTCATTAAATAAAAAGTGTGTATCATGAGTCCCAACGGCTCCAAGGCTGTAAAATGTCAAGGGCTGAGGGAAGGGGTCAAGTCAGGGACGCAACCCCAGGTAAGGTGGCATTTGACAGCGGTAGAGGACGAACCAGGTTCCGAGAGGACCAGCACGTCGGAAAGAACACACCCCTTCCAGAGAACTGTCCCCAAGGATGAACGCGATCCTTCTGGCAACTCCTCCCTGCTGTGAAGACCCAGGGGCCATGGCTAAAAGTTCTAAGAATAATCAGCACAGAACCAGATCTCTGAAGGAATGCTCAAGTAGGCACATCCCTAGCGTGATAGGAAAGAGCCTGGGGCTGGCTGCCATGGAAACACGAATTTTTGCTCCAGCCAAGAACCCAAGGGCCAGGAGTGAGTGTGCTCAGGTGCACGGATCAGAGACGGCTACTCCTCTGCCCTCGCACTTTGGGGGATTCTATCAGAGGACCTCTCTCCAGAGGTTCAGCTTTCACAGGATGCTTTAATCGCTCCATATTAGCACTGAGTCCTGACTTATTCATTCATGTGTAACGTACAGTGTCTCACACACCTCCTGTGACAGTCCCAGGCAAGCGTGGGGCTGTGTGTGAGATGAGTCGCTCCGGAGCTCCAAGGAGTTCCCCCGAGTTAAGCCAGTTCACAGCAAGGCACACTGGAAACAGGTGCACCGTGTTTATCCCCGAGTCAGGGCAGCCTGGGAAATGTCAGAGGTCATGGGGGAAAAGAGGGTTGAACACCCGATGAGGGTGCCCAGGGCATCAAAGGGCTGGCATTTTGGATGTGCTCATTAACAGGAATTGAGGACCCTACCTGGTTTGGCTCAGTGGATAGAGCGTTGGCTTGCGAACTCAAGGGTCCCAGGTTCGATTCCAGTAAAGGGCATGTACGTTGGTTTCGGGCACATGCCCTTAAGGGAGTGTGCAGGAGGCAGCTGATTGATGTTTCTAACTCTCTTTCCCTCTCCCTTTCTTTCTGTAAAAAAAAAAAAATCAATAAAATATATTTTTTTAAAAACTAATTGAGGGATCAGGCTCCTCTAGCATATTCTTATGGGAGATATACTGGATGTTTTTATAGACATAAACAGTTTTCAAAGACAAGGTCTATAGATTCTGTGCTGCCAACAGTATTGTCCACTCTATGGGCCATGACTCTTCCGATGCAGGTGAGAGAAATCCAACTGAAACTAGCTTGAAACAAGGAAAGGAAGGAAGAGAGACTGTTCATGGAACTGAAAGCTCACAGAGATTCAGGCATTGCTGGATCCAGCGGCTCCCATAGTTCTGAGGATTTGTTCTCTCTCTGTGTGAGTACCACTCTTGAACCGTTTCCGGCCATGTGACGGACCCTCCGTAGCTCCAAGCTGACACACCCGGGAGAAAGAAGTGCTTTTCCATTGCTCCAACAAAGATCATGAGGCTGCGTCTTTCCACCGCCTGTTGGCTCATTTCCAAAAGCAAACCATTCCCAAAAGTCTCGTGGTGTCATTTCTACCTCAGCCTCGGTCCCGCCCAGACTCAAGGGGTGGAAAATGCCTAAGTTCCATCGTAAGACGAGCATGTGAGCTTGGATATCTCAGTGAGCCATCTCTGGAAAATATGGCCCACAAGTTACCGGCTTGCACATTCCAGCTGGAGAAGCCCTGCGCAACGCCAGCGCTGGGCTCTCTGTGCGTTTGGTGCTTTGCTTCTCAACGTTTTTAATATGGCCACCCAGCAAAAAAAACCAACCCCTCATTAATAGCATACGCACAGCAAGTATGGAAACATGGCCTATTTTCTCTGAAATGTGCTCTTTCCCCTCATCTGCTTCTCCCCAAAGGCCTGGGAGCACAGCATCTCTTTTATGTACCTTTTTTTTTAATTTTTATTTTTTTCATTAGAGTTGACATATGATATTATATGACTTTCAGGTTTGCAACATAATGATTAGACCTTACAAAGCGATCGCACTCTAAGTCTAGTGCGCATCTGACACCATACACGGTGACTACAAGGTTGCTGGGTAAATTCCCCACGGGGGGTCGCGTAGCATCTTTGATGGTTGAAATGCAGCCACAAGATATTCATTTCCTCTGGCCTCCTGGCAGGAAATCGATAAATATAAATCTAACTCTACCACGTAGTAGACACCACGTGTTCCCACACAGTCTCGTTACTGAGTAATAAATGTTTGAAACTGTCCAGTTCTTCTAATGGACCATGTACATTCCCCAGTCCCCTTTACATGAGAAGGCTTACTATATAGTAAATTATTAGCAAGAGACGTGCAGGGGTCATCTGTCTTCTGCACAGGAGTATTGGCACATGGTTGGGTGAAGGTCAACAGAGTGAAATCTGAACCCGAGAGCTTTGCGGGATCCCTCTGGATGGGGAAAGCAGCTCCATCATCAGGGAGAGGGCTGTGTCCAGAGGACTTGAAATCAAGTTTCAGCAGAAATGCAAAAAAAAAAAGAAAAGAAAAAGAAAGAGCTAGCTCTTTGGTGCTTCAAAAGAAAGGGGATTGCCCTGGCCAGCTTGGCTCAGTGGATGGAGCATCGGCCTGCGGACTCCAGGGTCCCAGGTTTGATTCTGGTCAAGGGCATGTACCTTGGTTGCAGGCACGTCCCCAATAGGGGGTGTGCAGGAAGCAACTGATCCATGTTTCTAACTCTCTATTCGTCTCCCTTCCTCTCTATAAAAAAAAAATCAATAAAACATTATTTAAAAGGAAAGGAAAAAAGAAAGGGGATGCCTCTCCACAGCTATCCCAATGGGTCTCCCAACATGGACCCCTGGAATTCTCCATTTAATTTGAGGAGCAAGAGTTCTGACTTCTTAAAACCTCTGAAATGCTTTATAGGACTAGCCTTATTCCCCACAGAGGATTTTGCCCACAAGAGAAGGACCCGGATATCTGTCACAGCATGATGAAAACGTGAGGGAGGGTCACAGAGAGCAGCTGGCCCTGGTGGGACATGGCAGGGGAAGTCCCCCAGCCTGCTGTGGTCCTCGGGGCTGTGGTGCACATCTCCATCTATACACAACCATCACCGCCACGGGACTGTTCTCAGCCAGAGCAGCGTGCCCTTGAGGGAAGGCAGGCATCAGAGGAAACAACCAGGCAGGCCTCTGATAGACGCATGTGATCAAGTCCAACGCAAATCAGTGTAAGAACTGGGCTGGTTTCCGTAACTTCAAGGTCCATGGGCCCTGGATTCAGGAGTGCTATTTCCTGGGGCTCAAACACTCGGTATCTTCAGATGTCTGTCTGTCTGTCTCTCTCTCTCTCTCTCTCTCTCTCTCTCTTACTCTCGTTCTCTCACTTTCCAACTCAGACTTACTTCTCTCACATTAGCCTCCTTCCCTGATCCTGAAGATGTTTTTCTCCACCAGGTCAAGAAAAATGGCCCGAGAAGCTCCAGGTTCATCCCCCCACCACCACCATCACCACCTTCCTCAGGACCATCCCCATCCCTCCTGAGAACTCTGATCACCCCGTTTGGGACCTGTGTCCCCTCTGGCATCATCGCAAGGACCAGGAGCTGGACACCTGTGGCTGGCCAGGCTGGGACAGGGCAGAGCCGTGACTGGAACAGGAGGGGTGACTTTACTAAAGGGAAACGGAGTGGCTATTACCAAAAGAAGAGAAAAGGCGGAGAAACCAAGATGGTGGCATAAGTAAACACCTAAACTGCTGCCTCGCACAACAATATCAAAACTACAGCTAAAAGACAAAGTGGACACCATCTCTCACCTGTCAGAATGGCTATCATCAACAAATCAACAAACGACAAGTGCTGGAGAGGTTGTGGAGAAAAAGGAACCCTGTGCACTGCTGGTGGGAATGCAGACTGGTGCAGCCACTGTGGAGAACAGTATGGAGTTTCCTCAAAAAACTGAAAATGGAACTCCCATTTGACCCAGTAATCCCACTACCTGTAATATATCCTAAGAAACTAGAAACACCAATCAGAAAGGATATATGCACCCCTATATTCATAGCGGCACAATTTACAATAGCTAGGATTTGGAAACAGCCTAGGTGCCCGTCAGCAGATGACTGAATCAGAAAACTATGGTACATCTACACAATGGAATACTATGCTGCCATAAAAAGGAAGGAATTCTTACCATTTGCAGCAACTTGATAGAACTGGAGAGCATTATGCTAAGTGAAATAAGCCAGTCAATGAAAGAAAAATTCCCCATAATCTCACTCATTTGTGGATAATAAAGAATATTAAAAACTGATGAACAAAAAGATAGATACAGAGGCAGTAAAGCATCAAACAGACTGTCGAATTGCAGCGGGAAGGTTAGGGAGAGGTGGGGGAGATAAGAGATCAACTGAAGGAATTGTATACGTGCATAGAAGCATAACTGATGGATGCAAAACACTGGGGGGTGAGGGCATGTATGGGAGTGAGATGGGGGTGGGGGCAATGGTAAGATAGGTACACATATAATACCCTAATTTAAAAAATGTAAAAAGAAATTAAAAAGAAGAGAAAAGGAATGCTGGGTGGGCAAACACACACACACACACAGACACACCAGAAATCCCCCACAGTACCCACTGGCTACTACTATGCAGCGAGAACTTTGCTAAGCATTTTGCTTCTATCATCTCATCTCATCTCATCTCATCTTCATGCCTGCATGAGATAAGCACTTGTTGCCCTCCTGCCTTCGTTGCTAGGGTTGCCATAACAAAGTACCACAAACAAGATGACTTAAACCACAGCAATGTGTTATCTCGGCTCTGGGGCTAGGAATCTGCGATCTCCATGTTGATGGGATGAGTCCGTCTGAAGGCTTCGAGGGAACATCTGTCCCGTGACTCTTCTTCACCCCCCGGGGAGCCCCCAGCACTCCTTGGTTTGCACCTAGCACTTTTCTTCTGTCTTCACACTGTCTTCCTGCCGTAGGCGTCTGCCTCTCTGCCCAAACTTTCCCTTTTATAAAGACATAGGATGAAGACCCGCCTTCATAAGCCTCATCTTAACTTGATAAAAAATAAGGCTACGTTCACAGGTCCTAGGGGTCAAGATTTTCAACGTCTTTTGGGGGAACATAGTTCAGCCCATGACACCCGCCATCTTTATTACACAAGGAAACGGAGCCTAACCGGATTGACATAACCTGTCACACACCCCAAGCAGATCCTCACTCCATCTCCATCCTTGTCCTTTTCCAGAATAACTGCTCTTCACTGCTCACCTTGTGATCACTGAGCCAGGGATTTGTGTGTGATTTTGTTCCACCCTTCTAGACTGGGAGTTCCTGAAAAGCAGGGATTTATCACATTTATTTCTGTTTTCCCAACTCATTTAGCAAGGGGCTCCATCACTACCTCCCAGATGAACACCAAGGTAGGGGCAAATGCGGACCACTATTCTCCGTGGGTTATTTCACTTTGAACCAGATACGGCTGATGGTTGAAGAGTTCATAAGAAAAGGAAGCTTTTCATTGGCCGCTCTGGCTTCATTCACTCAACAAATGTTTAATGAGTCCCTCCGATGAGTGAGCGCAGTGCCAGACACTGAGGAAACAGATAAATCAGAGCCCACACCCTCTGAAAGCTTCGAACCTGGTAGACAAGACAGATGGGTCCATAAATCTTTGTATCGCAGTGTCTCCGAGGGAAAGCTGTCCCGGTGTCAGGAGTTCTTAGAAACGTAATGAAGGCAGCAAGCTAGGACTCGCACAACTTCTAAGAAGTTGCAGAAGAGAACCGATGAGCCAGGGGCCATCTTAAAGTCCTAAACTTGAGCCTAAGACAGTCGTGGGCTAAAGCTACGGCCCAAGGGCCGGATCCGGCCCCTCCGGCTGTTCTATCTGGCCCGCGGAGCCGAAAGAGCAAAGGGTTCTCTTCCTCTCCCCTCTGCTCCTTCACCAGCAGCCCAAGATGAGAGTGCCAGCATGGTCAGGTTGCTTTTGTTTTGGCCCTCCGGTCCAGTGTAAGAGCCCATTGTGGCCCTCGAGTCAAAAAGTTTGCCCACCCCTGGCTGAGAGAACAGCATAAGCACTCGGCCCCCTCCTGCGGCAGCAGAGAGGCAGCCAGAAAGGAGACTGTGGGAGGAGCTCCGCCCTGCCACTTGGTCAAAGCCAGGAAGCCATAAACAAACCTCACCTGGGCTCCAAGTCCAGGCAGACCTGGGTTCAAATCCAGCCTCTGCTACTCATTCGCTGGGCACAGTTAAGCAACACTCTTAACTCCCAAGTCTTCATTTGGTTTTCTGTAACATGGAGGGATGATAACAAATGGACCAGGTCGTTATGTGGATGAAGATGCAAAGTACGTCCTATTACAGTGGCCGAGTCTCCGTGAATGTAATGAGAGCAGATTCTGGACTCTCCGGACCTGGGTTTGAATTCTAAGTCTGCTCTGAGGCCGCTTTGGGGAGCTACCAGACCTTGTTAGTTCTCAGTTCCTGCCTCTGTAAGACAGGGAAATCATCACCTACCTCCTAGAGCTGTGTGACACTCATGACATGGGTACTACAGGGCTTGGCACAGTCCCTTACATGCAATGTGAGCCGTTGCTCTATTCTTCCTGTCTGCACTGCTCTATGACTCTGGTTTTTTTGTGTGTGTGTGTTTTCCCACCATCTTGTCCAGGATTGCTAGAAGAGCTCTTTTTTTTTTTTACATAAAATTTATCATTTTACCCATTTTTAGATGTGCAGTTAGTTCAGTGGCATTGGGCATATTCACGATGTTGGGTAACTCTCACCATGTCCATCCCCAGACATTTTCACCTTTGCAAGCTAATCCTGTGCATCCGTTCGTTGAGTTCTGATTTAATAGGAGAACTCCTCGTTCCACCTCCCCTGCAGTCCTGGCAACCGCCATTCCGCTTTCTCTCCGTGTGACTGCGCCGCTCTAGGCACCTCCTGTCCGTAGAATCATATACCCTAGTGGTCCTTCTGTGGCTTATCTCCCTCAGACGAACGCGTTCAAGGTTAGTCTTCGTGTTTCACGATTGTGGCGCGTATCAGAATCTTACTCCCCGAAGGTTTCTTCTCAAGGTCAAGTCCACGTGTCGGTCCTGCCTCCATCGGAGGCCACGCTCCACCGAAACGGAAGCGTGGGAACACAACCATGCACGTGACAGTGACTACCTCAAAGAAAACGCAAAATGCCCCTTTTTTATTATTATTATTGCAAACGTAATGCCTGTTCTTTCCTGTAGGGCCTTTGGTGAAAGCTACAAATCCATCTCACCCCCTGCCCCTGGGAGGAGGGGTGTATTTCATGCAGAAAAAATGGCCCTTGTTAACCTTTCCACCCCACGGGCGGGGCTGAAGCAATGGCAGCCACTCGCCAATGTTTACCCCAAGCGACACCACTGTGCAGCCTCACATCTGCCCCTGCCCCATCCCCTGTCTCCCTCGGGACGCAAAGTTGGAAACACCCTCCTGCCCTTCTGAGTTGGCTCACCAAGCTTTCCTAAATCCTCTCCATTCAAAAAAGTTAAAAATTGTTGCTGTGGGTGTGGGAGCTGCTCCCTTGTGCGAAGAGGCGTGGCCCGAGAGTCCTGCCAGTCTCCGGTTCCCTCCTGGGCCCCGGGGGGCAGCAATGGGAAACGGGAGACCACAAACTTCAAACACACGGAAGTCAGTTACATAAATTACAGCGCATGCATAAGGCAGCCTGGGATGGCGGCCATGGGCAACATGCTGAAGAACAAGACATTCAGAACAGTCCCGGTGTGTGTGTGTGTGTGTGTGTGTGTGTGTGTGTGTGTGTGTAACTATAGAATAACTTTACTGCGGTCTTACCATGTCTTGTCTTCTTTTGGGGGTTTGTCTGCATTTTCTACACATGCAAAAAAATACATGTTACTTTGTATGTTTGATTCCTAGAGCTGCCGGAACAAATTACCACAAGCTGGATGGCTTACATCAGAAACGTATTCTCTCTCGGTCTGGAGGCCCCAAGTCTGAAATCAAGGCCGTCAGCGGGGCCGCGCTCCCTTCCTCGCCCCTTCCCGCTTCGGGTGGCTTCCAGCCTTGCTCGGCTGGAGTCCAGGACGCTGCCCGCATGTCCTTCTCCTCTGTGCGTCTGCCTCTGGGAGTCTGTCTCTAAGGGCCCTGCCTCTCCCTTGTCAGGACATCTGTGGCTGCGTTTAGGGCCCGCCCGCCCAGCTAATCCAGGAGAAGCTCTGCCTCTCGAGCCCCCTAACGTAATCACATCACATCGTATTCACTGCCAACCACATCCTATAACAGGCCCAGCTTTGGGGGCTTTCGGCATAGACATATCTTTTGGGGGGCTACCTTTGGGCCCATCCCACTTTATCATCAACCAAAACAAGTGTTTTGTTTTCCTTTTAGATATTCACTTCTTTGTGTGTTAGTGTTACCCAGAGCCTAGTGCCCTCATGGTACACACCAAGTATTTGCTGAGGGAACAAGCCAACTACCCAGAGCAGATGGTGTGTTCAGGATGAGAAACTGTAGGTGACTTCTTTCCTTTTTTGTTGTTGTTGATTTTTTGTTACTACAGTTTTCAGATGCTATTTTCTTCTTTTTTAGCCAAACTCTTAAGAGTCGTCCTTCTAAAGCTAGGGCAATGGTTGGCAAACTCATTATTAGTCCACAGAGCCAAATATCAACAGTACAATGATTGAAATTTCTTTTGAGAGCCAAATTTTTTAAACTTAAACTTCTTCTAACGCCCAGTTCTTCAAAATAGACCGTGGTGCTTTGTGAAAGAGCCACACTCAGAGGGCCAAAGGGCCGCATGTGGCTCACGAGCTGCAGTTTGCCAACCACAGAGCTAAGGAGCTAAAATCTTCCTGTGGCCCAAAATTGTAGAACAGAAGCGGGGAGTCAGGTTTCGTGGTTTGTAGAAGCTCCACTCCTCTTGGTCTCCTTCACGGCACTTTCTATTCTGCAGCCATCCCGGGGCAATGGGAACCAGGGATGACATTTTACGAGAGGCTCTTTCTGATCACTCGCCCTGCTCCCTTCCGGCACGGGGGATGTTGGTGGGAACCACAGCAGAGGTTGGGCACCGAAAGGTGAAATTTACCACCTAAGAATTCCTTCCATCCTACACACTACTTAATGTCGTTTGAGTTCATAGCTTTGAACCTCTGCAAGGTCTAGCTCAGGAATAGCAAATAGATGTGCCTGTGCTCTTCCCCTCCCCCTCACACACACCTCTACCCACATACACACAGAAGGCATTGCTAAGAAAGCATGGCCCCTCACCGAAGCCAGTTTGGCTCAGTGGTAGAGCGTCGGTCTGCAGACTGAGGGGTCCCAGGTTCAATTCCGGTCGGGGGCATGTACCTTGGTTGCGGGCACATTCCCCAGTGGGGGGGGGGGTGCAGGAGGCAGCTGGTCGATGTTTCTCTGTCATCGACATTTCTAGCTCTCTATCTCTCTCCCTTCCTCTCTGTATAATATCAATAAAATATATTTTAAAAATCAGTTAAAAAAAAAAAAAGAAAGCATGCCCTTTATACATAACATCAGAGTCCCAAACACAGCTCTTCGTCAGCCACACTTGTCCGTTTAATTTGGCATGTGAGATAAAAAGCCATTTTTCCAGTCCTTACCTCGCCCGTGTTAGAGAATCTATCTTCATCATCAGCAAACATATATTAAGCTCATAATGTGCACAAGGGTTTACAGTCTCGGTGTGGATTCAGGAAAGGTACAGTAAGCAGTTTCCTGGCACTGCCAGGTAGCCGGTGCTAAGGGCTGAGCACATGATGGGTTAATGCAGTGGTCGGCAAACTGATTAGTCAACATCAACAGGACAACAGATTGAAACGTCTTCTGAGAGCCACATTTTTTAAACTTAAACTTCTTCTATTGCCGCTTCCTCAACATAGACTCGCCCAGGCCGTGGTATTTTGTGGGAGAGCCACACTCGAGGGGCCAAAGAGCCGCATGTGGCTCGCGAGCTGTGGTTTGCCGACCACGGGGTTAACGTGTTGGAGGAACATAGATGTCAGTGAAGAAGCCGATGGTCCTGGGAAGGCTGCTGCAGGAAATCAGACCCCAGGGAAACACTGAAGGGAAAGTAGGATGCATGTAAGTGGAGAAAAACGGAGACAACAATTCAAACTTAAAGGAGAATATGATCTAAAGACTGGGGACACTTAGGAATGCATGGGCTGTCTTCGGGGGAACAGAGGTCAAGTCAATTTAGCTAATGCCAAGGCCATTCCTTTCTGAGAGGCCTTTCCGGACCCACCTCTGGATCTGGGAAGAGGGGCTGGCCCACAGGGTGCCTCTGTGTAAATTACACCAAGGGTCCCCGCTGGGTGGGCATAGATGGTCAGGCAGACCTCCCCCTAGTGCTACCTGGGTAATGGCATCTTCACGGGAAGTGTGGGCCCTTCCAGGAAACGCAGCTTGGAAGGCGGACTCTGGCTGGATGTCCACCGTGTCCCCCTTGCTGTGCCCTGGGGTTCGCCATCAAGCTGTGGATTCGGGAACGACACCAAGAGGAGCAAGGTAACATCTGGCCCAGGTTCCTTGTGAAGTGAGCAACCTGCACAGCCCTTAGTTGATGTCCTGGAGATAGTCCACAAGCAAAGAAATATACACTGTGTGGCCAGAGTATGATCATCTCCAAATGCATAATATAATAATCTGGCCACTCAGTGTGTGTGTGTGTGTGTGTGTGTGTGTGTGTGTGTGTGTATTTCAGTGCATGAATTAGTGCATGGGTGGGGTCCCGCCAGCCTGGCCACCGGGAGGGGACATGGGCGGTTGGCCAGCCTGCCTGCTGGTCGAACTAGTAAGGAGACAATTTGCATCGATTTGCATATGAGCCTTTTATCATATAGGATATACACTGAGTGGCCAGATTATTATGTGTCCAGAGATCATAATCATCTGGTCACTCAGTGTATAAGTAAATACAATGTTAAGTAGTGGAGAGTGCTAGATAAAGAAAACTAATGTGAAGTAAAGGGGAGTGGTGGCCATATTGCATAATTGCAGTAGTCACTGTAGATACTGTGGTCCATGCAAAGGGTACCCCAGAGGACTGAGCCACACAGGCCAGGACAGACCTCTCCTATGGAGAGGCAAGAAGTGAGGAAGAGAACTGAGAGAAGCATCACAGGAGGGGAGGGGTCCACGGGACGGGGTGGCTGGCTTGGGGCAAGGGCGCTGAAAAATGAGTAGGAAAGGTGACTTCAGGCTTTGCTGCCTGAGGAACTAGGGAAATGATGGCGCCACTCACTTCTGCCCAACGTACAGAGTCTGCCAGAGTGGGTGGCGCAGGGAACCCCCCTGAGAAAGAGGCCCAGTCCCCTCTCCTGGGAAACCAACCGTCTCCCCAGGATTTCCCAGGGTGTGTCTGGTGGAACTCGAGCCGCATGCTATGCTAATGGGTGTTACTGGGAAAAGTGGCTCCTGTGTCCGGACAATGCTGGGTAAGCAGAGCCAAACAGGTTTCTTTCCTGGACGACTCCCTGGAGCTCCTACTAGACTCACATGGTCTGTGACTCTCACACGGAAACGCAGGCGGCAGCCCACCCTGCCTGAGCTGCTGGGAGACGCTTCTCTTCCCACAGGTCTCAGGAGACAGGCAACCCCTCCAGAGGAGGGCTGTGCTCTAGACCAGTGGTCGGCAAACTGCGGCTCGCGAGCCACATACGGCTCTTTGGCCCTTTGAGTGTGGCTCTTCCACAGAATACCACAGCCTGGGCGAGTCTATTTTGAAGAAGTGGTGTTAGAAGAAGTTTAAGTTTTAAAAATATGGCTATTAAAAGAGATTTCAATCGTTGTACTGTTGGTATTTGGCTCTGTTGACTAATGAGTTTGCTCTAGACCAGTGTTTCCCAAACTTTTGACATATGTGTGCCCCTTCTATAATTTTCATAACACTGAGTACCCCTCGTCAAAAAAAATGGATGTATTTTAATAACAATTAAAATATTTTTATTTTTTGGGTATATACACAAAATAATAATAAAGGAAAAATAAAATTATTCATAATAAAACATAAATAAAAGTTATAAATAACATTTATTTGCACACCGGACCATCTCACGCCTCACAAAACTGTCTTGACTTGACTCATGAGAACGTAGAATTAGGCGCAGCTAAGCACGGTGCAGTGCATATCCCCACCAAACTCCAGTGCAACGCGTACCCCCCCCCCAAACTCTTCCCCTACCCCTGGGGGTACTCGTACCACACTTTGGAAAACACTGCGAGTCTAGACAAAGACCAGCCGGGCCAGAGTAGAAGGCAGTCAGACAGGGTAATGGGGAGGCCAAGCTGAGAGAAAGAAGGGAGCCCCAAGAAAGACGGAAGGCTCCCCAACTGTTGGGACCCACAATCTCCCTCGGGGAAGAGCTGCCTGGGGTGTCCCCACAGGCCTGGCTTCACCCAAGCTCCCGGGTAACCTCTGAGTCAGCCTCTGCAGGGCCCGGCGCAGCCTCTGACTGGCTAAGGTGGGTCCCTGACCTCCCGGGGCCTCCACTTACCCTTCTATAAAGTGAGGGAGCAGCGATTACCCTCGCTCTCCCGGGTGGCACCAGGCGCTGCTAATTACTGCCTGGCAGGGTGCTGAGGTGCTGGCAGGCTCTGTCTGACACATTTTCTCCTTGGCTTCTCCAGACACCACGCAGCCTCTGGGGAGCGAGCAGGTGTCCCCCCGGGTCTCCGCCGCTCCCTCGCCTAGCCTTCTGCCACCGCGTGGGCACTGTGGAGGTGGGCGCCCCGCCTGCCGGCTGCCAACCTGGGACCCGGCTGCATCTGGGAGCCTCCTCGGGGCGGGGACACCCAGAGGAGGGGTCCCCGGCCTGGAGGCAGCCATGCGGTGTCCTGCTCGCTGAGGAGGGGGCGTCCCCGCAGCCGGGGCCTTCTCTGAGCGGCGCGATGACCACGGCAGAGGACCCGTGCCCGGCCCAGGCGGGAGGCACCGGGGAGCGGAGGTAGGTGCTGAGCATCCGCGTGGGCAGCCCTGCCCCGATCCTCCCACCACGGAGGAAAGGGGTGCCTTCTTTCAAGTGCCGAGGTGACCTTGGGGCTCCTCTCCGAGCTGTTGGGGAGTCTAGGCTGCAGGCCACGGGACAGCTGTGGCGGGGGCCAAGCGCAGGCCTGGCCCTGGACACAAGGCGGGAAGGGGAGAAGTTGCGGGGCCTGCCTGTGCGATTGGGGGACGTCGGGGCGATCACCTGCAGAATGGGGTCACAGCAAGCTTCCCCTCCGTCCGGTGGCTGCTACCAGGACTCACTCCTGCGTATTGGCCACTTCCCCGTACGCCTGTTGTTCGCTTCAATCCACCCCTGGGTGACGGTATTTGTGGCGCCATGCTTTCTGCTCCTTTCAGAAGTGTCCCCTTCGGGAGCAGGCTTTTTCTATCTATCCTCCTTGACCAAAGGATACACAGTGAATGGGAGCGTGTTGGGACCCACGCCTCCAGGCCCGTGCCATGGAACCTGTTTAAAATGTATACCCTTTGTCCCAGCCGAGTAGCTCAGTTGGTTCGAGAGTCATCCCAAATACCAAAAGGTTGCGGGTTCGATGCCCAGTCAGGGCGCGTGTGGGAGGCAATCAGTGTTTCTCTCTTTCTCTCTCTCTCTCTCTCTCTCTCTCTCTCTTTCTCTCTCTCTCTCTCTTTCACACACACATTCCTTTTCTCTCTAAAAATCAGTAAGGCCAAAACCGGTTTGGCTCAGTGGATAGAGCGTCGACCTGCAGACTGAAAGGTCCCAGGTTCGATTCCGGGCAAGGGCATGTACCTTGGTTGCGGGCACATCCCCGATAGGGGGTGGGCAGGAGGCAGCTGGTCGATGTTTCTCTCTAATTGGTGTTTCTAGCTCTCTATCCCTCTCCCTTCCTCTCTACAAAAAATCAATAAAATATATTTCTTTTAAAAATAAATAAAATAAAATAAAAACCAGTAAATATATCCTCAGGTGAGGGTTTTAAAAAAAAAATGTAGACCTCTTAATTCCTAGAAATCAGGGATCTAGTCCCAAGGAAGAGATGAGATTTGGGGAATGATGCCACGGGCTCGTCCAGCTCAGTTTTCAGCCCCCGCCCCCAGCCCCGACCCCCCCCCTCCTCCACCGTCTTTTAAAGCCACGCTGCCTTTACCCCAGTGTGCTACCAAGTGACTTGTCAGTGTCAGTGGAGTCCAGCAAAGAATCCCCGGCATGTCATTAACCTCATTCCGACGTGTAATTAGCCCAGGAGGCCTCCTTGCTGCCTCCATTCAGCGTTACATCATAAAGAAGCAGGCATTTTACTACCTGCAGGACACCGGGAACTCTTTAAAGAGTTAATTATGGCTCCCGGGAGCCTGTCCCCAAGAGCCCAAGACCCAGGAACTAAACCCCGAGTCTTTCCAAGTGTGCGTCTGCGAGACAGCATTCACCCACAGCCACTTCCTCCTTGGAATCTGAGCTTGACGTTGGTGTGAAAACAGACCCACCGAGGCACGCAGCGGCGGGCTCCCGGGAGGAGGTCATCTGACTTGGGTTAGTCAGTGTTTCCACAGATACCATCTGTACAGCGTCGGGCAGAACAGAGAGCCACGGGGAGCTGGAATTCTCCTCACCCTCCCGGTTCCATGAGGCGAATCCAGCTGGAGCCATTAGTAATCTCTGAGCTAGAGAGACCAGCAGCGTGGCCAGAGTTCAAAGGGAGTTCAGGCCTAATCTGGACGTTACAATCTGAGTCAATCTAACCACGCAGGCTCTGAGGACATTATTATCAGTCAAGTGTAATTATAGATAAAATAGTTTTATTAATCAGCTTCCTAAGGGGAGTGTTTATCTGATGGCTGTACGGGACAGTGGGGGGCGGGGGGCGGTGCTGTGTGCAGTGGGTCTGCAGGGAGGAGAGTCTACGGCAGGGGTCGGCAAACTCATCAGTCAACAGGGCCAAATATCAACAGTACAACGATTGAAATTTCTTTTGAGAACTGAAAACTCACTTCTGCGCATGGGCCACAAAGTTTCAATCTGTACGTGCACGCCCGCATGCATGTGGTATTTTATGGAAGAGCCACACTCAAGGGGCCAAAGAGCCGCAAGTGGCTCTCGAGCCGCGGTGTGCCGACCACTGGTCTACGGGAAGGAGAGAGGCTGAGAGTGTCTAGGAGTTCTGTGCATGACGGATGGAAGTCTTTGTGGGAGCACTGTTGGCCAGTGCGTGCATGTGTTTGCTCAGATTCATGCAACTGGACTTGAAATTATCCCTGTTTCTCCTCTATCCCTTGGATTTGTCTTAATTCTTTTCTTTTCTTTTCTTTTCTTTTTTTAAATATAGACTTTTTTTTGCCCAGCCAGCATAGCTCACTGGTTGGGCATTGACCTATGAACCAGGAAGTCACGGTTTGATTCCCTGTCAGGGCACATGCCCGGGTTGTGGGCTCGATCCCCAGTGTGGGGCGTGCAGGAGGCAGTCGATCAATGATTCTCTCTCATCATGGATGTTTCTAAATCTTTCTCTCCCTCTTTGAAATCAATAAAAATACATTTAAATATATATTTTTAAAAACGGACTGTTCATATTTGTACTTAGCTGAAGTTTATGGAGATTCCAATTACAGGAGCCCACTGTAGCCACCCATTGTCAGCCAAGTTTTCGAATCTCACACCAGACCTGTCTTGGCTTGCCTTAAATGTCCATGGCCGTAAAGCAGTTCGTCAGCCGCAAGAGAGCCTACAAGGGTAGTGCCCCTCCTGAGTATTGTCTGGCCTGACTTTACGTCAATGCCACTCACCTGCAGGCAGGAGGAGTGAACTCCTTGGGGCCCAGACACTGAAGGTCTCCCCTGTAAAGTCGCCAGCTCTAATTTAAACTTCATTCAATATGAGTGGCCAAGGCTCAGTTGGTTCCCCTACAGAGAGGGGGTGAGCAACTGCCCAGAGCCTGGGGAACCGGCACAGAGCCAGCCTGGTCCTCTCCGTCCGGGCACCCCCGTCTACTGGCAGCATTCGATACCCGGACCAGCCTGTATCTGCTGGCCGATTGTGCAACTTACTGCTTGCTCTACTGGAACACTTGACCCCAATTGATTGTTTCCTCCTTCGGGAGGCCTTGTGAAAAACCTGTCCTCTGCCTCAACACGGAGGTACTGCCTGAACTTTGCCCAAAGTGACAGCTGCAGCCGGGGCAGATACAACCAGAAAGACCCAGCAGCTGTTTCCTTCCCACAGAGGCGGGCGACACCCACGCTCCCATAGGTGCCACAGAGGGATGAACTCACCAAAGCCCCGCTCGTAGAGCTCCGTAGAAAGATGCAAAGTGGGCCATGTGACAGGTCTGCTGGCCATGCCACAAAGTGGGCTGTTGATTCCTGGATCTTCTTGGCTCCCAGAAGGACATATTGGATTCAGAAAAAAAGGGGTGGATGACGGAATGAGCATGTCACAAAAGCATCGTTCTATTTAAGATAATTAAGGTCTGTTCGGCAAATAGAGTGTCCTTCTCCTAACTCCCAAGGCTGATAAACTTTTGATAAATACCAGATAATAGACTGAAAATGAACAAATGGGTAGATGAATGTCTACTATGTGCGGAGGGTAAATGTCTGAATTATTTCCATGAATCTAGTGAACAGCTAACATTATTCTCATTTTGCTGATTAGAAAAGTGAGACTTGAGTGAGTTTAATAATAATAATAATCAGAAGAAGAAAAATAAGAATAGCCATTATTTCTTAAGAATTTAATATGTGCCAGGCATTGAGCTAAGTGCTTTTTATATTACACTAGAGGCCTGGTGCATGAAACTTGTGCACAAGAAGGATTTCTAGGCCTGGCCGAGGATCAGGGCTCATTGTGGCCTTCCAGCTGCTAGCTGGGGCCTTCCTTCATTCCATGCCACCTCCTGGTGGTCAGTGCACATCATAATGAGCCATTGAACTCCTGGTCTCCCATTGAACTCCCGAGGGGACACTTTGCATATTAGCCTTTTATATACCGTATGTAGATAAACACTTCGTCAAACACTGGCTCTCTGACATCCCCTGAGGGGTTCTGGATTGTGAGAGGGCACAGGCCAGGCCAAGGGACCCTACCGGTGCATGACCAGGGCCAGGGAGGTCCAAGGGAGGGCTCCAGGGCATGACTGGCCCATCTCGCTCAATCCAATTGGCTGGACCCCAGAAGCAAGCTAACCTAATGGTTGGAGCATCTGCCCCTTGGTGGTCATTGCATGTCAGTGACTGGTTGACCAGTTGACTATCTGCCCCTTGGTGGTCAGTGCATGTCATAGCAAGTAGTTGAGTGGCCTTAGTATGTCATTAGCATGTCATTAACATATTACACTTTGATTGGTTGAAGAACAACCTACCAGTCAACCAGACACTTAGCATATTAGGCTTTTATTATATAGGATTACCTCATTTAATCCTCTCCTCAACTCTATGAGGTTACAATTTATTTACCCAGTTTTTTAGAAGAAACTGTGACTCAAGGAGATAATTAGATGGCTACCAAGTGATAGACATTTGAACCCACATCTATCAGACTCAAAACCCAGTGCTCTTTCAAACACCAGCTTTACTTTAGCTACTGTCTCATCTGGCTTTTGCTCTTAGCGAATCATGGTTACTGCCTCACCTGAGGACATTCAGCTAAGTCCCATATCTCACTGTTCTGAGGAACCAAAGAGATAGTTGTCAACATAGAATGAAACTGTCTTCCTCCATCTCCCGTCCCACGTTAAAAAGGGATTAAATCACAATTTTATTAAAAGAGACACAGGGGAGAGTGATGTCCAGGACCAAAGAAGACAGTTATCTTCACTTTAACTCCAATAGCTCAGCAGTAATGTCACCTTGAGGAGTGAAATTTCCTCGTTGGAACCACCCCACATTTGCAAGTTTAAGGCACAGGTGAGTCCGTGTGGATGTGACCTTTTAGTGAGGATGGGCAGCTTCCCAAGTTTGAGGGCTCTGCCCTCTGATTTCTAAGTACCAGGATTTCTGTTAGGTTTCTGTTAGGATGTGATGACAACCTCTGGAATAAAGTGGTAAAGCAGAAAGTTTTGTAATAAGTGACAGGCTGAAGTTTTGTACAAAGCACAAGGCCTACATTCTTAGACCATTCTGTGTTTACAACCAAGGCTGTTTCTCTAAGTTAGTTTCTGCACAGAACCAAACTCAGGACATTTCAGCGAGTATGTCAGATCTTTATACTTTTTCTAATGGCAGATTAAACTGAAGGCAGATAAACAATGGTGACAATATTATCTTACAGTTGGTGGAAGAAGCCACAACCTCCAAGAAATAACAGTATGATTCTGGAGAAATATATAGGCAAAGAGAGAGAGCAAAATCAATGTTTCTCACCACGTCTCACCTTGCCTCTCTGCACACGTGCCCCTGAAGAGCAGACAAGATCTGAGGCCTCTTCAAACTCCCCATCAACTGGCCAGAGACCTTCCTTGTTCATAGGGGTTGATACCCAGGGTGCCACGATTCAAAACTCCAGGGCTGCCATGGGTGACACATGTAAGACTCTTGCCAACCTCCCATGAGCAGTCTTGGGCTACCCCATTCTCTTTCTGTCCTCTGGTTGGAAAGAGCATCTCCTTCTGGTCATCCCAGACATCACAGAGCACAGTGGGCACTGGGGTGGCCTTTGAGTCAATCCTAGGATGGAATCCCGACTCAGCTATTTGTTAGCTGTGTGCCCTTAGGCAAATTATTGAAATTCTTTGAACCTCAATTTCCCCTTCTGTAAAATGGGGATAATAACAGCCCATAATTCGACAGTTGTTGTGCTTGGCACATAATAACCAACCATTTTTAGCAAGTCATTCCAATTTTTCATGGCCCATCTCAGGTGCCATATTTCACAGGAAGTTTTCTCTGGCGGTTCCAGAGAAAACTGGAACCTTACTGACCTCCTTATGAAATCCTATAGCCCTTAGTTCGAAATTTGGCTTGGAATCATATACTACCTCTAAATGTTTCCTCGTGAATTTTCTGTTAAAACATCTATTACTTAAAGGCCATAACTAGGTCTTAGTCTTTTTTTACAGTCTATCATATGTGTGTGTGTGTGTGTGTGTGTGTGTGTGTGTGTGTTACCGTATGTATTCAGCTGGCAAGGCAGGAGTTCAGTCTGGAGACATGGAAATCAATGCAGCCACACACATTATCAAAATACATGTGTGATCACTCCCACTGATAAGTGAGAAAACTGAGGTTAAGCTCACCTAGCAAGTCCCATGTCAGCTCACCTATAAGAAGCTTGTCTTTAATTATCTACCGATTAATTATCTACTGATCACCTAACCTTCATTAGTGTGATTTCCAGATTAACCAAGCTAATTAGCCATGGCTGGAGGGACTGGGTTATTCAATACCCAATATCTCAATGGCAGCACCATTAGCACTGATTGCATGAGTCGATGGCATCTATTTCTCACCCCCTGCAACTCTGTCTCTGGAAGCAAATCCTCATACCTGCCAAGTGGCTGAAGTTTAGCAGAAAAACAACTAAAGAAAATTCTGTCTTTAGAACCCCTCCATGCAAGCCTCTCACATCTGTGCTTTTATGCAGCCATATTGCTTTAGATTTATTCAAGCTGACCCAAAACACAAAAGCTTTGATTAGGTTAACTTCCAGAATCCTCACAGCAAGAAGGGAGTCTAGAAATAGTCTTGTCATTGTGTCTGCTGTTTCATAAATGTTATGATAATTTAACCTAGTAACAACAAAATCAGTGTTCTTATCCTCGTTTTCATTAATGCTTCTGCCAACCATTGACTTCGCCATGCTGACCCACCATGATATCTTAGTGCTGGGAATCACACAAAGTTCCATTACTTCCATGAGGCTCATAGCCAAGGAGGAATTATCAGGGGAGCCACCTCACTGTGGCTATGTACTGAATTAGGATTCCTGGTCAGGAGAACAGACAGCATGAACAGCTAAATGATGAGTTGGATATAGAAGTCTGGGAAAAATACACCCAAATAGGAAATAAAGCAAACACGCCGTCAGCCAACAAGAATTGCTTGAGTACTTATTGGTGCTTCTGTCCGTGCTAAGTGGTTTAGGGGACAATGGGTTTGTAACTTATCCTTACCAGCAACCTGAGATGCCTAGGAAAATTGATATCTCTTCAACTTAGATTCTGACTCCTTCAGAGGTACCACATGACAGCCTAATGGTGAGGCTTGTGGACTCGAATGCCAGCTAGCTGCCCAGGCTCAAGTCCTGCTTTGAGTTCTGTAAGCTGTGTGACTTTGGGCAAGTTCCTTAAACTTCCTGTGCCTGTTTTCTCATTGGTAAATGTTAGATAATAATAATGGCACCTGCCAAAACCGGTTTGGCTCAGTGGATATAGCATCAGCCTTCGACTGAAAGGTCCTAGGTTCGATTCTGATCAAGGGCATGTACCTTGGTTTGCAAGCACATTCCCAGTAGGGGATGTGCAGGAGGCCGCTGATTGATGTTTCTAATTCTCTATCCCTCTTCCTTCCTCTCTGTAAATAATCAATAAAGTATAATAATAATAATAATAATAATAATAATATAATGGCACCTACCTCAGAGAAATAACATAAGGATTAAATGACTTAAAACACATAGCATGCCTAAACAGTCCTTGGCACCCACTAAATGATGGATAAAGAGTAGCAGTTATGATTATTGATTGTAGAAGGACAACATTATCCTACTTCCTATGTTAAGGCTGAAAGGTGGCATCTCAGTCAATATCTGCGTTCCTCCCCATAGACCACAATAATTGCCATTTGGTGAGAACTTACACTGCATCAGAAATCACAGTGAGTCCTTACAGATGAGGGAATGAGGCCCTGAAAAGCTGATGCCACATCCAGCATCCCCCAGGTGGCAGGTGGCAGGTGCCAGGAGTTCGCTGTCATGCATATGCACTGACAGAAAGCTTTTTGTCCTTAAACATCTGGATGAATAGAGCATAGAAAAATGCAATTTCTGCAACAACTATAATTCTAATAGTATCAGGGTAATGGAAACGGGACACCTAATTCAAGCTCACATGTCTCACCGCCACCCTGCAAATCTCTCCTGCAAATGCCATGAACGATGAAGTTTTTACCTGAATGTATTTTTTAACTCACCTTTGTCCTCAGCCTCTGCTGCCTCCTGGGGTGGTGGTGAAGATGGCAGATGGGAGGAGAGCAGAAGTGACTAAAAAAATAAATTGGCTTAGCTTAAAGGGGGCAGGTTTTAGAAAAAGCATGAGATTTATTTTTTAAATATATTTTATTGATTTTTTATTTTTATTTATTTATTTATTTTACAGAGAGGAAGAGAGAGGGATGGAGAGCTAGAAACATTGATGAAAGAGAATCATCGACCAGCTGCCTCCTGCACACCCCCCATTGGGGATGTGCCCGCCACCAAGGCACATGCCCTTGACCGGAATCGAACCCAAGACCATTCAGTCCGCAGGCTGACGCTCTATCCACTGAGCCAAACCAACCTCGGCAAGCATGAGATTGATTATATCTGATAAGAATCGGATAGGAACCGTGGGTCTTCTCGGGTGACTTGTTTTTCGTTCATGCAGCGGTACATGCATGGATGGAGTGTCTTCTTTGTCCCAAGAGCCATCCTAGACACCGGGAGACAAGGAAATGCCAGAATTCCCACTCTACACCAAAAGGCAGACTGTGCCTGTGACGGCCACCGATCTTGAAGCAACAGAGAGCGAAGGATCCTTTCTGAGGCCAGAGCAAAAGGAGGGGGGCCCGCCAGAACCACCGCCGGTGTCCACGGTGGGGTTTTAACACTGGGCAGGCCTGAGCTCCAGTGGCTTGGCCACTGGTAGGGGAAAGACTTGTGTAGAGCAGACAGAAAAGCAATGCAAGCAAACGGCTGGGTTGGCTACAGCTGTAAGCCATTGCCTGGTTTTGGAAAGCCTAGTTCAGCCCCTTGAGTGTGGCTCTTCCAAAAAATACCACATGTGGACAATGCAACTGAAACTCCATGGCCCATGCGCAGAAGTCATTTTTCGGCTCTCAAAAAGAAATTTCAATCATTGTACTGTTGACATTTGGCTCTCTTGACTCATGAGTTTGCCGACCACTGGCCTAGTTCATTGTGATTGGTTGTTTTTAAATTCCCTTTTTTTCCGGATACAAGTGCTTTTACAATTGACTCTGGCTTGGGTCTCAGGCTGCTTGCATAGGCTACCCAGGCATTCGAACCGGCGGGACTAATGGCCTCCTTGTTTAGACGCTGTAACGTGTCACAGGCCAGCACGGGATAATAAAGGGCGTAAGAATTCTCAACACACGCCAGGTGTGAACCCACTTAATTCACCCAACAACCCTAGAGGAGATGGATTCCTCTTCTTCCTTTTATAGAAGAGGGAACTGGAATGCAAGGATGTTCAACTAACTTCCCAGTCAGCAAATGGCAAGGCAGGATTCGAACTTAGGAAGTCTCCCTTCCGGAATCTGGTCTTAGTCGCCAGTAGCTCTCATAAGCCTAGTGTTACCTGTCATTACCATGTGGCTGAGACACCAGAGGAGGGTCCGCTGGAAATTGTAAAATGCTCCATTTCTTCTGCCCACCTCCTCCCCATCCCCAACCGCCATCTCTTGTCTTTGATTGGCATTCATAATACAGTTTTTACAAGCTTAGTGTTTGGTATCATCCAAGATCTCCACTCCAATCAAACTTAGGTGTGATAGACTTAATTAGAGTCAAATTCCTCTTTTATTTGGGTTTTATCTTAATCACCCCTTTTATTCACTGACCACAGGCCTGTAATTTCCCAGACTCAGAGATGCTGTATTGTACATTCAGACCCATGAGACAGTTTATTGTCATACACATTCAATGCCAGAAAAGTTTTCTCTCTGAAACTTTGGAAGACGGTGTAGAAAAAAGTATAATTTCTCCAAAAGACTCTTTTCTAAAGACAACGAAATAATACGTTTTCCACCCACATCTCTCTACTGAGAAGAATGCTTACGTACAGACACAGTACAAACATGAGAAGCATTTCAGAAGTCAGGAGCAAGATGGGAAAATGGCCAAGAACTGTGAACGTGGTTGTAGGACCATCAGGGTCCACAGACACAGAGGAGGAAGAGGCAGATCACAGAATTTTCCAGCTAAACTAGTTCATTGCAAATTCTTTTAAGTACAAATTCCAAGGCCATCTAATCTAGTTCATTGCAAATTCTTTTAAGTCCAAATTCTTTTGTTCAAATGAAATCTCATCCTGAAGATTTGTATAAAAGATGAGATGCGCCGAAACCGGTTTGGCTCAGTGGATAGAGCATCGGCTTGCGGACTGAAATGTCCTGGGTTCGATTCCGGTCAAGGGCATGTACGCTGGTTGCGGGCACGTCCCCTGTAGGGGGTGTGCAAGAGGCGGCTGATCGATGTTTCTCTCTCATCGATGTTTCTGACCCTCTATCCCTCTCTCTTCCTCTCTGTAAAAAATCAATTATATATATATATATATATATATATATATATATATTTTAAAGATGAGATGCTCTTATTGAAGCAGGAGGAGAGGCCTAGAGCTTAACTCACTCCACACCCATCTGCTAACCCCCCACCCCCTCCCCCCACAAGCCTTGATGAGGGCTCTGGGGAACCCCTGGGGGTTCCTTGGAACCCAGTTTGAAAATCACTATTCTTATCCAACCTCCTCCTTTTACCACTGGGGGGAAAATGGAGCCCAGGGAAGCTACGTGACTTGGCTGAGGTTGCACAGCAAGTCAGCAGGCTAGGCTGTTATCTTCCTTCAACTATTTTTCCATGATGACACCTGAGTTCTGGGATGAACTACCTTTTGTTTCTCCAGACTGTACGTGTTTTTTTTGTATTTGTATGTTTGTCCCAGTGCCCAGGGTTCCAAAGAAAACCTAACAAACCAGTCCCTGCTTTTGCTCTAAAGCGTGGAGTCTGCACGTCGGACACATGTCTTGGCTGCCCGAGAGAGAGCTGCAAGCCCGGAGCAGAAAGGCGGAGGGTCGTAGGTGCTGCCCCTTGGCTGACCAGGGGCACTGTCTCACAGCCTGGATTAGGTGGGGTGTCTACTCCCTCAGGAAAATCCCCCAAATCAGGTAGTCCTTAGCTAGACACCTGAGAGCTGGCACCCAAGCCAGGTCCCACCTCGTGACCCCTGACTGGCCCCCCTAAATCTCTTTGGTTCTCCATCAGTAAGACGGGGGGTGGGGAGGAATAGAGCGAGGGAGAAAGCCATCCCGTGGCTCCTCACATCAATATCTGCCGAGACCGGTTTGGCTCAGTGGATAGAGCGTCGGTCTGCGGACTGAAAGGTCCCAGGTTCGATTCCGGTCAAGGGCATGTACATTAGTTGCGGGCACATCCCCAATAGGGGGTATGTAAGAGGCAGCTGGTCGATGTTTCTCTCTCATCGACGTTTCTAGCTTCTATCTCTCTCCCTTCCTTTCTGTAAAATATCAATAAAATATATATTTTTAAAAAAAGAGATGTTAGAAGTTGAATAAGTTCATATGAGTGAAAAAAATAGAAGAAAGACTCAGCAACGCTTCTGCAAGCTGGTTCCCCTGGCCCGGCCCGAAGGCACAGGTTGGAGGACGTGGTGGAGAGGGGTTACTGGCTCCTGCGCTCCATCGAGGCAAAGGCCGTGGTCCTAATCATTGCAAAGGGCTTATTCGGGGCTTCATCTGCGTCACCTCCTGTGACCCTCAGAGCCGCCCGGTGGGTAGTATTCTTCTTTGCACCAGCATGATGAGGCTCAGACAGGCTGCTTAAGTTTTCCAAGGTGACCCAGCTAGAAAAGGATGGACCCGGCCCTGACCGGTGTGGCTCAGTGGATAGAGCGTTGGCCTGTGGACTGAAGGGTCCCAGGTTCGATTCCGGTCAAGGGCATGTACCTTGGTTGCAGGCACATCCCCAGTAGGAGGTGTGCAGGAGGCGGCTGATAGGTGTTTCTCTCTCATCGATGTTTCTAACTCTCTATCCCTCTCCCTTCCTCTCTCTAAAAAATCAGTGAAATAGCCGAAACCGGTTTGGCTCAGTGGTATAGCGTCGGTCTGCGGACTGAAAGGTCCCAGGTTCGATTCCAGTCAAGGGCATGTACATCGGTTGTGGGCACATCCCCAGTAGGGGGGTGCAAGAGGCAGCTGGTCGATGTTTCTCTCTCATCGATGTTTCTAGCTCTCTATCTCTCTCCCATTCTCTCTGTAAAATATCAATAAAAAGTACATTTTTTTAAAAATCAGTGAAATATATTTAAAAGAAAAGAAGAAAATGATGGACGTAGACTTTGAGTCCAAAGCCGTCTCGCTGCACAGCCTTGTGTTCTTAACCACTGCCCCATCCTGCCCTTCCTCCTGGCCACACGGGGGGAGAAGGAGAAGGAACTGCTCCTCCAAGGCGCAGGAGGGAGGCTGGCTGCCTCGGAGAGCTCCCCCTGCGGCTTGCCCGGATGAGAATCCCCAGCCAACTCCGTGCAGGACTGGGCAGAGCACGGAGGCGAGAATCCGGGCTTGTTTACCGAGTCCCCTGGGCCACGAGGGAGGGTGGTGCGCTGGGCACAAAAGCAGGATAAAGGTAAACTTTCTGCACGTGAGACCCATCCCGTGCCCCCCCCACCCGCCTCTCTCCCCCCCCTCCCAAGGAGCCGTGTCACACCGTATGTCACCGTCATCAAAGGGGCTGTGCGTAAACCTGAAAAACCACACGGACCTGTCTGTAGGTGTTACTTATATCACAAGGCTACAGGTGCCTTTATTTCCACCGGGCGCTGGTGCCGGGAGCACCTGCCTCCTCTTGCCGTGAAAGCCTCCTCTTGGGACCTAGTCAGCGCTGTCCTCACGTAAGCACCCTTTCTTTGCTTTTTTTTTTTTTTTGGATGAATTGTAGGGGGGTGTCAGGGCCGAGAGGCTGGGGCTGGGGCCCCCCCGGGGCGGTTGGTGGGTCTCCAGCTTCCAGGTTGCCAGCCCCACTGCAGTGCCATCAGTCACAGTGCCTCCCGAGAGCTGGGTGACTGGGATTTCACTGCTTGTTGGGAGGTAAGGGTGGGGGAGACGCTTCTGCCCCCACAGGCTGTGGAGCCACCCACCCCCTCCTTCACGGGCCCCCGCGGCCCCCACGATCATGCAGACAGGCACTCACTGCCCTGCGCTTCTTAAAGCTACCTTTAGGAAGGAAGGCTGGGTTTTACACCCCCCCAAAAAAATATATTCCGCTTCCAGGAGAGCCCACCGCTCCCTGGCCAAACTCCTCCTTTCCCCATTGGCCAGCTCCTAGTTCCCTCTTGATACAGAGAAAAGTAGCTGCCTTATTACAATTGGGGGAGTTCCTTTTTTCTCCTTCTCCTTCTCCTTCTCCTTCTCCTTCTCCTTCTCCTTCTCCTTCTCCTTCTCCTTCTCCTTCTCCTTCTCCTTCTCCTTCTCCTTCTCCTTCTCCTTCTCCTTCTCCTTCTCCTTCTCCTTCTCCTTCTTCTTCTTCTTCTTCTTCTTCTTCTTCAGGAATTCATATGTAAGTAAGAGCATAAAAGAAACCCATTCTTCCCCTCTCGCGCCACCTTCGCATGTAGAGAGTCTTTCCAGAGCAGCAGTGGTGAGGGTTTTTCCACCGTCTGTCTGCCCAGACCTTTTCGGACTCTGCGGTGTGGGAGGGCTCTCGTTCGTCCGCCCCCTGCTGGCAGCCACTGGTGGCACACGCTCCCTTCTCTCCACTGAAGGCTGGGGACCCACCGGGGACTGTGACAAGAATTTTACAAACCGGAGAGGGTGCCAGAGACCCTTAGGCGCAGCCTCTCCGATCTACAGATGGGGAGACCGGGGCCTGGGCGGTTAACCTGTTTTAGGGAGACGGCCTTGCGTGTGAGTCTCGAGGCCCCGTGGAGCGGGGCGGTTTGCAACGCCGAGGGAAGGCTGACCCCCTGGGTGTCCTCTGTTCTCTGAGACAATGTTTTCCGTGGCTCAGGGTGGTCTCCGCAGGCGTGGGCACAGTTTGGCCGTCTTCTTTTCTCACAAGCCCCCTGAATAACAGCCTTTTCGGTGCGGCGATGAAGACTGACCCCTACCCTGCCCCTCGGAAAGGAATATATGTGTTGTTCCCCGGGGGAATATATGCGTTGTGTCCTCTGCGTATTCAACCGGTTTAATTAAACCCTCGGGAAAGCCTGAGGACCCCAGGCGAAAACCCCCGTTTTGGAGACGAGCTCGGGGAGGGTCGTAGGTTTTTCTGCAACCCCCCCCCCAACCCGTATGAAACAAAAAGCATTTGGGCCGGCTGAGTCCTCAGATGTGGGTGCCAGGGTTCTTTGCTCGTGGGGACGGAGGTAAGATTAAACCTCCCCGCCCGCCATGGGTTTAATCCCAAACCGACGAGCTTCGCACGGCAGCCCTTCGGTGGGTCTCGGAGGCACCTTCAGAAAAACAACCCAAAACGAGCCCCCGCCCCTGTCCTCCCCCCTCCCCCCCCCTCCCCCCGCGAACGCCCCGAGCACAGCCGGAGGGAAAGGAGGGCTTGCTCGGCCAGACGTCAGCCAGGCAGTTCCCAGTCGCTCTGGTTTCTCCCAGAAGAACAAGCACTCAAGCACCCCACCCTCCCTCCCGCATAGAAAGTGTGGACACCGGCCATTGGGTCTCCCTCCACGGGTCCCTTCGTAGGGGTGACCGAGGAGTGGGCAAGGGACCCCGTGGGACCAGGGACCCGGTGGGCACTCGGGTGGCACTGGAGCATGGCAGGAGGAGTGCGATTTGGCTTCCCCGTGAGGCTGCTCAGAGGATGGGATCCCCGAAGGCCCTTGGTGGCCCCCTTTCCCGGGGGGTTAGATCCCGGCGGCCTGGTTCTGCCCGGTGATGTTTCGGTGCACACACAGCCAATGCGTCGTCGATGCTGAAATGGGCAACATTGTTGGTCCCGCGCCCAGAGTGCAGTCGCCGATCTCTGCCAGGGTCAGGCAGGAATTTTCCTCCTCTGACAAACTGGCCAGGGCTGGGTGGCTTGCCCCGGCCCCTCTCGCTCCGGAAGGCTGGGCAGAGGTGCCGGGTGCGCAGGCCATGGGCACCACACCTGCCACAGCCGCCGCCGCCGCCGCCACCTCTGGCTCGTGCGGGGCCAGGAGCCCACGGGCCTGCCCCTCCGCCTGCCCGGACCCTCCCTGGGCACACAGGGTGAGTGAGCCGGCCCCCAGGAGGGCGAGGAAGCCCCTGGGGTCCGCGGGGACCCCGGCCTCCGTGCCTTCGAGGTCTCCCTGTGAAAGGTGCCCTCGCCAGCCTGGCAGGGAGCCCACCCCTGGTGTGGCTCGTGTTTGAACCTTCTCTACTCACAAGGCAGCTAGCGTGGGGACCACGAGTGGGGGAGACTGACTCTCACAGCTGTGGGTCTGCTGATGGGCAGTGGGTGAGGGGCCCGAGTGCCCACGGGGCCCGGCTTCCCCGGGCACAGAGTACCCAGGATGCACTGCTGGAAGCAGTGGGCGCAGGAGGAGAGGGGGAAGAGGATAAACATGGGATAAACATGTAGCCTCTGTGTGTGGTAGTGTGATGAGCTTGCTTGGCTGAAATATGGCCCCCCTCTACGCACCCGGGGGTGCGGGCATGTGTTTGGGTGCTGGCCCGGTCAGGTGGGTGCCTGAAGAAACCACGGAGCCAGGGCCCAGCGTGGGGTCCGCCTCCCCAGTGTGTTCCTGGAGCAGATGGGGAACTGAGGCGGGGAGAGGAGCAAGAGGCATGATGGTGGCTCCCCGCCCAGGGCTCTCTCCCAGATCACACGGCAGCCAGCTTCTCGGAGAGCAAGCACGTGTCGCCGGAACAGCCGGCCCCGCCCTGCCCTGCAGACCCCTTCTTGTCGTGCTGCTGACTCTGAGTCTAACCCAATGCTGCTCAACCCTTTTTATTTTTTTATTTTTTCATTATTGCCTCCACTAAGGAGCTTTTTGAGATAGTTTTTCTTAATTGTCTCCCCCCTCCATGAAATGCTGATACCATAGAAACGCTGTATGTTAGTATGCCGTGGTCTTTGGAGGCTCATGAAACATAATAACATCTAAGGTTTTTTGGTACCCTCCCCACAAGGACCAAATATTGCCCCACCAGGGTCCATGTCACCCCCTTTTGGGGACGTATGGGCTACCTTCAGCCACTGGGCCTCAGTGTCCTCGCTGAGAAATGGGGCTCCAAAATGTGGGTTCGATTCCCCATCAGGGTACATGCCTAGGTTGTGGGTTCTATCCCTAGTCAGGGTGTGCGTGGAAGGCGACTGATCGATGTCTCTCCCTCTCTGTGTGTGTGTGTGTGTGTGTGTGTGTGTGTGTGTATAAAATCAATAAACGTATACTAAAGTGAGGATTTTAAAAATCCTATTTTTTAAAAAAAAAAGAAATCTTAGGAGCTAAATGCTCAATTACTGCAAGGACCCCAGAGGCCCAGGAAGCTGAGCCACCGGGCACAGAGCGGCCATTATTCCTGAACTCATGCCCCGAGCGCGGGCTGAGGGCCAAGGTCTTGAGCGGGGAGCCCAGAGTGAATGAAACCCCCTCCTAAGGCACGCTGACAGCGACTGCTGCTTTCGTAAAGGCACTTTCCCCAAAAGCAAGCACTGATTACAGAAGAAAAGCAGCACCGTGTTCACGTGAGGGAGCCCTTTATGGGAACTTAAAGGATGTCATTGGCCACAGAAGGGATTACCAAAGGGCATCAGCCCTGTGTCCAAAATTAGGGAAGCTGAAACCGGTTTGGCTCAGGGGATAGAGTATCGGCCTTCGGACTGAGGGGTCCCAGGTTCGATTCCGGTCAGGGCATGTACCTTGGTTGCGGGCACATCCCCGGTGGGGGTGCGCTAGAGGCAGCTGATAGATGATTCTCTCTCATTGATGTTTCTAATTCTCTATCCCTCTCTCTTTCTCCCTGTGAAAAATCAATAAAATATTTTTTTTAAAAAAACTAGGGAAATTACAGGCAAGTGAGCAGACTAGTATAAGGCGGGGGTGGGGGGAGGGGGGAGGGGTCCTTAAAGAAGGTAAATATCCTGTTGATCAAACACATTTCTAATCTTTAAATGACTCAACTGAATTTAACGATCGACTTTTGAGAGCTGTTTGGCAGGTGCAGATGGAGCGCTCACTCCTACTGTCCTGTCCTGTAGCTGGAGGGTTTCTAACTGACTTTGCAGACCTGGGGATGGTTTTCTATGTTCTTCTACATGGAGCCCACCCGTCCCTTCTCCAAGCCCACCCGTCCCTTCTCTGAGCCCACCTAAAGTCAGGTCAGAGGTGTGCCATCCTCTTCCTCGGTGTCCTGAGCCTCTGCCCAGAAGAGCAGGGGCCTTTTTTTCCCTTGAGCCCTCACCTAGAGGAATTCCCCGATGTGGATTCCAAAAAACGGAAGGGGCTTCGGGGTCCTGGGGCTTTTTCCTCTCTCATAACCTCCTACCCCTGTCCCTTCTCAGCCTGCCTCCTGTCCAGGGTATTAAACCAGCCAGTCCGTGGGAAAATCAGGGTCCAAACGCAGGCAGCCTTGACCTGTGTGTGATACGGCTCCCCGGGGGAGATCCATGAACACGATAATCCGCCTGCAGCGTTAACCCTCTGTGTGCGACTCTCTCCATGGACGGCACTGAAAGGGACCTGCCTGGGAGACTTTGAACTTGGTTGCTTATCTATGTCAGGAGCGTGGTTCTCCTGAACATTTGATGATGAGGATGAGGATGAGGATGATGATCATAGATTTGCCAACGCCCCCAAAGAATTGGTCTTTGGTTCTGGAGTCACACAACCCCTGCCTCTCTCAGTGCTGAGGTCCTACTTGATACGTAAGAATGCGTGGGATGTACCTGAGGGAGACGTGACTGTGTTTTTAGAAAGGGAAGCTGATGGGCCGAGAGCCGAGAATCGGAAAACTTAAGAGCTCTCTACACGCAATGTCACATTGCCACCACCTGGCCCTGTGACCTGGGCCCTAGCTTCCTCAGGTCTGGGTGGCAGAGCGAGGGGGGCGATGCTCTGATTCAGCACTTTCCAGCACTCACGGCTCCTACGGGAGGTGAATCTGGTGCGAAGTAGGCACACTCCCACATAGAGAGGCAGAGGGTACCTACGGCATGATCGGTGGGCCAACGGGCCAAATCCAGGCGATTGTGTAAGTACCTACACGGCCCTTTAATACGTAACCATTTAAAAATGTCAAATCATTTTTAGCTGCAGGCCGTTCAAAGACAGGAGGGGAGCTGGACTGAGCCTGCACGTTGCACTTTCTAACCTCTGACTCAGTGGTGCATGGACGAACAGTTTTTATTCAAGCGCTCGTGTCTTCGTTTTTTACGTATGTTGGGAAATACTGACTTTTCATGGATAAGGGTGATATCAAGTTTTCCTTTTAAATAAACGTGTTTATGTCCAAACAAAAACAAAAAAAAGGGTGATTTTGTTGAATGGGGTAAGTCAATTATGGTGATGGGAGGCACGTGACTAGCATCAGGAAACATGGACTAGGTGACTGACAAGCCCCTGCCCACCTTCCCTGAGACCCAGAGCCCAGTGTCTGCGCTGACACTTACCAGCCACGTGGCCCTGAGCTGCGGGGTCCCCTTTGCCAAATAGGGGTGGAACCCCCATATCTCATCAACATGACTTCCATAAGAAGTAAAGAGAAGTGGGGCCAGCATATATTTTTGACCCACCAAGGACGAATCCTTTTTTGTCTGAATTGTGGGGACACGGGAAGCAGCAAAGAGAAACTCGAGAGATGAGATTGAGGGGCAAGAGTGCATGAAAGTGGGGGGCCCCAGGCCCATCTCTTCTGCCCCCAACTCCAGCCTCGACGAGACCCTTTCCCCAGGGCCCCTCTGCCGGTGTGAGCAGGGATTGGCGTTACATACACAAACCTGAGCTGTGGCTCAGACTCCACCCCCCCGCCAGCTGGCGGCGTGGGCACGTTAGCTGGAATGTCAGAGAGTCCCCTCCTCATCCGTGACACGGACCCCGTCTCGGAGCTCACGTTCTGAGGAGCCCGAGAGGGATGGATGGGAGTCCTGAAGTACTCAGCACGGAGTCCAAAGCGACTGTGTGTTACCACCACTGGTGCTCACTCTCTTACCCAGACCCTGGGTGAGCCGCAGCGCTCTCTGCCTCGGGCATCAGAAGGTGACGGTGTACACGCAGCGGAATGCAGACCACCCTCTCCAGGCCTTTCTTCTGGCTCAGCTTAACCCCCCGATGCTCCTGCAGCACCCCGCACGAATATCCATCAGGCAGAAGAACAAGCCGTGACTAGGGTTCCAAAGCTATACACTGAGCGGCCAGATTATTATGATTTCTGAACGCACAATAATCTGGCCACTCCGTGTATATCCTATATAATAAAAGGCTAATATGTGAATTGTCGCCTTATCAGGAGTTCGACCAGCAGGCCAACTGCCCATGTCCCCTCCCCCTGGCCAGGCTGGCCGCACTCCACCCATGCATGTATTCATGCACCAGGCCTCTAATATATAGATAGATAAATAGATAGATAGCACATACACACACACTGAGTGGTCATATTATTATGCATTCAGAGATCATAATAATCTGGCCACTCAGTGTATAACATATATATCATTTATATATGTCTATACTGTATATTTTTATACATAGTCTATATATGTATAGTGTATAGTTTATATCCATACAGATGTAACATTTATGTAGCAGTATATAAAATCAATTCAGAACTATTTTTGTTTGTTTTTGTTTTTGCTCAGAAATGTTTGCACCAAAGACAGACACACACACACACCCCCACACACACACACACTCTTTTGGTCTCAGAGCTCTGGGATTTCAGAATTGTAGAGAAGGGTGTGTGGATTTGCTCATTGATAGCAACTCTGGTCCTGCTTTCAGAAGCACATTGTTAGACCTTGTAAGCCAGAGTTCCGAGGTCAGATGTGAGTGAACAGGACAAGTATCGAAAGAGGCGGTATTGGCTAATGAGAGCTCCCCTCCTCCAATCCCAGCTGTGCCACTTCCGGGCCAGGATCTATGGGCCCCTGTCTCCATCCTTCTGCCTCAGTTTCCTCCTCTAGAAATGGGGATAGGAGCTCCAATGGTGCAATCGGTTAGTACGAGGTACCTATAGAAACGGGGATAGATGTGCAAACCTCCTGGGATGTGACAAGGATCAATCGTGGAAGCTCGTGGAAGGGGGCTGGCTCCCGGGAGACTCCCGGTGGTGAGTCTTTGCTGTCACTGGCCCCGCCCTGGCTTCCGCCCGCCATGCCCCCTCACAGCCTCTCCCGCCCTTGCAGGGTGATGTTGGACTCGGTGACACACAGCACCTTCCTGCCCAACGCGTCCTTCTGCGACCCCCTGATGTCCTGGACCGACCTGTTCAGCAATGAGGAGTACTACCCTGCCTTCGAGCACCAGACAGGTAGGCACCCCCGGGGAGCCCCATCTGAGCTGGGATGGGCTGGGGCAGGAGGCCGTGCTGGCCTGGGCTGGTGACAAGACCATGCTAGGGGCCTAGAAATGCCCCCTCTCGCCGGTGCCCAGGGCAGGGGGGCCAGGGGAGGCCTGAGTGGCAGGAAGGAAAGCCCTGCGACCTCACCCCGACCTGCCCAGTTCTGTGGCCACGGGGGCTCTGCTCACCTCTCGGAGCCTCGCTTTGCTATCAAGTAGAATGCGGGTGATAACAGCAGGCCAGGCGCCAGGGCTGCACACACAGCCTGGAGGCACGTACCTACCTCAGTCAGCCCTGCACCCACTCCCAGCCCCGCCCCAGCGCACAGGCGCACCCGGGACACCTTGCACCCTCGTCTGCGGGGTCCAGGTAATTGCACTTGAACCCGGTTCGTTCGGATGCGTGTCGCAATTCTCCTTTGGGCCTCAGAGGCACCTGGCTTCCCAGACAGATGCTGAGAGGTGTGTTGCATTTTCTCCCCTCGATACTTGGTGAAGAGGCGGCATTGGAAGGGGAAAAATGAAGGCGCTGTCCCCTCCCCGAGGGTGGCACGGTGGTAGGCCAGGTCCCGTCCTTCTCTCACCCACGAGTACCACTGACCTGTCCTCCCGGAGGCCCCGCTTCCTGCCTGCTCTGCCGTTACCGGTGTCTCGGCAGCTGCGTCTATAGGCATCAGAGCCAGGCACTGCCTTTGCCTCCCCGGCCTCGCTTTTCTCGTCTGGGAAACGGAGTTGTAAGGATGCTCACAGAGAGGGGTGTGTGTGGGACACGGCCGGGCACACGACAAGCACACGCGGTTGTTCAAAGATAAAGGGTTTGACTCAGTCAGGGAGGGTAAATGGGTTCTAGATATGGCGATGGTTGCACACCAGTGTGGATGTATTTAATGCCATGAAGCCGTACACTCAAAAAAAAAATGGTAGGTTTTACATTATGAATATTTTACTACAATTTAAAAAAAAAAAGAATTAGCCTAGCCGAAACCGGTTTGGCTCAGTGGGTAGAGCGTCGGTCTGCAGACTGGAAGGTCCCGGGTTCGATTCCGGTCGGGGGCATGTACCTTGGCTGCGGGCACATTCCCCGGTGGTGGGTGTGCAAGAGGCAGCTGGTCGATGTTTCTCTCTCATCGACGTTTCTAGCTCTCTATCTCTCTCCCTTCCTCTCTGTAAAATATCAATAAAATATATATTTAAAACAAAAAAAGAATTAGCCTAAGGGATCACCAGTAGGACTACCAGTGCTGCTAAAACCCCGAAGTCTTAGATACTGCCTCAGCTCTCTCCTGTCGAGGCCTCCTCATTCCCATCATGCAATGCGGAGTTGGACCGGGTCATTTCTAGGATGCCTTCCAGAAGCTTCTGCAGATGTAGCCTTCATCTTCCGTCACTCATTGGGAGAGCAGCAAGGAGGCCGCCAAGGCGGGGACCAGTGGAAATGAAAGAGCCCCCCGGAGCCATCCAGCTTCCGCTGTTCCCTGAGGGAGCAGCGGCTGGGTCTCAGTGGGATGGTCCTGACCTCCCACAGGCCGAGGCTGGTGGTCCCCGGAGCGTCTGGCGCTGGGAGGGCCCCGTCTGCGGGAGGAGGGCCCGGGGGACGGGGTGCTTCCATCGTGTTCTCACCCAGAGAGGTGCCACATGGGTGTGAGTGTCTGCCCAAGCCCCCGCCGAGAGACTCCACCCCTGGATGTGGCTCTGCAGATTTTCTGTGCTCAGAGTCATCTCCTGCCTCACGGGAAGCTCATCTTGGATTCAGAGTTGACCCAGGGGCAGCTTCCTCTTAGATTCTGCCACTCGCCAGCCCGTGTTGGGGCAGGTTTTCTCTAACATGCCTATTCCCGCTGGAACAGCACCTGCCTCCTAGAGCTGGGGGGACGGGGGCGGCAGATCCCACCCAGCAAGTGTGTAGCCCAGCCCCTGGCTCTGGGCAGGCGCTCACTGCAGCCAAAACAGCTGACGACGAGGGCTCCCGGCTCAGGGGAGCACAGCTTTCTCTCCCCTCGCTTCATTGTTCATGTTGCACAAAAGCAACGTCTCAGCCTTTCCAACGCGGAATCTTCGACAGCCGAGACCAGGGGTGGGCAAACTTTTTGACTGGAGGGCCACAATGGGTTCTTACACTGGACCGGAGGGCCGGAACAAAAGCAACCTGACCATGCTGGCACTCTCCTCTTGGGCTGCTGGGGAAGGAGCGGAGGGGAGAGCAAGAGAATCCTCCACTCTCTCGGCTCCAAGGGCCGGATAGAACAGCCCAACGGGCCGGATCTGGCCCCTGGGCCGTAGTTTGCCCACAGCTGGCCTAGACATGTTGAGGCCACAGGGAGAAAGGAGTGGCGTGCCCAGCAGGCCGATGGTGCCCACGAGAGGGCAGGGCAGGGAGGGACGCTCCACCCAGCCGGAGGCCAGCTGCTCGCACAGCGTCCTCACATGCCTTCAGCAGAGGCCAGCGGGGTCGGCGATAACCCCAACGGTGACCTGCTCTTTGAAGAAGGACTTCTGGCGCGGCCGCACTGCAGGCTGGGACGGGACGGTCCGATTGCAAAACACTTAGAAATTCAGGAACTCGCCCTGGCCCTCCCTTCAGCTCTGAGAAGAATTACAGATACTGGAAGAATTACAGATACTGGGAAATGTTATCAAAGGGATGCTGCAAATATTTTCCAAGCAGATGGTATGTTCAAAAGGTCACGTCTCCAATCAAGTCCCAGGGGCCAAGCCTCTAAGGAGCCACGAAGTCTGCTGGCCTCACCCCTACATGCTAGAGCTCCATCCTCAGCCTTTATATACACACATGCGCATGTACACAGGTGCACACACACATGCACACGTGCCCATGCACTCTCTCTCTCCCCTGATTGCCAAGGTGGCCACACCCGCAGGCAATGCGCCCTTCGCTTTGGAATCTGGACTACACCCTGCAGCAGAGGTTTCTGGGTTGGGCAGCTTGGGGGGTTCTTGGGAGGCCCCTTGGCAACCTGGGGTAACAGCTAAGACCAGACTCTAGGTCCTTCCTCTCCATCCCCACCCTCCAGCAAGGCTGCTGTGCACTCATTCCGAAGACAGTACGGCGCAGTGGTTATCAGGGCGTGGCTGCAGGAGCGGCAGGAGACCTCTATGACCTTAGTTAGCTCTGCCTCTGACTCATGTGTGACCTGGAGAAGGGACCTCACCCTTCCATGCCTTACTTTCCTCCTTTGCTTTGTAAAAGGGTGTCATGATCTAGGGCAGTGGTCGGCAAACTCGTTAGTCCACAGAGCCAACTATCAACGGCACAGCGATTGAAATTTCTTTTGAGAGCCACCTTTCTTAGACTTAGACTTCTTCTAACGCCGCTTCTTCAACATAGACTCGCCCAGGCCGTGGTATTTTGTGGAAGAGCCACACTCAAGGGGCCAAAGAGCCGCATGTGGCTCTCGAGCCGCAGTTTTCAGACCACAGACCTAGGACCTCACAGCACTGTGCTGAGGACAGCACGAGAAAGCTCAGAGTGTAGCAGTAATTGGCACACGAAGCACTCCCCAAGTTAGCTACGGTTACCCAATGGGAGAGTTTATCTGAAGAAAGAACTTCGAAGAGAGTGCAAAACCCACGGATCTTTGCTCTCGGCATGCAGGTGATCAGGGAGGGAGGCATTTGGGTTCCACGCGAGCTTTTCTAAGCAAGATTCATGTGCTGGGTATAGAAGTCTGAGAGGATATGTGAAAGAAAGAGCAATGACTTCTAAATCAAGAGCAGATAAATAGATACAAAATGACTGGACACCCCAGGACACCCCCCAGAGGGAGGCCTCACCTTTGCCACCGCTCCCCTATCCTACACAAACCTTCTGGGGCAGCCGGGGCCCCAGGACCCCCGGGACTTGGCGTTCCCCGTCCCCTCCTAATTCCACACGCACCTCCGACCTCAGCCCTTCGCTGACACCCAGCCGTGCCTTCTCCTCTCTTCTCCACCCGGTTCCGTGCACTGCCCAGGTGTGTTTTCTTCATCTCCCCGCCTGAATCGCTCCGCCGGCTTAGAAGGAGAGCCAAGAAGGCCTATTGGAAGCGGCTAGACCCGCTCTGGGAGGAAACCTGGAAGCAATTTGTCATTTCGGGTTTCGCCCCAGAAAGTCCTTCCTCTCCGTGACAAAGCCGCGATTGATGGGGCCCGGGCTGCCCGGTTCACTCACCGGCTGCCCCGGGCAAGGAACTTCCCCAGCTCCCTGTGCTCATAAATCATGCTGATTGTGGTCCAGCCTCTACCTCGGCCTCCCCTGACCCCGCTGGCTGGCCGGCTCCCTCTCGCCGGTCCCCGGGCTCACGTTGTTCTGTGGTCCCTCAGCGAGACTGAGGCCCTGGTTTGGGAAGGTCTCCTTTCCCTGGGAACAAATGTCCCAAAATAACAACGAATCACAGGCAACATATCCAAAGCTTTCTATCGTCTACTCTAGACTCTAGAGCAGCCGTGGGCAAACTACGGCCCTCGGGTCGGATCCGGCCCATTCGGCTGTTCTATCCGGCCCGCGGAGCCGAAAGAGCCGAGGGTTCTCTTGCTCTCCCCTCCGTTCCTTCACCAGCAGCCCAAGATGAGAGTGCCAGCATGGTCAGGTTGCTTTTGTTCCGGCCCTCCGGTCCAGTGTAAGAGCCCATGGTGGCCCTCGAGTCAAAAAGTTTGCCCGCCCCTGCTCTAGAGGAACACAGCCAAGTTCTTGATATTCCTCGTGTCTTTTCCTTTTCCCAGCAAACTCCCTAAGAGGTGGGCGCTGCTATTATTCTTCTTTACAGCTGGAGGAAGCTGGGGTCCAGAGAGGTTAGGAAACCTTGTTAGGATTGCACAGCTGATAAGTTGAAGAGCCAGGATTGCACATCAGGAAGGTCCCTCTCCACAGCCCAGGCTCGGTGACTCCACACCCACGTCCCCCACCTCCTGATGGTCCCTTTCTCTCCAGGTCCGCGGGCCTAGAGTGGATGGTGGGAGCCAGAGTCCGCAGGTTCACGTGGCCTCACAAACTTTCCTGCCCACGCTCCCCCATCAGCAAAGGAGAACGGTCAAGTTCTCCCTCCGGCAGAGGACCCGGGGACCATAGCTCTCTGAGCTCACACTACTTTGCAATACATAGATTTGGCATTCTGCTGCATAACTATTTTGTTGTAATTTGGGGGGTCAAAATCTCCCCTCCCCCAAGATTTTTGTTTCAAGTGAGGCTCCAAGAAAATGAACAGCATTGGCTCCAAAATGTCCATGTAGGAAGGGCACAGGGCAGCATTCCAGGTGAAGGGGCGGGCGAGGGGACTTGCATAACTAAAGATGGAGGTGGGGGGTTGGTGGGCCCACTCTCTGGCATTTCCGCTAGAGGCACAGGCATTTCCAATAGAGGCACAGGCATTATCATAAGGCCTCCTCACCCCCGTCCCCTGCTGTCCACCTGGGGACTCAGCCCTGCCTTCCCACCCATGTCAGGTGCATTTACCAAGTCACACAGACTCACCTGTGTCCCACGTATTGAACATGTTAGCAGGACAAGGACAAGCATGTTAGCAGGTTAATAATATAATATCCTTAATTTTATAGAGCAGTGTTTCCCAAACTTCTCTCATGATGAGAATCACCTGGTGGAGTTGTTAAAATACAGATTCCTGAATCCCAACTAGAAAGTGCTAAACTAGAATTTTGGGGAACATATAGGTAAAATTGTACACTTAACTAGTGCTCTAAGCTTAGAGCTAAACTAGAATTGTATACTTAACTAGTGCTCTATATACTAGACTAACTAGCCTGGACCTGGCAACACCGGGCCTACCTTCATGCACAGCAAGTCTCAGCGTCCCCACGTGGGGCCCCCATGGCATGGACGTGACCTGCTGGCCCTGTGGGCATCTGAGCGTGCCGCCCCGAGTCCTCCTCCTAAATGCATGTGCATCCCCGGCTACCGCATCCCTGCTCGGAATTCCTCCAGGATTTTCCCTTTTACGTCCTGAGCTCTTCTTCCCAACGCAGCTGGCCCTTTAGCAAGTGTCCTGACCCCCCTCTGACTTCAAAGGAGCCGCCAGCCGCTGCTCAGCGGGGCCTGTGGACATTCGGATGAAGTCTACGGGCAGCGGATGATGCCATTCGTCTCCAACTGGTAGATGTATCTCAGACCTCAGCTTCTCCAAACAGTTTAGATTATATTTATGAATGGCAGATGCATGAAGGAAAACAGTTTATATTTTCAAACGATACAGCTTGCTAAAGATAACGTGTCCTGTGAGTGTATTACCATTTTTTTTTTGGGGGGGGGGGCCCTGAGTTTATCTCTTCCAAGTAACCAAAAGGCAAAGCGTCTGCTTCAAATCCTTCCCTGGGGTTGCAAATAGCGTCATCACCAGTCTCTCCGCCCTTTTTCTGATTTTTCAAACCGAGGTTATAAATGTAATTCCTGGCGTCATCCAAATCCTTTTTAGTTAGACTTCAAAATGTGTATCGAATTCGGTCCTCCTCAGCCAGAGTGGCAGGATGCAAAGTTCCCACATCCACTGAGATGAGGGTTAGCTGGGGCCTACCGCCCTTCCTGACCGGCTGTGCGGCTTTGTTCAAAGCCCTCCAACCCCCCGAACCTCAGTGCCCTCACTGGAGAGTGGAGGCAACAATCACCGGGCGTCGGCCAGTCCGGTACCCTCCCTGAGCACCCACGGTGGGCGAGGCCGGGCCCTCACCCTTCTGATGCTGAGTGAGCCAAGCAGAGGGGGCCCCGCCTCCTGGGGCTCCCAACGGTCTGGAGAGAGAGCAGGGGGTTGCATCCGGATGAGAAGGGCACCGGAGGGGCTGGGAGGGAGGGAAGCCTGGCTGAGAGGGGCGTGCGCTGGGGTCTGGAGGAGGAGCAGGGGGTAGAAGAAGGCACACGGGGACCTCGTCCCGAGCAGGGGAAGTGCGTGTGGAAGATGCTGAGCAGGAGGCAACTTAGGGAGCAGCGGGGCCGCCTCACCCCTGCCAGCCTCACCCCTGCCAGCCTCACCCCTGCCAGCCTCACCCCTGCCAGCCTCACCGCTGCGGCCTCGGCATTGCCAGGACTGGACCACGCGGCACCCCACAGCCCAGAGCTCCCCCTGTCCTGAGAAGAGGCCTTTCCTCCCCGCTCCGGGCCGTGCCCTCCAGGCCGGGCAGCACACAAAGCCCGCTCTGTGGCGGGTGCGGGGAGAGCTGGGAGGGCGCCCTGCCAGCAACACCTCCCGGTGTCGGTGCCCACCCACCACCCAGGCATTTCTCCGAACCCTCCCGCTTGGCTTCCAGAAACAACATGGCCCTCTCCGAGCGCCAAAGAAAACAGTGAGGGGGCGGAGGCGGGGGGCGGGGAGGTGGAGGCTCGGAGAACCCTTTCCACGAAAAGCAGCAGCAAGCGGTGCCCTCCCCCTGCAGGCCCTGCCAGCCTCTGTCCGCTCTCCGCCGGGGACCAGGGCTGGGAGGGCGTCAGGCTCGGAAAGCTCTGTCGTCAGAACGCCAGGGAAGCAAAGGGACCTTCTTAGAAATCAGCAGGCAGAGGGCACACGGAGAGTGGCCACACCATTGTCCCGGGGGACCCTGCTGGCCGCCAGGCGCCCCCCACTGGCCAGGGGGCCCCTCGCTGTCCCCACCGCAGCCAGCAGCGGTGACATCGGCCTCGGCCACCTGGCACCGCATCGGGCTTTTGAGCCACGTGCACACCGAGTTCAGATGAAAAATTACAAACAAATTAAAACAAACTTAATGTTCAGTGTGACCGCCCCTCGATCCGCTCTAGGGGAGGAAAGTCCACTTCTGGAAGGACTCGGAGCTCTAAGGGGAGCTTCCATTTCCGTCCTCTGAGATGCCCAGCCCTACCTATTTGGGGGGATCTGAGGAACTTGAGAAGCTGGTATGGGGGTGTTGGGGAGCGGTACACCTCACCGGGCAGAGAACCGATCCCCTGCCTCGGGTTCGAGGCTCCAGGGCTCCCCTGGGGGCAGTGGCAACCAACGCAGCACTTAAAGCTGGGATAAGACAGCCTCAGGCCATTAGCTCTGCAGACTAACTCGTGAGCAACCCTTTTCTGTGGTCCCCACGCCCTGGGCCATCGGAGGTGTTGTCCTCTCTCCCCGCCTCTCTCCTCGGGCCTTCATATCCTCCCTGACCCTCCGGCTGCCTCCCCCCTCTCTCCCTGCTTCATCTCTTCTCTGCGCGGAGCCCCTGAGGACCAGGGTGAGGGAATGGGAAGAGGAATGGCTCTCGAGTTCAGAGCGGGGTTCACACCCCAGCTCCGCCACACACTGGCTTCGGGGTCGCAGGCAAGTCCTCCTCGACCCTCAGCTTCCTCATCGGTGACCTCCCAGGGGACAGGGGCCAAATCTTCTTTACCGTGACCCCTTCCCACGCAAGGTCTTGCTTTGCTACAGCAGGTGTCACGGGTCCCCTTACTAGAGGCATGAAAACCTCCCAGGCTCCGTCCCGAGGGCTCTTCTATAGATTCCCTCATCTAGCCCACGGAACAGCCTAGGATGCAGGCGCTGCCGTTGTCCCCATCTTACCAGTGAGGAAGCCGAGGCGTGCTTGTGGAATGAGGGACGCAGGGATGAGTACTGTGGCGATTGCGAGCATGATTTATGTCCAAGAGGCTGGCCTGGTACCTGCTACCTCACCCCTTCCGGATCCTGTGTCTGCCACCCTTTCTGCTTCTCCTGGCATTGCACTAGGCAAGGATGGTGCCCACTCTGTCTGGCTGTGTACAGAGGATCCTCTGAAGGAGGGAAGGGGCACTGGTTTGGGGATAGGATTTCTTTAAAATACCCTAAAGCCACAAAAACAACACTACAACCAATCCCCTCCCCCACCCCCCACCCCCACCCTTTTCCTCTAGAGAAGTCTGTTACGGAGACCCACGGTCTTCGGGTCTCTGGGCAGCGTCTCACCAGCCCCCGGCCCCTGCCTCCAGGTGGCCAGAGGCGGAGCACAAACCGGGAACGAGTGCCGGCAGCCGTCCAGAAGGGCAGAGAGAATCCATTTAGTCACTGTGGAACGGGCGGGTCGGTTCCTATGTGCCACCCAGCCCGTACACGTCAACCCACCGCAGACAGCCCTGTGCGCTGGGCCCCTGGTCCTCTCCTCACAGATGAGGACACGAGGATCACACGTCTATGGACCTGGCCACAGGGGAAAGCAACAGAACCGGGATTTGAACCGGGCCTGTCAGGCTCCGAAGCCCGTGACCTTGACACCGTGTCGTCTGACATGGAATCACGGCAGGGCCTCATTCTCTCCTTCCCTTCTAACTCTCCTCTCTCTAGGCACCAAACTAGGCCTGGACACTGCCAAGTCACCATGCCCCCCATCACTCCCTCTTCTGCCCTAACGTCCCCCGGTAGGGTCCAGTCCCCTCTGGTTTTTACTGCGGAATAGGAGGTGGCCTGGGCCCCAGCAGACACCCCCTCCCCCTCAATGTCTGGAGTCCCTTTCAACTCGTAGGCAAGGGATGAGGATGCTAATGCAACCGGGGACCTTCCCAAGGATCTCCCCGGGGCGCCGCCCCTCACAGATTCTCTCTCCTCCGGCGCAGCCTGCGACGCCTACTGGACGTCCGTCCACCCCGAGTACTGGACGAAGCGCCACGTCTGGGAGTGGATCCAGTTCTGCTGCGACCAGTACAAGCTGGACATCAACTGCCTCTCCTTCTGCCACTTCAACGTGAGCGGCCTGCAGCTGTGCAGCATGTCCCAGGAGGAGTTCGTGGAGGCGGGCGGCGTCTGCGGCGAGTACCTGTACTTCATCCTCCAGAACATCCGCTCCCAAGGTCTGTGTCCGCGGGGCGGGGCGGAGGGGGGGCCGGGGCTGGACCGCGGGCCCGCCGGGGCCCCCTCTGCTGTGGGACTCCCGCCACAGAGCTCCCCTCGCTGGCACTTCCCGTCCGGCCAGGTCCCGTTAACCAAAGCCTCTCGGAAACTGGGAGCTCTGCGATGCCAGGGTTGGAGGTTGTGGTTTGTAAAAGGGAGGAGGAGGATGCAGGCAAGCAAGTTGGGTGCCTTTTTTATAAGAAAAAAAAAACGAAAATAGCATTCAGGGACCAGCCGGGCTATACAACACGATAATGTGTTATGTTCATAGAGACTGGCAGCTACAGCCTGGCTGGCGTGGCTCAGCCTATGAATGGCCACCTCTCGGGGGCGGCTTCCCGTGGCCCTATAAAAACCAGGTGGTCTCCACGACCCCCGCTGAAAGGAAACCACCCCACAGAGGGGACAATCCCTCCCCTTCTTCCTCGCGGCTCCCGGGGCCTGGCCGGGGGAAACCAGGATGGCATGACATGAGCTGTGCTTTGCTTTCTCCTTCCCAGGGTACTCCTTCCTCAACGATGTTGACGAGTCCAAGGGCGCCATCAAAGACTGTGAGTAGCCCAGGCCCGGCTGCCCGGGACTCTGCTGGGGCTGCTGATGGGCAGGGGTTTGATGGCTCTTTCGGGACCACCCTGAGAGGGCGACGGCCTGATGCAACGCCAGGCTAGAAGGCGGCAGGGGGAAATGTGGTGGCAGAGCCTGGGGCTGGGGCCTGCGACTTCCCAGCCTGCCCCAGACTCAGCTCCCCTGTCTGAACCTGGTGCGTAAGAGCCAGAAACGGTGCATCCAGAGTGAGTGGCCTGTGCCAGCGGCATAGATGCTCCAAAACTGGTGTCCGTGAGCAACACCCATCCTAATGACCATCCTAATGACCATCCTAATGACTAACCTAATGACTAGAGCAGCCGTGGGCAAACTACGGCCCGCGGGCCGGATCCAGCCTGTTCCGCTGTTCTATCCGGCCCGTGGAGCCGAAAGAGCGGAGGGTTCTCTTGCTCTCCCCTCCGCTCCTTCACCAGCAGCCCAAGATCAGAGTGCCAGCATGGTCAGGTTGCTTTTGTTCCGGCCCTCCGGTCCAGTGTAAGAGCCCACTGTGGCCCTCGAGCCAAAAAGTTTGCCCTCCCCTGGACTAGAGGCTGTGGTTGAGCGCGTCTACCAGGAATCCGAGCTCACTTAGCAGGCCGAGCGTAGAATGCTTTGGAGGTGACTAGTAGGTGGGGGTGTGGGGGGGGGTGGCTGTGGGGGGTGCAAAGATGCCAAAGACTCAGTATTTGTCTTTCAGGAGAGTTTGCGCCCAGCGCTGGGGACCTGCTCTGTGCCAGGTCTGGGCTCTGTGCTGGGGATACAAGAGCGGATGAGACGGACTTGGTCCCTGATCCTGTGGGAGTTAAGGACTAGCGGCCGAGGGAAAACAGGGGAACAGAAAAATTGCCGCTGTTTTTTTTTTAAGTGTTGTGAAGGAAACCTTAATTGGATAGAGAGCGAAGGTGGAGGAAAGGAGGTAATTTAGACGGGGTGGCCGGAAGGGTCTCGTGAAAAGGAGACGTTTGCTCTGAGAGAGAAAGGTGAGAAGGAGCCGGGTGGAGGAGGGATAGGGTGCTCGGGCTGCCGGCAAGTTGCGTAGGGCCTTCTTTGCAGAACTTGCTATTTTATTCTAAGAGCAAAGCAAAGACTTGGGAGTTGGACAAGATTCCTAGTTTAAGACGATCCCTCTGGCTGGTGAATGGAGAACAGGCGGGAAGGAGTACAGGTGAAAGCAAAGCGATCAGTGCCTAGCTCAGGGCCTGGCACATAGTAGGTGTTCCATAGATGTTTATTGAATGAATGAATGAAAGAAAAGAGAAAGAAAGAAAGAGATGGTTGAGGAAGCAAAGCAATTCAGGGCTTCAGATTTAGACACACCCGGGTCATCTGTCACCTTCTAACTTTGTCACCTCACCCTACTAAGCGTTCCTTTCTACCCCTGTGAGAAGGCTATGGTACTAGCACTTGCCTTACTGGGTTATAGGAAAGATGAGACAATGTCTGTGAAGATTCTAGCACAGGCTCACAGTAAGCACTCAGTAAAAGCTAGCTGCTATTGTTAGTATTATTATTATTTTTTATAAATATATTTTTATTGATTTTTTTATAGAGAGGAAGAGAGAGGGATAGAGAGTTAGAAACATTCATGAAAGAGAAACATTGACCAGCTGCCTCCTGTAACCCCCCCCCCCCCCCGCCTCTGGGGATGTGCCCGAAACCAGGGTACATGCCCTTGACCGGAATCAAACCTGGGACCTTCCAGTCCGCAGGCCAACGCTCTAGCCACTCAGCTAAACTGGTTTTGGCTATTGTTAGTATTATTGTACCGGCTCTAGTTGGGGCTAGTTATATATTCACGTATACAGTATATTCTGAAGAACTTAGGGGACACAGTCTTCCTTCCTAGCCCCTCCTCCTCCTATGCTGTGAGGAAGGCAGGCTGACAAATAGACACCCCTTTATAAGTGGAGACCCTAACCCTGAGAAAGGAGAGGTCAGGCCAAGCTCACTGCTGCTTAGAAACGACAGCAGGGCCTGCCCCGGGCTTAGACTCAGGAATGGCCGCTGGGCCTCGGTGGGCTCAATTCTTCTCGGGGCTGCGCCTGGACTGGGCTGGGTGGCGAAAGCCGGGGCTTGCACCCCTACCCCGATGGCTGCAAATGGGGAGAAGGGACTCCACCAGAGCCAGGGAGCTCTGTGGGAGCTTTGTTCACGGGGAATGCAGAGCCGCTCTTGTGAGGGCGCCGGGCTCCGTGGGGCACCGGCGCCTGCCTTAGCTACGCCCGTGGTGCATGCACCTGGCTGCCGGCACTCAGACTGAATAAAAAGTCCTTCATCAGCCAGGTCATCTGAATCCTCAGGTGACTGCTCGGTACTTAAAGAAGGAAAAGTAAATCATAAGAAACCGTCTGTCCATCCGCCCCTCAGCTTGCACCTCTCCGAAGTCACCATGCATCCTGGCTTTTTGCGGATGCCTGAGCTGAAGTCCGGGAGGGGTGGGGCCTGCCCAGAGCCCAGATCCTGGTCCTCAGCAACTAACAGCAATCACCGCTGTCACCATCATAATCATCATCTTAAAAAAAAAAAAAATCAAAGCTACCAAATTCTCTTTCCTGAACCTCCATCTGCCTACAGCTGTGACCCCTCTGTTCCAGATGCTGACCCCGGCTGCCTGAAAACAAGCGGCATCAAGAGTCAAGACTGTCACAGCCATAGTCGAACGAGTAAGTGTCGAGACGCCCCTTTCCATTTCTAACGTCTTAAAACCACTCAGGGGCGAGGTCACCCAGCCTCATATGCTTGGAAACTGATTGTCTGCGTGGGACCAGTTACTGCCCACCTAAAAGTCGGTCAAGACATTGACAACGATTTTGGTGGAGGCTGTCAAATTCACATTTCTCTTTTTCATTTGGGAAACGAGGAAGTAGAGACAATTTCTAAGCATGAAGAGGAAAGGTTCATCTGCCCTGGTCTAGGGGGTCTTTGCCCTGAAGGAGTCAGGGACAGCAGCAGAAAAAAAAAACAGGAGCTGGCAGTCCTGTTAGCCTTTCCCAGGCCTGAGACAGGCCTACGGGGGCCGCCCGCCCGCTGAGCTTGGTTCGGGCCACTTGGTCTGTATTAAATCCTAACCCTCTAACCTCCACTAGGAAGCAGGCACTCCCATGAGCCATTCCCCAGGTGACAGAGAGACTGCGATGGCAGAGCTAGTAAGGGGTGGTCCATGCCCCAAGGCCAGGCAGCTGGACTCCGGAACCAGCCGAAGCCACAGGACAGTGGGGCGAGGGCAATGCCAGCTTTCTGTGGAAACTGTCATTGTAGGGTTGGTCCACCCAGACAGCTGTGGCTGTGGGAGCTTCGTGCCCCCTCTGCCTGTCAGGAAGCAGGGGAAGGTTGTTGGACGGTCATTTCATGACTTCCCTGAGAATGAGCCCATGGCCACAGGGCAGGGCAAGGCCGCTGCCCGATAGCGCGCCCCCAGGTGTCTGTTTTGAGACAGACGTTCCCCAGCTTGGCGAGGTGCCATCCTAACCCCACAAAGCAGTTCCCGTGTTCTCATGGGTTCATGAGGAGTGCCACAACTCTCCCCTTAAAATAAAAAATCAAGTAACTTCCTTTCCCTCCAAAGGCCTCCAGAGTTCTCACCTCTGGGAGTTTGTGCGGGACCTGCTCCTGTCCCCGGAAGACAACTGCGGCATCCTGGAGTGGGAGGACCGGGAGCAGGGCATTTTCCGGGTGGTGAAGTCGGAAGCCCTGGCCAAGATGTGGGGGCAGAGGAAGAAGAACGACAGGATGACGTACGAGAAGCTGAGCAGGGCTCTCAGGTGAGTGAGCGGCACGGACTGCCCGGAGCCCCGGGCGGTGACAGAGGGGCCGGCCCGGAGCGGCCCAGCGTCCCTGCAGCTTTTTTTCTTCTTCATAATCGAAAGGTCAGGAGACAGCACTCCGCTTCTTAGTTCCAGGCGGGATTACAGTTCGTAAATGGACACGCCGTCCTTTCCATTCTTGGCAGAGTTCCCGGGATCACTGTGAATGAATCCGGCCATCACACACAACACACACACACACACGCGCACACACACATGCACATATATACACGCATATATACACATGCACAGGCATGCACACATATACATATGCACACATACATATATACATGCACACACATATTGTGCATACACATATACACATGCACACGTGCACACATACACACATGCACATCTATACATGTATACACGTGTGCACACATATACACATACATATGCACACATATATACACACTTACATATATGCACATATGTGCACATATGTGTGTGCATGCGTGCATACATGCACACACATATACACATGTGCACGTGCACACATATACGCACATGCACATACATGTGTGCACATATATACATGTGCAATACATGCGTGTGCGCATATGCACATGTGCATATGCATATATATGCACATACACACATATACACACACACACACAGAACACGTTGGGAGCGGAATGTGGGAGGTTCCGTCTTTGCGGTGTCTGGGAAAGGTTTGAGTGTAAGCTGAGAGCGGGGTGTGAAAACACCAGGGTAACCTAAGCCCAGCCTCTCACCTGGGAAGAATGGGGAGAGAGTGTTTATGTTCCGGCGCTGGCCTGGGGTGCAAGCCCCCCTCCCCCCCGTTTCCCATCTGCTGTCTTTCTCAGGTACTACTATAAAACGGGAATTCTGGAACGGGTCGACCGAAGGTTAGTGTACAAATTTGGAAAAAATTCGCACGGGTGGCAGGAAGACAAGCTATGACCGGCTTCCCTCGTCTGGCTCCCGAGAATGGATTTCTGTTTTAAAACGATCAGCTCGCCGTAGACGTTTGAAAGTCTTGGTTTTCGGCTTTTGGTCTGTTTGCTTTTTAACCGTGCAAACGTGCTGATAAAGTTTCTCCGCGTCTCAGCTTACACTTGCATTCAGAGTTGTTGTTGTCTACTCGCGGGTGGTGGCAGCAACCCTTAAGAAATGCCGCTGCTGTTTTTTTAACCGAGGGAAGGGGGGGATCTTTCCTGATACTTTGAGCAAACATTGCTTCCCTGTTGGAGAGGGGCAGAACCTCAGCAGCCAGGAGGGTGCAGCTCGGAGGAAAGGACCCGGCTCTGCCCTGACCCACCGGGTGCCCCCACCCCCAGAGTCCCCCCACACTGAGCTGCAGCAACTCACGGAGGGGAGCAGTGATGCGTTCGCGTTTCATGTAACAGGAAGGGGTGTCACGTGGGCTAAGACAAACATGCTGTAGGTTTTGCTTCGTTAACATAAAATTCCACAGAAAAGCTTCTTACTTAGTCAGAGGGCTAAGCCACCCAGCTGGCACACCGCTGGGCAGAGCGTAGGTGAACAGGAGTTTCTCAACCAGCACATCTTGGTGGCCACTCACCTGCACTCCCACAGCCGGCCTTACCCAATAACACACTTACCATTAGACACATTCACATGTTCTTCATTCTTCCTTTTTTAAATATATTTTATTGATTTTTTTTTTTTTTTACAGAGAGGAAGAGAGAGGGATAGAGAGTTAGAAACATCGATGAGAGAGAAACATCAGCCAGCTGCCTCTTGCACACCCCCTACTGGGGATGTGCCCGCAACCAAGGTACATGCCCTTGACCGGACTCGAACCCGGGACCTTTCAGTCCACAGGCCAACGCTCTAGCCACGGAGCAAAACCGGTTTCGGCTGTTGTTCATTCTTGCTGAGTGTATTCCCCCTCTTCTCCTGCTTGGATGGAGGGGGGCCTCGGAGAGGGTGCCCTCGGACAGGCAAAGGCATTTGCAATCAATCCCCGAATCACGGCTGTTTCTACGGCCCAAGCTGTCAACGCGATGAAATCGTAATGGGTTGATTCTGCCCGTGCCCAATGGGAACGTCCTCACAGCTCAGCGACGGCCAATGAAATTGTGAGTCTCTCTCGTTTTGCCCTCCTACCTGATGTGTACTCAAGCTTACAGTGTGTACCCAAAACATACTGCCTGACAAAACATACTGCCTACATGTTCACAGGTTACAGTATACACTGACAGTCCCCTCGGTCACTGGTGGGTGAGCCCCGAGTGGCCTCCAACTAGGTGGATGGCCAGACTTCTACGCCATCAGAGCAGGGAGCTTCACGTGGCGAGCCTGTGCACCCCAGCCCTGCGCTGAGGACCCCGAGTTTAACTTCCAAAGTACCATGTTCGAGCCCAGCCAGGGTGGCTCAGGTAGCTGAGTGTTGTCCTGTGCACCGAAAGGCCACCCTTTTAATTCCAAGTCAGGGCACGTGCCAGGTTTTCAGGTTCGATCCCTGGTCGGGGCACATATGGGACGCAACCAATGGATGTTTCTCTCTCTCTCTCTCTCTCTCTCTCTCTCTCTCTCTCTCTCTCGGCATGTCCTCAGGTGAGGCTCAAAAAATAAAAAGGAGCTTGTTTTTAAAAAATGTGAATTGCTGTAAAATAACCTATTTTACTCCTGTGTTTCCCAGTTGGATATAGTTTGTACACAATGTGAATAAAATATTTAACACGTGGACCTGTCTCTGTTTGTTAACTTCAGCAGGACGTACCCAGCAAAGCGCCGGCAGCCTACACTGATGGCCCTTCCGCTGCCTCGCTTAGGAGACCGGGATTTTTTTTTTCAAATATATTTTCTATTGATTTTTTACAGAGAGGAAGAGAGAGGGATAGAGAGTTAGAAACATCGATTGAGAGAGAATCATCGATCAGCTGCCTCTTACACACCCCCTACGGGGGATGTGCCCGCAACCCAGGTACATGCCCTTGACCGGAATCGAACCCGGGACCTTTCAGTCCGCAGACCAACGCTCTATCCACTGAGCCAAACTGGTTTCGGCGAGACGGGGATTTTTAAAGTGCTCTAAGATAGGCAAGAAATACGTGGAGTAATCCTACCTCCATAAGACAGAGGTCCCCTCAACAAACAGCCCTAGGCAGTATGGCTCAGTGGATAGAACGTCGGGCTGTGGACCAAAGGGTTCCGGGTTCGATTCCAGTCAAGGGCATGTACCTCAGTTGCAAGCTTCTCCCCTGCCCGGGTCCTGGTCAGGGCGTGTGCAGGAGGCAACCAATCCATGTGTTTTTCTCATATCAATATTTCTCTCGGTCTTTCCCTCTCCCTTCCACTCTCCCTAAAAATCAAAGGAAAAATATCCTCAGGTGAGGATTAAAAAAAAAAAACACAAACAAACAAACGCATGGGCCAGTGAGGCCTAGGGCTACACACACAAACACAAAAACTCTTTTGCTTGTTCAGATTTTTGTTCTGTGTCTTCCTATGAGTTAGTTTCCTTGGTTACCAATCAGGAGATTTACAGAAAAAATCCAGTTTTCCCATTTCTTAAAACCATCAGACCTGGCTGCACTGGTTTCTCGGGGTCTGGCGCTAAGTAAAACCGTGGCTTTGGGCAGAGCCTCCCGGCACCGCCTCCCCCCCCCCACCCCCACCCCGCCTCCCAGCCGTGCTCTTGCACTACAGTGGCTGGTGTGTTAGTGTTTGTTTCACGCATCCAGAACGCGTGTACATGTTTAGTTTGGGACCCGTGCCCCGGCCATCTGAAAAGGTAGGCGCCATGTTAATGCCCTGGCTCAGCGCCCAGTCCGGTTGAGCGCGGCCAGGGAATGGGACTTGGGTAAGAAGGGGGCAGTGGGAGCTTTCGGCAAAGAGCTTGGCAGAACCAAGCAGCTCGGGGGACGCCAGGGTCTGGGTGGGGGCAGAGCAGGCAGCACTGAACAGGCCTGGGGGGCAATGAAGAATCGAGGAGATGCTGCCCTACACCCAGAGGGGGCATCAGGCAACTCAGAGATTTAAAACAATGAACCCCTCTGCTACTCAAGAAGTTGTCGCTTTATAGAACCATTAAACCAGCATCCTTTTTGTATCAGTGTCCTAAGACTGCCCAAAACAATTCGCCAAATTTGGTGGCTTAAAACAACAGAAATTGCCCTGGCCGGTGTGGCTTAGTTGGTTGGGCGTAGTCTGGTGCACTGAAGGGGTTGCTGGTTCGATTCCTGGTCAGGGTACATGGCCAGGTTGTGGGCTCAGTGCCCCGTAGGGGACATGCAGGAGGCAGCCAATCAGTGTTTTGCTTTCACATCGATGTTCCTCTCGCTCCTCTTTCTCCCTTCCTCTCTTAAAATCAACTTAAAATCTTTAATATATATATTTTATTGATTTTTTTACAGAGAGGAAGAGAGAGGGATAGAGAGTTAGAAACATCGATGAGAGAGAAACATCGATCAGCTGCCTCTTGCACACCCCCCACTGGGGATGTGCCCGCAACCATGGTGCATGCCCTCGACCGGAATCGAACCTGGGACCCTGCAGTCCGTAGGCCAATGCTCTATCCACTGAGCCAAACTAGTCAGGGCCAACTTAAAAATCTTTTAAAAGTTCTTTTAAAAACCTAGAAATGTATTTTCTCACAGTTCTGAAAGCTGGAAGTCTGGTGTTGGCAGAGCCAGGCTCCCGCCGCGGGCTCCGGGATGGGCCTCCTGGCCTCTCCCAGCTCCTGGGGGCTCGGATGTTCCGCAGCTTGTGGCTGAAGCTCCGATCTCGGCCTCCCTCTCTATCCGGCCCGCTCCTCCGCCCCCCCCCCGCCCCCTTTGCGCTCTGAGAAGGACGCTTATATTGCATTTGGGGCCCACCTCATCTCGAGACCCTTCGCTTCGTGACCTGCAAAGACCCCTTTTCCAAAGAAGGTCGCCTTCGCGGGCTCCGGGCGTTGGGACACGGACACGTCCTTTGGGGCCTTCATTCAGCCCGCGCGGCCCTTTAAAATGAGGGTTCTCCGCAAACAGTTTCACAAGACAATTCATCCAAGCACAGAAGAATACAAAGGACTGTTTAAAATAGCACACGTTAAGCAAGCAACAACCAAATAAATGACTAAAAACAACAGAAAATGCGAAGTCCGCTTAGCAAACAGTCACAGGAGAAAAGGCATGGCCCCTTCGTAAAAAGGACGGCCACGGAGCTTCCACGGCAAACTTCCCTGCAACCGTGGAGACAGCAAAGTAAAGGCAACTCTTTCCAAGTATTTTTCAGTAAAGGGGGGCAGAATAAAGGGGGCAACGACAGGAGAGGAGCAGATCTGGGGAGACATAACAGCAGGTCTGCACACCAAGAGGGCTGACGCAGGAAGAAGGGAAGAACTGGCGATGCGAGAAGGGGCAGGGATAACTCCTGAGGAGGCAGGAGGCAGAGGACGGTGTGTGTGGTCTGACCTGGGTGGGAGCACAGCTCACCTGTCCACGGGAAGGAGAGGAGAGCATGTGGCGGTCGGTGCTGGTAAGCTGGGGGTTCGGGTGAAGGAGGAGCGTGGGGAGTTACTGTGTCCTTGGTCCACAAGGAGCTGAGGGGGTGGGGCACAGTGGAGGGCTTGCTGAGGACGGGGAGACTGACTTGCCACAGTGCCGAGGGCCCCCTGGGGTTGGCGGTCACGGGTGTAAAAGCGCAGGCAGCGGGGCTGCGTTCTGCTCCAGCCACGGTCGTCTCAGCCCCGGAGGAGGCGTAGTTTACCCGGCTGGGTCTGCAGTAACTATGACTTTAAATATAAACCTATGCAGAGCAAGAAGGGAAGTAATGGCATGAGGAGAGTGATGACCAGTGAAGTTTCCAGTAGTGTGGAAAACTAATGGGAGGGGATGTCTGTGCTAAATTCTTCAGATATGTTCACACACATGCATACACATAAACACACACACAGGGGGAGTCTGTGCTAAATTCTTCAAATATGTTCACACACGTGCGCACGCACACACACACACACACACACACACACACACACATGCACGCACGCACGCACGCACGCACGCACGCAATCAGCTCCGTGAGTAGAGTGCACTCCCTCACCCTTTGCCTTAGCCACATGACTTGCTTTGGCCAATGTCGATGAGCATGATAAAAATAAAGGCTTGAAACACACCTGTGCAATTGTCATCCCATTTTCCCGAGAGATGAAAAACTGTAAGTTTCCTTTTCTTGCATTCTTACACTTTGTCATCGTTGCTGGCTAGCCATCACCATGGCTAGCATCTATCTTAATGTCACTTAAAAGGGATATACTTAGCCCTAACTGGTTTGGCTCAGTGGATAGAGCGTCGGCCTGCGAACTGAAGGGTCCCAGGTTCGATTCTGGTCAAGGGCATGTTCCTTGGTTGCAGGCAATCCCCAGTTTGGGGGGGGGGGGTGTGCAGGAGGCAGCTGATCTCATTGGTGTTTCTAGCTCTCTATCCCTCTCCCTTCCTCTCTATAAAAAAAAATCAATAAAATATATATATTTTAAAAGGGATATAGCTCTAACTGGTTTGACTCAGGGAATAGAGCATCGGCCTGTGGACTGAAAGGTCCCAGGTTCAATTCTGGTCAAGGGCATGTACCTTGTTTGCGGGCACATCCCCAATAGGAGGTGTGCAGGAGGCGGCTGATCGATGTTTCTGACTCTCTGACCCCCCTCTCTTCTTCTCTGTAAAAGTCAATAAAATATATGTATATTTTTAAAAGGATATAATCAGAGAGTGCTTCCTAGGAAGTAAAACCTACCTGGGGAAGTTCACCTCGTCAGTATTTATCTTTGAAAATCACAAACGAGGTCTCCAGAATAAAATGTGTCAGACTTTTACATACAAGAAACATGGAAGATACATGTGATTTTAACTATGGAATTATTTTTACACTACAGAATAGAACAAAGCAGAAAATTATCTCAAAATTTCTGTCTTTGTTTATAACCAATATTTAAGTGAATGACCTCCTTCCCACTGTCAAATTATATTAAATTTTATCAGTTTGTCTTATATATTATATTTCATACTACCAAGAGATATAACTATAGCAAAGCTACTATATTATAAGTGCTCACCATTGGGTACAAATGGATTTATTTACTTTCTATGAGTAAAAATACAACAGTTTTCTAGTGTACTCAAACATCCGAGTAATTTAGGCAGGAGAGTCTTACAGGAGAATAAAAAAGTTTGGGCTAAAAGACTGATGCCGAAATCTGTTTGGCTCGGTGGATAGAGCATTGACCTCTGGTCGATGTTTCTCTCTCATCGATGTTTCTAACTCTCTATCCCTCTCTTTTCCTCTCTGTAAAATATCAATAAAATATATTTTTTTTTAAATAAAAGACTGAGAATTTGTATTGCTAGTGTTCTCATGGTTTCCTGGAGCTGAAGGTCCCAGGGCACTCCTAAGAGTGGTACAAACCAATTTTGAAGATCTGAGATGAAGGGATTGCGTATTTAAGGAAAATAGGTTTTCACTTCGTATTCAGAATTCCCACTTGCCTTGTGAGCAAACATGGATTTTAAGAAAAGAACTTGAGGTTCTGAGCCCTTATTTAAAAAACTCATAAGCAGATGAGGAAGTAAGCTAATGAACAAGAGATGGAGGTAATTTTCCAAGTTGGGCAGTTTGCTATTTTTACACTATAATTAAAGTTCTGGTCCACGGGGTATTAAGGCAAATAACATAGTATCCTCATGACATTGGTGTTTTCAGTTTTAAAGGTAAGCATCTGCTAACAAATGATATTCAGATTAAGAGTTCTGTGGGACATCCCAAATTATATACAGAGCCAAAAGAAATCAAATACAATTCTTCTAGTCTTATGTATGGATTATTTTATTGTAAAAATGTAGTAATTATAAATCAGTCTGTTGTAAAATCAATGATGAGTTAGCATAAATGTAATTCTAAGTTGTTGTTTTTACAAATCTGATCAGTTCCAAGCAGAAATAAACATTAAGCCACTATGGTGTTGAGGTTATCTTCAAAAGACACAAGGTGTTTTTCCTATAAGGAACTCAGAAAAATTAAAAATTCTGAGCGCATTATCTTTATCTTTTCCTCATCTATAACAACCATATCTTTACATAATAGGCCATGAGATGATATGTAAACATACCAATTCCACCAAGATTTTTTTTCTTACCAAATGAAGTTATATTTCTGCTAGAAACTTTCATTCTGATCATTTCAAGCGAAGAATCCAACCAATTGTCAAAAGCAAACACGTTTCTTTTAAATGATTCTTAAGCCCTAATCTTCATTGTCCCCTTCGTTTTCATTAAAAGCCATTATTACATTATATTGCTATGGAAACCAGGTTATCATCTGAGAGACTTGCATTTGCACATCTAGCACAGCAGAATCTTCTATCCAGCGGTGAGTGGGTGAGCGAATTCCATACTTTGCTTCAGAGGCGGAAACCAGGGCCTGCCCCTCACAGGTTAGCTTTCTCCCTGGCAGCCAGGTGAGACCCATGCTGCATAAAGGTGTGAATCGAGTTCTGTTTTAAAAGAACAAGAACAGCAGATGAATTAACTCGCTGGGCAGCGGCAACTGGTATGTATCTGAGCTTCAACTTGTGCTCAAATGACAATAATAATTCAGAACTCATTCACCCTCAACTCCCTTATACTGTCCAAAGCTAAAACGTGTTTTGCAGGTGAGTTCTTTAGGCCTCAGATGAGTTTCTGAACAGCTGCTGTAAGCAACCTAACAGTTGTGTGCCTGAGGAGAACCATCTAGAAGGAAACCACACGATGCCTCGTCTAACCCGGGCACACGCGCTCTGCCCAGCCGGCCGGCTCTGGGCTCACCTTAGGCTTCTCGGCGTTGTACTTGTCCAGCAGAGCCTGGATGCGGGCCCCATAGTCAGGATGGACATCGCTGAAGTTCTTGACCTGGAAAGAAATGGAGACATTGCCTTAGTCCCTCCTAGGACGGTGTTTGTTTCATGGCGTTCACTCCGGGGAGAAAGGATGCTTCCCTGGGAAGTGGAACGCACAGTGGTCAGCAACACAGAGAAAGACTGGGGTCCAGTGCCAACGCTGACAGGCACTGAGCAACCTGAGCTAAGCCGTTCTTCTGTGCATGCCCACCGCCCACAAGGCGAGTCAGACAATCCACCTCCCTCGCACACTCCGGTGAGAAAATGCACAGAGGCTAACTGCACTGACTGCATGTACAGCTGACCTCAGAGGACACAAGTTACAGTGATTTGTATTAAGAAACAGGCCCAGATGCCGCCTGAATTTAAAATATACAAAGTCACTGCCACGTGCTGGGCAATTCCACAGGCTTCAAGCAGGAATTCCCTGCCTGGCCGGGCCGGGCCCCAGCAGGCAGCAGGGAGAGATGGGCATCGTGACCCACAGGATGCCTGACAGCCTCGGCATACGTGAGAAGAACACGAAGAGTTCGCTCCTTACACGCTGTGCCTTAATCACTCTCGTCAGGAAGGTAAGATCCAGCCTGCCCCAGCCACCTCACGGAGCAGCTGTCTGGCTCTCCGCTGGAGAGATGCCATATCCACTGCAGAGAAAGTAATCCGTTCCCATTTTCTTTTTCTTTTTCCCCCCAGTATGACTTTATTTATTAAATTTATTATTATTGTTATTATTATTAATTTTTATTTTATTGTTTAAGGTATTGTTTAAGCTAGTCCATATGTCTCCTTTATGTCTCCTTTTTTTCCCCCCACTGACCTCCCCCCAGACTCCCCTACCCACCGGCACTTGCCCTCGTACCCCGTCCCCAGTGTCTTGCTTCTCTTGGTTGTGCTTATATGCATTCATACAAGCCCTTCAGTTGATCTCTAACAACCCCCTCACCCCCCAACCCGCCCTTACCCTCCCACCCAGTCTGCCCCTCGGGACTAGGAGGCCTGCCTCTAGATGTGTGTGACGCATGACAGGTGACATTCGGAGGTTGGACACATCCCGGGGAAGCCCCCAGCCACTCACTCACTCACTCTAATTCCCCTGATTTTTTTTCCCTTTTCACTCACAAAAGCTTATTGGAATAAGAGCTGGCGGCATTGTTTCGAGGATAACTACCCTCATTTATTTAGCTCTTTGTCAAAGTGACTGCCCCAAAGCTCCAGCTGCGTAGGACACCTCTCAAATGGCAGTGTCGGCGCAATTAAAATAGAAAGGACACTGTTCTTTCCAGGGTTCTCCCAGGGCACTTCCTCCTCCGGCCAGCAGAGGCCGCCCTTCAGCTGCCCCGGGCGCACTCACCGCCTTCTTCTGGATGAAGAGCTGGGCGTCCTTCAGGTGGCCGGCGATGTTCTCAACCAGGCGCTTCCTCTGCTCCTCGTTCAGTACTTGGGTATAGAACGTCCGCACCTGCTCAGTGAACATACACCGGGAGTGGGGGGGGGAAGTGCGATCACCACTTTATCACAGGAAAAACTCACCGGGATGCCACTTTTGAGATGAAAAGGTGAGACTTCCCATGTGCGGAAGAATGGAAGTTTTTAGAATTTGAGAATAATTTTCAATTTACAGTTAAAACTGACATTTGTGGTAAGTTCTTCACTTTTTGTTTTGTTTTATTTTAAGCAAAATAGGGGGAATTCAGTTGTTGATAACAGCTCGTGACTGCTATTCAACAATGTCTTTTGTAGTCACTGCTAATAAATAGCTTATAAACATCAGGCAATATAGCCTACATTTAAAAATCCCCCTATACTCTTAATACTGAGAAGTCTAGAGTGTGCAAATGATCATCAAATATCCAGTTAGCACAACCTTTGTTCAATCCACTCAGAACCAGGGGAAAGAAACCTATTTCATTTTCACCCTAAGTTATTCAAAAGTCAAGACTTCTTGGAGAAGATAGATGTTAAGTGATATTCCCCTTAGGTTACTGGGTTTACCTCTAAAATTAACAGCAATAGATTAAGATTAAAAACAGCAGCTAAGTACCCGGCACGAGCTCTAACAGCCTCTGCCCATTTCTGAAGTCAACCTCAGTCACACAAAACCACAGCGATGTTTTTACAACGGAAGCCATGAGGCAACGAGGAGAAAAGCATTCGAAAGCAGAAACGGATGGGGGGAGAGTAAGAGCCGTGTGAACGGGGCGCCCACACCTGCACCCCTGCTACTGAGGCCCCCAGAGCTGCTTTGAACCCAGCTCTGGGCCATAACTCTGTCCATCCTGCCCGGGTTCGGAGATTTGGCTCCTCTCAAGTGTACCGTGCCCACGTCTTAGATTTCCAAGGAAGCACTTCTTCCCCCGTGGCCCGCGCCGTATCCCTTCAGTGACATGTGGGAGGACTGAAAGGAGGCATCCCTCGTCCTGGGAGAGCGGAGTAGCAACCCTCCCACTGGGCCCGGTAGAGGGACTGGCTTATGACTAGAGGTGTCTGCAGACCTGTGAGACGCGTGGGGGGCACCGGCCGCTCTGCGGCAGACGGGGAAGCCGTTACCTGGGAGACGTTGTCGTCGTTGGCAGTGTTGTAGCGCCGCACGTCCCCGGAGACGTGGGTGCTGCTCTCCAGGGCGCACCGCGGCTGCTGCTCGGGGGCGCTGAAGCTGTTTGGGTAGTAGTTGGGAGCACCGCCTTTAAAGCAAACCACACAGTCACTCCGGGGAGAAGCAAATGGAGGGAGTCTACCAACAGTGCGATAGGAAATACATTCGATTATTGATGTGTATATATAGACACACACATACACATACATACATATGTACACAGACATCTACTTGCCATGCACATTAATTTCAATGTACCATCTTTACCCACTAGCAACACTCAGATTCTTAGAGAATACCATCATCTTCCAAATGCTCGCATGGGCTGCCTCGCTCTGGGTCTTAATGACAAGATCACAATTCCCCCCTTGAACACGTCAATGATGGAATCTGTGAAATCTGATGCTTGCCAGTACAAATACATTTCTTCGGGTTTGATTTGACCCTCCCCCTCCCATAGAAAACGAGACCCAGCCGAAACCGGTTTGGCTCAGTGGACAGAGCATCAGCCTGCGGAGTGAAAGGTCCCAGGTTCGATTCCGGTCAGGGGCATGTACCTTGGTTGCGGGCACATCCCCAGTGGGGGGTGTGCAAGAGGCAGCTGACTGATGTTACTCTCTCATCGATGTTTCTAACTCTCCCTCTCTCCTCCTCTCTGTAAAAAATCAATAAAAAATATTTTTTTTAAAAAAGAAAAGAAAGAAAACGAGACCCAAAGACATGTTCCAAACTTTAGGATTTCAGGGGGCTCAGGTGCCATTCAAACACCGAGTCACAGAATTCTCGGAAGCAACTCCACATTCTCGCTCCACTCCTTCAGTGACAGCCCTGAGGTCTGAAGCAGTAATCAGTGGTAGATCTGGGGCCAGCACTCTGGGTCTTTTCTCTCTTCCATTCCAGCACGCACTGTATTCCCATGACACAGCTCTGATTTGCTTTTCGTTAGGGTTTTTAGATCCTCGGGTTACCTCCCCTGTATTATTATGACTTTATTCAATTCTACTTCACTCTGACTTCTCCCCAAAGGCAAATAAAATAGGAATTTTTAAAACTTTGATATATTTCTAGTATATCAGCATATCATTTATCTGGATTTACAGGGGTGGGGGTGTGAAAAATACAATAAAAATTTTTATGACTTCTTGGGGGGAAATGAAGCTTTTTTCTGCATCTTGGCATATTTATTTTCCTAACTCCACTCTGCGTTAGCCGCTATTAGCAGGAGCCTGAATTATCTGCACACACAGCTGCCTAAAGGGGGGCCTAGAAACATGCTGAGTGGCTTGAGAAGCCAGCCTGGGGCGGGGTTTAACCCAGCGTACTGCCAGAATACACGGGCTACCCAGAGTGGACAGTTAAGGGGTGCCTCCTGTCACACTGACCAAGGACCCACGGGCGTGCAGAAAGAGGGAGGACAGCATACGAGAATGGAGCCCAGTCATTCCCTCCAGAAATGCATTCCAGGCCAACCACATCTCCATGGAGAGCAAGGTGCCCCATAATCAGCCCCGCACTGGTTTCCCGCATTGAGTGCTCCTTCTTCGAAATGTGCCTCACTGAGTAATGTTTACGTTCCATTTCCAGATAAGCTCCAGCCTTTCCTCAGCGTGGGAGTTGTCTCCAAGTCATTGATTCCTGGGAACAAGTGAACACTCTCACTGAACGTTAAGAGCACAGCCTAAAACAGGGAGGCAAAGGTTGTATGGAATGCATACACAAATAGCTTTTCACATGTTCACCACTAGAATGGTAAACGAGAAGCAATGACTGCCCTCGCTGGTTTGGCTCAGTGGGTAAAGCGTCAGCCTGCGAACCAAAGGGTCCCAGGTTCGATTCCGGTCAAGGGCACGTACCTAGGTTGCAGGCTCCTCCGTGCAGAAGGCAACCAGACAATGTGTCTCTCTCACATTGATGTCTCTCTCTTTCCCTCTCTCCTCCACTCTCCCTAAAAACCAATGGGAAAATGTCCTCAGGTGGGGAAGCAATTACTTATTAATGAAGTTCCAAAACACGCATGAACTTCTCTGACTCTTCACAAGTGAACAATTCCCGGTAACGGCCAGTCTCAATAACAAAGGACAAGGGATACGAATGAAATTAAAAAATCACTTTAGAAGAAAGATGCAGAAGACAGACACAAGAAGCATCAATTAATTACTCTGCGCAATAATACACCCCATACCTCTATAAACCTCAGAAAGCAGAAAGAGGATAACCACCCAATGTAATCAGTTAGTGAGCATATACACTTGTTAAATGATGGGAAAGGCTTAGTGATGATACTAACAAGTGCAAGGCCCAAAATTATATATCCAAAACAATCGTAAGTATATGAAAAAATCATAAAAAACTGGCAAGAGCCGAAACCGGTTTGGCTCAGTGGTAGAGCGTCGGTCTGCAGACTGAAAGGTCCCAGGTTCGATTCCAGTCAAGGGCATGTACCTTGGCTGCGGGCAGATCCCCGGTGGGGGTTGTGCAGGAGGCAGCTGATCGATGTTTCTCTCTCATCAACGTTTCTAGCTCTCTATTTCTCTCCCTTCCTCTCTGTAAAATAACAATAAAAATATTTTTTAAAAAAAACTGGCAAGAAATGTAACAAAATGTAACAGTTGTGGCCTGTGGGGGTTGGGATTCCTAGTGGGTTTTTCTTCTCCCTTTTATCTTACAGTTTCCAAATTTCCTTTAGGGCACATGTAGGATCTTTATTAGAAAAATTACCTTTGTTTGAATATAGACATCTCGGGCTATAGATATAACTGAAAAGTAAAACTTCTGAAAAGATCAGTGTAAGCAGCTTATTACTAAACATGTGTCCTAAACAGGAAAATAAAAAAGGAAACAACGATCTATACTAAACTGTGAAACATTAAAAGGAAAAAACCATTCACTAAGCATTCTCTGATTAGAATAATTAGAAACTAAAGTTGTTTGTACACGGCACCCAAACATGTAACTTAAAGGAAAAAGCCATAAATGTGATAAAGGCGCTCCAAAAAGCAAAATGCAGCAGCAGTCTCACTCACCAGCGGACTTACATGGATTCAACTATATTCACTTAACAAAACACAGTGGGGGAGAGAACCCCTTGATTTTTCTAGCTCCCCCCACCCCCTCCAAATTCTAGCTAGACCTCTCCTCCACAGCCCTGGCGGAAAGCCGGGGAAATGTAAGGAACTGTCCACTTCGGAGGAGTCTTTAAAACCCAACCCCTGTGTTAGACTCGACTCTACTACAGTCACTGGGCAAGTCCTTCCTCCCTGCCTCTCGCTCTAGGATGGGTAGCGAGGAAGACCGCTAATAAAACATAAGACAGGTAAACAGTATGGAGGGTCCTCGGGCAGCCTAAACCTTCACTGCTGGGCCAAATCATGTGGTTGGCAGGGGTGCCTCTGAGCCCCTTCCCAGAGCCAGGGGTCCCAGACTGTCCCACCCGCTGCTCAGCAGCGCCCTCCGCCCTCCCAGGGAGCCGGGCGCTCAGGCTCACCCTGGTTGTCCACCACACACATGGGGCCGTCACGCTGGTAGTTGGCCACTCGAGCGCGGTAGGGACAGTTCACAGGGATCTGGAGGTAGTTGGGGCCCAGGCGGTGGCGGTGAGTGTCAGGATAGGAGAAAAGGCGGCCCTGCAGGCATAAATGAAACGGATATTGTGAGCAGGATTGAGAAGAAGCGAGTTTCTACAAAATCAACTGTGCACGTAGGTAGGCAGTCAATGTATATTAGTTAATAATATGACTAAAACTAATGAAAAACGTATTTTCTATGAAAGTCTCAGAGTTCCCAATATCAAAGTGAATAAAAGGTTATTAAATAAAACTGGGAACGCTTCGTGAGCGTGCCTCCAAAGAGTGATGCCTGCTCAGCCCGCGTGAGTCTCTGCGGGCTCGATCCCCAGTAGGGGCCGTGCAGGAGGCGACCGATCAGCGATTCTCTCTCATCATTGATGTTTCTCTCTCTCTCCCTTCCTCTCTGAAATCAATAAAAAATATATTTTTTAAAAAGAGTGACCCCAGAACTGGAACCACACACGTCCAGCAGCATAATCACTGCAGGCTGACCTGGTGCAATCGTTAACTTGTGTTTCATGATCATGGTCCAAAGTCCAAAACGACTGATTAACTCAGCCACTGGTAAGCCAATTATTCTCCTACCAATGTCTGGTCCACAGAAGAGCCTCACTCTTTGTGCACGAAAAGGAGCACATTGAAGAGTGAAGGAAAAGGACCGAACGCCTAGGGACATTACCAAGACGCATGGTTAACTTAACCCACTGCCTTTCGCCACTGACAACAGTCAATTTCGTTGGGAAACCATGTCCGGGTCTTTTTTACAGGTGGAAAAACCATGTCCGGTCTCTTCCAGCATCACCATGGAAGAGGAAATGAATAAAATCAGGCTGACCAAGGTGTTATAACCAACTAAAAAATACTCCCTACTGCCAGTTACAGACAGAACAAAGAGTGCTTTCTGTACTCTACAAATACCTGTGGCATTTCCTAATATAACTTCTTTAAGATTGAGGGACTAAATGTCAGTGTTAACATACTGAGGGCCTTTACCATGAAATGTAGTTCATAGTGTAATGCCCATCTCAAAATATTCCAGTCAGTCCCACAGAAACTAAGGACCAGGGTAATTAAAGTTTAAGTGATGTTGTAGTTAATTCTTCATGCAAAAGATCACACCAAATTACAGTGTGTGTTTGAGTGTGTGTGTACCCACGTGCACGCGTACACTGGCAGGTACTCCTGCCTCAGTGCCTCCCAGTCCACAGGTTTACCTGAAGCATCTTGTCCGGGCTGGGCTCAATGCCAGGCGGCATGTTGCTCGGGTCGAAGGCCAACTGCTCAACCTCAGCAAAGTAATTGACTGGGTTCCGATTTAAGACCAGCTTACCAACTGGGATAAGAGGGTAGTCACTGTGAGGCCAAACCTAGAAATAATGTGATATTCACAATTACCAGACAACCAATGGAAGCAAATTAAAGTACCCACAAAAAATGCCAGCTTTCAAATAGAATGAAGCCAATGATAGACAGTAAGTAAAAATAATAATATTTAGCCAAACCAGTTTGGCTCAGTGGATAGAGCGTCTGCCTGTGGACTGAAAGGTCCCAGGTTCGATTCCGGTCAAGGGCATGTACCTTGGTTGAGGGCACATCCCCGGTAGGGGGTGTGCAGGAGGCAGCTGGTCAATGTTTCTCTCTCATCGATGTTTCTAGCTCTCTATCCCTCTCCCTTCCTCTCTGTAAAAAAAAATCAATAAAATATATTTTTAAAATAATAATAATTATTATTATAATAATATTTAATCCAATAAGATGATAAGAACTTCAGATAAGTGCATTGGTTAAATCTTTCACAACCATTTACAGTAAATATTGACACTTTCCCTGGGCATCAGCTTTTCATCAGCTTTTCAAAATTTGCTCCCTGCTAATAGCAATAGATCAAGCCCTGACCAGGTGGCTAATTAGTTGGATCATCAGCCCGTAAACAAAAGGTTGTGGGTCCAATTACAGGTCAGGGCACATACCTAGTTGCGGGTTGGATCCCTGGCTGGAGCGCCTGTGGGAGGCAACCAATCGATATTTCTCTCTCCAAACATCAATAAACATTTAAAAAAATTTTTTTAAAACCCACAATATATCAAGCCAGGCAGACTCGATGAGCTTACAGTTGGGAACTGGAAGCGAGATGCTGGGGAGACTCCTTCACAGGCCGGGTAACCACAAAGTGGTCCCACCTCGGTTTGCACACGACTTCCCTGCCACAATGAGTGTTTGACTGGAAATGTGTTAAAATTGGGTACCAAGAGACGTAAAGAAGAAAACAGCTCAGTTGTTAACGGACTCACCTTGGTAACATCGAATGGATTAAATGGACAACTTTCTGCCTGACTGAAGGTCATGACCTGGATGTAAAAAGTCCAGGAGGGGTAGTTGCCGGTGGCGATGGCATTAAAGAGATCCCGGAGCCCATAGTCGGGATCTTCGTGGGACAGTCTGGCTGCATCTTCAACCGAAAGGTTTTTGATGCCCTGGTCAGTCTACAGAACGAAAGAAAAAGTTCACACGGAAACTTCCTGGCACAGTGAGTGAACTCTAGCTAGGAATTCATTGCAGGATTCTGAGTAACTGCTACTCAGAGACTGGCTTTCCCTTCTAACTGTAATCCCACTGTCCAAATCAGACACAAATAGGAATTTTTCAACAAGGAATTCTACTTAATTAATCTGATTCTTTTAAATGTCTAGGGAATAGATCTCTGTACTTCATATTAAAGCTAGTCATAGCCTTCCTTTTTCATTCCATACTATTGGAATTTTTAAAATTGTTGACATACAATTTATTTTTAATTTCCCCCCATATAAAGAGTGCTGTATTCATGTCTTCAGACAAGCCCCCCCAAAATAGGCATAAAATTTATCATTTTAAAGTGTTCAATTCAGGATTTTTTAAGTATATATCTCAAAATGGAGTTGCTGGGTAATTCTACATTTAATTTCTTGAGGAACTTCAAAATGATTTTCCAGAGTGGTTGCTATTTGAATTTTTATACTCATGCTACTTTTCAAGTCAGAAGAAAATCAAAATGTATTTTTTAAATGAACAAATAATAAAATTAAAGAATTTTTCTTTTTGTGCCTGAAGAAATTATTTAATTTTGTTTTTTTTTAACAGCTCAAGTCAGTTATGAGATTGTACTCTGATACCGTGATTCCCCGAAAATAAGACATCCTCTGAAAATAAGACCTACTTCATGGAAACATACCGTATTTGCCGGCGTATAAGACGATTTTTTGGCCCTGAAAAATACCGTATTTGCCGGTGTATAAGAGACTGGGCGTATAAGACCAGCCCCTAACATTTCCACTCAAAATACAGAGTTTGTTATATACTCGCCGTATAAGACTACCCCCCACTTGGAGGCATATTTTTCAGGGCCAAAAAATCATCTTATACGCCGGCAAATACGGTAATACATCCCCTGAAAATAAGACCTAGCGCATCTTTGGGAGCAAAAATTAATATAAGACACTGTCTTATTTTCAGAGAAACAGGGTAGTATTCCTCCACCCCCATACTCTTCCCTTTTTTAAAAGAAATTACAGAATCATAGTTCACAGAGTTGAAAGGGCTTCATTCAGTATAGCCACTCGAAAACAATTCTCTGACTATGGTGGGTAGAATAGTATCCTGGCTTTTCAAACAAACTATTAAGACTCCAAGAAGTTAAGCTACTCTCATAAGTGCTTCCTTCTATTAGCTCATACCATACTGATCTTCAATAAATTTCTCACTTCTATCTTATTCTAAAAAATTCCCATCACACCAAGCTCCATGGAAAGACTTCCTTAGCAAAACTGAACTCTGAAAGATTAATCCATTATGGCCACAAAAATCCCCACTCTCTAGCCAGTGGCAGGATTTGAACCCTTCTTACTATTAGAAATAAAGCCAGGATTTTAAAAATGGAGGTTGCCATCTGCAGATCACCCAGAGAGCTAATACATTAAATTGTGAAATAATACTGCAATGCCTTTCTGATTTTAATAAAATCTGTTGGGCTTAGAAACGAGTTCTCTTAGGTCAGAATCATTGAGACATGAATCTACCGTATTTGCCGGCGTATAAGACGATTTTTTGGCCCTGAAAAATACCATATTTGCCGGAGTATAAGACGACTGGGCGTATAAGACGACCCCCTAACATTTCCACTCAAAATACAGAGTTTGTTATATACTCGCCGTATAAGACTACCCCCCACTTGGAGGCATATTTTTCAGGGCCAAAAAATCGTCTTATACGCCAGCAAATACGGTATGTAGATCTCAGGCTACCTCAGGCCCTCCGCTGAACAGACCCACAAGCAAGCCAATCTCTCCAGGACCATGGACAGCAGGTATTTTTATCCCAATTTTATAGACACAAAACTGGAGCTCAGCAAACTTTTAATAATATGCCCAAGTCACAGTTAACTAGAAGAAGCAAGACCTTCTCAACCTTTTGGGGGTGGAAGTAAGGGGAAGGTCGGAGAGGCCTTGATCTTTTGCATCTTTGCCTAATCCCCAGAATTAAGGAGATGTGGGTGGTGGGAGCCTTTTGCCCTTGCCCCGAAGGAAAACAAGTACCTTATAATGGAATTTGCAATAAACTGCCTCTCCATTCGCATTAACCAGCTTGAAAGTATGCGACCCATATCCATTCATGTGCCTGTGTCCATCTGGAATCCCCCGATCACTGAACAAGAAGGAGACCTAAGGAACAGAAAAATAACACCTAAATATGTTTCCATTTAAATCAAAACATCCTACCGTGTTTCCCCGAAAATAAGACATCCTCCGAAAATAAGACCTACTTCATGGAAACATAAGACATCCCCTGAAAATAAGACCTAGCGCATCTTTGGGAGCAAAAATTAATATAAGACACTGTCTTATTTTCGGGGAAACAGGGTAGGTTTTTAAGACCATCCTACATGTCCAAAAAGTCCCTAGCGTGAAACATACTAACCAAGTACCCACAAGAAGGGTTACCATTATCGTCATCTTTTTTAAAGAAAAATTTAAAGAGGAATGATAAATCATTAACCTCTATAAAGAAAAACTACCCCTAACCAGTTTGGCTCAGTAGATAGAGCATTGACCTTCGGACTCAGGGGGTCCAGGTTCAATTTCGGTCAAAGGCATGTACCTTGGTTGCAGGCACATCCCCAGTAAGGTGTGCAGGAGGCAGCTGATTGGTGTTTCTCTCTCATTGACGTTTCTAATTCTCTCTCCCTTTCCCTTCCTCTCTGTAAAAAAATCAATAAAATATATTTTAAAAAGAAAAAGAAAAACTAAAATAAATCTGAAAACTAGCCTAACTTGCTATTCAAAATTTATCTTAATAGTAAATTTGTTTAGCACTCCTTTCCCCTCATTTCTCTAGTTTCATACTAGAGACTTTAATCCTTACTATTGCTAAATATCAACTGATAATGTTTCTAGCATCACTTAAGGTCTATGGTCAGGACAAGATTAATAAGATGGGCCATTATAAAAAGAAAGTCAGAAACCAATTCCAATCAAACAGTCAAAACTGGAGAAACACATTCTGCGGACGATCCCAGTTCCATCCCGGTGACATACTGTGACTACGGAAAAGCAGGGTTCCCACCTGATGCAGAGACTCGGGCCGCAGGCTCCAGAAGTCCCAGACCATGTCTGGGTCCTTCAGGTGCGTCTGAGGGTTTCTCTTTTGGCTGTGGATGAAGGACGGGAACTAAATGGAAAGAGAGAGAGAGGAAAAACACACAAATTATGTTTACAGGAATTATGGTATTGTATATTATACAATGCCTGTTGCTAGGTTTATGGATTATAATTCCAAACATCATCCTAGAATTTTAAACTATCAAACCCTAACATGGCATTTACCCTCCCCCTGTCTCTAGGGCAGAGTGCCTGTTTTTATTAATCTTCCAGGGACTATTCCCATTAAGTCAGGGAAGACTGAAATGCCAAATCCAAGCCCAATGGTAACTGTCGGAATTTGGCCTTATCAGAAGACATTAAATAGAGAGAGATGTGTCTTAGAAGGCAATCCCTCCCACCCAAATTCTCTTCTTTCAATCTTCCCCAGGACTTCCCCTCATATGCCAATCTATACAGAGAATGTGAAATCAATTTAAACCAGTGGTCGGCAAACTCATGAGTCAACAGAGCCACAAATATCAACAGTACGACGATTGAAATTTCTTTTGAGAGCCATATTTTTTAAACGTAAACTATAAAGGTAGGTACGTTGTTATTAACTTACTTAGGGGACTCCTAAGCTGGCCCGAGAGCCACACTCAAGGGACCAAAGAGCGGCATGTGGCTCGAGAGCCGCAGTGTGCCGACCATGGATTGAAACCATCGAGCATCTGTAGAGTGCAAAATACGCTATCACCTACCAATATGGCATCCCTGATGAAGAAAATGGGGGTGTTGTTCCCAACAAGGTCCCAGTTGCCATCCTCTGTGTAAAACTTCACTGCAAACCCACGCGGGTCACGAACGGTGTCGGCTGAGCCCGATTCTCCAGCTGGAGGGTTCAAAGGGGGGGAATGGAGCACAAGGGGAGCACTTTGCCCCCCAGCAGCCGGAAGTCATAAAGAACCGCCGACATCTAGCCTTTCCCATCCATTTCCAAGGCGTAATCGGGTATGTGAGTGCCTTGGTCATTACTTCTATCACCCACCTGCTAAGTTGGTGTACAAATTAAACAAAAGAATTAATTGAGAGTAGTACAGGCATACCCCGTTTTATTGTGCTTTTGCTTTATTGCACTTTATAATCACCAACGTTTTGATTTTTTACAAATTGAAGGCAAGACCCTCCACCAGCAAAAAGATTATGACCGGCTTTATTGTGACAACTGCTTTATTGCGATGGTCTGGAACCGAAAGCACAATATCCGGAGGTTCGCCTGTATATGCAATAACAGCTGAAAAGGTTGTTCATTCGGCATAATGAGAAAGCTTTGTTCCAACAGGAAATTAAAATTTAAATTAAAATAAGGGAAGAGAATAAGTACGAAGATAAGGTAGTGAGCAAAGAGAACACAGGTTAGCAGAATTGCGAGTTTCACATTAAGAAAATGAGTTGACAGATAGGCTCTTGTTCTTAATTTCATTTAGATTTGCTTTCCAAAGAATTTTAAAAGTGCACAAACGGATTGAACGGAATCACGACATTGTGGTGTGTTAAGAGGTAGCACGACCGATCTCATTCTCACTAGCTCTGTGATACGAGGGAAATCACTTAACCTCTGCAGCACAAATAACCCCTCTGCAAAGTAAACCTACAGGTTAGATCACAGCTAATGTCCGTAAAGCATGGGTGGCATGGAGTTAATTCTCAAAAAAGGGCAGCTGTCGCCCTAACCGGTGTGGCTCAGTGGGCAGAGCTTTGGCCTGCGGACTGAAGGGTCCCAGGTTCGATTCCGGTCAAGGGCATGTACCTTGGTTGCGGGCACATCCCCAGTGGGGGATGTGCAGGAGGCAGCGGATTGATGTTTCTATCTCTCTATCCCTCTTCTTTCCTCTCTATTAAAAAAAAAATTTTTTTTTTTAAAGGGCAGCTGTCACTGTGGTACTGAGCAAGAGCACCAACTCCATGCTTCCGTCTGAGGCAACCACTGGTGGCCAAGTTCTTTCCAAATGGCACAGCATTGCAGAGGTGGCCCGCTTAGATCTCAACAAAGAGATATGTAAGTCGCTTCCTACATGTTGCAAGGTATTTTGTCTACTGTAACCCGTGGCAATAATTTGGCAAAGTGCTTGTTTTCTGTCTTCACAGGGTTTTCTTGAAATTACGTTACCAATGCCCCAAGTAAGGTATGCGGGAATCCCAGTCCGGCAAACAGACCGACTTACCTACGGTGGAGAATCGAACTGCAAGGGGAGTCCTCTTTCCAATATGCTCGAACACCTTCGCCTTGGAGTACTTGGTAATGTCGTTGGTGACCTCAAAGTAGCCAAAGGCCCCTAACGAGAAAGACACAGGCGTTCTCATGAGACCGTCCCTCAGACTATCAGACCCGCACCGGGCATCTGGGTGACAGGAGAAACTAACGGATGGGTTAGTTAGCCTTGAAATTGGCCTTCTGGCCGAAACCGGTTTGGCTCAGTGGTAGAGCGTCGGCCTGCGGACTGAGGGGTCCCGGGTTCGATTCCGGTCAAGGGCATGTACAGTGGTTGCGGGCACATCCCCGGTAGGAGGTGTGCAAGAGGCAGCTGGTTGATGTTTCTCTCTCATCGATGTTTCTAGCTCTCTATCTCTCTCCCTTCCTCTCTGTGAAATATCAATAACATATATATTTATAAAAAAAAGAAAAGAAATTGGCCTTCTGGGAGCTTCTTTTTTGTTCACAATATCTGTAAGGCGTTCACCTTGATTTAATTACAGAAACAAAAGATGGAGGTGGCATTGGAAAGAAAGCTAAAAACTCAATAGGGAAAAGAAAGCTAAAAAATCACAATAGGAAAAAAAAAACCTCAATATGAAATCAATTTAAACCAACAAGCATTTGTAGAGTGCAAACTACTGTATCACCTGCCACTACGGCATCCCTGATGACACAGGGCAAGGGGAGGTGTCAAACTCAAAATGACAAGAGTAAAAGTCAACGCCCTATGACAGGGCTAAAGGGAGAGCTGTCCAGCCGGAGCCAGGAGGAGGAAGGCGGGTGGGGCTGGCAGGAACTGGTGGAGGGGCCCCCAGGACCCAGGGCCTGAGAGGGCCTGGAAGTACAGGGGGACCTAGAAGAGAAAAGAACAGGAGAGGAAAAGAAAACAGGAAAAGAAAGGATGAACACCAGAGAGCCAAACAACAGATCGCACAGCACACCAACATCACCACGGAAAAGCGATGCCAAAAAAACAAACGAAAAACTAGAGGCGACAGAAGAAGAGGAAATCAGAAAGTCCTCACTGGGAGTCCAAGCAAGCAGCTAAGAGAAAGATTTTTCCTTTTTCCTATTGAGTTTTCAGCTTTCTTTCCAATACCACCTCCCTCTTGTTTCTGTAATTAAAAGCCAGGTAAACGTTTCACAGATAATGTGAACAAAAAAAGGAAAAATCGCCACAAACCCACCACCCGAACCCACTACCCTCAGTTCCGCACTGTCCGTGCCTTTCTTTATCCGGTTAGTAACCTAGCTACAGTGACAGTACGTCCATGTCTGTGTATCACCTTTTTATGTCTTCACTAAACTGCATAATGGAAGAAAAGGGAGATTGCGTTTATTTTCAATGAAATGGAGTATTTTATACATAATGTTGCATCCAGGGCGATAAGCCTCATGTAACTACTAATTCCTTTGGTGGACGCTTTTTCCATTCTCCCAGGGACGGAGATCTGGCACTTGTATGAAATGAGAAATGTTTTTAACCCCGGAATTCTGAAACAATCCTTTGACAACAAAATGGACACAGCTCTCACCTGCTCCTTTAGCGTGCACGACTCTCTCAGGAATCCTCTCCCGGTCAAAGTGAGCCATTTCATCGGTGAAAACCACATCCTGAACCACGAGGGGCCCCCGGGGGCCTACTGTCATAATATTAAGTTTGTCCCCTATTGGAATGCCGGCCCCAGTGGTGAGGACATCAGGTTTCTAAGCAAACATGAAAGGAAAAGAATGCAGGCGAGTCAGTACAAAATAAATAAATAATAATAATAATAATAATAATAATAATAATTTTAAAAGACTGTTATTTGCACTGCCATAAGTACATCATTTTGCAATATTCATACTTTCTACCCAACTCTTTACATTTCTTGTGTCCAAAGTACTAAAATACAAGGTAGGCGATTGCCTGGAACTTATAATCAGGTCTCAGAAGGCCTTGATAAATCTCAACCCCAATCTGCTAAGAAGTCTGCTCTGGAGAACAGGAAGATAATTAACCTGCTCAGCGCCTGTTCCAAATACAATCCTCAGGCTCCACCCCAAGCTAAGGATCCCCCAAAAAGGGGATCATATGTGCTTAACCCTGAGTGTCCAAACAGACAGTGAGAAGGTGGTCTCTGAGAAGCGATGGCATTGGTGTGGTTCTCAGCAGTCACACATGCTTTAGTACACTGCTAGAGGCCCGATGCATGAAGATTCGTGCAAGAATAGGCCCTCCTTCCCCCAGCTGCTGGCACCCGGGACCTGGGCTACTTCACTCCGGCGGCTGCCGCCACCCACTGGACCCAGGCTGAGGTGGTCAATGCCACCTCATGGCAACTGGTCATTTGATCATTTTGGTCGTGAAGCCTCTTGGCTTCTTACTATTATGATAGATGTCACAGTGGGCCATCCGGCCCATTTCCCTCAAGCAGCGTGTAGCCAGCTACGGGCAACATTTCTTCTCCATTCCCCAAATAGGAAAAGTCAACAGCTTTTATTGTAACTGAGAACAAACGCTACTGGTAAGATGGGAAAATGGCATTAATTTTCTAAAGATGTCAAATGTCTCTGAAGTAGGATAGGTTATTTGACCATAATCAGGCATGTTTAATCCACTCAATTCTCCAGTTTCAGTGATCAGAAGCTGTCCCTCCTCTAAGGTGGGAGCGGCGTTTTCTAAGCCCACAGGATCCTGGGCCACTCTCAGCTTCACCTTGTTCCATAGTCACACACTCTACTCCTGACCCCGACAACTGCCACTCCATGTCCCCCTCACTGGGAAGGCAGGGAGATGTGTGGGTGAAGCAAAGCTACACCACCTCTGTCCTGGGAGAAAACCTCACAAACGTCTACTGAAGAAGTTAACGGTACCGACCTCACTTACCAAAAAAAGCACTATGCTCGGAATTTCCACAACCTGGGGTGGAGTATATAACTTAGTGCACATCTGTCCTGATTTTAAAATACAGTTAATACCCACCTCTTCTCCAGAAGGGAAGATCGGAAGGAAATCACTTAAACCATAAAAGTACCGTGAGCTCTTTGGGAAAATGCACTAAATAAAAGTGATCTTGGGCCCAACTGGCGTGGCTTAATGGTTGAGCATAGACCTAGAAACCAGGAGGTCACAGTTCAATTCCTGGTTAGGGCGAATGTCTGGGTTGAGAGCTGGATCCCCACTAGGGGACGTGCAGAAGTCAGCCGATCAATGATTTTCTCTCACCACTGATGTTTCTCTCTCTCTCTCCCTCAACCTTCATCCCTGAAACCAATAAAAATATTTTTTTTTAAATAGAGAGATATCTTGGAATTTGAAAAATTAATAAATACCCTTACATGCACTAAAACAATCCCCTTAGCTGCTAGCGTTCTGTTCCCAGTAAAATAGGAAGCGGTTAACACGGAACAGTGGAGAAATCCTGAGTCCTGCCCCCACAGAGCCTGGGTCCAATTTCCAGCCCTGCCAGTTACCAGATGAGCAGCTACTTATTATTTCTGAGTAATATTTTTCTGAGTAAAACTTTTCATCTGCAGAATGGACAAAAATGACTACCTCCCAGAGTTAATACATGGATTAAAAGAGCTAAATGTCTGCAAAATGCAGGCTGCACACACAAGCACATGTATGCTACCTCTTCACTGGCTGTCAGAAACTGATCAGACAGCCATGACAGGCATGTAGGCATCCATCCAGGCTTCCTCCCTATACATAAAGCAGCAAACCCTTCCGAACTGTACAAAAGCTCAAGGTCCATAGTTACCTCCAACCACACCACTCCCTTTTGAAGATACACCTGTGCTAATACACATGTGACACTGTACACTTCCATTTAAAATTTAAAGTAGAAAAAGGAGTCAGAAAAAGGAGTGAACTTGTACACTTTAACCATTAGTCTATACCTAATCCTTCATTGTTCAGCATTAGCTGTCAGTGGAATCACCCGGGGAACTTTTTCCTCTGTTCATCCCTGAAACCAATAAAAATATTTTTTTTAAAAATAGAGAGATATCTTGGAATTTGAAAAATTAATAAAGAAGACCCTCACATGCACTAAAACAATCAATAAAAATATTTTTTTAAAAAATAGAGAGATATCTTGGAATTTGAAAAAACAAGTTTCAGGGATGAACTTGTTTCCTCACCTCTTGGTGAGTTGCCAATAAGAAATGATCAATACACTGCTAGTGGTTTTCAATAACCAGCAAGCACTTAGAATAACACTATGGAAAATAAAATCATGAAAATGTATGGAATAATAGCCATTACAAACGAGGTTTTCCCGGTCTTGAAACTGTCTTTCTTAAATACGTCTGGGAGCACTGAGAACTGGCAGAGCCCTTTAAAAAAAAAAAAAAAGTCAGGCCGAAACCGGTGTGGCTCAGTGGATAGAGCGTCAGCCTGCGGACTGAAAGGTCCCGGGTTCGATTCCGGTCAAGGGCATGTACCTTGGTTGCGGGCACATCCCCAGTAGGGGTGTGCAAGAGGCAGCTGATCGATGATTCTCTCTCATGGATATTTCTAACTCTCTATCCCTCTCTCTTCCTCTCTGTAAGAAATCAATAAAATATATTTAAAATAATAATAATGAATAATTTTTTTAAAGTCGGAAATAAGAGAAAGAGGATCAAAAACTGAAGGATAATTGATCCACAATGTACAATATCCCTTTACTTTTTGTAATAGAAACTACAGTAGTCATAATATAAGGAAAGAATATACAGAACAAAACGTAAAGAGAAAATAAACAAAAATAAAATTGTTTTATATTTTGCAATCAGCCTCTCTTTTTTTACCTGGAGAAAAAATATGAAGTGTTCTAGATTGTGACAAACAGAAATAGAAGCTTAGAAATGTTTACTCCATTACTCATAATGTGTCTAACGACCCCTATCTCTCTCTCTCTCTCTTTCCTTCCCTCTCTCTCTCTCCCTCTCCCTCCCCCACACTACAAACCAGCAATTCCATTCCCAGGTAGTTCCCAAGAGAAACGAAAGAGCATGTGCACAGTGAGTTAAATTATCAGTCACCCTTTCTCCGTTCCAAATATTGGCAGCATTACATCAATGCAGTTACTAAAAAAAAAAAAAAAAAAGACAGACCCTGCAGGCACTGTCTCATGACTCACTGACAGGAAAGATGAGTTAAGACCCAACCTCTCTCCCAGGTGAAAAAGGAAACTTTTAACCCTTTGCACACTGTAAGCATCTGTAAACGCAAATCGGATGGTTTCCATTTTGGACGCATGGCAGTTAACGGGTTGGAAAGGTAAAGCCTGAGACATACAAAGTCTCCAATTTTAAATAGATAGATAGATAAATAGATAGATAGATAGATAGATAGATAGATAGATAGATAGATATTATTGATTTTTTACAGAGAGGAAGAGAGAGAGATAGAGTTAGAAACATCAATGAAAGAGAAGTATCGATCAGCTGCCTCTTGCACACCCCCTACTGGGGATGTGCCCGCAACCAAGGTACATGCTCTTGACCGGAATCGAACCCGGGACCTTTTAGTCCACAGGCCGACACTCTATCCACTGAGCCAAACCGGTTTCAGCAAAGTCTCCAATGTTTGAGGGAGCAGAGGCCGCTAGTGAAGCCTAAGTATCCCAGGGGGATAGCCAGCCATGGCATGCTAAGCATGATAAGCCAAGATCCGGTTTAAATCCCACCCAAAGGGGCTGGGGACGCCTGCGGAATCACCTCCCTCCCGCAATGCATTTTGAGAGAAAGAGAAATGAGGGTATTTAAGACGGTCCACGCCGTACCGAGGAACATAGGTGATTCAATGCTCAGGTATTAAAGCTTACAAAACTCCCAGTTGATTTATCAGCAACAAAATCTAAGCACAAGGAAAGACGCCCAATAAATTGTTTTCCATTTGCTGACACTCTGGTTCCAAAGGAGGATCCGCCCATTCCGCAGCTGGGCTCCTGCCGGAGGAGGAGGCGGCCTGGTGCCCTCCGATGGGGGCTCCGAAACGTAGAGCTGGCACAGTCCAGTGAAAGTGAATACAGCCTGGGGAGTGAGTAAGGCACTGGTGCAACGCTGCCCACGTAAGCAGAAGCATTTGCCAAGCAAGGAGAGATTTAAAAAGCACACTACCCATCACTGTCGTAATTTTCTAACTGAAAGAATGTTTTCATGTCAGAAAGTAAAAAGGACATAATCTTTAAAAAGAGATCATGTCCTTTTGCTTCGCACCACATCACAGGAAAATGGCCAGATAGATTTTCACCAAACATCTTTTGTATGGTTTGGATAATACAGTAGGGTAAACTACCTGGACACAGAGGTAGACCACATTTCCCAGCCTCCCTCGTGGCTAGGTGTGGCCATGTGACAGAGTTCAGGTCAATGGAATATGAGCAGAAGGGACCCACACCACTACCAGCCTGGCCCCTAAACCTCCCCCACACACGCTCCTCCATGCTCTTGACCTTCTGTGGCTAGACAGTGATGCCCAGGGCAATCTAAAAGCTCGTGTCGACAAAGGGGCAGCCTCCTTCAGCCTGAAGCCCTCAATAACTGTGGGTACTCACTCCCCACTTCAACCTCAAACCACTCTGGCTCATCGTGTAAGAGAGAAAAAAAGGACTGACAACACCAAAAGCTGACAGGATGTGGAGCAACTGGAACTCTCACACTGATGATGGAAGGATAAAATGGTACAACCACTTTGGGGAAAAGGAGGTAAGGTAATAACGAACCCCAAACTCTTGTTTCGGTGTTTACTTTTTCTCAGCAGCACTGACCATCAGAACAATGCAAATTAAAACTGCAGGCAGATAGCACTTCACACCCACCGGCACAGCTAACATCAAAAGACTGGCCCCGTGGTGTGTCTCATTGTTGTTGGGCATCCATTCGTGATGGTTCCATTCCCAGGCAGGCTCCATCCCCACGAGGGGTTGTGTAGGAGGCAGCCGATCAATGATTCTCTCTCACTGATGATTCTCTCTCACACTCTCTCCCTCCCCATCTCTGAGATCAATGAAGACATATTTTAAAACATTCACATACTCTATAACTCAACAACTCTACGCTAAGGTATTTCCTAAGAGAAATGAAAGTATATGTGCACAAACAGGCTTGTGTAAGATTTTTCATAGGTTTTATTCATAATAGCCAAACACTGGAAATACCCCAGGGTATCCAGCTCCAGGATAAACAAATGGTATATTAGTCAACAGAATACTACTCAGCAATAAAAAATAAGTTTGATGTATGCAACAATATGAATGAATCTGAAAACCTTTTTTTTTTAGTCTTAAGACACTTTTGTTAATATTTTTATTGATTTCAGAGAGGAAGGGAGAGGGAGAGAGAGAGACCGAAACATCAATGATGAGAGAGAATCTTGGATCGGCTGCCTCCTTCACACCCCCTCACTGAGGATCCAGCCCGCAACCAGGCATGTGCCCTTGACCGGAATTGAACCTAGGATCCTTTAGTCTGCAGAATGACACTCTATCCACTGAGCCAAACCGGCTAAGGCAGTCTTAAAATACTTTTGCTGAATGAAGCATTATACAAAAAGTACAAAAATCGAAAGTTAAAAAGAGCAAATCAACAGTAGTTGCCTGCAGAGGGACTGAAGGACACGCCTGGGAAGCAGCATGAGGGAATTTTCCAGGGTGGTGACCGTCTCCTATGTCTTGATAAAGGAATAGGGTTCACAGGTGTGTATATCATGGAGTGGTCCACTTAATATTTGTGTATTTCTCTGTGTGTAAATATTACCTTAAAAACATTAACATTGGGCTCTGTTCATTTGTATGCTTCGTGTTCATGGGGTCAAGTCTACTGATATCTACAACTTACTCTGAAATGCACCCCCCAGAAATGGGAGAATGGATGTATGAAGGGATGGACAGAGAGAATATATGAAATAAACATATATAGCAAAATGTTCAGTGTAGAATCCAGATGGTGGATATATGGAGATACACTGCACAATTCTTTCAACTTTTCTGAACGTTAGAAATTTTTTTACAATAAAACACTGGGAAATTATACAGGCTTTATGACATACACAAAATTCCTCTTGGGGGGGGGGGGGTTGTAGGGTAGAGGACACTTCAAACAAAGAAGCTGTCTTCACTCAGAGCAGTGAAACGTGAGGACCAGGAAGACATTCCAATCAGGACAATTTCACGGTGACTTACAATGCCACGGGCAGAGGAGACAGCAGTATTCCCACCAAGAGTCCCCCCAAGTACCGATGTGCTTTGGGGGCCATTTCTCACCTGGGCAGCCATGTAGGGTAAATCATCAGCGGGGTCTCAATGATTTAACAAACAGTCCATGATTCTCCCAAACAATGAAGAAGGAGGCAAGCTGGTCTCAGAATAAAGGGGCGCTCTTTAAAAAGGAGTGAATTTTGTTCTAGGTAAAACTCATTACATTGCCCATATTTTTTTTGCAATTCACCGAGCGTTTATGAAAACTTCTGTGTGAACCAGGATGTAGCAACACCTGGATAGGGAAAGAGTCCTGTCCCCCCAGAGCCAAGATCTGAGTTTGGCTCTGCCACAACTAGAGGCACGTGCTTAATGACTAAGACTCAAGTCTCTCGGGTTCACTTTGATGAAAAACTCATAAAAAACTCACATGATAGCATGTGAGCCTAATGTAGAGCCTCATGAACAAAATAAACTGATCAATAAAACAGACCCAGAGATATGGAAGCATGGAACAGACTGATGAATCTCAGAGGGAAATCGGGGCTGGGTGGGCGAGTGGGGAGAGATTAACTAAAGAACTTATATGTATACTAGAGGCCTGGTGCATGAAAATTCATGCACTGGGGCGGGGGGGGGGGTCCCTCAGCCCAGCTTGCCCCCCTCACAGTCTGGAAGCCCTCAGAGGCAGGAGGTGACCCAGCGATCAGGGGAAAGTGATGCCCTCATCACACCTCTGCTGCTGCCACTGCCAGCAGTGCAAGCCTCGGCCGGCCCTGGTTACCTGAACCTCAGACCGCCCTGGGCAGCTGGGCAGCTGACATCCGAGGCTTGCCTGTGCCTTCACCGAGTCTGAACACACCATGGCACCTGCTGCTTCCCCAGCTAGGCTAAAATGTAATGGTGACTTACAATGCCACGGGCAGAGGAGACAGCAGTATTCCCACGGAGAGTCCCCGAAGTACCGATGTGCTTTGGGGGCCATTTCTCACCTGGGCAGCCATGTAGGGTAAATCATCAGCGGGGTCTCAATGACTTAACAAACAGTCCATGATTCTCCCAAACAATGAAGAAGGAGGCAAGCTGGTCTCAGAATAAAGGGGCGCTCTTTAAAAAGAAGTGAATTTTGTTCTATGTAAAACTCATTACATTGCCCTTTTTTTTTTTTGCAATTCACCGAGCGCTTATGAAAACTTCTGTGTGAACCAGGATGTAGCAACACCTGGGTAGGGAAAGAGTCCTGTCCCCCAAGAGCCAAGATCTGAGTTTGGCTCTGCCACAACTAGAGGCACGTGCTTAATGACTAAGACTCAAGTCTCTCGGGTTCACTTTGATGAAAAACTCATAAAAAACTCACATGATGGCATGTGAGCCTAATGTAGAGCCTAATGAACAAAATAAACTGATCAATAAAACAGACCCAGAGATATGGAAGCATGGAACAGACTGATGAATCTCAGAGGGAAATCGGGGCTGGGTGGGCGAGTGGGGAGAGATTAACTAAAGAACTTATATGTATACTAGAGGCCTGGTGCATGAAAATTCATGCACTGGGGGTGGGGGGGTGGGGGTCCCTCAGCCCAGCTTGCTCCCTTCACAGTCTGGAAGCCCTCAGAGGCAGGAGGTGACCCAGCGATCAGGGGAAAGTGATGCCCTCATCACACCTCTGCTGCTGCCACTGCCAGCAGTGCAAGCCTCGGCCGGCCCTGGTTACCTGAACCTCAGACCGCCCTGGGCAGCTGGGCAGCTGACATCCGAGGCTTGCCTGTGCCTTGGCTGAGTCTGGACGCACCATGGCACCTGCTGCTTCCCCAGCTAGGCTAAAAGGACTGGGGACTCCGGGGACTCCAGGGGGGCTGAGGGGACTGGGCACTGCCATCTTGTGACTATGAGTGCTGCTGCCTTTGTGAAGGTGTGACAGTCCATTTGCATATTCCCTCTTCGTTAGATAGGCTATGCATAACCCATGGGCACAGACAATAGTGTGGTGAAGGTTGGGGTGGGGGGAGAGTAAGGGGGAAGACAGGTGCAGAGTGAAGGAAGTCAATGGAGGGTGGGAGGAGGGAGACATCTGTAATACTCCCAATAATAAAGATAAAGTTTAAAAAAGCTGAACAAGCCGAAACCGGTTTGGCTCAGTGGTAGAGCGTCGGTCTGCGGACTGAAAGGTCCCGGGTTCAGTTCCGGTCAGGGGCATGTACATTGGTTGCGGGCACATCCCCGGTAGGGGGTGTGCAAGAGGCGGCTGGTCGATGATTCTCTCTCATCGACGTTTCTAGCTCTCTATCCCTCTCCCTTCCTCTCTGTAAAATATCAATAAAATATATTTAAATAAATAAATTAATTAATTAATTAAATTCAATTAAAAAGCTGAACAAGCCTACTGACATACAATAAAGGCCAGGATGAGAAGAGAGGTTTTGCAGGCCCTCAGAGGAGAATGGCAGCCTTCTCGAAAACCGGGAAGTACTATAAAGCAATCCATGTCCACTTAGCAGGCATACCCCCTTTCATGAATAGTAACCCAGTTTTGAAAAAGAGCACTTAGGCAAGAGCGAGGAAAAGCTCAGCTCTAGTCCTCTCTCTGCCATTAACCAGCCACCGCCGGAACTGGGCAAGTCCCTTAGACTCTCTGGGCCACGTTGATAAAAGACGACTCGGACCAGATGTGCTCTCATCTAACCCAACCTCCGCAAAGATGCTCCTGAAGACGCAGGGTGAGGGCCAGGAAGGCCTCACCCACCACCGCTGGTTGAAATCCTACTCTCCTTTGAAGGTCTTCTTCAGATGTCACCCGCTTCGGGAAGCCTGTCAGGCAAAATCTCCCTTTACACCTACAGACACCTACCTACCTATAGAAGAGCCCTCCCCACGGTGGAATAAATAACTGTCTGTTTATTTGTCTAGTCTCTCAGGTGAGACTTTGAGCTGCAGAATAAATAACCATCTGTTTATTTGTCTCATCTCTCCGATGAGACTTTGAGCCTCTCCGAGTCAGAGTTCTGGCTTCACTGGAATTTGCCCGCCTCCTCCCAGCACAGAGCCTGCCTAGCACATGCAGTTTCTCAAACAATACGTGTGAACACACGCATGCATTCATCCCTGGTGTCGCTTCCATCTCTCAGATGCTAGGCTCGATGTTTTTTTTCCCCGATGTTTTTTTCCCCCCCGATGCACATGAAATAATGAAAATAACATTCTTGGATCCAGTCCTTCGAATGCTGTGTGTTCTAAGTATCCTTCACCGTGGTGTGTGCTGGGGTCATCGAGATCATAGAACACTGTCCCTAAGCCCATGGCAGTCCGAAAACATGAAAGCTTATGTGAGGCTTGTGTGAGGTTTACCCTCTGCCCCCCAACACACACAAACACACACACACACTTCCTCCCTCACAGCTGCAGCTCGAGGCCTCTCCCTCCACGCGCCTCCACTTCTCCCTGAAGCTGTGACCTCTGTCCTGGCTGGCAAACATGCAAAACCCAGAGCCAGCCAACCTCGCTCGACAAACCCTGCAGGCCCGCGGGAATCCTCTCCCCTCCTCCCCGCGAATGCAACTCCATCCGGACGGACGGAAAAGCAGCCTCAGCCCCAGCCCCAGCCCCAGCCCCAGCCCGCGACCAGGGGCTCAGCCCTGGCACGTCGCCGCGCCCGGAATTCGGGGCCGTTACTCGCGATCGCCCCGCTTTTTGGAGGGCGCCGGGTGTACCTGCGCGCTCCGCTGCTCCTCCCAATGCTTCATCTGGTCGCTGGCTGGGTCCCGGGAGTCCCCCATGGCGTCAGGCTTGGGTTGCAGATCGTTGCAGGAGGCCTCGGCTCACGCCACCTTCCGCGGCCAACGCGTCGTCCACTGCCCCGAGCTCAAGAACGAGACTTCAGCTTCGGCCAATCAGCTCCGCCCCTCGCCCCGCCCCCTCGGAAGAGCCTCCTTCTGATTGGTCAGGCAGCCAACTAGGGGCGGAAGCTGCGGGGTGAGGACTCGGGGCTTCCAGAAGCCCAGTGTGACCTCAGGACTGGGACAGGCCGGGGAGCCACGCCCCTCCGGCCGCCAAACCCCCGGATTCAAGAACCCCCGGGCGGACCCCCGCCTTCCCGGACCTGCCTCTCACCTCTGCTTATCAGCATCTCGCAGGCCGCCCTGGGGCTCGGTGGCTGGTGGCCTGCCAGTTTTGCAGAGGCCCCGGTGGGTGGAGCTTTGAACTTTGTAAATATGCTCTCAGCTTTGAAACAGTCAGAAATCCTGGGGCGAATTCCCCTGTGCGAAATGAGGTTTTTGTTTTGTTTTGTTTTGTTTTTTGGGGTGTCTTTTTTTTTGAAATGAGGTTTTGACATACATACCCTAATGTTAGTATTATTTGCAACTGGAGGATTGATGGGAATTTGGAATAAATGCCAACACTGATTCTGCAATTAGGCTCCTCTAAAAGTAATCTGACTTTGGGATGTTACATTACTTTTTCTTCAAGACAGACTATGCACAGAAAAGCGTACCATTTTTAAAAATATACATTTTACTAATTTTTTTTTACAGAGAGGAAGGGAGAGGGATAGAGAGTTAGAAACATCGATGAGAAACATCCATCAGCTGCCTCCTGCACACACGCTAATGGGGATGTGCCTGCAACCAAGGTACATGCCCTTGACTGGAATCCAACCTCAGACCTTCCAGTCCGCAGGCCAACCCTCACTATCCACTGAGCCAAACCGGTTTTGGCAACAACAACAAAAAAAGGTACTATTTTGAAAAACAGGAAAATGGAGCATTGACAAGTTCTTCATGGTCTTTATTTTTATATTTTCATTAATTCTCACCCGATAATATTTTCTATTGACTTTTATCGAGAGAGTGGAAAGGAAGGGGGGATTCCCGCGGGCCTGCAGGGTTAGTCCAGCGAGGATGGCTGGCTCTGGGTTTTGCATGTTTGCCAGCCAGGACAGAGGGTCACAGCTTCAGGGAGAAGTGGAGGCGCGTGGAGGGAGAGGCCTAGAGCTGCAGCTGCGAGGGAGAAAGGGTGTGTGGGTACCTCCCTCACATAATTCTATAAGCTCTCGTGTTTGTGGGCTGCCATGGGCTTAGGGACAGTGTTCTATGATCTCGATGAACAGTTTTGGATGAGCAGTTCCCTTTCTTAAAAAAAAAATCTATATTTTTATTAATTTCAGAGAGGAAGGAAGAGGGAGAGAGAGAGATAAAAAACATCAATAATGAGAGAGAATCGTTGGCTGCCTCCTGTATACCCTCAACTGGGAATCAAGACAGAACCTGAGCATATATCCTGACCAGGAATTGAACCTCCTGAGCCAAGCTGCCGGGGGTTCCAGCTCCCCTTTTCTCAGTGACTGCTATGTGCTAGAGGCTGCTAGACGGTTGCCAGACTATCACTTGATCTTAATAATCTCGTGATGTAAACTTTGTTGTTCCCGTTTTAAATATGAAAAATCTGATGCTTAAGAGGTGGAGTAACTTGCCTAAAGCTTTTTAAAAGCTAACCAAATGTCAGAGCTAGATCCTTGGTCTTCGATTTCAAAACCTAGGACCCTAAACCACTACACTAGCCTGCCTTTCTAAGACTGTTGAAAAGTGATGTGTCTTTAAAGAACAATATAGCTGAAAAGTAAAATATTTAGTAAGTCGTGGACTAGTTTGTCTTTTAAGTCAAATGGATTGAATGAATTTTTTCCCTGCAGGTGCTAAGATTTATCTTTGAACACCTTGATATATAAATATGCTATCATCTTTCAATCAAATGTTGTCAACTTTTTAAGTTTGATTTTTTAAATCACACTACATATGGGTGGATAAATAGTAGAGTAAGTTTCAGATATTCTTTTTTTTAAAATATATTTTATTGATATTTTACAGAGAGGAAGGGAGAGAGAAGAGAGAGCTAGAAACGTCAATGAGAGAGAAACATAGACCAGCTGCCTCTTGCACACCCCTCACTGGAGATGTGCCCGCAACCACTGTACATGCCCTTGACCGGAATTGAACCCAGGACCCTTCAGTCCGCAGACCGATGCTCTACCACTGAGCCAAACCGGTTTCGGCAAGTTTCAGATATTCTTGATATTACCAAAGTGTGATATCAAGATTCTAAGTCAGTAATTTTCAACCTATTTCATCTCATGGCACACAGAAATTGATTACTAAAATTCTGCGATACACCAAAAAAAATATATTTTTTGCCAGTCTGACAAAAATAGAGGTATACTTTTGATTCCATCACACTGGACAGCTGTTGTTGTGTTGGAAGCTGTCATGTGTTTTTAATTGACAATCTAAGAGAAAAGAGGTCAGTGCCCCTGACTAAATAGTCGGGTATTGCATGTTTTCAAAAATTCTTGCTGCACATCAGTGTGCCCTGGGCACACCGATTGAAAATAGCTGATCGAAATCATAAAAGCTTAACTTCTGAGGTTCATTGGAAAAGCAGCCTACAGATTGACCTTTAGTGCCCTATATTTTTCCTTCACTACACTCAACACAATCGTAAGAGGCCGAGAGCTGCAGCTGTGAGGAAGCTGTGTCATTCGTGGGATGACTTTTGCTACCCACCCCACCTATACTGCCACTAGACTCCATGAGGGCAAGACCCTTGTTGTGTTCTGGCACACCTAGAATTGATTGAGTACTCCATGCCAAAGACTGTTCTAAGCTTCTTTTGTTCACTTAATCCTCCCAACAACCCTACAAGTTAGGATTCACTTCTCTATGCCTCATTTTGTAGATTAGGAAAATGAGGCATAGAAAGGTAAATAAATAACTGGCCCAAGGTTACATGATTATTAAGAGAGAGAACCAGGATTCTAGCACTATCCATTCATTTCCAGAGTCCGTGGTTCGTTGACTCTGGCCTACCTCCTTCTGGCCTACAGGTAGGACATCTGGCCTACCTCCTTCTAAATAATTGTACTTATTAAATTAGGGCTAAGATGTTAAGATATGGTAAAGTAAGATAGTCTCAGCAGAGGGTACATGCCATCACAACATACAAAACTGCTGCACCACCGGTTTGGCTCAGTGGATAGAGCATCGGCCTGCGGACTGAAGGGTCCCGGGTTGGATTCCATTAAAGGGCATGTACCTTGGTTGCGGGCACGTCCCCAGTAGGGGGTGTGCAAGAGGCAGCTGATCGATGTTTCTAACTCTCTATCCCTCTCCCTTCATCTCTGTAAAAAAATCAATAAAATATATTTTTTTAAAATAAAAATAAAACTGCTGCACCTTTAAAGGCAAATGCCATCTCCTTCTGCCTCCTCAAGCCCCAGGAGGTTGACTCTGGCCTACCTCCTTCTGGCTTTCAGGTAGGACATCTGGCCTACCTCTTTCTAAATAATTGTTCTTATTAAATTAGGACTAAGATGTTAAGATATGGCAAAGTAAGATAGTCTCAGTAGAGGGTACATGCCATCACAACATATAAAACTGCTGCACCAAAAAAAAAACAAACTGCTGCACCTTTAAATGCAAATGCATTTCCAGAGTCCATGGTTGAAAGAATCAAACTAATCATTTTCTTTATTAACTAAGATAAATATCAACAAAGTAAATAAAAAGTGACCTGGAATCTTGTGTTAACCTTTGTTCTTTATATAAACACTAGAGGCCCAGTGCACGAAATTAGTGCAAGAGTAGGCCTTCCTTCCCCCAGCGGCCGGTATCAGCTTCTCTCTGGGATCTGGGCTTCCCTCACAGCCCTGGCTTCATCAGGAAGGTCACTGGGAAAGACGTCTGGAAGGAAATCTGGTCTAATTAGCATGTTATGCTTTTATTACTACAGATCATCCTGTGCTTTTGTTTGTTTTCTCAGTTTCCATTACTGCTGGTTTGGGTTCCCGAGGAATTGTTTTCAGCGAATGAGAAATGGAGAGCAAGACACTCAGATCATGTCACAAATAAGGCATGTAAGGACAAGGAATTTATAATGGCTTATAGATAGAATTCTATTCATTGACTCTATGACTATAATTTCCATATGGTTAAGTATAATCACTTCTGCCGAGACCAGTTTGGCTCAGTGGCTAGAGCGTCAGCCTATGGACTGAAAGGTCCCAGGTTCTTTTCCGGTCAAGGGCATGTACCTTGGTTGCGGGCACATCCCCAGTAGGGGATGTGCAAGAGGCAGCTGATCGATGATTCTCTCTCATGGATATTTCTAACTCTCTATCCCTCTCTCTTCCTCTCTGTAAGAAATCAATAAAATATATATATTTTTAAAAAGTATAATCACTTCTAAAAATCAGCCCTAGTTTAAAAATAAATTAAGCCATATTTGTTTAACTCCTAAAGGCAATTTCAAATGATTGGTCCAGCAAATAAATTTGGTTCCAGATGTTTATGTTTTATTAATATAAGCACATAAGTATTTTTTGTTGGTGTTAAATGGAATAGTTATTTAGAAAATTCTGTTCTCTGATTGTTCAGAACCTAACAAAGTAAAATGTACAGATACAAAAGATAATATTAATCTTGATATCACCAAACCTAAAACTAAGCTTACAAAGTAAGCCATATAATAAATGTTTAAGAGGAAAGGTTGGGTAGCCAACTAGGAACCCTTATAGACAAATTTTCTTTCATCAGTATTTGGAAGGAAAAAAATAAAGAGAATGAACTAAGTCTTGTTGGATGACAGGTATATAAAGCAACATGAGAGGCAACAGAAACCTAGCTAATTTCTTATTTCTGTTCAGATTCCACCCACCCTCGGAGGAGCTGAGAATGTTCTACTTATTTCAAAGTTATTCTCTTCCCAGTGTCCCTGTGAGGTAAAGTCAGGGGGAGGGAGGAAAAAAAAAGAACACAAGTCAAAGAGAAGAGGCGTGTTGCCACCCAGAAGCCCTTAGGAAAGGGCAGTGGATGCTACCACAGCTGTGTGACTCAGCCACTGTGGACCGGGCCTGAGGAGGCAGGAGAAGGAGGTGGCATTTGCATTTAAAGGTGCAGCAGTTTTATATGTTGTGATGGCATGTACCCTCTGCTGAGACTATCTTACTTTACCTCACAAGGACATATCTTAACATCTTAGTCCTAATTTAATAAGAACAATTATTTAGAAGGAGGTAGGCCAGATGTCCCTTGGGGTCTGAAAATGGCCGTAGTTGGAACTGTCCTTGGCGGGGGAGGGGCAGGAAAGGAGGGAGGGTAGAATCCATGTGTCTTCTTTCCTCCAGGCCGAATGTTCAATGCCATTTGACCTACCTAGGTGTTTGAGAAAAAGTAAATACAGAAGCAAGATTTTGGAATTTGTTAGTACCTTAACTTCTTTTTTATTTTTATTTTAAAAGGAATGTATGCTTACTAGTGGAGGCTTGGAAAATTCAGAATAATATGTATAATAAACAATCATCTATTGATGGTAATAGATATCTTTCTGAACCAATACGTTTTCTTGTGCATATGTAATGCACTCGCACATGTGTGTGTGTGTGTGTGTGTGTGTGTGTGTGTGTGTGTTAGAGAGACAGAATCGTATAAAATATATAATTTTGTGTCCTGCTTCTTTTAAATTTTCAAAACATTTTCTCCCACCTGAATTTCATGTGGTACTAAAGTGTTACCCACTTGAACCTGTCACCGAGGTAGAAGGTTCTTTCCATTCTCAGGCCAGCCTCCCTTCAGAGGCACATAAATGAGAGACACATCATATTGTATAGAGCATCCATAGAAAATTGTCTTTTACAAGAGCAACAATATTTGGGTGTGTTATATTTAGTGATAGCTTAGTGATGCAGTTTGCGTTGACAACTTTAGTTGTGAGGACATGCATTGCATGTGCCAAAGAACTCAACAGACAGCAGGTAGCTTAACCCTTGATTAAGCACAAAATCTCTGGTTTAATTTTTTTTTAAATATGCTTTAAGAAGGTTCTTCACTTGTAAATGCAAGTTTGGTCGGCCCTTTTTAGTCTTTTTGCTCAATATGTTGAACATTTTTATGTTCTTCTTTTTGTAGAGTCTTTGAGCTTTTCTCTCAAATTCTTGTTCCTTAAGCAGTACACTTAGCTTGTACCTGTTTGTATTCCCTGGTGCTTTCCGATGTGGTGTTTTCTTTCCATTTTCCTTGGAGTAGTAATGGGATTTACTCATTTTCCAGGGTGTTCTTCACACAAAGCCTGAATGGGGCCCAGTTTAGGCAACAGAAGGGGTTGAAGTAGTAGCAGAAACAAGGGAAGGAAAGCTGAGGAGACAGAAGCCACTGAATCCACACTTCACCTATGTCATAACTTTGCCTTGAACCCGGTGATGTGTGGGGTTTTTTTTGTAGGAACAATTTTAAGACCAAAGACAGAAGTTAAAAAATAAGAAGATATAAACTCAGTTAGACAATCAGGCTATACACCCAAGTGACTTTTCTTAATTCTCATATATATAACAAAGTTTAATGTGATGCTATTTATAAAACCCCGAGGCCATCTGATAAAAAGCACTGTAAGCTTACTTCATATTATTATTCTGGGGTAAGGAATATTTGTTTCTGGCTTGTTTAAGACTGTATAATTAGTTGGTATTAGTTTAGTAAATAATGGATATTATCTTCAAAATAGGTACCAATTGTGTGGCCGCCTTTGATGGCGTTTAGAACATGACCTATCTTGCCGTTGGATCATGTGGTTTAGAAATTATTCTGTTTATTGTGCAGTTGATAGAACCCTTACAACACAAGTCTATGTCTGAAGGTAATTAAGCTTAGCACTTACAACAACAAGCATTCCTCAGGCAGTCTGAGCTGCTGATATCCAAATGTAAAAATCAATCATAAAGTAAACCTTGAACAAAGGAAAGTATCATGATGGTTGCAAGGGACTGAGGCAGCAGAAGCCCATGATGAGCAAAAAGTGCCAAAAATCCATCCCAAGACCCTCACACCACAATGACCCAAGGGGAGCATCCCTGTTGGGAGAAGGCTCACCACAGGCTGCCTGGGCTAGCCATTCATCATACACTGAGTGGTCAGATGATGATGATCTCTGAACGCATAATAATCTGGCCACTCAGTGTATATCCTATATAATAAAAGGCCAATATGCAAACTGTCCCCTCGACCAGGAGTTCAACCAGCAGGCAGGCAGGCCGGCCAACCACCCATGTCCCCTCCCCCTGGCCAGACTGGCCAGCCCCCACTCATGCACGAATTCATGCACCAGACCTCCCCCAAAAATACACACACACACACACACACACACACACACACACACACACACACTGAGTGGCCAGATTATTATGCATTCATAGATCATAACAATCTGGCCACTCAGAGTAAACTGTGGGGGCAAGGGAGGAGGTGTGTGGTTTGTACCAGGAAAGTGCATATCCCCTGGCGTCATCTTCCCTCCGTATTTTACTCTTTGTCCCTCCAAGCATACCAATGTGAAAGCCTTATGCCCTAAAAATGAAAAACAAAAAAGTTACTTGTAAACTGTCAGAATATTATGTAACGTGAAAAGTGGTAGTTTATGAAATCAGCCATATAAATGGTGAAACCAAAGTCAAAGTTCTATTTGTCCGTGTCAGTGTTTTAAAAAGAAAAGAAAAGAAAAAGAGTGGCACACTTTTAAAGACAGAACCTGAGAGAAAAAGCGGGAAAAAAAAGTATGAGCACAGACATGCGGGGAGCCTTCCCTACACCATGCCCCATGGCCCCAACATTCCACTCCCAGCCACTTCAGCTTGCCTCTGTTTATGACCATCTCTAGGGAATGAAGAGGAGACTGAAGCACTGTCACTCTGCCCAGTGTTGCAGCAAACATCCCTTCCCTCCAAAGCATTTGTGAAGGTGGAGCCAGGGATGCTGACCCATAGAAAAATGCAGATATGCTTGTATGTTATACTCTTTTTTAAATATATACATATATATTTTTATTGATTTCAGGGAGGAAGAGAAAGGAAGAGAGATAGAAACATCAATGATGAGAGAGAATCATTGATTGGTTGCCTCCTGCATGCACACACCCCCACCCCCACCCCCGGGGACCAAGCCTGCAACCCAGGCATGTGCCCTGACCCGAATCGAATTATTGACCTGGTTCCTAGGTCAATGCTCAACCACTGAGCCACGCTGGCCAGGCAAGTTATACTCTTGTGGGTCTAAAGAAACAAAGACCTTCGGAGCAAGGCTAGTGTCCTCCTGAGAGAGTCCCAAGCCATGCACTGGCTATGAGGACAGCCCTGGCTGTGAGGGCTGGGCTGTAAAGGAATAGAAGGAACTGAAGAGATGGTGGTGAGCTGATGGAGATTGCAGAGCTGCTGGGGGGGGGGGGATGGTGGGGAGGGAAGGAGAGAGGGGAGGGAGGGAGGGAGGGAGGGAGGGAGGGAGAAAGGAGGAGGGAGAGAGGGAGGGAGGGAGGGAGGAACAGAAATGGCAATCAGTGTGAGGAGTGGCAAATATATAGTAATGGGAGCCGTGTGTCCCAGGGGGCCGTGTGCCCCAGGTGAGCTGTGTGTCCCAGGGGGCCGTGTGCCCCGGGAGAGCCGTGTGTCCCAGGGGAAGCAGTGGGACCCAGGGGGAGGGGTGGTGAGAACCAGAGGAGGAGCAGACTCTATTCATGTGATCCTGAGATAGTCACCATAAAACAAGCAGATTGTCAAATGACAGCGGGGAGGGGAAGGAGACCTGGGGGGAGATAAGAGAACAACCGAAGGACTGGTATGCATGAATATAAGTACAACCAATGAACACAGAACTCTGGGGAGGGAGGGCATGAATGGGAGGTGGGGGGGGGGGCAATGGTAAGATATGTACACATATAATACCTTAATTAAAAAAAATAGAAAAAATATATAGTAATGGAAGGTGATTTGACTTGGGGTAGTGGGCACACAATGCAATATACAGATCACAGAAATCTACACTTGAAACCTACATGATGTTATTAACCAAATAAAAAAGGGGAGGAAATGGTGATCAAGACCGATCTCAACTTGGAAATGCCAAGGGAAGTACTGTATGCTCCAGCAACGCCCAGGGACCAGTGGCTGAAGCAGGGGCTAACATGGAGAGGCGGAAGCAAAGCCCGGATTACTGTAAGAGACCTTTCTACTCAGAGAAATGCCCGGTAGAGCCACTTGCCTGGGAGACAGCAGAACGGAATATTGCGAAACCTGTTCTCAGCCACTGCGGTTGGTTAAGACCATGGACTTCTGGTGCCCCAGGTATGCCAGGCCCTCAGAACACCTAACTGGAACCTGTTTTCCCACCAGTGAACCAGGGGTCTAGTTTTAACCAGCAAAGAGCCTGTGGATTTGTGTTCTGTCCAAGAGCTAGTTTTCAATATTTACTTTGGGGCAGTTACCAACCCTTGACTTTTTCCCCTTGGCAAAATGACTCAGTGAGTTATTCTCTAAGGCAGTGTTTCCCAAACTTTTGACATATGTGTACCCCTTCTATAATTTTCATAACACTGAGTACCCCTCGTCAAAAAAAATGGATGTATTTTAATATCAAAATATATTTTTGGTACATACACAAAATAATAAATGAAAAATAAAATTATTCATAATAAAATATAAATAAAAGTTATATTATAGATAACATTTATTTGCACACCGGACCATCTCACTCCTCACAAGACTGTCTTGACTTGACTCATGAGAATGTAGAATTAGGTGCAGCTAAGCACGGTGCAGTGCATATCCCCACAGAGTGGACTCCAGGCCAGATCTTGCCACCAATGCCCTCATGTGGGGGACCCCCACACTGTATCACCTGAGTGCTGTGTCCTGTACCTATAACTCTCTGCAAATGTCCAATATGTGTGCACCAAGATACCACACAGAATACTTTTTTGTTTTGTTTTGTTTTTTACTTTAAAACCTGCCAACATGTTATGCTAAATGCTAAATGGTAGAGATACTTCCAGATAATGATTCTTCCAGGTCACTTTCTTGAAAAGAAAAAAGTAAAATCTTCTAAGAAGTTTCTTAATCCCACCAAAAGCTCTCTTTTAAAAAGTCAAAATGGTGCCAAAACCGGTTTGGCTCAGTAGATAGAGCTTCTGCCTGCGGACTGAAAGGTCCCAGGTTCAATTCCAGTCAAGGCATGTACCTTGGTTGCAGGCACATCCCCAATAGGGGGTGTGCAAGAGGCAGCTGATCGATGACTCTCTCATCGATGTTTCTAACTCTCTATCCCTCTCTCTTCCTCTCTCTTCCTCTGTAAAAAAAATCAATAAAATATGTTTTTAAAATATATATATATATATAAAAAACCAAAAAGTCAAAATGGACATTCATGTGCTGAGTTTTGTAAAAGCCACATATACTCCTTTCAAATGTTTTGGAAAACAGAGGAAATCATATAAACTTAACCAAAAAAAAAAAAAAATCATCCTAAATCTCACCAGGTAGGTGGACTCCAATGTTTTTACACCAAGTGCCATCACAGATATCCTGTGAACAACTTTGTATAATTTTTATGTCTTCCTGTAGGATAAATTCCTAGAAATTGAATCACAAAGTTCCCTCTCTTTGCATAAACTCCCACACCGGCCATTCCTCATACCAGCCTTGAAAGTCAGGCATCCACTCTTTCTCTCCCCCACTCCCATCCACCTCCTTCTTTTGTCCACATGCTGCCTGCCACTGGCTAATCTCAGGCGAGGCAGCCTGTTTCACAGGCCCCTCCCCTCAGGTTATGTTCATAGAATCTGGCTGAGCAAGAGGAAGCAATGTGGAGAGCCTCGGACTAATGAGAGGGCACAGTCCTCTCATGGCCACATGCAAGTCCCAGCTTGGAGGGCAGAGCCCTCCACTCACAATGATAGCCAACAGCTGTAGGTGTAAGCTTGAACCTATGGTTCGAACACGTGGTCCCACGTGCCTGAGTGGTGTGGGCTCGATAGAGTTCAGGCACATGTAGGTGAGTAGGATCGAAACCCTAGAGCAGTGTTTCCCAAACTTCTCTCATGATGAGAATCACCTGGTGGGGTTGTTAAAATACAGATTCCTGAATCCCAACTAAGAAGTGCTAAACTGGAATTTTGGGGAACACATAGGTAAAATTGTATACTTGTGGGAGCACTGCTGTTGTCAAGTGCTGCAGAGCACTAGCTAAGTATACAATTTTACCTATATGTTCCCAAAAATTCTAGGTTAGCACTTCTTAGTTGGGATTCAGGAATCTGTATTTTAACAACTCCACCAGGTGATGCTCATCATGAGAGAAGCTTGGGAAACACTGCCCTAGAAAATATTGTAAACATCTTGACCATGCCCTTACTTTGCCTCGTGACACTGGCTCTAAAATCAAGACATGGCGTGTAGTCCATGGAGTGGTCTCTCCATCTGGGAGCAGTGTCCCACCCAGACCCAGCTTCCATTCTCCTGTCTGTCTTTTCTCCATCCTTCACCTCCCCCACTCAGGGTGACTGAACCTGGCTGAGCTGGCTGGTACATAAGGCACCCTGGGGGCTGAGTATGCCATGCCGTGCCAGCCCGCCACAAAGCAAAAAGCAGAAGTAGTATAAGTATGAAACAGGGTTTCAAAATGGTGGTATGAGAAATGATGAAAAAGAAAATGGGTCCTTTAAGGTCCTGAAGTAGATAGACATCAGCGTCTTCCCAGAGGCCCCAATACGTTCTCAGGTTTGACCCCTTGTCTTTGCTTTGAATGCTCAGTGCTGGGTAGGGAGGATTTCTAGATATTTGACAACCTTGAGTGCACCCGCTTTTCTAACAGACAGATTCTTCCTGGGGCAACTTGGGCCAAGCGTCAAACACATGAACTGGTGCCCACTGTTTGTCATGAAAGTTGACAGGTTCTTTTTGACACCACATGTCAGTTAATCCTTGCAACAATCCTAGGACTGGGTAGGGGATATACCTGAGGCTCAGTGACTAGGAGGGGACTTGCCCAGCTAGTGGGTGAGGCCCAGGGGTCTAACCAGGTCACCCTGATACCAAAATCCCTATTTCTTTCACTATTTGAGAAGCTTGTCATATCCTCACCGAAGGCCATTTCCCCCACCTACATGGTTAGGCAATCTCCTTTTAATAGTGCCCTCTTCCCTGGGATAAAGAAGGAATCAAAAGAGAGAAAACTACTCTGTTTCTTCTGGGCCAAACTCTTGACCTGTTTTCTTGTATTTATTTCTTGCATGTGTGTGTGTGTGTGTGTGTGTGTGTGTGTGTGTGTGTGTTGTTTTTTTGTCTTCCAACCTTAAGTCAAATTTCAGTAAGAAACAGGAGAGCTACGGTTGAGATGGGTCCCTGTGAAAGCTGAGTCTAAAGAGGACAAAGCTTAGTTTCTGCAGGTCCTTTACTCCTCACAGCATGTGATAGGACAAGGAGGCAGAACCCAAGTTCAACTGAGGACCGACGGACGGGCAGAGCCCCATCCTACATTCTCAGGCTGGATCGTGGAGTTAAAGACTGACTAATCCCTGGTTACTTGACCTTGGAGTTAAGCAAATGGAAATATGATTGAAAACATTTTTTTTAAAGATGGGTGTATTTCCAAAGAAACCAATGTGTGGTCAACAATAACAGTTTGTGATTACTTGGGCATTAAGGCCAACTTCAGACTCCTAAACCCATAAGATATCAAGTGGCCTTGAAATTGATACAGCCCCCACCAGAGCTTCCTCATCCATCAATGCCTTTTTAGATATGGCCACATTTGCCAATGGACAATGGGCAAATACTACTCCATTGGAAGCCAAGTGGCTGACCCAGGAGCTCACACTTCTGGCAAGAAAAGGGAAACTTGTTATTCCTGCCCATTGAGAAACACGTGCTATGGAACCATGGCCTCTGTGTAATGTTTCCTTTGTTGCCTTATTCTAAATGAGTTTAAGTTGTTGTTATTGTAGTTACTAGAGGCCCGGTGCATGAAACTCATGCACAGGTAGGGTCCCTAGTGGCTGCTGGCTGCTGGCAGGGGCCTTCCTTCATTTTGCGCCGCACCCTGGTGGTCAGCGCACATCATTGTGAGTGATCAAACTCCGGGTCGGTCAAACTCCAGAAGGGACACTTCACATATTAGGCTTTTACATATATAGATTCTTTCCTTTTTCACCATTCTATATTAGGGTATTGGAGGTATATTAGGGTATCAAACATCATTTAGCAGCAATTCATCCAACCATGTGGAGCTATTATCCAGCTCTCACAGAGAACTAAACACCACCCAGGGGGTCCTTCTGTCAAAGTTAGATCAAACAATTTGATAAAACTTAGGATGGTTATCCTTTGGGGGAAGGGAGAGGGTTGAAGCAGAGCTGGCCAGCAGGAACCAAAAGCATAGCGGAGATTCAGATCAATAGGAACTGGAGCAGGGCCTCCCCACCAGGAACGGAGGTGTTATAAACTGTGAAAACTGATACTAAAAATAGCATAAAACTAATAGCACAGAATCACAGCATAGCATCAATTCAAAAGTATTTAGAAGCAGCTATGGCATAAGAAAACTTGAATTGCCCTGAAATCTTACAAATCCTGTATAAAAGAAAGCTGTTATTGGTTCTCCCAAATTTTGCAACAAATCATAAATTTTCAATGGCATTCCCAATAGTAAGTTGATTTCAGAGAGGAAGGGAGAAGGAGAGAGAAATGGAAACATTATTGATCACCCACCTCCTACACTCTCTATACTGGGTGTCAAGCTCCTAACCCAGGCATGTACCCCGACCTGGAATGGAATTGCGACCTCCTGGTTCATAGATTGATTCTCAACCACTGAGCCACACCGGCTGGGCTTAGTTAACTTCTGAAAACATGGATTCCACACGTACTAAATGAAGGATTCCACAAGACAATGAAGAATATTACTAATACTAAAATACTTAAATTCTTTTCATTCATAACTTAATGTTTACTAAAGGAAATAATAGTTATCTTTAGTCACTTTGGAAGTTAGCTAATGATACATCAATCTGAATGCTAATGGAAGTCAAGTGGCATGGTGTTGAACTTCACTTCTAAAGACAGGTATCAGAAAAACAAAAAGAGCCCTCGCTGGTTTGGCTCAATGCATAGAGCATTGGCCTGTGGATGAAGGGTCCCAGGTTTGATTCCAGTCAAGGGCACATGCCTGGGTTGTGGGCTCAATCCCCATTAGGGGGCGTGCAGGAGGAAGCCGATCAATGATTCTCTCTCACCACTGATGATGTTTCTCTCTCTCTCTCTCCCTCTCCCTTTCTCTCTGCAATCAATAAAAATATATTTTTTAAAAACTATGACACATCTAATTATGACTTCTTTTATTGAGAAACTAGACGTATTTTGAAACTTTCAATCTCAACATTGTCCAAAAATCACTTAATATTGGATGTGGTTCTGATGAGGCATACTAAAGCTTCCTGGGAAAATTACAGTGGCTCCCAACATTCCATTCACCGGGAACTTCAAGAAGTCAAATGTGTGTCCAACCTCAAAGATACTTGACAGGAATGTTTTCCGTTCTACAAGAGAAAAGTAATTGTGAACAAAACAATATTAGCAAATCCTGGGGGGAAAAGTTCTCATAGTTAAGTTTAGGAAAAACAGACCTCTCTCCTGCTTACTGGCTGGGTTGTGCTAAGGGCCGGGGTGGCTTTTGTAACACTCCCCACCCTTCCTGGGATGGGTCCAGCCCATTGGCAGCCTTGTTATGGAACATCCAGTTAAACTGGATCTCTGGGAGAGGAGCCGAGGCTGTACTTTCTCAATTTGAGAACAGTGTGCACCAGTAACCTGATCTCTGCCTTCCCTTAAGTTTTCCTTGAGTTTGATCATGTATCTGGACCCACAGAAAACTGCCACTGGCACCTGGGACTGGTGGTGGCAGTTGAGGCCAAGAGGAAAGGGGAAGAGAGAGTCAGGGACCCACTGGAGAAGTCAGTTATTATCAGGATGGGTGACATCAATACAATAGACATCTGTTCCATTGAGCAAAAATCTTTGTTTAACATATGGGGATTTGGGTGTAAGTCATGCTCTTTGGGTATATCAGAAATAATCCAAACTATAGCCCTAACCAGTTTGACTCAGTAGATAGAGCATTGGTCTTCGGACTCAAGTGTCCCAGGTTCCAGTCAAGGGCATGTACCTTGGTTGCGGGCACATCCCCAGTATGGGGTGTGCAGGAGGCAGCTGATTGATGTTTCTCTCTCATCGATGTTTCTGGCTCTCTCTCCCTCTCTCTTCCTCTCTGTAAAAAAAATCAAAGTATTTTTTAAAATAATAATCCAACTTATAGATGGTGGATTGGAGTCTTGGAATTCTCAACCTGGCATCAATGGAAGCTGTCATTGCAGATTTCCGTTCCCTTTGTGGTTTCTCCAAATGTGTGCTATCTAGGAATGTTTAGATTCACAGCTTAAGAGCTACCAGGAGAGCTTACTCTGAGTTGGAAATGAATGTCTGCTGGCTGGCCAGTCCTCAATTGTTCAGCATTCGAGAGGTTTTTATTGGGCGTCGGCAGGTGCAGCTGCTGGGGTTTAACAGTTAATAAGCAGTCACGATCCCTGCCCTGGGAACTATCACGGAGGCTGTCCAGATGGCAGTGTGTATCACACTGGCAGGAATCTGTTCCCAAGGGGCAATAGACTGAGCTTGAAGAACCATCCAAACCCCTCAAGTCATTAGTTTAAAAATAAGGTGTTAACAGAGACAGAGAAGCATGAACAGATTGTCAAACCTCAGAGGGAAGGCAGAGAAGGGTGGGTGGTTGGGAGATCAACCAATGACCTTGTATGCATATATGCATAACCCAGGGACACAGACAATGGGGTGGTGAGGGCCTGGGCGGGGGAAGGGGGGAGCAGGCTGGAAGAGGTCAATTGGGAGAAGGGGGACTTATGTAATACTTTCAACAATAAAGATTTTAAAAGTAAATAAAAATAAGGGGTTAATATTTAAAATATATAAGGAACTCCTACCACCCAGTAGCAAAAAAAAAAAAAAGGACAAATAACCTGATTTTTCACATAGGCAAAGGACCTGAATAAGCATTTTTCCAAACTAGAGATATAAATGGCCAACGGATATCTGAAGAGGTTCTGCATGTGTCTAATCATCAGAGAAATGGAAGTCAAGACCACAATGAGATATCACTGTACACCTTTTAGGATGGCTATTATACAAAAGACAAGAGATAATAAGTGTTTGTGAGGGGGTGGAGAAAAGGGAACAAACCCTTGTGCACTGTTGGTGGGAAGGTAGATTGGTACAACCATTATGGAAACCAGTAGGATCCTCAAAATGTTAAAAATAGCACTACCATATATGATCTTGCAACCCTACTTCTAGGTATATTCCCAAAGGAAATGAAATCAGATCTCCAAGAGAAATCCACAACTCCGTGCTCATTGCAACATTTGTACACCTTAAATATATACAGATTTTATTTGTCAAGTATACCTTAATAAATCTTGGGGGGGGGGGTCGATAAATACTTAGGGTTCCGAGAGATTATACCTATGTGTCTGGGGTTTGAAGCTAGTTGGAAAGCCATGACTAGAACCCAGCTACAGACTCCCAGATTTACCCTCTCTGGTGATCCTCTACTTCCCTGGCCATAAAAGTAAAAGACCTTGCTTCGTATTTTCAAGTCCTCAAAGCAGTCAATGTCTGCTGACACACGCAGAAATCAATGACCATCGACTGGCAAACGCAATACGCTATTTGTCTGGTGTATTTGCCAACTGCGGGAGCACAGTTGTGACGTAAAGTTGTTTTTCACGAAACCTTCTCTCTTTTTGAAACCAAAGTCCAACAGAAAGCCGAACACCTGAGAAGTATTTCACATATAACTCTGATGGATGGATGGATTTAAACGCTAACGGTGCAATGATGGCGTTAATCTCTTATGTGTATCAGGAAAGCCTTATGAAAGCTTACCTTTCATCATGTAAAACTCCTGTAAGTCGGTTTGTCAGGTTATTAAAAGGTCTTAGCAACACCTTCGTACTAGGAGCAATGGGGGATTAGCAGTAATTTTAAAAATGTGTGAGACGTTGGCAAGTTGTGAAATGTGATTAGGAGCAGAAAGACAGGCTAAAACTGTTTGTTTCTTCTTTCAGGCACCCAGCGGATTCAATATCCGTTAACTTAAGGTACTAGATAGAGCAGCTGAATCCACAAGAAAATTGTTAAGGAGTCAATGTCCTGGTGGTCTCAAAAAGATTTATTTTTAAAAGAAAAGCCAGGAAAACATGCTATCAACACAAAGCATTGAGGGGTCGTAAGGAATTTAGGCAACACCTAGAATGTGTATTTTGTGGGGCAAGAGGCGGAGGGGAGGCGAATAGAGAGAGAAGTGGGGGATGGAAAAAACTAAAGAGTAAAGAGGTCTGTCATACAGAGCACGGAGGGTACGGACAAGCACAAGCTCTCCCAGTCCAGTTGGGAAGGATACTGATACCATTTCTATGTCATAGATGAGGGGGAGAAAAAATCAAAATTCCAACTGATCACTTGCCCAGTGTGACATGAGTAGAAACGCAATGCCTGATCTGACTGATATTCCCCTGATTATAGTCTCATGTGCTCTGCTCCACCTACGCTTTGCTGCTCTATCAGCTATACCCGGCATGGCAGCTCCACTGTCATGTGTCATTCTCACAACAACCCATGAGACAGCGTTCCCAACTTCAAAATTCAGAAACTGCCTCTGAGGGTGTAGGCCCTTTTCCCCAAGGCCCCACAGTAAAAGAGAGAGCATCTAGAAAACACGTGTGAGTATAAATCTATGCCTTCTAATGTCACTGTGTCTCAAACAGATCACGAGGAACCTATTTCCAGAGGCTGACACATTCTCTTCAAGAACCATTACAGTTTGTATTTTTATTTTCAAGACCACATTTAAAAATCAATAGAGGCGTATTTGGGATGGCCAGGCAATGCCATGATAGCCCAGTGCAGGCATCTGTGTTCCTGATTCTCATCTTGGTAACTTCCAATGGGTTTAATCTGAATGTGTTATCAAACATGTGTGGCTGCCACTGGGTTGGCATGATCGATCTCATGTCAAATGATAGCAACTCTCCCACATTTATACCTCAAGTTCTTTTTTCTTGTTGTTGTTGTCAATTATAAGACCATACTTCAGCTGCCTCCTGCACGCCCTCCACTGGGGATCCAGCCCTCAACCGGGGCAGGTGCCCTGACCGGGAATCAACCAGTGACCTCCTGGTGCATAAGTTGACACTCAACCACTAAGCCACGCCGGCCGGGCAAAGCAAGTATATTTTTAACATAATTTGTATGTTAATTTGAGCTGGCTAGGGCAAGAAGAGATTATGATAACACCAAAACCTTCCAACTCACCCTTGGCAACACCGCTAAATAGACTTTGGTTAGACATTGCAAAAATCTCATAATAAAACCAGGAAGTAACTTCACAGGGAGGTTCATGATGGGAGATTTCACAGCGAGACTTAACCGGTTACATGTGCATCGGGTAAAGCCAACTGATGTCAAGATGCCGGGCCCCAAGGACATTTCACCCCAGTTTACACAGAGGCAAGTACTGGGTCATCACCTGGCATAAAGCAGCCGAGGGAACTGAAGTCGGGATGTTCTGTTGCCCTGATGGGCCACGGCACTAAAAATGGAGGAGCACAGTTGCTGTATACACAGCAATCTGAGCAGCCAGATAGTCTCAGAGACCACTGGAAGCCATGCTTTAAAAAAAAAGTATAAAATTGTACAGTTCAGCCCTAACCAGTTTGGCTCAGTGGATAGAGTGTCAGCCTTTGGACTGAGGGTCCCAGGTTCAATTCCGGTCAAGGGCATGTACCTTGGTTGCGGGCACATCCCCAGTAGGGGTGTGCAGGAGGCAGCTGATCAATGTTTCTCTCTCACCGATGTTTCTAATTCTCTATCCCTCTTCCTTCTCTATAAAAAAATCAATAAAATATATTTTTTTAAAAATAAAAACTTTATAGTTCATTAAAGCTTGTTCCCTTCCTCCTCATGTAATTTTTACTAAGTTGTGTAAATCAGTAGGCAGTGATCAAAAATAGCTTTTATGACATATATCTCATAGAGTTTCACAGTAGACATTTGCTATTTTTGCCCAAGTGGAAGCATAATTTCGATCAATGAATTCTAGTATGAACCATGTATCCCCCTCCCCCTTGCAGACAGTGATGGGCAGAGAAAGCCCTGCCTGGGGTCAAGCAGAGACACCAATGTGCCTAGTAAAGCAAAAGGAATAATTTTTGAAGTTGTTGAGGTCCAGTGGTATGGGGGGGGTGATAGGGGGGAAAGGGGAGAAACCTAGAAATAACTGAGGGGATATTGAAGAACAAAAGAATCTGATTCAATGTTGTTATAAATGACTGTTGTTGTTTTTTTCTTGCAGGGTTATATACACCCGTATGTTCATAGTAGTGCTATTTACAATATCTGGAAACAGCTGTAAGTGGATAGAGCATCGGCCTGTGGACTCAAGGGTCCCAGGTTCAATTCCGGCCAAGGGCATGTACCTTGGTTGCAGGCACACACCCAGGAGGGGGTGTCAGGAAGCAGTGATCCATGTTTCTCCCTCATTGATGTTTCTGGCTCTCTCTCTCCCTCTTTTTTAAGTATATAAAATATAATTTTTTAAAAATCTGCAAAGAGCCCAAGTGCCTATCAGTAGATGAGTGGATAAAAAAGCCATAGTACATTTACACAATGAAATACTATGCAGCTATAAAAAAGAGAGATTTTTACCCTTTGAGACAGCATGGAGGAACCTAGAGAGTATTATGCTAAGTGAAATAAGCTAGTCGGAGAAAGACAAGTCTCACATGATCTCACATGTGGAATCTAATGAACAAAATAGACTGAAGAACAAAATAAATCCAGAGACATGGAAAATACTGACAAGTCTCAGAGGAAAGGGGGTAGGGGGGAGGGAGTGGGGGGGGGGGGCTGGGAAGAGATTAACCAAAGAACTTATATGCATGCTAGAGGCCTGATGCATGAATTCATGCACCAGTGGGGTCCCTTGGCCTGGCCTGTGGGATCGGGCCAAAACCGGCTCTCTGACATCCCTAAGGGATCCTAGATTGCAAGAGGGCTCAGGCCAGGCTGAGGGACCCCACCAGTGCATGATCAGGGCCAAGGAGGGACATGGGAGGTTGGCCAGCCTGGGAGGGATTTCAGGAGGGCTCCAGAGCATGTCCAACTCATCTTGCTCAGTCCTGATCAGTTGGACCCCAGCAGCAAACTAACCTACCAGTCAAAGCATCTGCACCTGGTGGTCAGTGCATGTCACAGCGAGCGGTTGAGTGTCCTTAGCATATCATTAGCATATTAGGCTTTGATTGGTTGAATGGACAACTAGACAACTGGACACTATGGACATGGACTAAAGTGTGGTGATGGCTTGGAGGGGACAGGAGCAGGGTGGAGGGGATCAATGGGGGGAAAAAGGAACATCTTTAATTACATCTGTAATACTTTCAACAATAAAGATAATTTTTTAAAAAAGAAAACAAGACTGTCGAAAACGGTTTGGCTCAATGGATAGAGCGTCGGCCTGTGGACTGAAAGGTCCTGGGTTCGATTCTGGTCAAGGGCATGTACCCTGGTTGCAGGCACATCCCCAGAGGCAGCTGATCGATGATTCTCTCTCTTTGATGTTTCTAACTCTCTATCCCTCTCTCATCCTCTCTGTAACAAATTGATAAAATATATTTTAAAAAAGAAAACATGACCGTTTGCACTTCTGCATCATTGCTGAGCAGAGAGAAAAATACAGTGAAAGGTGATGTTTCCCTTACTTTATTCCAAGCCCTAGCCTAAAGCAGTGCTACTCACACCACAGTGTGACTGGGATCCCCCAGGGCGCTTGTGAAGAGGGAGACCAGAGATTGTGCAATTCCAGCAAGCTCTTGGATGATGGTGATGCTGCTGGTGGGGGTCTGAGGACGACCACACCCTCCCTCTCTCTAGACCAGGCTCTTCCCAGCGAGCCGCAGTCTGCGTCCAGCCTGTAGGAGCTGGGCGCCTGGGTCCACCCTCCAGGTTACAGCCCGCCTTGCTGGTGTTCACACCGCTGAGGCTGCGTTTGCCCCGAGGGGCGGTGATTTGAGGGTGAATGTCCAGAGCCCACACAAGCCAGATTGACCATGGTTGCGTTGTGAGATGGTGCAGGAAGGGGGCACAGGGAGAAAAGAAGCAGGGGGGGGGGGGAATGGGAATTTCCACTTGGCCTTCTAGGTTGTTATGAAGGTATATTTACCAAGATAGGAAGACAGTACACATTTTATGTAATAGTTAAATAATCAGACAATTGTTATGTGAGCCCCTCTCTTATCCCTGCCCTGCTCTGGGCCCTACACACTTTTAGGAGCAGGTCCTTACAAATTCTAGGGGCAGGTCCCTGCAAAGAAGCAAGCGTCTCGGTGGGAGCTGGAACCAGCCAGAAGGCAACCTCACTCGGGAGGGGCAGAAAGCCTGGCAAGGATGTGCTGCCATCTGGGTGACATTGCAGTGTGTGCCAGGCTGTACTCTATAAAAAGATGGCTTCCTCCGCAGGCAAACTTGTAATCACATGAGAGAACCCGTAAACAAAGGCAAGTTATCCATGAACGACAGTTCACTTCATAAGATGTTGAAGCATGGGAGGAACGGTTGAGTCGTCAAGCAAATTCAATCATGTCTCAGACATTGAGGGCATTGCACCTTCATGTAGCTCTCCAGCTCACCGAGAAGTGGCAAGAAGCAGAGAGAATTACCACATGTATTTCAGTGGTTCTGTACTTGAACTTTCAACATGAAGGGTTACACAAAGATGACGCAATCAGTCACACCTCTGCGTGTGCCGAAAACCACAGGGCCACCGCTCTCTCCTTCTCGGGGTCAGGAAGGCCTGAGCAGTCAATTTTGGAAGATTCTTGCTTTTAAAGCCATCAGACTCTCTTTCTTATCGGCTAAATTCCGTGGCTGTTGGAGGTCAAGGCCAGTCATGTAGATTAGGGCCACCTGAAGTGTAGACCCAGTAATCAGAGCCCCAAACCCTCTGCCCTGGATTTTAACATCTATCCTGGACTCTAACAAGCCGTGTGACCTGAGGAAACTGTTAAACCTCTCTATGACTCATGTGTTTTTTAAAAAATATATTTTATTGATTTTTTACAGAGAGGAAGGGGATAGAGAGCTAGAAACATCGATGAGAGAGAAACATCAATCAGCTGCCTCCTGCACACCCCCTACTGAGGATGTGCCCGCAACCAAGGTACCTGCTCTTGACTGGGAATCGAACCTGGGAACTTTCAGCCCGCAGGCTGGCGCTCTATCCACTGAGCCAAACCTGTTTCGGCTCTCTGGGACTCATGGTGACGTTGACATGACTGCAAGGGCTTCAGCACCCCCCTTCCATGGTGTCTAGGAACGTGTCACTGTTGTCACTCTGAAAATCCCGCCGCTGATGGTACCATTTGCTATCATCAGAGGAACTGACATCACGGGGTAAAGAGGAGACACAAATCAAATCTCACTTTTTTTTAATTAAAAAATGTTTTAAATTCATTTTATTAAATGTATTGGGATAAGATTGGTCACAAGGTATATAGCATTATACAAATTTCAGGTGTACACTTTATGATACAACATCTATATAGCTCTCATTCTTTTTTTTTGTTGCATTAACAGGTTTTTTAAAATTTTTTTTTATTAAAGTATTATATGTGTACATAACTTACCATTGCCCTCCCTCCTCCCCCTCAAGTCGCACTTTTACTGGTGAGACTATTGCAGCTGAGGTTCAGCGACTGACACGGATTCCTTCTGAACTGGAGCTGCCCTATTAACCAGAAAGGGGGGAGGTATTGACTTGAACTCAGTGAGTCCTGGGACAGGCAAGGGGTCCAGCGCTCAGCCTTCCAGGTTCAAGATCAAAGGGGGTCTGTCTGCACCAGAGGCTGCAAAATCCGACCTCCCAGCAGCCACCTGGAAAGAATGAAGTCAGGATGTTTGACGGGGTTTTTGTTTGTTTGTTTGTTTGTTTGTTTGTTTGTTTGTTTTTTAAATATATTTTATTGATTTTTTACAGAGAGGAAGGGAGAGGGATAGAGAACTAGAAACATTGATGAGAGGGAAACATTGATGAGAAGGAAACATTGATCAGCTGCCTCCTACAACACCCCCCACCGGGGATGTGCCCACAACCGAGGCACACGCCCTTAACCGGAATGGAACCTGGGACCCTTCAGTCCGCAGGCCGACGCTCTATCCACTGAGCCAAACCGGCCAAGGTATGTCTGACGTTTTACGTGACCCCAGGGAATGGTTACCCTCTTCGTGTGTCCGTTTCCTGAAGGGTAAGCTGTGGGATTAGGTGCTGATTCACAAGGAACCCGAGGTTGGAAAGGCCCGTGCGTGCCCCCGGTGAAGGCCGGGCAACCGGACCGGCTGGTAGGGATCTTTGTTTATTTCGCTTTCACGGTGACACAGGCCTCCGGTGCGAGGGCTTGGATATCACTCCTCTTGTGTGTGCCTCAGGGTGTGTTATGAATAAATCCACAGCATGATTCAGTTACGGAGGCTTTGGCTGACAGCTGGCTAACAGCAGGGTTTTTTTTGTTTTTGTTTTTTAAACATATTTTATTTACAGAGAGGAAGAGAGACGGATAGAGAGTCAGAAACATCGATGGGAGAGAAACATCGATCAGCTGCCTCCTGCACACCCCCTACTGAGGATGTGCCCGCAACCAAGGTACATGCCCTTGACCGGAATCGAACCTGGGACCCTTCAGTCCACAGACCGACGCTCTATCCACTGAGCCAAACCGGTTTCGGCACTAACAGCAGTTTAAGAAACATTATTTTCAGATATTAAAAATCAAACACAAGAAGCCAGACAAGAACAACGCAGTCATCCGGGCATCTTAGGAATTCAGAGGTACATCATTAAGACCCAGTATAAGGCCGAAACCAGTTTGGCTCAGTGGATAGAGCGTCGGCCTGCAGACTGAAGGGTCCCAGGTTCGATTCCGGTCAAGGGCATGTACATTGGTTGTGGGCACATCCCCGGTAGGGGGTGTGCAAGAGGCAGCTGGTGGATGCTTCTCTCTCATCGACATTTCTAGCTCTCTATCTTTCTTCCTTCCTCTCTGTAAAAATCAATAAAATATACATATATTTTTAAAAATCCAGTATAAGGATAACCATCCCTTTGGATATCGGAGAAAGGAAGGAGGAGTGATCTGGAAGAAATACCCCTGTGATGGTGGAGAAGGCTCCTAAGGCCGGGGTGCCTGATCTGGACAGAGGAAGTCCCCAGTGCCCTCTGACCTTGCTGTTGGCCAGTGCAACTGCTTAATGTTGGGATGTACCCCGGAGCTCACAAGGGACGCCTCAAAAAAAAAGTGGAATTATGGAGTCATTTATCAAAAGCCGGTGGCTGATGAGAGGCGAAAGCTCCAAATCTCGCAGCCTCGGACAGCTTGCCACCTCTGGCTTACATTGGCAGAATATCACAAAAGTCTCCATTACCTCTCTGGGTCTGGAATGAGGAACCTGTTCCGCGATTTTTTACAGAAGTGAAACTGAGCGAGTTAGTTATCTAAATGATCTACGAATCACTGAATCAACAGGAACACGTTATCTGGGGCCATCAGGACAATTTAGAATAATTGTGCTGTCCAGACTCGGGGATCACTGAGTCAACAGGAATGCACCCTCTGTAGCCACTGAGGCCATTTAGGGCAATTGAACCGTCTCAGGTCCCAGGAATGTGCTTCGATGACCAGTGAGATCACAATCAATGGGGTACTCAAACCATCACCAGTGGCAGGGGTGGGCAAACTTTTTGAGTCGAGGGCCACGATGGGTTCTTACACTGGACCGGAGGGCCGGAACAAAAGCAACCTGATCATCCTGGCACTCTAATCTTGGGCTGCTGGTGAAGGAGTGGAGGGGAGAGCAAGAGGACCCTCGGCTCTTTCAGCTCCGTGGGCCGGATCCAGCCTGCGGGCCGTAGTTTGCCCACGGCTGATCAATGGAGTATTGGGATAGCATACATACGTTCAGAAAATCAAAATAACTTTTAAATGAGTACAGAACCCAAAACGGCAAGGTTAAAATATTAAACAGCAATTTTTTTTACCGAAGTATGGTTGCTACCACACTCCACTAATCCAGAACAGGATCCACCGGAGACCAGAGGACGACTTATTCTTCTTTGTCAACAACACCATCCCTCCCACGAGCGCCACCGTGGGCCAGCTGTGCGAGGACAAGCAGGAGGAAGACTCCTTTCTGTGTGTGGCCCGCAGCGATGAGTGTGCGTGGGGAGTGAGTGGCGGCAGCCCAGCAGATGGGAGCGCCTGCACTGGGGAGGGGGGGGGGAGGGATAGGTGTGGGAGGTGGGGGAGAGATCCTTGGCTCCCACCGTGGAGGAGGCAGCAGGTGAAGACATCTGGAAACATTACACCGCACACACCGTCATCACATTGTCACCTGCTCAATTGACATTTTTTGCTGCTTCCTCGGCCCAGGGAGAAAGCAGGTCAGGACAGAGCTGTTGGGTTAGCTTTGCTGGAGGAAGGGAGGGGATATAATTTCATAGCATTGCTGTGGAAAAACAAACAACAATAAACAAAAAAAAACAAACAGCTGAAACAGGTTCGGCTCAGTGGATAGAGCGTCAGCCTGCAGACGGAAAGGTCCGGGTTCGATTCCTGGTCAAGGGCATGTACCTTGATTGCGGACACATCCCCAGTGGGGGGTGTGCAGGAGGCAGCTGATCGATGTTTCTCTCTCATTGATGTTTCTAACTCTCTATCCCTCTCCCTTCCTCTCTGTAAAAAAATCAATAAAGTATATTTAAAATAAAAAAAACACACACAAACCGAGCTTGGGGGCAGCTGCGGACGTTGGGTCAGCCGCCCAGTGATTTCTGGGTGGGCATCTCTGATTTTCCTGGCCTTTTCCTTGTGGCCACAAATGCCTTAAACATCTCTAGGTATCCTTGACTGTGGGTGGGACATGGCTTTGGGATACCAGCATCAACGTATTGCTTTTCATCAATAAAGCAAAATCTTTAGACCCAAACCCCCACAGCCAGCCGCCTACTTCTGAGTGGCTAGAACTGTGCTGCTCGTCTGCCCCTTGCCGCAAAGAAGGCGGGAACAGCAGTCTCTAGCTTTTTTGGCCTCTACAGGGGCGTTAGCAGAGGCTAAGGAGACTGGGAATAGCTGTCAGCTCAGCCAGCGGAGCGATTAATGCCTCAAGCATTTGCCCTGCAGGGTCCAACATATCTCCCCTGAGAATGGCGGATTCTCCGGCTTCGGGAATAATTTCTAGAAGGCCTCTACGAAATATACAGGTGGCCTAGGCAGGGTGACGTGTCATCATCACACCTATGTCCTTTATCATGTTAGCATGAACGTGTTTCTGAAGATTTGCTAGAAGTTGCCAAATATGAAATCAAGAGTTAAAGGAATAGCCCAGCCAATGTGACTTGTTGGTTGAGTGTCAGTCTATGAACCAGAAGGTCGTGGTTTGATTCCCAGTCAGGGCACATGCCTAGGTTTCGGGCTCAATTCCCAGTATGGGGCGTGCAGGAGGCAGCCAGTCCATGATTCACTCTCATAATTGATATTTCCATCTCTTTCTCTCTTCTTCTCTCCCTCTCCCCCCTCTCATCCTCCCTGAAATCAATAAAAAATATATTTAAAGGACTCCCAAGTTTGATGACATCTTTGATGTAGCATTCACGACACAGGGACTATCTGCCTTCAGCCCTTGGTCCTTGATCTTTTACTTTAATTTTGCCTCAAGGACTGTGGAAACCCCTTTCACGTCTCACGTGGTTCAGGGTTCAGGTTCAGGGTTTGGGGTTCGGGTTCTGGAGGAGGCCGCACACAAGTGAAAGAGACTAGGAAAGTGGGGGCCAGGCATGAGCCCACCTCCAGGGGGAGGACTACACCCTGCTCTGGCCTACCTATCCCTTTTATTAAGGTTTGGGATCCACCCATAGAGGCAGGCAATTCCAGTAACAACCAATCAGCAAGGATTTACATAAGATGGACAGGTGGAAGCTGCTTCAGCTGTCATTGTCTCCATTAGACAGTGAGTGGTTGGCTCTGGCCTTTCAGAGCTTCCAAGGTTAACCAGCCTTCCTTGTCCATACTTCTCTGCTAGTGGGACAATGATTGGTTTCCGGCAAAGGACTTCCTTTGGTGGATTGGATTTTTGCCTTGGTATTATTTACAGCTGGAGGTTCTGATTTGGTTGTTTGGGAGTAGAATTCCCCAATATTTATGATTATTATCTAGGTTTGAGGAACCACTACTTTTTTTCAAATCAAAGTTTGTTTTCATACAAATAAGTAATTTGACTATATTCTGGCTAGAGAACAATGGGTGGTGTGTTGTGTACAGCATGCCTTGAATCTAAAATTGAAAATTTTCAACACTCTTCAAATTATTCAACGTTTACTCATCACCTACTTGTAGATTCCTGACCCTTGTGCTAGGGATATAAAGATGAATGATAGCAACCCTTGTCCCAGAGGAGCTGGGGCTGAAGGGGAGACAGACAGGTAAACAGATAAAGTAAGATGTGATGTGAAATATGCTATTAAAACATTTCATCACACACCACAAAAGCACAGATTGCCACGTGGGGAAAATTGGATATTACATAACCTTTGGTTCATTCATTATTTCCATGATACTACATAGAGCCAGGCCTTATATTTTCAAAATGTATTGTTTTTGTTATAACAATGCAATGCAAACTCGTTTCAGAAAAATGCAGACAAGTTTTTAAAAAAAGATACTTTTAATCTGTAATCCCATCTACTTTATCTACCCTGAGCCCTATTAGCACTTTAGTATTTTGTTTTGTTTTGTTAATCCTAATTGGAGGATATTTTTCCATTGATTTTTTTTTTTTTTAGAGAGAGTGGAAAGGAAGGACAGCCAGAGGGAATAAGAGAGGAAGGGAGAGAAGATGGGAGAGAAGATGAGAGAGAGAGAGAGAGAGAGAGAGAGAGAGAGAGAGAGAGAGAGGTGAGAGAGACACATAGATTGGCTGCCTCCCACACCTGCCCCCACCAGAGCCTGGGATCAAACCTGTGACCCAGGTATGTGCCCTTGACTAGGGATCGAACCCACAACCCCTCAGTACGCAGGACAATGCCCTAACCATTGAACACACCAGTCAGGGCAGCACTTTAATATTTTAAGTTTTCTATTTCTGTAACAAAAATGGAATCAAAACATACATGTTCTATAATCTTTTTTTCTCATTTACTATATCATGAACATATTTCAAGATAAGACATATTTCCACCACATCATTTTAAACAGTTACATGTTATTCTATGACATGGATATTCTCGTCTTTATTTTAGCAACCAGCTAGTGTTAAACATTTACACGTCTCTGTCTTTTTACAATCACTAGCAATATTGCAATGGATTTTTTTTTTGTTGCTAAATAGCTGTGCACATTCTCATTTCTTTACCACAAACTCTAAGATGTGACGTCATGTATGGTTTGAAATTCCCCACGAGCCGCGGTTTGCTGACCACTGGTGTACGTGACCTTGGGCCATTTCAAGCTGATCAAATAATGAGCGGCTTGCTTTCTGAAGATGATATCCTTTTTCAAGAAAATGAGAAGCAGGATGAGGAAGTGGGGAATCCCTTCAATGACGAACCATCAGCCAGCGCCTCCGTGGAAGGTCCTCTGAGGGCAAAAGGGCACAGTGACCCCAACACAGCTTGCCTGGAGTGAGCTTCCGGCTTCCAGGGTGTCCCAGTTTATCAAAGAGTGGAAACAGCCAGGAGTCAGATCGCAGATAACCAAGAGACATGGTCCCCAAGATTATATCCCCAAGAGTTCCACGAGATACCCTTAAGTCTCTGGCTTCCAGACTAAGTCTGAGAAAGGGCCGGCTTTATTCCTCTCTTCAACACTTTGAAAGCGAATTCCAGCTAGATGACAGATGAATACCAACTATAAGACATTCTGGACAAAGCAACACTATGACAAGAGTACATAGATCAGTGGCCCCCCAGATTTGGAGGGAGAGAGGGATGCATAGATGGAACATAGAACTTTTAGGGCGATGAAACTCCTTTGTCCGGTACTGTAATGGCAGATACGTGACATTATACATTTGTCCAAACACATAACATGTGCAACACCAAGAGTACACCCTAACAAACTATGGACGCTGGATAATAAGGACGTGTCACTGCAGGTTCATCTCCTCTAACACATGTACCACTCTGGCGGGAGTGTCCAGAATGTGGGAGGCTTTTTCGGGTGGGGACAGGACGTATATGGGGAATCTCTGTACCTTCCTCTCAATTTTACTGTGAACCTAAATAAATAGTCTTTTTAAAAAAAATGACAGCACAGACAGAGTTGCCTAATCAGTATTATTATATTAATTGCTCCTGAAGAATTTCAGAAAGCAGGTTGTAACGTCAACCCATTCACGCCATGCAATGGCATTTACTCTTGTCTTTAGGACGCCGCAACCTGAATCATCGCTTTATGTAATGTCGCATTAACAATAAGCAAGAATAAAGAGTAGGGATTGTATTTCTCCTGCTCCCTGGGAAAGAATTTGGGGTGTGAGGTTGCAGGGTGATGGGAAGGGCTATTTCATTTGTTCTTTTTCAACTGGGGACCAAGTGTGTGGTGTGACTCTTCCCTGGTGCTGGCCTAAATGATGCGTTTGGTTGCAATGGGGTTTCTTTCTAGCTAATCTGCTTATTCTTCAATCATTCTCTTTGAAGACATTCCAAACTGTAGTGCTTTGTGAATTGACAAACCCTTCGCCATCCAATTATAACCAGCGAAACTGTGTGTAGCCCCACAAGGCGAGAGAGACTTCTGGCTCTGAGGCATGAATGCTGCCCACGTCAGCGTAGCGCAGCTGCATTTCATGAAACAGACATTGATTGAGTGCCTTTCTGCATTTACACCAGGCCAGGCTCTAGACTCGAGGGAGACGGTGAGGAAGGGTTATAAAACAGGAGTCCCGTCTTTAAAAGAAAACAGGCAATGTGGTTGAAAGGAAGACAGCCATATGGTCATGAAATAGTTCAATCACGTTGTTGGGCATACATGATCAATGCCATTCAGGCATCCACTTAACAAAATCTTTTTTTAAAAATATATTTTATTGATATTTCACAGAGAGGAAGGGAGAGAGATAGAGAGCTAGAAACGTCGATGAGAGAGAAACATCGACCAGCTGCCTCCTGCACACCCCCTACTGGGGACGTGCCCGCAACCAATGTACATGCCCTTGACCGGAATCGAACCCGGGACCTTTCAGTCCGCAGACCGACGCTCTACCACTGAGCCAAACCGGTTTCAGCCACTCAACAAAATCTTGAATGCTTCCCATGGGCCTGTACTAATAGGAAATGGAGTCATGCAGTTAAGTGAAGTAAAATCTCTGCCTTCAAGGCGCCTACAGTGAAATGAGGGGGGAAATCAGACAGGTGAACAAGTTACACTGCACTATAACAGGGATGGTCACTGCAGAGGTGGGACCGTGCGTGGCCCATCCAGGTCTTCAGCAGAGAAAGCAGAAGGTGAGCCTTGGGGTGAGTGCATAAAGTTTGTTCATTAGATAGGTGTGGAGAGCAGCTACAGTGTTTGGATAGGTTCAAGCCTTGGACTAATGAGAGGATAAGGTCCTCTCGTGGCAAAGCCACGTGCAAGTCCAAGCTTGGAGGGCAAAGCCCTCCCAGCACAATTATAGCCAAAGGCTATAGTTGTAGCTTGACCTTATGGTCCGAACCTGTGGTCCCAAATGGCTAAGTGAGGTAGTCTGCGGGAGGTGCAGCAAGTGCTGCCAAAACAAAGCTTGATAGAGTTCAGATGCATGTAATTGAGTAGATTCAAAACCTGCTGGAACATTGTAACCATCTTGGCCATGCCCCTTACTTTGCCTCATGGAATCTGGCTATAAGACTCGGCTTGCCGTGTCCCACCTATCCCCAGCTTTATTCTCTTGTCTGTCTCCTTTAATCCTTCACTGCTCCCGCTCAGGTTCACCCCTGGCTGTGCTGAGCACAGCACAGATACCTCTAACAAAGTACATCGTTTTAATAACAAGCAGGTATGAAACAGACAAGAGCACCAAGTGGTAAGGGGGTTACACATTACGATGGGCTAGACCAGTGGTCAGCAAACTGTGGCTTGCAAGCCACATGAGGCTCTCCAGCTGAAGTTTGCTGCTCTAATTGACGAATGGGTTTGCCAACCACTGGGATAGGGGCTTAATCACAAGGAACAACAACAGCCTGTGATTATTGGAATCGAGAGTCTAGGTCAGTGGTCACCAAACTCATTAGTCAACAGAGCGGCAAACCGTTCAGTTTGCCGACCACTGAGTTAGGAGAAAGGGAGAAAGACAAGCTCTTTGATAAAAGGCTAACCAAAGAAATCATGATACACCATTCAATGGAATACTATTCAGTCCTTAACAAGATATAATATACTGTACATACCACAAAATATGTTACTAACTTGGAAAGATGTCCACTACATAGTTTCACATGATATCTTGAAGAACATATGTATTCATAACCCCATATTTGGGGGAGGGGTAGTGTAATGAGTGTGTGAGAGAGTTTGTGCAGAAAGACAAAATGTGTTTTAGAGAGAGAGAGAGAGAGAGAGGTGTGTGAAGCTCAAGAAAAAAATCCTGGAAGGCCCAACTATTAAGGGAATAAACAAAAAACTTTCGCTCCCTGCTTTGTTTATTTTAAGTGGTGAGTTTATGGTTGTTTGTGGGGAAGATGGGACTTGGTCAGAAAGTCTGTAAGGAGCAATTTTTGAAAGGTCAGGGACCTCTGGGGGCCCTTGCTGAAGGCAGAAGACCCTGCCTTGGCTTTTCTAAACAAGTCTGAACCCTTGGGTATTTACTGGAATCTTTATGTTTAGTCTCTAGATGTCCTTGATTAAAGGACACTACAGATGCATTGGCTTCTCAAGGATGTTTACTCTACTGATAGTATCTAATAGTTAACTTTAGTTCAACTTTTGTTACAAAAAAACAAACAAACAAACAAAAAAACCTGAGGAGGCAGGAAAATGGGGCTGTTTGTTTTTTCTAGCCAGGCAGCCCCTTAGCCCTCTCTTTCACAGAAACGTGTGTCAGAGTAATCCTTCATTCCTCGCTCAGGGTCTGTCGGTCAGCCCGGACAGTTGTTGCTTGTCATTTTATTTTTCCAAATACACATTGTTAACAAATAAAAACATGTAAAAACTAAAAATAAAGTTGCTGTCCTAGACTCCTAATGTAAACTTTAAAAGCATCCCCTTTCTAACATTGGGAACAGTGACGATTTAAAAACCACAAACCATACACAGGAAAGATAATTATTAGAGAGCTACACCCTACAATGACCTTTGGACTACCCCGGAATATAAGTTTGGGTATATTGACATCCATTCAGAAATTGGGAAAACGGGTTAACAGTAAATGTTCCTACTGATAATATGGTGATTTTCACATAGGAAGGGAAACTAATGCCTACTTAAATGTACCCTGAAACCCATAATCTGAGCAGAGGTTATATTTGCAAGTGTTATCTTGGTATCAGGGACTATATATTTTTTTTACCCTGGGGCATATTTTCTTAATGTGAGTGAAACCAGCAGAATTAAAGTTAAAGATTGAGTCAGCCCAGCAAACAAAGGCTGAGATGAACATCACTGGATGTTTGATGTCTGAGATTTGCTTTTTATTTTTTTATTTTATTGATTTTTCCACAGAGAGGAAGGGAGTGGGATAAAGAGCTAGAAATGTCAATGAGAGAGAAATATCAACCAGCTGCCTCCTGCACACTCCCTACCGAGGATGTGCCTGCAACCAACGTACATGCCCTTGACCGGAATCGAACCTGGGACCCCTTTCTACTGAGCCAAACCGGTTTCGGCAGATTTGCTTTTTTAAAGTCCTGGAGACAGGCAGGGAAGTAGGAGAGAGGGTAAACAAGGTTGGCTATACATGGCTAATTATTAAAGCTGAGTGAAAGGTACAAGGGGTTCATTATAAAATTCTTTTTTGTGCATGTTTGGAATGGTCAGTAATAAAAGGTTTGTTTAAAGTGTATAACTAAGATCCTTCAACTCGAGGTCAACAAATATTGATTTTTTTTTTTTTACAGCTTTGCTAACCAAATGAAGCTAAGAAAGCTTTCTGTGCTCTGGTGTTTGTCTGTAATATAGGGGTCACCCCTAATGCCCACTAACCTCTTCGATTCCAAGCAGATTTCTTGCTTTGAATTGGAGTGTTGTTGAAAAGGACTAAAATAGGGTTCCATTTTTAACCCTTTGGTGCTAAATTAAGACATATTCCCACCATATGTGTAGCCTTAGTTGTCTTCAAATGAATCCAGCGTTTAGAAGGCTAAAGGGACCCCTGCTACACTCTGAGGGTCCTTTTCTTTCTCTGGTCTCAACTGCAACCCAGCTGTCCCCAGGGCAGGGCTGTCAGACTCATTCCTAATACTTCGCATTCCTGCTTAAGGGACAGCTTTGGATTTTTGAAAGGAATTCATCAATAGTCATAAGCTATTTGGTCCTAGTATCCGCTTGGGAGATTTAGAGCTTTTCTAAAAATCCAGCTCATGAGTAAAGAAATTAGACTCTGTGTGTGTGTGTGTGTGTGTGTGTGTGTGTGTGTGTGTGTGTGTGTCTAAAATGAATGAGAGCGTCACCTGCTGGAAACACCGGAACTTCCTGGACTCGACTGGCAAATTGTTGGACTCCCTGCATTTGAATAGCCTGACACCTGCCGGTTAGAAATGAAGACCCCTGGTCTCTAGTCCCATTGGATTAGGATCTCTGCAGATGGGGTCGAGAATCACTTTAAAAAAAAAACACACACACAAAAAACCAGTCCTCTGGCACTTTCAGGTTCAAGAGACAAATGCCTTTGTTCCCAAGCTCGCCTGATAAGAAACACAGGAGAATGCTTATTTACCATACTTTCACCCGATCACTCCTCCGGCTACTGAATCAGGACCTCCAAGGAAAGGTGTAATAGCAATGCTAGGTGAGTCCCACAAGATGAACGTTTGGTAAATATTGCAGAGCTGAACGCCAGGCTTGACTAGAAATTGTCTATACCAAGTGCAGTTCATTGACAACGGCCTATATATCAGTGGTCGGCAAACACATTAGTCAACAGAGGCAGGTATCAACAATACAACGATTGAAATTTCTTGTGAGAGCCAATTTTTTAAAACTTAAACTTCTTCTAATGCCACTTCTTCAAAACAGACTCACCCAGGCCGTGGTATTTTGTGGAAGAGCCACACTCAAGGGGCCAAACAGCCACATGTGGCTGGCGAGCCACAGTGTGCCAACCACGGCTATAGACCATCCAGATGTGGGGATTTGGCAATGGTCCCTGGGTTTCCTGTCCTGTCGTTTTTAATTCAGCTCTGGAGTTTGAAGTTCCAGCCCATCCCTTAAAATTCTTGCCCTTAAACCCCAGGCTTTGTCTATAATACCAACTAATAAATCAGTGATGCCTACTCCCTCCCCCCGACCCCTCTTAGAGAGACCTGACCACCTCCCCACCACCCATCCTCACCTCTCACCTTGCCAAGGGGTCAGATGGTGAACTTTGCCCTGTTCTGGGATTTATCTGGATTTCTTCCAAGGGTCCTGCCCTACGGCCACTGACTGAGCAGACACATAAAAGATGGCGGTTGTGTTTTCTACTTCAAGTTCTGTAAAAATAAAATAAAAATTCCAATAACTTTGTAGCAATTGGGGGTGGGGAGAATTCTCTACCCAGTTAAGCCTGGGATATAGCATCAAATAAAAGATTGTGCATCATGAAAATGCCACAGGGAGAAACAGAATGCAAAATTTCCCCAATTTAACCACCAAATCTTTTCTTCACAGACCATCTCATGAGACTATCAGGGGTGGGCAAACTTTTTGACTCGAAGGCCACAATGGGTTCTTAAACTGGACAGGAGGGCCGGAACAAAAGCAACCTGACCATGCTGGCACTCTCATATTGGGCTGCTGGTGAAGGAGCAGAGGGGAGAGCAAGAGAACCCTCACTCTTTTGGCTCTGTGGGCCAGATAGAACAGCTGAAAGGGCCAGATCCGGCCCGCGGGCCATAGTTTGCCCACGGCTGGACTAAGTGTTCTGCAGAGGATGCTCTGAGGAAGTGTAATTTTTCCTCCTTAGTCATCTCAGGGCTCTCTGTTTCAAATGATCTGTGTGCCTATGTAGGTAGGTCCAGGACACAGTACCCATGTCAGCAGGGCTAACCTGGGTTGCATAGAATGAAAAGATGACGTTACGGTTTTCACACCCTCAAGTCCTTTTCCAGAAACTGAGTGGTCTCCTAACCATGGCACTTTTGTTTACCTGCCAGCACCTTGGCATTGTACAGAACAGTCCCCTCTGGGTGTTTGTACCATTCTTTTTTGTATTTTTTAAAACCACTTTATTTATTTACTTATGTATCTGTTCGTTCATTTTAGAGAGAAAAAGAGAGGGGGGAAGGGAGAGAGGGAGAAACATCAATTTGTTGTTCCACTTATTTGTGCATTGGTTGTGTTTGTACCATCCTTCTCTAGATTCTTCAACATGTGTGGTGAGTCAAAGAACTGGCGCCGGTCCTAGATCTGTGGTTTTTGAGCAGCTCTACCGAGTGTGTTCTGCAAAATAGCTAGTCTTGTATGCCTGTCTCTACACGCTGGCCAGGCTTTTATTTTATTTTATTTTATTTTATTTTTTTATGGTGGGGAGCTCGTCCAATGCACCTCCCCGGTAACTAGCACAGTTCCACACCCAGGAAGCATTCGATAGATGTTGAGAGACTGTGCCCCCAAATGATCCACTCACTAAAAGCCAACGCCATGGTCTCCTCTCCAAAGCCAACGCCATCATCTACCTTTCTCATAACAGTGTTCTGTCTGTACTTAAATAAATAGGACTATAATTATAACCCCTTCACTTTGAAGATAAATCCTCGGGTATTTTGCCCCCCTAATCTCCAGAAACAGAAATGAGACCTTGCACAAGGTAACATTTTTAAATTTTCTTCCAAGCATGTTCCCTTATGTAACTTTTTCACGGGCAACCCCAGACCTGTTTTTTTTCATTGCTCACTCCTCTGGGAATTCTCCCAATATTTGCTATGGTTTCATCACGTCCTTTCTTACATTTTTTCTGCCACGTGACGCTTGTTTTCCTCCGAAGATGATGTTTGGGCCAGGCCTGAACGAGGGCGACACTTCCTTTTCTTTGAATATCATTTGCATTCTTAAGATGAAAGGCATTACTAGAAGATTGCCTTAATCACACACACACATACACACACACACACACACACACACACACACACGTATAAGAAGCCGTGTTCTTTTTTTCTTGATCCAAAGCTTTTATTACTTTACCTACTTGCCAACTTCCCAAAAGATTAAGTGAAATCAATCCGTTGGTTCATTTCTAAGATGACTCAGTGTATCTTGTCCACTAACTCTGTCTCTCTCTCTTCCTTTTCTTTCTCCTCCATTGCACAACACACAATCACAGACACACTCTGGGTTTACTTGGTACCTCCAGTTCTGGAGTAAACTAGAGACCACTTTGGGGAGTATATGAAAGACAAGAGATTATCGTCTTAATCATCTTTCAAAACCTTCCAGCCCATTTACCAGGCCTTTTCATAAAGATTTTCTCCTCCTTTTTTAATGGAGGAAATTACAAAACACATTTCAGGATGTGCCTCTCAGAGATAAGAACACTTAGTAAATATAACCTCCCTACCATTACCACACCAGAAAAGGAACAAGGATTTTGTAATAGTGGAAAACTAGGCAGTGTTCCTCTATTTCCAATTGTTTCATGAGGTCAAATGTTTATCATGGTTTTAAAAAAATAATAATCAAATTCCAAATAAATCTCCCATGTTGTGATTGGTCGATATGTCTTTTACTATCATCTCTTTTTTTCCTTTTACTTTATTAATGAAATGCAGTTGTTTGTCCAGTAGCATTTCCCACAGCTAAAATTTTCTGAAGAAATCCTTGGGGTGCAGTTTAGTGTACACAGGATTCTGAAATGTGGCTGTGTTTCCTAGATAACCTTTTCATTTAATAACTTCCCCACTTTCAAAGGGCAGCACAACAAAAAGGAAAAAAAAAATATCCCTAACCGGTTTGGCTCAGTGGATAGAGCATTTGTCCTGCAGACTCAAAGATCCCAGGTTTGATTCCAATCAAGGGCATGTACCTTAGTTTTGAGCACATCCCCAGTAGGGGGTGTGCAGGAGGCAGCTGATTGATGTTTCTCTCTCATCGATGTTTCTAGCTTTCTCTCTTCTCCCTTCCTCTCTGTAAAAAAAGTCAACAAAATATATTAAAAAGATAAAGAAAAAAATAGCTGGTGTGTGTAGGGGGGGGGGGGACCCAACATGAGGCAATTAATTTCCTCTAAGCATCCACTAGAGGTCAACATTTGCCTTCATATTATATTTTCCCTAAGTTTTAAGTTGCACCAAATTTGTTTTCACACCTTGAACCCAAGTACCTCCTTTGACTTCTTATCTCAATTCTACCAGATATCTTCTCATCTTGTGTCCTCTGTCCATTCGGCCCCTTCGAACTTGTCTTTCTTTCCTATGACAGTACTTCCATCCTTGACTCCGTTCCCAGTTCCAACCACTAGGGGGCGATATTGCACAAATAAAGACTCGCAGACGAAAAATTAAGCCAGAACTGCCCCAAAAAGGGGGGGGGGGGGGACGCGAGAGGCGGGTAGTTTAGGAGGGAAAGGGCCATTAATTTAAGAAGGAGACAAACCAGACGTTTCTAGTTCGTATCCAACTCACGGCCCAAGGTCAGAACTGTGCAAGATACAGCACAAAGGAGCCATTCAGGAGCACGGAGGCTGACTTGGGGGGAAACGCGTGCACCATCTCCTTTTTGCGGTTCCCCTGGCTGGGGCCTAGGCACGTCCGTGCACGTGTCTGCGGATAGTTACTGGGCAGCAGCAGGACCGAGTGGACTGAACGGGAGTCTGCTAGAACCAACAGCCCGCTGGCTGGCCGCCTCTGCACACGCCCGGAGACGGGTTTACAACAGCGCTGCTGGGAAGTCAGCACTCACCCTGCCCCCCATCTCCCCCCTCCCCTCCCCCCCGCACCCCGAGAAAACCAAGCCCGGAGGGGACCTAAGGCTCGCCCATGGGCGCACCATTTAGAGGTGGTGCATTCCGCCAGGTGTCCGAACTCAGGTCAGTGCTAGGGACATGTCCCACCTTCTCATTCCTCCTGTAATAACCCTGCACGCGCGCACACACACACACACACACACACACACTCGACATTCGCACCCGACAGCAAGCACTGTGGTGCAGATGGATGTAGCAGGGAAGGCGCGGGCTCCCGGGACCCTCTCCCCCGGAGCAATACTCGGAAAACTCTGCGTGTATAATGTCCAGTAGTGAGGGGCGGGTGGATCGCAGGCCTCCTGCAGCCCTTTCCGAGTTTAGGAGAAATTCTGTTGTGGATGGAGCCTAGATCAGCAATGCAAAGAACCTGACGGAGTGGGGAGGCGGAGCCAGCAGGGCCGCCCCACCTCCTTCCAGACGCCCCGGGAGCTCCGTCTCCGAAAACGGGAGGGGCTTGGAGGAAAGTCTGGAAGGGAAAGTCTGGAGCTGTCTGGGTCGGGCCTCCTCCCCCCATTCCCCCCGGGCTCCCAGCCCCACCCCAGACCCACACTTCCAAACGCCGGCGCCGGGGTTCGGCTGCGGAGGACCTGGAGAAAGGAAAACAAACAAAACAAAAAAAAAGAGCTGCGAACGCCATCCCTGGGCAGCTAGAAGGCGGGCAGCTTTTCTTCCCAATGTTTCTTTAAATCCTCAGCGCCCGAGACTTGACGCGAGGACTCCTTCCCTCATCCCACCTCTCGCTCTCTTTCTCTCTCTCGCTCTCTCTCTTTCTCTCTCTCTCTCCACCCCTCTCCTCCACCCCCTCCCCCGCCGCGGACCCGACTCCCGGCCTCCGGCCCCGCCCCCGCCTCCTCCCCGGGTTTTACTCGGAGTGAAATCTACATAGGGACCGCCCCTCTCAGAGACCATTGGCTCAGCCCCTGCCCGTAGCGGCCGGCGATTGGCGGGCCGCCCCGGGTTATTTGCATGCGGGCGGCCGCGAGGTACCCAGCTGGGAGGCGGCCCGCGCCCCGCAGAAGTTTGCCCGGCGCTACCTCGCCGCCGGCTGGTCCCGGGCTCGTGCCGCGCCGAGAGCCGCCGCCGCCTCCTCCCGCCGCCGCCGCCGCCCTGTTCTCTCCGGGTTCCTTGTCTGCGGGGACCGACGCGCCGCTTGCGGGAAGTTGAGGTGAACGCGGGCGAAGTGCTGAGGAGCAGCGGCGGAGCGGGCCGTTCCGGTGACAGCGCTGCGTCCCGACGCCGGGCGCGCGGGGCCCCGGCCCGGGCCAGCCTCGCCCACCTCCCCGCGGCCGGCGATGCGGCCGCCGAGTCCCTTGGCGGCGGCGGCGGCGTCGAGAAGGAGGACGCCCCGGAGAGCCTAAGAGAAGCCTGTTCCCGCCGCTCGGAGACGGGCGCATGGAGTTGTGGTGAGCGCTCCGCGCCCCCCGCGCCCCCCCGCCCGGCGAGGCCGCCCCGCGGCAGGCTCCCCATGGCCGGGACGTACAGCTCGACGCTGAAGACGCTGGAGGACCTGACCCTGGACTCCGGCTATGGGGCCGGCGACTCGTGCCGCTCCCTCAGCCTCTCGTCCTCCAAGTCCAACTCGCAGGCGGCGCTGCCCTCGTCGGCGCCGCAGCCCCGCGGCGGCGGCGGCGGGGCGGCCTGGTGGTGCTATTCGGGCTCCATGAACAGCCGCCACAACAGCTGGGACACGGTGAACACGGTGCTGCCCGAGGACCCCGAGGCGGCCGACCTCTTCTCGCGCTGCCCGCGCCTCCCCGAGCTGGAGGAGTTCCCCTGGACCGAGGGGGACGTGGCCCGGGTGCTGCGCAAAGGCGCCGGCGGGCGGCGGCCGCCCCTCTTCTCGGCCGAGGCGGCCCGGCGCCTGGCGGGGCTGCTGCGCCGCGCGCTCATCCGCGTGGCCCGCGAGGCGCAGCGCCTGAGCGTGCTGCACGCCAAGTGCACCCGCTTCGAGGTGCAGAGCGCCGTGCGCCTGGTGCACAGCTGGGCGCTGGCCGAGAGCTGCGCGCTGGCCGCCGTCAAGGCGCTGTCGCTGTACAGCATGAGCGCGGGCGACGGGCTGCGCCGCGGCAAGTCGGCGCGCTGCGGCCTCACCTTCTCCGTGGGCCGCTTCTTCCGCTGGATGGTGGACACGCGCATCTCCGTGCGCATCCACGAGTACGCGGCCATCTCGCTGACGGCGTGCATGGAGAACCTGGTGGAGGAGATCCGGGCCCGCGTGCAGGCCAGCCAGAGCCCCGACGGGGGCGGGGGCGGGGCCGGCGGCGGCGGGGAGGTGTCCGCCGAGGCGCTGGAGATGGTCATCAACAACGACGCGGAGCTCTGGGGCGTCCTGCAGCCCTACGAGCACCTCATCTGCGGCAAGAACGCCAACGGTGAGTGCGCCGGCGGCCGCCGAGGGGCAGGGTGGGGGAGACGCGGGGGTGAAGGTGTTAGGAGGAAGCTGGGGGGCGCGCCAGGGCCCCCCGAGAAGAAGCGTTTTGATCCGGGGATGGACGAGTTCATTCAGGGGCCCTTGCCCGAGGTTGTGCTTCTGGAGACAGACTTTTTGGAGGGCTGATCTCCACCCTGTGCCGCGCGTGTCCGGGTCACTTTCTGGGAGGCGTGCGCGAGTTGAGCGTCCTCCGGACCAAGCGGTTTCTGAACCCCCCTCTGGAAGGATCGCTTACCTGCCCTTCGCTCTTGGCCTTGCTGGAGGGGACCTAGAGGTGGCGTCTTTCCCGACAGCTGGTTCTGCCCTTGGGTCTCCAGCCTACTTGTAGCAGCAAGTGGGGTGAGAGGAAGGGAGCAGGCAGCCCCAGGATGCCCGCGTAGTGGTGGGTTCTGAACCCTGTGTGCGCCCAGGGTGATGGAATCCGGGGATTCCCGGATCCTCTTCCCGGGAAGGGAACCATCCATCCACTGGCTCGCGGGGCCTGACTTCCCTAGCTGTCACCACCCAAGGGAGCAGTTGATGAGAGCCCTGTGTTGTACTAAATGCACCATCTTAAGGGTTTTTCTGGAGGAAACGTTAACCCAGATGACCCAGTAAACCACGCGATGGGGGATGGGCAACTGCTTGGTGTCAAGACGGGGCAAGAAACCATTGGGCAGTTGAATTTCTCCGAAGGATGATGACATGGCTTCCTGCAAAGGTTGGAAGGGAAGCACTTGACCTTCTCCCTGGCAAGGTCAGGATGTGACACGCTCCACAGCAAACTGCCTACCAGACTCCTATTTCAGGAGTCAGCAAACCATAAATTATTTAGAATGCTACTATGGTACTATGGCTAGTCAGCCTAGCAACCTGATTGGAAGGCCATTGGGGGGGGGGGGCAGTTTTCTGTGGCAGATGAGCATCCGGTGGAAGAGGCCCGGTGGGTACTGGGAAAGGCATGCCGGGAAGTTACATTTAAACCTGGTTTAACCTGAGCATACTAGCTAAAATTTAAAATTAGCACTTAAGGTTTCCATCTCTGTTCTTAGCACTTTGTATGTGACTCTCAGGTCATCCTAGCAACCCTATTCGCTGAGTGCCTACAGTATTATCCGCATTCTGCAGATGGGGAAACGAAGGTACCCAGCAGGGAAGTCATTTGTCCAAGATCACACAGATGTTAAGTGACGGAGCTAGCACGTGAACCCAGGCAGGTGGGGTCCAGAGACGAAGCTTTTCGCCACCGGAGAAAGGGAAGCGGCTTTGCTTTTATTAGCCCCAATTCTAAGAAGAGCCGCCGAAGAGGTCTCATTGTAGGCCGGTCCGTAGGTGTTAAGCGTGGCTGACTTTGACTTTCGTTGGTTTTGTTTTTAATTCCGGGCCCGGCCAGAGATGCCTGGAGTGGGAGAGCGCTTGCCTTCTCATTTTCCTCCTCTGAGGTCAGAGCTGAGGTCAGTCCGGAATCTCAGTTGATGATATCACAGCTGATAATTGGGCTTTGCCCTCCAGGGCTGTGGCATCCACACAGGGAACAGGTCCCGGGGAGGAAGTGTGGAGGGCAGGGGGATTTCCATCCGTGGTCATCGCCCAGGGGCAGAGTTCTGAACTTCTGGCCGAGGGGGAGACCCGGGCTTACAGTCACAGAAGGAAAGACTCCTCGGGGAGAAGACTGAGGTCCTAACCCAGGGGTGGGCAAACTTTTTGACTTGAGGGCCACCTTAAGTCTTAAACTGGACTGGAGGGCCGAAACAAAAGCCACCTGACCATGCTGGCACTCTCATCTGGGGCTGCTGGTGAAGGAGCGGAGGGGAGAGCAAGAGAACCCTCGGCTCTTTCGGCTCCGCGGGCCGGATAGAACAGCCGAGCGGGCCGTAGTTTGCCCACAGCTGTGCCTAACCCCATACACCAAACTTGAACGAAGGTGGACTGATCGGTGCCCAACAAACAAAAGAAAGCAGACACATGCCCTTCACCAGCCAGCTGGCGCCCTGCGGCCCCTGGGACTTCTCAGCGTTTCTAAGGACAAATCGAGGCCCGTGTGGGCAGTCACCTCGCTAGGGTCCCCTGAAAATGCACAGTGACCGGAAATGGCTGAAACACGGGTGTCTTCCACGAAAGGGCCGTTTCTTACCTAGTGTCACCACTCCTGGGGATTTTCTCGATTTGACCTCCTCCCTGGCCCTCTCCCCCACCCCAAGCGGTCCTTCGTAAGTGATGCTGCTGGTCCAGACCCTACAGCTCCCTGGATGGCCCAGGAGCCCCCTTGCAGGCGGGGTGACCATTCACTCCCACTTGGGCACATGGATGCTCCTTCTTTATACGTGAAAACCTGGGGGTGGCCTCCGTCCACAGTAACTAGGCTGATTTATTGAGTCTCCATAGACCAAGTGAAGTGAATGTTGAGCCGCGGAGCCATGAATTGCGTAGGCCCAAAAGCTGACTTCAGAGGGAAGGCGCTAACTGCCGAGGAAAGACACGGAGCGCTCCGGGCCTCTTTTATGCAGAAATAAGCCCAAGTCCGGCGAGCTTCCCTTCGACCCAGCCGAAGACCTAGGTGGGAAGTGGCTACGCAAGGGAGGGAAAGGGCCGGTTCGTTTTCCAGTCCTACTGGTCTTCCCCCGAAATTATGTCTTTATTGCCGCTGCGCCTGCTAATTCTGTGGCACGGGCACATGCCTTTGGCTCAGCTACGTGGGGCTCTTAAACTTTTATTGCGTTCCAACCAGGACTTGAAGGGCCCTCATCCATCCGTGCCTGTCCATTACTCAGAGCGCCGGGCAGATATGGTTTTGCCCAGCCCGAGATGGGCCATAAAAAGTTCTGTAGTGTTTATAAAACATGATCTCACAGCGAAGCGGGGAATTACATGTCACCTGCTCGCTTGGTATCGATGTCCGTGTTCCCAGGGCGCTGTCATTAAGTGATGATATCTCTGCGGCTTCCCTATGGGAGGCGGAGCATTCACTTGAATAGAGTTGTGTTTATAAAGACGGCGTTGGCAGGATACAGAAACCCCTCTCATTCTCTCTCTCTCTCTCTCTCTCTCTCTCTCTCTCTCTCTCTCTCTCTCATCCCTGTGTGCGAGGTGGATGCCGGGCCTCTCTTCTGGGTTCCTTCTTGGCCGTGTTTCTTTACTTATATGAGTTCGCAGGGCACTTGAGAAAGTTCTCTTCAATCGTGAGGCTCCGGGTTAAAAAATAGGATTTTTGGTGAGAACAGTCTTACTCCAACACAGTAACCAGGATGTGCACGAGGGGCGCTCTGTCCTAGTGGCAAAGCGTGCGGATGTTGAAATCGCTGGGAGGGTTCGAAGCTCACCTCTGCCATTTAGATGAGTGGGCTGGGGCACATGCCTTAACCATTCTAAGCCTCAATTTTGTTATCTGTAAAATGGGAGATAATGACGGCCCCTAACTCGGTTTGCACGTGAGGATTAGGTGAGATCGGAGATTTAAAGATGATAGCACATCGTAAATGCTGGATGAGTAACAACAGTTCACTCAACAAACACGTACTGAGCCCTGGCCCGGTGCCCTCTGCTGTGAAAAGTGCTGTGGATTAAGTTGGTGAAGAGAGAGAAAGCGTCCTCCTCTCGTGAAACTTACAAACCAGTGGAGAAGACAAAAAATAAACCCATAGGGATATGCTCTTTTATCAGTAAGTGTTACTTTAAAAAAAGAGAGAGAGAAAAGACCAAGGAAACAGGATAATGTGACCGGGGCTAATTTAATGCCAGCCAAGGAAGGCCTCTCTGCAGTGTCATTAGCAGTCGGTGATCTATCAAAACTACTGCTGTCTCGGTACCTCCAGGCAAAAAAATCGCGACCGAGAACGTTCCTGAACCATTCAGTTATCAGCTGAGGCAAATCCTTTTACAATTGGCTGCAGCCATGGCTGCGTCTCTAGCAGGGATGGAAAGTCTCCCTCGTTGTAGGACCCAGTTAGCGAGGAGATGAGGGGATGGGTCGCCGCTGAGATCATCCACAGAAGGTGAAGGGAGCTGCTAGTTGCTGTTTAATGGGTTTCCACGCCTGGGTAGACTGAGGGAGGAGGCCAGTTCCCCATCTCGGACTATTTTATTGACGCCAAGGATGGGGGGAAGAAGGGTAAAAGTGAAACAGAGCAAGCTTTGGAAAGGAAAACTTATATCTTCCTTGAATGCCTGAGAAACGCAACTCAGCCTGTTGCAGTTAGAGGAACAGGTGGAGTTCTGCTTCCTCCAGGGAGCGTTCCCTGACTCCGCCCCTGCCCGGAAGAGCCACCCCTCCTGGCATCTCCACGCACCCAGAGCGTATTCTGGAACCACTTCCTGCTGTGTCTGTCCGTCTGTCTCCTCAGACTGGGCTCACGGGCGGGCATTGTGCCATCCTGTGCCTCACACCGTTGGGCAGAGTGGATCCTCCATAAATGTTAGGCAGCTGGTGGCGCATCTCATACTGCAGAACGTTTAATTCCAGAAATCGAATTTGAAAGCCCTCTACCCCTTGGAAGAACCTTCCCTGCTTCCCACCCTGGCAGGGACTGTCACCTTCTTGATGAACAGAGACAGAGTTTGGGGGTGGGGAGGTCCCCAAACCCCAGAGACAGCATTCAGCCTTTTGATACCCTAATTTCTAGCAGGGCACCCCAGGCCAGCTGTGATGAGTATGTGTAAATGGTGAGGGGGATTCCTTCGGTGGGAGATGCCCAAAGTGGGGGCTTCACAGCCGTCGAACAGGCCAGTGGCAGATCCACAGGAGGGCTGCGTTGAAAATCAGAAGCAGTCAGTTTCCCCAAGAATAGCAACCCCAGTCCCTCCTTCCGGCAGAGCTGCCCCAGAGGGCGATGCGGCTGCTGACGATTGCTCATCGGAGGCGTGCCCGTTCCTCCCCACCTGCCTCCAGTCCGAGAATAGCACCGAGGCGCTCCCCCGCTGAGACATACCGGGGTGCAGCGACAGCACCCCGGGGTCTGGAACAAGCCGGAGGCGCTTGGCTGCTAATCCCCGGGTTGGTGCTTATCCCACCTCCCCATCAGCACCTGCCTCCTGAGCTGGGCGGATGCGCTGGCTTCTGTTGCCACACTTCCACAGCCATAATAACAGGCCCGGTCTCTGTGCAACACCTCGGGCTGTCGGTCATCTCTGCCCCAACGTCACAGCTCAGTCATGGCTGGGCCACAAGCAAGCCCCAGGCCTTGTGTTGGTTTTTGTTTGTGGTGTGTGTGTGTGTGTGTGTGTGTGTGTGTGAAGAATCATGTAAACAAAGGTAGTGAAGAACAGGACAGCATTTGACCCTCTTCCAAAGGCGGTGAGGGTCAAACTCATAGCAGCAGCAGGGTTTATTATAGATCTTTGTCCGTGGCTGGCTGTGTCCGGCCCCTTTAAATCCAGGAGCCCAGTGAATCTTCACAACCACAGCGGAGACCAGGCCCGGGCCTCCCTCCGAAGGGTGCTGTGCTGCTGTTTCTGTGCTGCTTGCCCGCCGGCCCCGAGTGTGCCCTGGAGGTGGCATGGATTCTGAGGAGCCATTGTTGTTGCTCCCGAGGGGGCAGGGAGCTCTGCTGCCCAGGGAGGGCCCTGCGAGTGGCAGCTGCTGGGTGACCAGTAAGCTCAGTGAGTGGAGAGGCTGCAGACTCCGCTGTGGTCATCTCCTCCCCCAGGGACTCCGGGAAGGGGACACATACCCCTGGTCTCCGGAGCTCTGGCACTGGAGTTGGCAAAAAGAAAACCTTTATGAAGGGACTACAGAGCCAGGCCGCTGGTGAGACCTCGGTGCTAGCAGCACGGGAGGGGAGGGCCCGCTGAGATGCTTCGGCGTTGAAATCTGTGTTAGGTCCCAAAGTGCAAGCCCCTCCATTTTTCCACCACACAATGAGGGGCCAGGACGGTTGTGCTTGGTGCATAGGAAGTGCTCCCGGGAGGTTAGCGCCGCTGCCGGTTTAGAGCTCAGAGGTCCCAGTAAGAGTGTCCTTGTGGCTCCCTCACTCCTGGGCAGGCGTGTGACCCTGGGCAGGCGGCTTAACGCCTGTGCGGGGTTTCTCAGCCCGGTCACCGCAGACACGTTGGACTGGATCCTGGGCCTGGTAGGGTCCCCACCAGCCCTCAGCCCCTCCCTCTTCTGCCTGTCTTGGCCATCAGACATGTCACACGTGACCTGGGGGGCAAACATCACCCCTGGCTGAAAAGCACTGCCCTAGAGTAGGACTGGAAAGAATACCCAACGCATAGGATGGTTGTGAGAATTTAAAGAGCCCTTATAGAAGGGGCCTTGCACCGTGCCTGGCGCACAAAATATTTTTTAAAATATATTTTATTGATATTTTACAGAGAGGAAGGAAGAGGGATAGGGAGCTAGAAACGTCAATGAGAGAGAAACATCGACCAGCTGCCTCTTGCACACCCCCCACCGGGGATGTGCCCGCAACCAACGTACATGCCCTTGACCGGAATCCAACCCGGGACCCTTCAGTCCGCAGACCGACGCTCTACCACTGAGCCAAACCGGTTTCGGCTGGCGCACAAAATATTAATTGGAGACATTGCTGTACTTTTGCAGACTTGTGTCGGATGCACCGGTCGTGTTTGCTTTTGCCAAAGCGGGAGTCTCTGGGGCAGGGAAGGATTGTGACCCCAATCCCAGGGTGACGAGGATTCGTCACAAGGCTTTCCTTGGTGACGAATAGGAGGAAGTTACGGGCTCTGGAAAAAAGCACCCTGCTCCTTTATGGCTCGGTTGCTCCCACAAGGAAGCAGCAGCTGGCAGTGGGCCCTGAGATCAGGTGCCCCCTCCTCCCGAGCCCATGCCCTCCCCGCCAGGATGACAGCAACAGTGCGAACCCGGAGCCCCAGGCCCAGGGAGCAGGGTGGATATCGCGCCCCGCTGGTGGCAGCTGCCGAGGCCGGGGCTCAGGACGGCAGGTGTTTAGTGTTTTGCCGGCCTGTCATGTAAACACGCTCTGCGGTCGCTTTGCTTGTTTTTAAAAAAAAGGGCCGCGTGGTTTTGCAACTCTGGCGGTATATTTGGAGCTGCGTGCCGAACTGGGAGGGGAAGGCTTAAGAAACACGGCCCACGTGAGCCTGGGAAACGCCACGCTGGCCACAGTCATCAGCCGCGGACCGGGCGCCGGCGGCCTGCGGGGCCGTGGAGACGGTCGGGAGGAGGACCCGCTGGGATCCTGCCCGCCAAGGAGCTGAGAGTCTAGTACAGCCGTGGGCAGACTACGGCCCGTTCGGCTGTTCTATCCGGCCCGCGGAGCCGAAAGAGCGGAGGGTTCTCTTGCTCTCCCCTCCGCTTCTTCACCAGCAGCCCAAGATGAGAGTGCCAGCATGGTCAGGTGGCTTTTGTTCCGACCCTCCGGTCCAGTGTAAGAACCCATGGTGGCCCTCGAGTCAAAAAGCTTGCCCACCCCTGGTCTGGTAGGGAAAGCAAAGCATGTGCCTGGGCCCTTCACGAGGAAGTACGTGGTCCCTGCGTTCAGGTGCCAGGGGCAGTGCCCCTGCCCAGCGCTGCTGTGTGGTAGATAGAATGTCCATCCTGCCACGGGAACCTTGAGGCTTTCGGAGCCTGGAGGGCCGGGAAGGGAGGCAGGAGCCGGGGCGGGCGGGTAGGCGGTCAGGGCTGCCTCTGGGAGGAGGTGGCACATGAGCGGTGGGGGTCGGGGCGGCGGAGCTGTGGCAGGGAAGGGAGGTGGCGCAGAGAGCAGGAGGCCTCCCGAAAGAGGGACGGACGCCGTGTGAGCCGAGACCCGGAGCCGACGTGTGTGTTTTGGAAACCAGCAAGTTACCCCGTTGGGCTGGAAGGTCCAGGCCTCACAAGGCCGAGGAGCGGGGCAGATAAGACCGTCAGAAAGGAGAACTTTCCCACATCTTCCGTCCAGATGTGGCGAGGCCTGCCAGAGTGCAGGAAGAGAGTTTTCCAAAACTTATTTTTATAATTCGGCAATGCAGAGCGTCTGCTCCCCAGCTCGTCGTAACCGCAGTCCCAGACCTCCCATCACCCCCTCGTGTTGATGGAGAGCTTGACCTCCAAAAAGCCCCCGCCCGCTCTCCTGGCAACGCCAGTCGATGACAGAAGGCTGTCCCCCGAGCGGACTCGGGTGGGGAGGGCACGGAGAGAGAGGGAGGCTTCGTCTGCCCACTTTGGCTTCGGACTCGGCATTTCTTCCAGGTTAGCATTTCAGGCCAATGCGGCCCCCAAACGGGAGGGAGCTCGGGGCTGACAAACCCGTTACAGGAGGCCACTGGGTGGACGTTTGCCAAAGCCGGGAGTCTGGATCGCGGAGGTGGGAAGGGACAGAAAGCAGGATGCAGGACGAGGGCCGCGGGACCTTCTCTGTGTGTAAGCCCGACTTGATACATTCAGGCTCGGGTTTTGGAGTTTTGGCAAAGAGCAGCTCAGTTCTCAGAGAGGACGAGTCGCCTTCTAATCCTCGGCGACGGTGTTCCCAGAGGAAATGATGGTAAGGACCTCAGTCATGCTGAATGTTCCCGATCTCGCAGACCCACCTGGCAGCACCCACCACCGGGGCGGGACTTCTTGGGACCCAGCGGAACGCCGCCCACAAGAATAAAAAGCGAGAGGGCGTCTCTGGCGTGGCTCCTAACCTGGGTGTTAGGCCTTTTCCTGACCCTGCTGGTACAAAGGAATCTCCTTGTCCCCTGAGAAAGGGACATCTTGGACATTTTGCAGAAATACATCTGCAGTCGGTTGTGGTTCATCGTTTCTCAAAGTGAGCCGAGGCTGAGGGGCGGGGTCAGGCCCACGATGGAAAAATTAAACAAGAAAGCTTAACTTGGAAATACCACAGACACAAGGTTAGCGGTGGGGGAATCTAAATTGGACCATGAAGAGTCTAAATGGGCCTTTCAGGGCATGAAAATCATCCCTAACACCGAGGCCAACCTTTTGTGGAAAACTTAAAAAAAAAATGTAAAAAAACTTAAAATATGAAAATCAGTATTTGCTGCTAGGAGAGTTGTTCATAAACACGAGCCCAGGCTCACCCCCGACGTGGAGTGGGCATGCACAAGCGTCCGGGACAGTGGGTTCAGAGAGCGGAGAATTTGGATCCCGACGTTCCGGGTCGGAGCTTGGCCCCTCCGCGACCCGGAGCGAACAGCGGCATCTCCTTGGCCCTCTGCTCCTCTCTCTGGGGTGTGAAGAGGCTGGACCCGATCCTCCAGGGGCCCTTCTGTCTCTGATAATGTTCCGAGACCCCCCATGGACCCTGTGAAATCATTTCCCCGAAGCCCAGCCCTGTAATTAGCATCCTTGGGAAAGATACACCCCAGATGGAGCTGGCCGCCTTCCCCGAAGACCCTGGCTGGGTCGCAGGACCAAACGCCATCCACTTTCTATCGGGATTAACTGTGATTATTGCGCTTAGAGTCCCCCCTCCCCGCCCCCCCCTCCCCGCCTCTCGTCAGAAGGACGAGTTCTGTCCTTCTTTGGCGGACGTAACGCTTGGGCCCGACAGCTGGGCCCAGGCCCCGCAGGCCCGGCCCGCGGTGAGATTGGCTCCGAGGTGACTTCATCCCCCGGTGTCTGAAGCCCGCCTACCCAGACCCACTCGGGTATTTATAGCAGGGGAGCAGCTCAAAAAAAAATTTTTTTAAAAAAAAATATGCTACACCCTTCTTTATGCCGCGTGGGACAGAGACGGGCATTGTGAGGCTGTGGGAGGCAGGGCCGGGGCGGCCGGCGGGACGTGTTTAAACGCTGCTTGTTGCCGTTGGCAGGGCCGCTCTTGCAGAGAGGAGGGAAGCCGAGGGGGTGCGGGGACAGGCCGCCAGGGCCTCTGGAGCCCGAGGCGGATGGGCCCTGGGCCCTCGTCACGTCACAGCCACCAAGTTAGAGCGGGGCTGGGGGAGGGCCCCATGGCAGGCCCGGTCAAGGGGGGGTGGCGGGGGCTCGTCATCCCTCCTCCCCACCCTCCCAGGGAGTCCCCATGTTGAGAATTGAGAAAGTGGCCTGGAGCCGAAACTGGTGTGGCTCAGTGGATAGAGCGTCAGCCTGCGGACTTGAAAGGTCCCAGGTTCAATTCCGGTCAAGGGCATGTACCCTGGCTGCTGGCACATCCACAGTGGGGGGTATGCAAGAGGCGGCTGATCGATGTTTCTCTCTCATCGATGTTTCTAACTTCCTATCCCTCTCTCTTCCTCTCTGTAAAACATCAATAAAATATATATTTTTTAAAAGAAAAGAAAAGAAAAGAAAAGAAAAGAAAAGAAAAGAAAAGAAAAGAAAAGAAAGTAGCCTGGAGAAGACAGAACAGACAGCCCCAAACAGTGGTTTCCGTGCAAACCAGGGACCTGGTGCTGCCGCTTTAAACGCTTCTCGGCCGCTGAGTGCGTCAGGCTGCACGGGGGCCCGGTTTGGGAGGAAGCTGCTCGCAGCTGTCCTGGACACAGTCCTCCCAGGCCAAACTGTGCTGGGACCCAACTAGGTAGCAGGTGCGAGCTCCCCCTACCCCCCCCCCCCGCGCCCGGGGTGGGGAGCGCTGCCTCTGCAGGGGCCCCCCAGCGGCCCCGCCTGTCCGGTGGCGCCTGTGAAGCATCCCGGGAAAGGCCGCTGTGTCTCCACCACCTGGATCCCAGAGGAGACGGATGGTGGTGACAGCGGGAGGTTCTGGAGGTGAACAGGGGAGAGGCCCCGAGTTTAGTTTGGGGTGCGTCTGCTCGCCCAAGCAGCAGATCCTTACTGAGGACTGGCTGTGCACCGGGCACTGGTCCAGGTCTCGGTGAGAGAACAGGGAGTGAAAGAAGTGCGAAGGCGAGGAGGGTGAGGCTGACGGGTCGTGAGGAAGGGCAAGGCACGCCGGAGGACTCACAGTGAGGCCGGCCCGGCCGGGGAGACAGAGCGGGGCAGAGGGAACAGCCAGGCCTGGTGGGTTCAGGGACGCCAGGGTGGCGGGTGGGAGAGCGTGGGGTGCGGGGAGTGCAGTAGGAGGTGCGATTGCAGGGGGAATGAAGGGGTGACTCGCCAGGTGGGGGGCCTCCTTGACCATCGTGGGGTTCCTTGGCTTTAATCCTGAGTTCTGGGAGCCACCGAGGCCTTCAGCACAGGGGCAGCCTGATCTGAGTCGCACTGTAGCAAGCTCACCCTCTCTGTGCGGCAGACAGGGACGGTAGCGTTGAGTGGCAGCAAGGTGACCGCTCAGGAGGCTTTGCAATCATCCACGTGAGAGAGCACAGAGGCTTGGACCAGGGTGTCAACCGCTTGGACGTGGGAGGGATGAGAGAGGAACTCGTATGACACCGAGGGTCGTGGTCTCAGCAGCTAGAATGAATGGCCGTTGACTGCAAGGGGAACGGCCATGTAGGGAAGACACAGGATTGAGCCAGAGGCCCGCGTGCGAAGCTGGTTGCTTGTCTCAAACCTCATGCATTGCGGAGCGGTAGTTTCGTTGCAGGCTTTACCTACTGGCCAGGTAAGTTTCTATGGAAGGAGCACAAGAAACATTTTATGTTAAGTGTTAAAGGCACACTTTAAGATTAAATACCCATCACATCTTGAAGTTATTGTATGATACGTTCTTACAAGCTAAGTGTGTCTTTTCAGAGTATAATCCGTTGTAAAACTCTGTGTCATGTGCAGTGAGGATTCTCGCGATCCGTCCGCGACGTGTTAATAGAGAGAGAGAGTTGTCAAGAAGGAGGTCGGCCTCCGGGTCTCCTCGGCTGGAAGCAAAGGGCTCCTTGAACGCGCGTAATCATGATGGATGGAGGCACTGCCCTCCTTGGTCCTGCCCGCGGGCAGGCATGGTCCGGCGGGGCTGGGGAGGGCCTGGGGCAGGAGAGATTTAATTTCCAGCCCTCTAATTTCTTTGGTTGATGGCCTTCAGAGACTCGGAATATTGCTTTCTAGCCAGCAGCCTCTAATGGAGGTCATCAAATCTGTGGTTTCCTGTCATTAGCCCGGGGCCTGTTTAATTGGGTCCAGTTGTTCTGGGGACCCCTGGGACTCGGTGCGTGTGTCCTTGAGTTCTGGGGAGGCAAGACGCCTCTCTCAGGCGGCTTCAGGTGCCTGGAGGTCAAGTCTAGGTCAGAAACTTCGCCAGGAGAGCCTTGGTGGGTGCTGGGAGAAGGCCGGGGGGCTCCCTGGGGCGGTCTCGGGAAGGCGTTGGGAGTATCCAAGTGCTTGGTGCTGGTTTGGCCTCGGCTGCTCAGAAGGGGGCTGGTGGCACAGGCTGGCTCCGGGGTGGGCCACGGGAGGGTCACCACGGCCTCACTGCCAGCGGCTCCGAACCACATTTTCCCCTTCGGTGTAACGGGTTGACCTGGTTCCCGTCTCACCGAGTTGTTTCCGTGACTCTTGACCCTGGATTCACATGAACTCTCTACACAGAGAGTTTTAAAAAAAAGTTGTTTGTGTGTTTGTGTGTCTTAAGCCCTCGCCTCCAGAAATTCTGATATGAATGATCTGGAATGGGGCCCAGACCATGTGGGTCGAGTTCTTGGGGGTGTCGGGGCTCAGGGTGCTCAGACATTCGCTGTTGCTAGTGGTGAAAGAGTCATTGTTCAGGAGCACTCATCTCTGCCCCACTGGGCGGGGTATGACTGCCCCCCCCCACACACACACACACACAACACACACATAGCTGTGCTGCTCTGGCTGGCTCACCTGGAGGGATCACAGAAGAAACACAAGAGAAGCCTGATTTGTTAGGCTGGCATGGAAAGAGCAGAGGAAGATCTAGAACGGCAGTGGCACTGTATAATGTACTTACCCTACTGGTAAATACGGTGGGTGCTGTTAACTCTATCCTTAAGAGGAAGCTGTGGCTTGGAGAGGTGAACAGGCTCAAGGTCACGCAGCCAATAAGAGGTAGAGACTGTAATTGAACCCAGGCAGCCTGATTCCAGATTCCCGGATCTCCAACGTGCTGTTTTCCCTTCCTCCCCGCAACCCCCCCAAAGCCAGAGAAACCAAGGCATCTGAGTTCTCGACTGTGAGGGCCAGCGCATGCCTGCCATGAGCCTTTGCAGAGCACCCAGGCACGCACCCTGGGCCGCACGTGGGCTCCTTCACTCCCGTTTTATAGTTGCGGAAACTGAGGCTCAGAGAAGTCCACCAGGGGACATCACTAGCAAATGACAGCAGGATTCAAGCCGAGGTCTCTTGGGCTCCAAGAGTCCTCATTCGCCCCGGCGCCGCCGCCTCTGTCCCCCCTGCTCCTGCCCTCCGGAGTGGCCTGGGTGGGGATGACGTGTGTGCGGCGATTTCCTGAGCGAGCGGAGCAATGAATGGGCGAGAGGAGCTGAAGCACGCCCGTCCCTCCCGGCTTCCGAACACCCCGCCCGGGCCACTTAGGCGCCTTAAAATAGTAACATCACCCGGTGGGGCGGCCAACCTGGCCGGCCTGCCGCGCGGAGGCGTGGGCATTTGCTTCCCTGCGCGTTTTAAAGACCGTCCCGGGAGCTCCTCCTCTGTGGGTGTGAATGAAAGAGCCTCCGAGCGCCTGCGCCGGCCGCTTAAAATAGTTGCAGGGGAAGAGCGTCTGGAAGCTGTGAGCTCCCTGAGTCTGTTTCCTGTCGATTTATGACACCTCGGAGAGTGCCGGGCCTCCTCTTGTTGACGCTCCCGGCCTCTCCCCTCCGCCGGATTCTAGCCCTGACGCCATCAGACGCCAAGGGGAGTTTGTCACCGGAACAAGTGACAGCCGCTTCCGAGTACTTGGGGGCTCTCTCCACATTTAATTTCGTCTTTTTAAAAGAAAAAGAAACGAGGCGAGGACATTTGCGTTAGGACGAGCCATTTCTCTCTCCCGGCGGCCAGGGTTCCAAGATCGCAGCGGTGAGGCTCGTTCCCCGGGAGGGTGAGGAGAATTGATCATTTGATTCCTTCACACCAAGGCCTGTCCTGGGAAGTCCGGGTTTTCTCGCAGCCTTCACCGCGTGGCGCCCAGGAGACCTGGCCTCCCATGTGTGAGCGGGGCTGCTGTGTCCAGTCCTGCAGCCTCTGGCCATGTGAGTGAGGCTCTTTCCATTTTCATCTAATGCAACTCAGGAAGGTTAAAAAATCATTTCCTTCGTCACGCAAGTCACATTTCCAGTGCTCGATCCTCACGTGAGGCAGGCGCCTCCCACACCGGGCGGTACATACAGTCGCAGAACTTCTCCATCGCGCTGACAGCTCCGTGGCACACGCATGTTAGAGGGGGTCAGCGGGCGGTCACGGGGCCAGCCTTGCGGGCGGTCACAGGCCTCCATCATCTCTCAGCCACCCCCCAGGCTCGCTCAAAGGCCTCTGTGTGCCGCAACAAAAAGATCCATGGAAGTGGAGACAAGGCCGTCGGTTCTTGTGGCTGTAACCTCTGGACCCTGAACACGGGCTCAGGATTTACGGTTTCCAAGCTGCACCGCCTCGGGGAAGTCACAGCCTCTCCGGAGATGTTTTCTCGTCCGGGAAATGGAGATGTAGAAACACCCCCGAGGGATTTGGTGAGGATTTAAACACAGTGGCCAAATGTGTGTAAAAAATCCTTTGCAGGGTGCTGGCCACATGGTAAGAGCTTACACGTGTTGCAAAGTTTTCTGCGCATTTCTCTCACTTGAGCCATACATACATCGTCCTCCAGAGGATGCCAGGTGTGTTCAGGAAGACAAATCCGGCTTCCAGGAGTGCTGTGGCTTCTGTCGCCGCTACTGAGTGGGACTTGGACCTGAGTCCTGCTTTCCCCACTCCAAGGTTCTCCTGGCCTCCTGGCTGCTGAGTGGCCCTTGATGAGCCAGAAGATGTTGGTTTCCGAGAACCGGGAGCACTCGTGAGCGCACGTTCATGCAGGAGCTGCCGGTTCCTGCCCCCCGCCGGAGGGAGGCGAGCTCTTTTCCGAGGAGCCTGGCCTGTCGGCATCCACGTGGACAGCTGCCACCAGCAGAGCCACTGCCCGAATGGGTGGCTTCTTGGAATTGGAATTGTACCCCAAGAGGTTAAGGCTTTTTAGTGCTTCCCATGCCCCGTGGTCCTGTCAGATCCTTCACTTGGAGAAATGAGCCCAAGAGAGCGTTCAGGGGGATCCTGGCGGAGGGTGGCTTTGAGAGGAGCGGCCCCCCGAGAAGAGAAGCACCAAGAGGGGCCTGTGGGTGGGTAGTGGGGTCTGAGAGACCTTGGCTCATACTGGGAACCTGACGTCACGCCCTGCCTCCACTACTCACCTCCCTGGACTGTACAGGTAATTGTTTCACCTTTCTGTGCCTTAGTTTTTCCATCGGTGAAATGGGGATAATACTAGAACTCGCCCAGCATGGTAGCTGTGAAATTAAATGAGAGAATGGGGGGCGAGGGAAGGTGGGGAAGGCAGTTAGCTCAGGGCTTGGCATATAGCAACCCCCAGATAGAAAATGGGGGTGCCACCCTCATCACCCATGGTATTATTGGTCCTTTCACGTCCTTCGTGTGTTGTTGGCATTTTCTACCTGAGAGTGCATTGTGTGCCAATCAGAAGAAGTGACTCAGAGGACCTTCACTCTTGCACGTGAACGTCTAAGTTAAATCGTGTGCCGTGTACCTCCACATGGTCTTTCCCCTCCTTCCCTTCGTGTTTTCCTTTCCAGGGATGAAGGGGGGGGGGGGCGGGTGGAGTGGATCTGTGCCGTTGTCATTTTAGTACCTTACTAGGTAGCCACCAGCCCACTGCCCTCCTGCTGGTCTGGGCTGTGTCCCCGGCCCCACCCAGCCCAACAGTGCAATCGGAGCTGGATTGTTTCTATAGGGTTAGTTTGTGGTGTGAAACACCCAGAATGTGCTAAATCTGCCCCTTGCAATGGAAGCCAAAGAGCCTGGAGCCATTTGCAGGGAATCCGACTGTTTTCATCACAGCTGGCTACCAGAGCTGGGCTGAAGTCAGGGAGAAATGGTGAGGTCCCTACTTTGCTTCTGCAGGTGAGTCTGCTGAGGGCGGTACCAGCCCCCGAGACAAAGGAAGGGCAGGGGACCAGGATATTGCGCTGTGTGTGGTCACTTGCGTGCCCCTCGGCGGGACCTCCCAGGCGGACAAACCGTGCCCTTTGTGCGGCTTCCCTGGCACTGACGGATCGCTCCTGGTTAATGGGCAACTTCGAGCTTCTTCGCAAAGAGTTGCTTTGTTGGCTAGGCATGCTGTGCTCTCCGCCATGTCAGCATGGCCCCTCACCCCTCCACAGAACTGTGTGTGTGTGTGTGTGTGTGTGTGTGTGTGTGTGTGTGTGCGCGCGCACGCGCACGCATGTGCATACATACATACCTGTTATGTGAGCCCACACATATCCTCCTCCTCCTTAAAATGCAGAAAAATCTTTTTTAATATAGTTTTATTGATTTCAGAGAAGACAGGAGAGGGAGAGAGAGATAGAAACATCAACAATGGGCGAGAATCACTGATTGGCTGCCTCCTGCATGCCCTCCACTGGGGATTGAGCCCGCAACCCATGCATGTGCCCTTGACCTGAATCGAACCCAGGACCCTTCAGTCCACAGGCCGATGCTCTATCCACTGAGCCAAACCAGCTTGGGCAGGAAATGCTTCACTCGGTCATCTCCAGGCCTGCCAGGTTGCTGAGGCATCTTGAGGCACATCTTAAAACGCTTGAAACAGCACCTGTTATAGAAGTGGCCGGAATGTTGGCCATTACGGTGATGATGAAGTGACGACTATTTGGAGTGGGGTGGGGGGTCTTCGGGGCCCCTGCTGGTGGTATGACGAGGGAGCCCACTCATATGTGAGGTGAGCACACCGAGGATCACAGCCGGAAGATGGAGGGGCTTGGGCGACAGGCACATCTGGGCTTACCCCGGCTCCGCCGCCTTTTTAAAGTGTGATCCCGGGCAGGCCCCTCCGCCTACTCACCTCGCTTTGTCCTTTGTTCTGGAAAGTGGGGGTGACGGCAACACCCGCCTTGAGGTGGTGTAGAAGCGAGACAGGCACGTAAGCAGAGCCGAGCTGCTCACAAGGTGCACGGGCTCGGCTGGCAATGGCTGAAGGGGAGGAAAACCAGGAGGTGCACGAACCCCGGCAATCCCCTTACGCAGGCGGGTAAATCAGTCTCAGGAGATTGCATTCAACAGGACACCGTGTCTTTCTGAGGTTAAATTTGAAAAATGTCCCGAAGGACATCTCGCGGGCGCAGCAAGCACTGTGTGGAGGAGAAGGCGAGGGGCTGGGGACCCGGGCTGTGTTGCGTGGGGAGAGGGAAGGGATGAGCCGGGGCAGAGGAGGATGTGGTGAAGAGGCGGAGGCTGTCGAGGCCCTCGCTTTTGCTTTGGAGGCAAAGCCACATCATGACCGTGTGCACCTGAAGCTAAAGTCCGCCTGGTTCGCAGTAGGTGTATTGATCCATGTATTATTGTTGTTGTTATCATCCCGGGAGCCCTCTGGATCACGCCAGGGGCCACCAGAGACGCCGTCGCGCTGCCCTGTCTGTGCTCCTGGCCCTCGGACAGCGGGGACGGCGACGGTGCCTCGTTCTTAGGTCGTGCAGGCTTGGGAGCACGCTCCCCTGCGTGTCAAGAGGAGAGGAACAAAGACGGGGTTGTTCGTGGCCTCGCCGCGCCAGCTCCCAGGGCTTTCATTAGACCCGAGTTGGGAACCTCCGTGCTCGCCAGCGGCCTGGCGTTTCCCGGGGAAGGAGCCATGTGGGTTGGACCTGGCGGTGTTTGCCTTGGTCCGAGCCGAGGCCGCTCTGCCATCGTCGCTGCCGCCCCCGGGCCGAGAGCGTGGCCTGGGCCTGTGGCTCTGCTTTACCCGCCGTTCCCTCCCCTGGCGGAAAGGGGAGCCTGGGGGGGGGGGGAGCGCTTGAAACACCGTCCCTGTGCTTTCAGGTCCCCGGCATCGGGGTGCACACCATCCTCAGGACCTCCGCTCTCCCCTGAATTTCACACAGGGGAGGAGGCGAGAGCGCAGGCCTTTTAAAAATATATATATTTTAGTAATTTTTTTTTTTTACAGAGAGGAAGGGAGAGGGAGAGTTAGAAACATTGATGAGGAGAAAAAAAAAACACACAACATTGATCAGCTGCCTCCTGCACATAACTGGGGATGTGCCTGCAAGCAAGGTACATGCCCTTGACCGGAATCGAACCTGGGACCCTTCAGTCCACAGGCAGGCTCTCTATCCACTGAGCCAAACCAGCCAGGGCGAGAGCACAGGTTTTGAAGTGATGGAGACCTGGTTTCAATTTGGGGGCCCTTCCCTGTGTGGTTTGAGGTAGAGGCATGACTTTGGTTCTTCCTGATTTTAAATCGCCGCCTGTGGAGTGCAGGGTCTTAAATGTCATTGGGCTTGATGAAGTTTTTGACCAGGCGCACACCGGTGTGACCTACTCCAGGTCAAGGTCAAGACCCACCTCGCTCCCACCCCAGCCCAGGCCCTCGCGGCCCTCCCCTGATTCTGACTTTTGCCGCCATCCCTTAGTTTTGCCTGCGTTTTTAATTTCTAGGGGTGGGGACATTATCAAACCTGTCTGAGCCTCCAGTTTCTTTATTTTTAAATGTAACATTGCCATCCTCATGCCGCTGCGTTAAGAGAAACGAGACCTCCCGTGTAAACTATTTGGAGAACAGTGAGCCCGGGATGGTGTGAAAAAGCTGTTTGTTGCTCATCATCGGGGTGTTGACCTCAGAGCCTCTGCCTGCTCTCACCTGGAGGCGTGGGCCTTTTCCCCGGCGCTGACTGGGTCCCTGTGTGCCCCCCGCCCTCCGCGCCCTCCGCGCCCTGCGACCCACCGCACACACTTCTGCGATTGTTCCAGCTGCGGCTTTCAGGGTTTCTTACTGAAACCAGTTCTTCGTGCTTAATAAGGCAGAGGAAATGGGCAGGAAAGCAGCGTTCTGCTGCCCTCGCCTCTCTTTCAAAGAGGGTCTGTTTGCTCTATTAGCAAAATCAACAGAGGCCTTGCTGCAGAGCTGGCTGCGCTGGGCCTGCGCCCCGAGGGCGGGGGGGAGGGGGGACCCTCCATTTGCCCAAGTGCCAGCTTTCAGAAGCAGGGGAGTCGCCACCTCTTCCACTTCCCAAAAACAAAAACAAGCAAAACAACAGCAAAAACCAGTCCTCCCCTGGGGTTGCCTAAAATGCTGCAATTCTCATCGAATCCCTTAGGTCAGTGGTCGGCAAACTCATTGGTCTACAGAGCCAAATATCAGCAGTACAAAGATTGAAATCTCTTTTGAGAGCCGAAAACCGGCTTCTGAGCATGGTCCTCAAAGTTTCCACGTGGTATTTTGTGGAAGAGCCACACTCAAGGGGCCAAAGAGCCACATGTGGCTCTCGAGCCGCAGTTTGCCGACCACTGCCTTAGGTTGAGGGGGGAGCATGAGTATCGAGTTGGAGGGTGGGGAATTTGTGGGGGAAGGGGAACACACTTGAATGATGTGTCCTTTGACCTTAGTCTGAATGGTTTTCCTCGTGTTCGAGAAGGTAGAACTTGCACCTGGTGGGTGTCGGTGGAGAAACGGAGGCAGAGTGAGGTCAGGAAAGCCAGTCCCCTGCACTGTGCTGTGGGTTAGGGCAGGGGTGGGTAAACTTTTTGACTCGAGGTCCACCATGGGTTCTTACACTGGACCGGAGGGCCAGAACAAAAGCAACCTGACCATGCTGGCACTCTCATCTTGGGCTGCTGGTGAAGGAGCGGAGGGGAGAGCAAGAGAACTCTCCGCTCTTTCGGCTCCGCGGGCGGATAGAACAGCCGAAGGGGCCGGATCCGACCTGGGGGCCGTAGTTTGCCCACGGCTGGTCTAGAGCTAGGTCTGCCCACAGGCGATGCTCACCCACTGCCAGAACACCCACTCGAGGTCAAGTGTGAACAGTTACAGTCCCTGCCCTTCAGGGAGAAGCTGGGGAGCAAGAATTACACACGCATTTGTTCTGCAGCCTTTTGTAGGCCAACCTTGGAAGCCCAGCGCCCCTACCCCAAGTTGGGGTACAGGCCTGGGGTTATCTTAAACCTGGGGGTGGTGTCCTTTGGGTTGAGATCTGAAAGGTAAACAGACATTAGCCCCCAGACATCGGAAACATGAGACGCCCATCAGTGTGACCTTAGGACGCATTCCCAAGGATGACCTCTGTACACGCCGCAAATGAGATTTTGTATTGACTCAACTACCTGGCACTTAAATTTTTTTTTTCTTTATTGATTAAGGTATTACATGTGTCCTTATAGCCCCATTGCTCCCCCAATTCCCCCCCTCCCACTCCTGCCCTCACCCCCACTCATGCCCTCACCCCCCTGGGTTCTTGTCCATTGGTTAGGTTTATATGCATGCACACAAGTCCTCTGGTTGATGTCTCCCCCTTCCCCCCACCCTCCCCTACCTCCCCTTAGAGGCTTGACGGTCTGATCGATGCTGCTAATGGCAAGACCATTGATTTTCAGCCCAGCACCCTCACAGCCCCTCTGCCCTGAGCCGTGGAATTTTGAATACAACGTGGGTCTGATACAGGCTTTCCCGTCCCTGGGAGATGGGCGAGAGGGGCTGGGGGGAGCCACTTGGAAACTGAAGATTTTATTGGTAAGAGTTTATGAGCAAGAGCGTAACCCTGCCACAGCGCCAGGAGAGAGAGAGAGAGAGAGAGAGAGAGAGAGAGAGAGAGAGAGAGAGAGAGAGAGGCTTGTTATGGACGAAGATACCCGCTTGGCATCCCTCTCGCGGCCAGTCGTTGCGTATGGGGCCGGCACGCCAAATTTCTCCAGTTACCATGGGACCCAGACTGAGACAGGAAATCATGGTAGGATGGGAAAGGGTCCAAAACACACACGGCTGGTACACAGGCCGCAGTGAGAAAAGAGAGTTCGAGAACAATCTATCTATTTTCCCCCGAACGGGGGCCGCGAGATGCAGTGGGGCTGTTTTTCCAAGGCCCCTTACGTTTTATGGACCCGGTTTTCGAGCCTTAATTTTTTCCACATGAAGCCGTACTCGCGTTATTTGAAGGGACCCCTTTGGTGTGTTTGCGGGGAGCCCTTCTGAGGCTGGCTCTGTGTGTTTTCTAAAGCTTCCAGACTGAAAGAGCACCCATGTCCCTCCAGTCCGGGGGGGTTTGGGGGGGGTGCGGGGGGAGGGGGGTGCTTTCCTCCCACTGGAGGGTCCCTCTCTGGCTTTCCCGGGGCTGGGAGCGGCGGTGGAAACCCAGGGCCCCCCGTTTTATGGGACGTGTGGGTGGAAACGGGGAGGGGTCCGCGGTGAGCAGCCCTCCTCACAGCCGGGCTTCTTGGAAATCCCCGCTGCCAAGGCCAGCAACCGAAACGTCTCATTCATAAAGCAGCACATTCTCATCCTGCCTGTGAAGCTGTTAAAAGCAACTGGAAAATCAGGAAGGGCCCTGAACTTGCACTTCTGCAGATGTTGCTCCGGAGAAGTGCAGAAGGGGCCCGGCTGTTCGTAGCTTGGGAACCGGGCCAGGCCACCTGGGGGCCTCGGGTAAGTCGCCGTGGAGAGGGTTTTGTGAGAGCAGCCCCGATACATTTCTTGGGGAGTGCGCTAAACCGTTGACAAAATGACAGTTACGAGGTTTATATGCCTGTACCCACTGACAACTCTCTCTCTCTCTCTCTGTCTCCTCCTGGTCAGGGATAATTTATTGGTTGAATTAATTTCATTGAGTTTATTGTCTTGACCACACACTTGGACATGGTTGTCGCGGCCAGCTTAGGAGCGAGAGCTGGTGACGATGATACTCTCTACCACGGGCACGGTGCTTTGTGGATTTTACACGGGACTTTCACATTCTTTCTCGTTTGATCTCACAGCCGTGATAGCTGACACAATCGGGTCTTTACTATATACCAGTGGTCGGCAAGCTCATTAGTCAGCAGAGCCAAATATCAACAATATAACGATTGAACTGTCTTTTGAGAGCCACATTTTTTGAACTTAAACTATACAGGTAGGTACATTGGTATTAACTTAATTAGGGGACTCCTAAGCTGGCCTTTGCTAAAAAACTCAAGGGGCCAAGGAGCCGCATGTGGCTCTCGAGCCGCAGTTTGCTAACCGCTGCTATATACCAGGTATATTGCTAAACACTTTACAAACTTTACCTCCTTTCATCCTTAAAAACCACCCTCTGGCCCAGCCGGTGTGGCTCAGTGGTTGAGTGCCAACTCAGGGTCACCATTCGATTCCGGGCCAGGGCACATGCCCAGGTTGCAGGCTGGATCCCCAGATCCTGGAGCGTGCAGGAGGCAGCCGATCAATGGTTCTCCCCTCATCCTTGGCGTTTCTGTCTCTCACTCCCTCTCCCTTCCTCTACTCTGAAATCAATAAAAGCATACGTATCAAGTCACTTTTCAGGTCGCAGACACATTCCAAGTTGATTAAAGCAAAGGGGCTTATTGAGAAGTCCGGAGGGAAGGTCGGCTTCGGGGCTCAGGGGTGTCTTTGGGACCCTGTTTTCTCTTGTTAACTCCCTCCTCGGGGTTCTGGGCCCGGGTTGGCCACCTTCTCCGGCAGCCTTTCTCTTGTGATTATAAGCTGCCTGCAGCAGCCCCAGCTCTCAGGCCTAACAGCAAAGCAAGCAGGTCAGCTTCCGGGAGGGCTCGAACCTAAGTCCCCCGGCGAGTCTCCTGGGCTCCGATTGGCCCCCTTAGGTCAGGTGCCCACCAGTGATCAATGGGTCGCAGGAGGCCCGCAGCTGCTGCCCGCGCTGGGAGGGCGGACTCGGGAGCATTCATGGTGTGAGAACCCTCCCTGGGCTGCGGAGAGAAGAGGAAAGGATGGTGGCCATGCAGACACGATGCTGGGGCTGGGGGTGGGCCGGGAGGTCCAGAGGGAAAAGGAGAATGGAAACGCCAGTCTCAGAGAGAAACACATCTGCCACCTTAGACAGGGCAAGGGTAACTTCTTCATCTGAAGCGAGTTTCAACCAACCGTGAATGAGAACAAGAAGCTCACAAGTATCTTTCTGTTCTGTAGCTGTTAAAGCAACTATTATTTATGATAGTCGCTGATTTCGGTGTGTATTTCTTCTCCGGGCGAAAAGCAACTCCTTTCGAAGGCCTCTTAAGCATTCAGATTATAGGGAGAGAGTCGTTTACTGGTAGGCCCGGAATAGCTGGGGCCTGGGCTCATTTCTCTCCCAAAGACAGAGATGTGATACCTTAAATGACGCCGGACGCACTGAAGCGCCACTGCTCTTTCCCTCCCACCTGGCTCCAGCTCAGTGGCACCTTGACCCGGCTTCACGTTTTAGGGAGAGACCATTCGCCCCAAGCTGCCGTGTTGTCCGACGCTAGACAAGTCCGTCGCACAGATCCTCGTTTCCAGCCCGCTGCAGGCACGGTCAGAGACCGCATGCTGTCAGGATCTTGGATGGCTCCGTGGCCAGCTTGCTGTTTATTTCAGAACGAAGCCAGACGAGGAGGGGTGTTATTATTCAGTATTCCTTTCGAAGTGCCTGCAGCTAACTAGATCCAGAGGGTGGGAGTGTTTAGCCAACAAGGGTTTCTTGAACGCCCGCCCGCCCTGCCTGTGGCGGGCATCTTGCAGGCACCATGGGGGACACCGAAGGGGCGGTTTCTACCCGGGGGCCACGCACGCCCCTGTGGCAGCCATCCTAGGAGCTGTTTATTCGGCGGGGACTCTGTGCCGAGGACTTGGCACGCGTCGTTTCATTTCATCATCACCCCGCCAGTAGGAGGGCAGAGGGAGCAGCAGAGGCTTGGAGAGGGGGAAACCACCTGCCCCAAGCCGCCCCCCCCCCCATGTCTGGATGGAGACTGTCATGGCAAGATTTCTCACCATCAGAGCACGCGTTCTCCCCTGATAGCAGACTTCATCACTCAGGAAGCTGCAGCCGGGAAGAAGGGAGGTTGGCTGCCTGCCGAGGCCAAGGCCTGTCCAGAAGGAGGGCGGGGGGGGGGGGGGGGCGCGCCAGCCCGGGCGACCCACTGTCACTTCCATCTGCCTGACCTCTCGGACTCGGAGCTGCTGTCCGCAGCCCAGGCCGCAGTCAGACCCTCACTGTAGGACCGGGCGGGATCGGAGTTGTCCGAGGGCCGAGGGGACCGCCGTGGGCTCAGTGTTTTCACACGCCCGCGCAGGATGACACGTCGGAGCGCGCCAGCCGCGTGGGGGTTGGAGGTGTTAAACAGACGGCGAGGCGTGGGGTCTGGGAGGCCAGCCGGCAGACGGAGCACATGCTGGCCGTGCACACACGCCACGGGCAGCGGCTTGTTTAACCCAGACGCGGCCGAGGGCCTAGGAGCAGAAAACACAATCCAGAAGCCCTTCTCCTGGGCGAGATCACTTGGTGTTTGTGTTTTGTTGTTGTTTTTCTGTATAGTTTCTCGTGGGGGAAATGTATCTTGGAGAGAGGGAGGAGTGGAAGTAAGGGGATTTCTTGAGGGGGTACAGAGCCCCATTATAGTATGATGCTCTAGAGTTAGTTGAGAATGTATCATAAGGAACAGGGGCTGCGGATGGCTTTTTCCAGCAAGGCCGCTGACTCCTGTCACTGTTGGGATTGCTCTCCCTCAAAGCTGAGAGGGGAAGGGGACTGGGAGTGAGTGGAGAGGAAACTGAACGTGCCTGGGCCTGGCAGGGAGAGCCAGGCAGCGCCTCTCTGGCTGCTGAGGGCGATGGATGGGGTCCTGGGGTTGTGTGTGGGGTGGGCGTGGAGAGAATCTTCCCACCCATCACCCACTAGCAACATCATCTTCTCTGGTGCTTTACTTAAAAGCCAGCCGTGCAATGTCCCTCTCTATCCCCTAACTAGAGGCCCGATGTACGAAATTCGTGCAAGGGGCTCAGCCCTCGCAACCCCAACTTCCTCTGGAAGGTCATCCGGAAGGACGTCCAGAAGGTCGCTCGGCTGTCCAGTCTAATTAGCATATTACGCCTTTATTATTATAGCCGGCCTGCCTTTGCTCTGAAGCCTGCTTTATCTGCAATCCCTTGGGGCCACTTCAGCTTCCTTTGGACACGTGTTTGCACAATCTGTTTTTTCGTACATTTAATTTTGACTGGCTTATGTGCTATAGCAAGTGAGTTTTTCTGGTAAACTGCACTTTGTTGCATTTCTTTAATTTTTTATCCTAGCCTCATAATCTCTCTTAACTTGCATGTTTAGATTACTTACATTTAATATAAATAGCGATACATTTAGAAACAGGCTCTGCTATTTGGTGTTTGCTTTCTGCTTGTCCCCACCTTCCTTTTTCATTCCTCTCTTCCCCCGTTCCTGCCTTTACGCTATTTAATCATTTTTCTTTTTGTATTCCATTCTATCTACTTTTGACTGTATCTCTTTGTGTTGTGTTTAAGTGGGTGCTGTACGGCTTGGCAGATACATACTTAGGTTTCCCCAGTCAGCTTAGAAATCAGCATTTTCCTACGTCGTCGAGTGCAGTGCAGAACACCACCACCACACAGGTGCCTGTGCCTCCATGTAAAATCTAGCTTTGGAGGAAGCCATTCTGACCCATCAACCAGCTCATGTAGAGAGAGGAGGAAGACCTGGAAAGAAGGACGTTTGGTTTGATCTCATTCATTCATTCATTCATTCACTCACTATCAGTCACTCGGCACCCCTTGTCCATCATCTGAGGAGCAGCGGAATCCCCTCCCTTCTGAGCTGTATACGTCGAAGACCAGACTTAGTCGGGAGAGCAGCAATAGCTAACTTTGGAGCCCTCGCTATGTGTCATGCATCGTTCTAAGTCCTTTACAGGCGTCTGTAATTATCCCCACAGCCCCGGCTGTGAGTCCTCTACTTATCTGCGGCTTATAAAGGAGGAAACCAGGACACTGCAGTTCAACTTGCCTAAGGTCACCTCCCCGGTAAACAGCCGACTTTGGACCCATTGATTTCCTCCCGTTATCGGAGGATCTCGGTGGGGGAAGGTACACAAACTCCCAGCCTGCCTTGGGGACCTTGGGTTCTCCACCAGGTTCAGGCCTTCCTCTCTCCTGTAAACATCGATGGGAGACTTGCTCCATGCCAGGGGTACCAAAGCTCCGAAAATGGACCTTGAATCTGAGGTTAGAGCAGCCGTGGGCAAACTATGGCCCGTGGGCCAGATCCGGCCCGTTCAACTGTTCTATCCGGCCTGCGGAGCCGAAAGAGTGGAGGGTTCTCTTGCTCTCCCCTCCGCTCCTTCCCCAGCAGCCCAAGAGGAGAGTGCCAGCATGGTCAGGTTGCTTTTGTTCCGGCCCTCCGGTCCAGTGTAAGAACCCATTGTGGCCCTCGACTCAAAAAGTTTGCCCACCCCTGGGTTAGAGCCAGAGGGGCCTCTACCTGAGGCCCAGCCAGTGCCCTTTTCAGATGTGGAGGACGAGCTGGGAGGGGTGGAGGACGAGCGGGGAGGGGCGGCGTCGGTAGAGGCAGAGCCCGGACCTGAGTGGGCCTCCTCACTCCTGCTTTTGGTCTTTGCGCCTCCGTGCGCCTTCTTGGCAGCAGCGGGCGGGAAGCCGAGGAGGGGCGGAGCTGGAAATTCTGATCCGTGCCTGGGACAGCCAGCGGTCCCCACGGGGAGCCCTGCCTCCATGCCAAGCCTCAGAAGGCCTTGGCGGCGGGGCCGTGCTATTTAATAAGCTCTGGAGGCCGCCCCAGTGGTCTGGCCGGATCCCACAGCCAGGCCGAGGTTTCGCATTTCCTGAAGAGGCAGAAATAGACTTGAGAAAGCGCTGCTGGGAGGGCAGCTTTGTCACCTCGGGCACCTGTTTTTAATCGCCAGACCTAGTGTGGAAATGGCAAGTAGATGTCACCTCCTCGACCAAACATACCTAGGTGGGGGGTTCAATCCCCGGTTGGGGGCGTGCAAGAGGCAGCTGGTCGATGTTCCACTCTCACATGGATGTTTCGCTCCCCCCCCCACCCCCTTCTAAAATCAATTTAAAATCTTAAATTAAAAAAAAAGAAAGTTATCATCTCCAGGGCAGAACGACCATGATGACACTCTGAGCAAAGGGTGGCGGGGTCAAAGGGCAAGGGTTGCCTAAACCAAGGCACTCGGCGAGAAGAGGTGTCATCGGTGACATGTGTAACCCAACCAAAGGCCAGGAGTGTTTTTATGAAACATCTGAGAACCCACACCGTGAAATACCGAGGCTTCTCCCACGCACATCTGGCTGGACTCGCCCTGGGGTTCTGCAGTTGGCTGCCGGTGGAGCCCTTGACCTCTCTCCCGCATGACGATTCTAGAGCGGATACCGATGGAGACCGAGGGTTATTTCCAGATCTTTTACGTTCTTTCCTGAGTGCCTTTTGGGGCTTCCCCACTGAGGTCATTGGCATACGGAGGCTGGGAATTGTGTCCTAGACCAGCGATCGCCAACCTTTCGGACCTCACGGGCCACCAGTGCTCCTCGGACTGCCGGTTGGCGACCGCTGTCCCGAACGGCTCACACACCCTGGGTCCCCACTGCCCGAGGCACACGCAGTCCTTGATGTACCCTTAACGCTGCCAACTAGGATAAGCCCAGCAGAGCCTTCTTTAGCCTTGGAGACTTTGTGTGCGGTTTTTGCGGTGGCCGTCTTATCACGGTCAAGTACACAGCGTATTTAGACAGCTCTGCTCAGAGGCTCACGGGCTGTCTGTGAGGTCGGGCGTCAGCAGCACCAGTGGCAACAGCAACCCCGCCTTGCTCTTTCCCCCCCTCCCCCGCCTGCTGCATCAGTAGCTGATGATGAAACATTCGCGGCAGACACAGGGTTGCTCCGGGCCCCTGACTTACGCCTGTGGGTGTAGGGGGAACAAGTGAGCAGAACGTGGGGGAGGATCCAAAGAGTGTCTTTGCCTCCGAGAGGATCGGAAGGCCCAGGCCATTGGCTGGCCTGGACCTGGAGCTGAGTTTAAAATGAAATCATTTTACAGAGAGGGATAGAGAGTTAGAAACATTGATGAGAGACAATCATCTATCAGCTGCCTCTTGCACACCCCCTACTGGGGATGTGCCCGCAACCAAGGCACATGCCCTTAACTGGAATCGAACCTGGGACCTTTCAGTCTGCAGACCGACGCTCTATCCACTGAGCCAAACTGGTTTCGGCTAAAATGAAATCATTTCTAGAAGGTGAGTGCTTACTTACCTTCGCTGAGGAGCTCTTATCTGCCCAGAGGGTCTCCAGTTAAAAGGATACAAGGAACCTTTATGCAGCCTTTCAGATACCCCTGTGACAAGTGTGACTGGGATAGCCAGAGTCCAGGGGGCTGACCACGGAACACAGCCCCCTGCTGGCTGCCCTCGGCTGAGGGGTCACCCATGTGGCTCTCCCTCCCGACTCCCTGCCCCGGGAGCGCCCCTCGGGGCCTGGAGCAGTAGTCTCCCTCCCGCTGGGCGGGGAAAGCGGAGTGACATCACCACGGCTAGCCCTGTTCTAACAGATCTGGCCACTTGGTCCCAAAGTTGGTGCCGGGCATGTCAAGCGTTGGTCAAAGCAAAACATTTTCTTCCTTAAACCTTTATCTGCAGGTGTTTAAGGTGCAGCTTCACGCTGGTTGGTTAGAAGTTGCTGTATAAACTGTTGGGGGAAATCCCACGCCATCTCAGGTGGGACTTTTAAAGGGGCTGCGGTGCAGGTGTTTGGAATTCCGGCTGTATGTCGCAGGCCCTGGGATTCTGCCGGGCGGGAGGGCATCTCTTGTTATTGCTGCTGTGAAAGGGAAGGCCTGTGCCCTTAAGAGCTGGACTGGACTCACTGTGGAAAACAGCATCGGGGCCGTGGATGGCGGGCATGTGCCCTGTCCTCTCCGCTGTGGCCGCGAGGCTGCGGGTGAGCCGTGACTCGGGGAAGGGGAGGAGAAATGGAGAAGGCAGCTGGGTCGCGACGAGAGAGAGGAAAACGGGAACCCAGAGCTCGTCCCTGGAATCAGTCTAATTGTTTCCATTCCCCTCGTGAATAGTTGGAGCTGTATTCCCCAAAGCACTTTGGCTGCCCGAGTGCAGCTTTCCATTGTTTCAGAGTTTCCCAGAGAAGGGTGTGCAAACCCCAGAGAGCCAGACCTCAGACCCCTCCGAGCTGCAGGTCAGGGACGCCCTGGGTGCGGGTCATTTCTGATACTGATTTCTCTCCACGCGCAGAAGCCAGTCGGCCTGCCCTGCGTGTGTTTGCCCGGCGACACCCAGGCCCCTCGGACCGCTGGCTGTAGTCAGGACGCTCGCTCCGGGGTAATGGGGCTCCTGGGTCTGGGATCTGGTCCCACTTAGGCTTCCAAATGCCAGGCGAGCTTGCGGGCACAGATAGAGTGCCTGCCGCTCGCGGGGCCCCCTCCAGACGCAGACTACCCAGAAGACAGGCTCGCTCCGGCGCAGGCCGCCGCCTTTTAATGTGGAATTTGGAACTCTCTTGGCAGGGATTTTTCCAGTCTTCATTTTTTTTTAAATTTAATTTTAATTTTTTTTTCAAAGAAGGGTAAGATAATACGTGGCAGCCGTTCTGGAGAAGTCATTTGGAGAGATGGGCCGGGACGTGGCAAAATGAGAATCACGGGGACCCTTACGGGGCTGGCCATGCCTTGTAAATCCCCCGCCTCCCTCCCTCAGTCTCCCTGAGCCAGCCCCTAAGGGCAGGGCCTGCTCCTGGGGCCCCCACTCAGCGGGGCCCCACACTTGCCTGCGTGACCCCTACGCCAGGCACTGTCCTGAGTGCTTCGCACATGTTTTTGTTTTTGTTTTTGTTTTGTTCTTGCCAGAGTTGCAAAATCCTCCCGCTGACCCTGTGTCACCGGTGAGGAAACTGAGGCAGGCGAGCGCTCACAGTGGCATCGCCCCCACCAACGCGGTGCGGCTGATACTATCGTCTGTGCGCGCGCGTCTGCGGTGCTGACTCCTGCCTCCCGGGGTGTTGACGGGTGTTTGCCTTCTCCAGACGTCGCCCGTCAGGTGCCCTGGGTGACAATGACCGGCTTTGTTTACGGGGAAGGAAGGGCCTGGACTTCAGCCGGGAGCTGGCTCCTTCGCCAGGAGGCTGGCTCCTCTGATGAGGCCGATAGTGACGCAGGTGCTGGCTCGCCTCCCTCCCGAGCCAGGTGGCCTGCAAGGAGCGACCAGACACTTGAAAGAATGTGGTCAGACCACATCCTCCCCAGGAGACAGCTGGGGTGCTCGGGAGCCAGCCAATGAGAGGCTCCATCTGCGAGCCAGCCCTCCGCCGTGCGCGCCTTTGGGGTGTCTGGTCTTCCTCGGGCTGCTCTTCCCTCTGCCAGCCGCTCTCCAGCTGCTGACCTCATTCTGCAGAAGGCCCCGGGCCCCTTCCGCCAGAAAGCGGGCCGGGGCTCCCGTGTACAGCCGCCCCTGACCGGGAGCTGCGGTTAACCCTTCCGGGCCTGGGCCCACTTCCAAGTCAAGAATACCGATTGGGTTTCAGTGGGTCTCGTCTGCCAAGAGAAAGATAGATGTGTATTTGGTAAGAACATGGGTTTCAGAATACCACTTAGGCTTGTGTCTGAGGCCCAGCTCTGCCACTGGCTAAGGCCAGCGGTCGGCAAACTCATTCGTCCACAGAGCCAAATATCAATGGTACAACGATTGCAATTTCTATTGAGAGCCACATTTTTTTAAAACTTCGTCGAACGCCACTTCTTTAACATAGACTCGCCCAGGCCGTGGTATTTTGTGGAAGAGCCACATTTGGGGGGGTGGGGGGGGCAAAGAGCCACATGGGGCTCACGAGCCACAGTTTGCTGACCACGCGGTTAGGCGGCTTTCTCCTATAAAGGAGGATAAACAGAAGCTATGACATAGGGTCATAGGGTTGTGGAGAGGACTCTGCATGCCAGGTCATGAAACACCCTTGCACAGCTATGGCGCCTAGCAAGGACTCAGAACACGTGAGCCGTGCTGTGAGCACAGCCTGAGATAAAGGAGCACCTCTGGGGAGGCTTTGTTTCCGTAGGTCGGGTGGGAGAAGAAAAGGGAACGCCGAGGCCTCCACGGCCCTGTGGTACAGCGACCTTTTAGCCTGGTCTTTCGGATCTAGACATCAGGCAGTACTGGGCACACTCCTCAAGACGAGAGCCAGCACCTGGTTCTGGTGCAGCAGATGCTTGTTCAGCCCATGGAATGCCTGTGGCTCATCTCCCATGATCCTTGAGGCCACCTCGTGGCGGTCACCCTCCCCCCTCTCCACCGTGGAGAGGACGCACCCCGTTTTCCTGGGGCCCCGGGAGGGAACCGGACAGGCAGCGGCCCCAGTGCCTCAGCGGCTCCGTCCGTGCGAAGATGCTTTCCAGCCAGAACCACCTGCCGCTGCCCGGGTCACGTGGAGCCCCTTTCTCCGGGTGACTCGGCGGTGAACCATCCTGCCACCCCGTCGTAGCCGACTGCTCCCTCTTGGTGCTGGCTGCCGCCTTTACCCGAGGCTCGAGATGGTGCGATTCCCCTGTGGCAGCGCGGATGGGCACCTCCTTAACCTTTTCTCTCTCCTGTCCTCGGCCCCGGAGAGCCACCTCGGCTCCTGTCCCCGAAAGGCCTGTGTGTGTTCTCGCTCTCTCTCCAACATCAGCGTTAGAATAGCTGCCTAGGGGAGGTTCCCGGCCCGGCGTCAGGGAGTGGCGGAGGGATTGGCCAGAGGCGGCACCTGCACGGCGGGCATAGGGTCTGCTTTTAGGGGAAGTGGGTTTGGGTGGGTTTGGAGCTGAGGACGGCCGAGGCGAGGCCTTGTCCGCGCCAGCCTGCCGCTTGCGGGATTAAGCGTCGCCGGCAGTATTTTTAGACCTCTCGGCGGCAGATAAATTTAGAAGCACTTGCCCTGTGCCTTCCTGGGCCTGACACGTGAAGTGCTGTGCTCCTGCCCAGCTTCACCTCGCAGGCCGTGGCTCTGAGGGGCCTGGCAGGCCAGGGTGTGCGTGAGGCCTGCCAGCGCCCCCGGGGGTGCGGTCCAGGCTCCTGGAGCCAGCTCACAGGCGGGGGGCTAAGAAACTGTCTTCTCGTGAGACAAAGAAGGTCAGAAACCCGGGGCAGTGCAAGGGGCTGGCTGTGTATGGAGCCCCTGGGGGACAGAGAAATGACTTCTCCATGTGGTGACCCTCATACTGGGTCATTGTGAGTCTAAGTGTCCTCCCTCAGGACTGGTCATTGTACATCTGACTATACCCTCCCTCAGGACTAGTCATTGTATGTCGGGCTGTACCCTCCCTCAGGACTGGGTCATTGTAAGTCTGACTGTACCCTCCCTCAGGACTGGGTCATTGTAAGTCTGACTGTATCCTCCCTCAGGACTGGGTCATTGTAAGTCTGGCTGTACCCTCCCTCAGGACTGGGTCATTGTAAATCTGACTGTGTCCTCCCTCAGGACTGGTCATTGTACATCTGACTGTACCCTCCCTCAGGACTGGGTCATTGTAAATCTGACTGTGTCCTCCCTCAGGACTGGGTCATTGGAAGTCTGACTGTACCCTCCTTCAGGACTGGGTCATTGTAAGTCTGGCTGTGTCCTCCCTCAGGACTGGGTCATTGTATGTCTGGCTGTACCCTCCCTCAGGACTGGGTCATTGTAAGTCTGGCTGTATCCTCCCTCAGGACTGGGTCATTGTAAGCCTGACTGTACCCTCCCTCAGGACTGGGTCATTGTAAGTCTGGCTGTGTCCTCCCTCAGGACTGGGTCATTGTAAGTCTGACTGTGTCCTCCCTCAGGACCTACGCTGAGGAGAGGGACCCCAGGGGACCTTCCCTCCTTTCCAGAATATCACAGCTGTTCGCACACAGGGAGAGGAGTGGCTTGGGACCTGCTGGGACTGGGGTATCTGTGAGATACCTAATAAAGTGGCAAATAGGGAGTTGGACTTGAAAGTCATCAGTATGCGGATGAGCAGTGTTTATAAGCACTTCTTCTAGGGTCCTTCCTGCTCTCAGCCCCTTCTGTGCCTTATCTCAGTTCATTGACAGACATCACACACACACACACACACACACACACACACACACACACGGTGCTTATCTAAGAGTTCTTCCTGCTCTTAGCCCCTTCTAGGCCTTAGCTCATTGACAAGCATCACACACATGCATATGCACACACATGGTGCTTATCTGGAGTCCTTCCTGGTCTCAGCCCCTTCTGTGCCTCATTTCATTGACAAGCATCACACACACACACACACACACACACACACACACACACACACACCCGATGCTTATAACCCATGCGTATGGCCCCTTGGAAACGAGAGTGGTGAAGGCACGGTGACTAAGTCTCAGGGACAGACCCGCACGATCCGAAGCTCACAGTATGCCCTTGTCAGGAGAGGACACGTGCCGTGTGTGACCGAGAACGTGTGCACGTGGGAGCAAGCCCGTTCCAAAAGGGCTTCCCCATGGCACGCTTCAGGAGAACACTGCCAGGGAGCCGAGAGGCCACCGCGGTCTCTCGGGTACGTGCTGCAGGGTTGCGTATGGAGACCCCTGATTTGCAGCCAGGGCTTGCAAGAGCCTCTTCTAGTCTAGATGGAGGTGCACATATGTGGTGTCCACATTTTCAGATGTGAACATTTTTTTAACTTAAACTTCTCCTAACGCCACATTTTCTTTCACGGACACCAATGTGGAGGCCAGGTGTCCGTGCTTCGTGCTGTGCCAGACACTGAGCCTTAACCTTACTCAGCTGTTAGGTTCTGATGTCGGCACACATGCCAAAATTTCTTCTGCAAATCCCTTCAGTGACCCACAAAGTCCACTGTGAGAGGCACCTGGGGAACTCAGGCTGACAGAGCGCATGGGCAGATGGTCCCATCCCACATTCACCCGGGGGCCTGTGCCCTAGAAGGCAGAGAATGGCAGCCCCCGTGCCAATCGGCAGAGCCACCGCCGCCTGGTGGTTGGTTAAGAGCCCTTTGCTGTTGCACTGCCTGGGTTCAGATCCCGACCCCAGCACTTCCTAGCTGTGTGTCCGTGGCCAAGTTAGTTCCTCGAACTCTCTGTGTGTGCTTTCTCATCTGTAAAGTGGGAATCATGCCTATCTCATGGGTTGTTAGGAAGATTAAAGCAATTCTTTCATAGGAAGGGATTGCAACGGTGCAGGTACATAGTTGGTTTCACGTAAGTATCTACTACCAGGAGTGGGCAGTTCAAAAAGAAAACCATTTGATCTGTTCTTCCTTAGTCAGGACGCTTCCACTCTGGGCTCCTCTTGTATGCCTGGCAGTTGATTAAGATTGCCTTGTTTTTGTTGCTATTGTTAGTCATCACTTGAGGCTATTTTCCATTGATTTTTTTTTTTTTAAGAGAAGGAGGGGAAGGGGGCCAAAGGGGGAGAGAGACAGAGAGAAACCTCAATGTAAGAGAGAGATACATCAACTGGTTGCTTTCCTTCCTGCATGCGCCCTGACCAGGGCCGGGGATTGAACCTGCAACCGAGGTATGTGCCCTTGACCAGGAATCAAACCCTTGACCCCGTGGTGCACCACCCAGCCAGGGCGATTACCATCACCTTAGATTCCAGGAGGCTGTTTCTGATCCTTTATCACAGTGTAAAGTGACACGTACTTGACTGGTTAACACAAATGGAAGGGGGTGTTAGAAAGGAAACCTTTGTGCGCTGTCAGATGGGGCTGCCCAGCGTGACAGCCCCGGGGGGGGTTGGTGACTGGCTGGCCTGCGGTTTGGTGCTGCTCCGAGAAACTGCTCAGCCCAGCAGGTGACCCTTACACCTACCTCTTCCTGTGCCTTCCTGTAGCCCTCCCTCCTGACAGTAAGGTGGGCTGACCCCTCCATCTTCCCAAATGGGACAGTGGGGTGTGGGAGATGCTTCCTGGGTGGCCTGTTTGATTCCCACCTGAGAATGAGCCCTGTGGTCTCTGCCTTCAGAGGCCTGAGGACAGGAATGCTGGGAGTGAAACTCATTGGACATAAGTCTACCATCGACAGGAAATAGGGTTGGAGGTGTCTTATCAGGTGCTGATCTTAACCCGGCCCTCCCACAAAAGCACCAACACCATGTGATACAGAAATACACATGTGGTTCCATTGACAGCAGGGGCCTTGGCAGCTGCCCGACTCCTGACCCCCCAGAAGCCCAGAACCCCCTGGTGAGTCTGCGATGCCTTCTGGGTAATAAACCCATCTGCCAGGAATGTCCCAGCTTCCCTCTGACTGAGGCTTTGGGTCCAGGGTTCAAGAGGTCCCGTGTCTGAGGCCTGGAAGCTCTGTAGCATTGGGTGGCCACAGGGAGAATCTTGATTGGCCTGCTGCCCTGATGTATTTTCAAGGCCAAGAACACTGAGTCATTCATTCAAGGGCCACAGCCCCACTGACTGACACAAGTTGGTGACAGAAGTAGCCGGCCCAGACCAACCCTTGATTTCAGGCCCTGGGAGATTTTCCTAGCAGAGATTTTCATGCAAGAATTCCTGCTGTCAAGTTTCCCCAGCGAAATGCCCTTCAGTGGATTTGAACCTGGTCATGGAGTTGAGATAGGAGGGTAAGAGTTTAATTTCAGTAAAGAAGCTAGGGAGAGATTAAAATGCTGTTTGTGTATTATCTGAGAATGGTTATATAAATCATAGCACTTGAGTATGATGACATTTATGCAGTCATTAAAGTGCACATTTTTAAATGTTTTTATTGATTTCAGAGAAAGGGAGGGAGAAGGAGAGGGAGGAAGGGAGAGTGGGGGGGAGAGAAACATCAATGATGAGAGAGAATCATTGATCGGTTGCCTCCTGCACGCCCCCTATGGGGGGATTGAGCCTGAAACCTGGGCATGTGCCCTGACCAGGAATTGAACTGTGACCTCCTGGGTCATGGGTCAACACTCAACCACCGAGTCACACCTGCGAGGCAAAGGGTACATTTTTTGAAGGAAATACAATGGCATAAGGAAATGCTTACTAAATATCCAGTCATGGTGGCAAGAGGGCGAGGACAGGAAATTCTATAAGCCACGGCCCAGTTCTGTGAAAATACACATATGTCATGCGTGTGTGGAAATATACCTACGTGTGTTACTAGTGATTATTTCAAGGGTTGGAAACACATGATTTTCATTTTCTTAACTTTCTAACATTTGCCAGAGTTTGTATCCTGAGCACGTGGCGGGCTGGAATGTCTCCTGGTGCTGTGTGTCCTGTGGTGAGGGGAGGCTGAGGGGTTCCTAGTCCTCCGGGGCCTCAGGGCGGGGGTGATGCTGAACCGAGCGTGTTGGAGGGAACAGAGGAGCTGTCAGCCCATTCCCACTCCTTGCGGCACTGAGGCCGGGCCTTCATGCTTTGCTGGCGGGTGTAATTGGACCAATTTCCTTGAGCTCATTATTTATGCTAGCTTTTTGATGGGCAGGAAAAGTACACACTTGTGGATTTAGGTGTGTGTTGTTGTTTTTTTAAGTCTCAACATAGTCAAGAGGAGCAGTGGAAGATCCATTTCAGGCCCACAGGCCCGTATCTGTAATCCCATTGCATGAAAACTCGTTGGTGCATGTGTTTCATTCATTTGCGGGCATGACCGGGGTGGGTAGGCGACCTTCGAGCAGCAGGAGCCACAGGAAAGGAGGCATCTTTAGGAGCATGTGGGCGGCCGCCTCTGCCTCGTGTCCTGCTTGACCACAGCGACCCAGGTGACCCAGGCCCCTGCCAGAGCCTTCGGGGCCGGGGCCGCTCCTCTGTGACAGCTTTGGAGGCCAGAAGACGAGCCAGACAGAAACGGGCATCGGCTAGACATCAGGACAGAATTGGACAGAAAGACTTGAGGTCACAGAGATGTAGATGAAGTTCTTCATTCTCTCTCCTTTCTTTTGTCCCCTGTGAAGGGCAAAGATGGAGGGCAGTCGTATGCACTCACTGGGCTAAAGGGGGACACCCTTCTCCCCAGAAAACGGGTGTATCAGTAAAGGTAGCCCAACTGGAAAAGAGTGGGTCATTCGCATCCATTGAAGGAGGAACAAGAAAGAGCAAAGAGAACAAAAGGGTAGAAACATTGACAGTCCTTGGTGGGGCTGTTGCAACATAAACTCCCTTCTCATTGGCTATCTTGATTGAGTGCCTCGAGTTTGAGGGCACCCCCCACCCCCAACTCCCTTCTCTGGAAGGATGAGGAGGCCAGGAGGCGAAGGACCAGCTCTGGCCAAGCCCAGTTACGTGTGGCGAGCCCAGGGCAGAAATGAACGGGACCAGATCGTGTCCTGCACACACCATGCCGAATTGCTCAGCCTGGCGACGCTCGCTCTGGCCCCGCTGTAGGTCGTCAGACAAATGAATAGCATGCTAATGGTGCCTCTCAGGATCCTCGTTTATATTAATGACGTCCCCTCCGTCCGATAGCCGGTGATTTATAGCGCGGGAACTCGGCTGCCAAGATGGTCTTTTATCCCTCTAGCTGGGGTGGAGCCGCCCCGCCTAACCAGCTCAATGGCCGGGTTCTGTAATGGAATTCCAAAATGTAAATGCGGAGAGCTATTCCTTGGGAACCGAAAGGCCTTCCGCACGCCTCCCGCCCCCCACAGCTGAATGCTGACTGATTTGGGTCTCCTCCACTTGGGAGACAGGAGTGTGACATGATTCTTAATGCAAGGGCGTTCATGCTGAGCCGTTAGATTCGGCGGGCTGTGTCTAGAGCTCCCCCACCCCCCCAAAAAAGCAACGTGTTCTTTAAAGCCGTAAAAGACACCACTTTCTTCCCTGGAGGGCAAACATCTCCTTTCCCTCGACAACCCCTACCCCAATGAATAGGTGGCATAGGGCACCATGGCTCCTGTTTTATTCCTGTCTCCTGTCATCATCCCTGTGGTCCTGTGAAGGAGGCAGTATGTTTTAGAGCAGCTGTGGGCAAACTACTGCCCGAGGGCCAGATCCGGCCCGTTCGGCTGTTCTATCCGGCCCGCGGAGCCGAAAGAGCGGAGGGTTCTCTTGCTCTCCCCTCCGCTCCTTCACCAGCAGCCCAAGATGAGAGTGCCAGCATGGTCAGGTTGCTTTTGTTCCAGCCCTCCGGTCCAGTGTAAGAACCCATTGTGGCCCTCGAGTCAAAAAGTTTGCCCACCCCTGTTTTAGAGAGACGGAACTGGAGCACAGAGATCGGGCCCCCAGCACTTCTTAGAGCTAGGAAGTGGAGGAGCCAGGATGCCAGCCCGGGCAGACTCTGCTGCCTCCCATGTCGCCTGCCCCCTGACTTACCATGTGCAGAGCAGGGCAGGGCAGGACGGGGGCCCCAGACGAGCAGACTCAGCATGTGCCTTGGCACCAGGGCCCAAAAGTGCATTGGCTGTGCATTTGAGCCTCGGAAAAGAAAGGCCAGTTACAACGGAAACGCTCCATCCCCCTGAAGGCCTCAGGCAGGGTTCGTGACCGGCCCCAAACGCGGGGGGCTGGCAGGTCCCCGATGCAGCAAGACCCGCAGGGCCGCTGCCTCCTCGGGCTTTGCAGACAACCACCTTCATTGTTTTCCAGGAGGACTCTCCTGTCAGGACTTTCCAAACACACAGTCGCTCCAAACAAGGGAACCCAATCTCCCCCTCTTCTCCCCCACCCTCCCGCCCCCGAGATCTTGGCTCGCACATCACAGGGATGTCTCGCTTAAATGATTATTTTTATATATGTATATCAACTGGGGTTCATTTTCTGTGGTCCATGACCACCGTGGATAGCCGTGCCCTCGCAACGATCCGAGCACGGCTTATTTTTCCTAAGCAGGAGTCTGGAAACGTAATTGCTATGCCGTCCCTGCCCCCCCAGCGCAGGCCCCGGCTCAGCCCCGCTCTCTTTACCAACCTTGACTTTGATTCTTTTAGCTCTTCCTATTTTACAGTCACCAGCCGTCCCGGGAAAACATCTGCTAAAGAGATCCATCCCCCGTAGTGGGAATTAAGTGCATATTTTCACTTCAGACAGCTCTCCTTAATGCTTTCTACATCGCACGAGGCCGGGATTACTGCACACGCTCCCGACCAGCCGCATCTTCAATCACGCCCACCGCCCAAGGGCCGGGACTTGAAAGGCGGCGAGGAAGTACCAAGAATAGAATTAGAACGGGATTCTTTATTAATTGAAACGTTTATGCAGGTCTGCTTGCGTGTAGGAAATGCTAGCCTCTTCGCTTTGATGTACCCAAGCCAAACGCTTTTCTTATGGCGAGACCAGAAAGTAAAATGGCTTTTAGAAGTGATTGGTTTAGAGGAAGGGGGGAAATGAGATTCCCATCCCCACCAAATTTCCCTCTAATTTTCTGCGAGTTCGAGGTAGAGATCAAGACCCGAGTTTGACGCGGAGGGTACGCTATGAGCGGTTGAGTCTGGTCCATCGTGCGGCAGTGAAACGTGGACACACGTTTGTGATGTATATGGGTTCTGGCTCCGGGTTCGTACACACCACGTGTGATCTCGGGCAAGTCCCTGAGCCTCTCCGAGTGTGAGGGAGGTGGAAGCAAAGGGACAGGCTGTATGCTTACACTCACCTTGAGGATTCCCCAGGGTGGTTGTGTTTTCATTTTAAGGCACTCGAGTCTAAGTCACATGATACAGCGTTAACCGGAGCGTGGCTGCCGTTCTTGATGTTGAAACCTACACGATGCAGGCACAGGCACGAGTTAGATCTGGTGACCAGTCGGCAGTGTTCGGACACGGAAACTCGACTTATCGGTGACCCATCAGCAAGGTGTTAAAAGCATGTAGTGGAAAGACGGTAGAGAGAGCAGCATAAGATACAAAGGCTTCAGAGAGGCAAGGGCTCTTAGCAAATTCATTCCTGAACTTACAGGTCCAAGGCTAACAAGTGAGGCTGTAACAAGAATAGGTATGTAAAGTGCCAGGACTAACCGCCCCTACCCTCCTGCCTGCCCCCTCCCCACCCCCCGCCTTGGTGAAATACAGGGTCCCCCTTACTCGTAAGGATACATTCCAAAATCCCAGTGGATGCCTGAAACCACCCATAGTCCCGAATCCTATATGTACGGGAGTTTTTTTCTATACATACATACATACATACATAATGTGATCAAGTAGAACTTACAAACTAGGCACAGGGAGAGATTGACAACTGGTAATACCATAGAGCCATTTACCAAAACACTGTGATAAAAGTTACATGCACGTGTCATTCTTAAGCAAAATAAGTGTTCCGTGAACCCAGGTACCGTGACGCCGCCACCGTGGCTCCGATAACCGAGGCAGCTGCTAACTGACTGGCAGGCCGGCGGCGGTGGCTGTCCCGTGTGTGTGCCAACGCTGGAAAAGTGGATGATTCACCTCCCGGGCAGGACGAATCGGGATGACGTGAGCTTTTATTGTGCTACTAGAACAGCATGCAGTGTAAAACGTGCGAATTGTTTATTTCTGGAATTCTCCATGTAATCGTTTCGGTGGGCCGAGGTCGACCACAGGTAACTGAAACCACGGAAAGCGAGCCCGTGGATAAGGAGGACCGCCGCACTGCTAAAAGGTGTTTCCTGCGCATGGCAAAGCTAAATCGTATCTATAATAATAAAAGCGTAATATGCTAATTAGAACGGACATCCTTCCAGACCACCTGCCGGATAAGCCGGGCTGAGAGGGAAACCTGGGTCCCTGGTGCCAGAGGGAAGCTGGGGCCAGCAGCTGGGGGAAGGGAGGCCCCTTCTTGCATGGATTTCGTGCATCGGGCCTCTCTATGAATAAAAGCCTAACTTACTGAAAGTCTTCTTAAAACTTCTGAGTGGCAGTACATTTCTCTCGGTCTTTGAATAATAAGTCAGAGTTGTGCAGAAGTCCAGGCTGTTTTGTGTTGTTTTTTTCCTTTAACATTTTCTTTGCCATCTCGCTGTCATTGAAACCTGCCTAGGTGCAGAGGCCATCCCCATGTCTCCCCCTGATCCCCACCTCACCCCCACCCCCACCCCCACCCCGCCTTCTCTGACAGCCGCTGCCTACTTCCGCCACACCCTGTGTCCACAGGGCCTGGAGTCAGGTCAGGATTCTCCCTTGCTCTCCTTATTGTCCTTTCCAGACCATTGCTTCCTATTCCCAAGGAAGTCCAGGCTAAATTGCTCCCAGTCCCCTCGTAGAATGCGGTGGCTCAGCCCCCGTGATGCCGGGAGGGAGCGCGGTGAGATAAACAGAAGGAATGCCGCCTGCTGAGGAGCCCGAGGCCTGGAGACCCGAGTTCCAGGCCGAGCGAAGCACCCGAGGTGAGGCCTGTTTAGATTTGCCTCCAACCCTCCCCAGATCAGGAGATCTAGAAAATATGTGGGCTGGGCTTGGGACTCAGCCAGTTAGCATCCGTGGCCTGCGTTTTAGGCGTGTTCTGAAGCCACTGAGCTCGGGTTCCTCCTGCGTGCGTTGGAGGGGAGCCTTTGTACTGCTTGCGTGTGTCACTTGAAAGGCCTTACGAGAAACAAAACGCCAAACTTGCTCTAGCTGCAAGTGGGGATGTTTCTCTGCAGACCATTTTGCCCCCCAACTGTAAGCCCATTTGTGTCAAATCCTGTTAAAAGACCATTTAAAGGAACACACACCATCCAGATCATTGGAGGAACAGCTTTCGGTTCTGCGTGCCGCCATCAGAGCAGGGAGTCATTTCCATCCCAGTCCATGGCCTGCCAATTTGACAGCTTATATATATCAAACAGGCATAACTTTCATGCCAGCACTCTGGCCAGAGACCTTAGATGGATCCTCTTTGCCAGCTGCCCTCAGCAAAGTGTAGCGCCTCATCCTCCCATACCATATCCTCAGGACCCAGTTAAGCTATACATTTGTTTGTTTGTTTGTTTGTTTGTTTTTAAGGGTTGTCTGTGCTGGTTTTTGTCTGATAGTGTTCAGTCATTGTAAAAAATACTAGAGCCACACAAAGAGCATGTGTATTCCATGATCCAACTCCCAAGAAATAGCCAAGCTTCAGCAGTATTCATTCGACCTCGTAATTTTTAAAATATTTTTCTTTCCTTTTTAAAATATGTTTTTATCTTATTGATTTGAGAGAGAGATTGTTCCACTTATTTATGCATTCATTGAATGATTCTTGTATGTGCCCTGACCAGGGATTGAACCTGCAATCTTGGCATATTGGGACAACTCTAACCAACTGAGCTACCTGGCCAGGGCCATTATAAAATACTTAACTGTGGTAAACACATAAAATATACCTCCTTAGCCATTTTTTTTTTAGTGTACAGTTCAATGATGTTAAATATGTTAATATGGTTGGGCAACTTTTATCTTGCAAATCTGAAACTGTATACCCATTCAACAACTTTCCCCTTCCCTCAGCCCCTGGTAACCACTCTACCTTCCATTCCTATAACTGTGACTCCTTTAGATTCCTCATATATGTGGACTCATCTAGTATGTGTCTTTTTGTGACTGGTTTATTTTACTTAACATAATGTCCTCAAGGGACATCCATGCTGTAGCGTGTGGTAGGATCGCCTTCCTCTTTAAGGCTGAATCATGTTCCATTGTATGTATTACCACGTCCATCCCCCCCCCATCAGTGGACATTGGGTTCCTTCAGCTGCTGTGAATGTGGAGGTGCAAATCCTGTCTCCCAGACCCGGCCTCCAGTTATTTTAGGTCTATACCCAGCAGTGGGGTTGCCAAACCACATGCTACTTTTGTCTTTTATATTTTGAGGAACCTCCATGCTACTTTCCATAGCGGTAGCACCAGGCTGCTCCCCAGTAGTGTACGAGGGTTTCAGTTTCCCTACATCCTCTACAATCGCTGTTATTTTCTGGCTTATGGATGGTAGTCCTCATGACGGGCCTTTAAACCATAAGTGTGATCTTATTATATGTGCTTTCTTAATAGAAAATGGCCTCTTTCTATGGCTACGCTTTGGTAAAAAGCTATTAACTTGCATAACTATTTTAACTCATCGTGACAAGGGAATAATAATACGAGCTAGAGCAGAAGACCAAATTCCGTTCCGTTTTGTGGTTTTGGGACAGGTATTTTTTTAATCGCCGTTATAATGAATCCATTTTTTAAAATTAATTTTGAGTAGGAAATTTTTTAGACTAAAATCTTTTCAGTGCCCTAGTGTTTTTATTCACACATTTTCTGACCCGAGGAGAACAGAGACGGAGTGAGCGAACATTCAGCTGCCTGTTTGCTGGCTCTTATTGGCACGCTTAGCAAAGCGTTAGCTGGGGAGCAAGCGTGCACACTGGTATTGCGAGAAAGTCTGGGGTGGGGGCTTTGGGGTTGGTAATGTTTCAGGCAGTAGGGGGAGCATTTGGGGGGCCAGTATCAAAAGTCCACTGTGGGGCCGATACAACTGCTTGTCTGTGATTTAGGAGTCCGCTCAAACGTCTTCAGAGATGAGGCCATTCATCTCTGTTCATTCGTTTCAATGAAGATGTTAGTGGTAAGACTGTAGAGCATAGTGGAGTCTACAGTCAGCTGCAGGCTTTGCCTAAAAGCTATTCAAATTTAAACTTAAGAAAAAAAAGAAAAGAAAAGCTGTATGACCAAACAACACACTTCTGTCCTGAATTGGCCCCCTGGGTTCAATTTGACATCTGCCATGGAGCTGGTTCTTTATGGGATAGTCTTTGCTTTGGGGATCAGTACACCCTCTCACAGTTTTTGGTACCTGCCCCCCTGAACCCCTTTGTTCAGGCCCCATGGCCCCGTGCTCCTGGCCCATGCCCCTCTGGCCAGCCTGCAGGGAAGGACTGTGCCATCAGGTGGTAAAGTCGTTTGTGTGGAGGGGACAGCTTGGGGACCAGGGAAGCTTCCCGTCATGGCCTGAGCAGAGCTGGTTTGTGGGATCTCAGAAAGGCCCTGCGTGTCCTTGAGGCCCCGAAATCAGGCCTCAATGGATTCCAACTCAGCTGCTTACGAGTTGTATAGCTCCAGGAGGAAAGTTGCTTTGCTTTTCTCAGTCTCGTGTTCTACCTTGGCGAATGAGATCATAATGACGGTGATAAAGGGGTTGCCGTGAGATTGAATAAGACAATGTGGGCACAGAGCCCAGCACAGTCGGCCTGACGTCAGCATCAACCGTGGATGTTGGGATTTAGAGGCATTGTGGGTGTGCCGTGGAGAACCCCTAAACTTAGGTGCAGGGTGTTAATGTTCACGTGCACTTAATTTTTCCTGGGGAGGAGATCATGAAAGGTCATGACCTCTCATCGGATTCTGAACGCGGAACCAGATAGAGTGGGGTCCCCAGGATTAAGGGAAGATGAGAAAGGGTGGTATAGGACTTTCAACTGACAAGCAAGTCCCCTGGACCCGGAATACAGTGTTGTGATTAGTTAGCTCTTTCCATCCTCATCAGGACTCGACTGATCATAGGTTTATGCCATCGACCCACTTTCTCCAAGGGCGGAGCCAGTGTTCCAGGCTGTGCCGATGTCAGAATTGGAAAAGCAGATCTCATTCAGCCCACGTGACCCCAGTAAAAACGGCCATTTTGCTGGGTTTCCGTCTGAAGGCAAGGGTAGGGATGGGGTGTATGATGAATAACCCCAGAGGGACGGTGAAGGTCGCTGCTGATGTTACAGCCAGATGCAGGAGTGCCCAGAGGAAAACCGTGCTTCATGTCAGGGCGATAAAGGACGCATGTCCAAGGACGTGCTGCTCCAGCCCTCCCTCCACCTTCCTCATGCACCCGGGGAGCGATTTCGCAGCCACACGGAAGCCTGGCTCCTGGGGCGGTGGCCTTGGAGACGTGGCTGAAGGTCATCCTTCATTGTCATCCCCCTGCGGACCTTGAGCCCTAATCACCCTCCCACCTCACCCTCCTCCTGGGCTGAACACATCACTGAGAAGACGAATGACACAGTGAGAAAGCAGCGCACCTGGTGCTCTGTCCTTCTGTTCGCTTCTTTCAGACCCGATCCGAGCGTGATGAACTTGGGAGAGGCACGTGGCTTCCAGGGACCCGGCTATTGGAGAGCTTCGATTGTTCTGGCACTTGGGGCAGCTCCCAAGGGTGCCCTCATCTCTGGTTCATTTCCTTTGTTGATGCAATGGAGTGTTTTTAGATGATTGGATAGAAATGGGTGCCGAAAACGTCCGTGGGTTAAAGGGTGGACAGAGGGACAGACAGATGGATAGATCAGTGGTAATGCAAGTAAGTGTAGCAAAATGGTAGGCTCTGATCTAGATGTGTTCACAGCCGTTGACTTCAAATGCTTTTAACCTTGCTGTATGTTTGGAAATTTTAACCATCAAATGCTGGGGGAAATTAGTTGAGATATCTGTAAAACTTTTGGAAAATGGCGAAAGAGAATTCACAGATTGTGAGTCTCTCTCCTCCCTGGCCCCCTCTTTTTCCCGTTTTGTTCCAGCTCTGCCTTCTTCGTGGCCTGTTCGCTCCGTGGGGTCGCTGTAGGGCATATTCTAGGCCAGCCATGGGCAAACTACGGCCCGTGGGCCGGATCCGGCCCATTCGGCTGTTCTATCCGGCCCGCGGAGCCGAAAGAGCGGAGGGTTCTCTTGCTCTCCCCTCCGCTCCTCCACCAGCAGCCCAAGATGAGAGTGCCAGCATGGTCAGGTGGCTTTTGTTTCGGCCCTCCGGTCCAGTGTAAGAACCCACTGTGGCCCTCGAGTCAAAAAGTTTGCCCACCCCTGTTCTAGGTCATGTGGACACGACAGTGAGCAAGACTGTCCTCTGACTGTGGAACACGCCATCACTCTTTTGCAGGGAGGACAGACGAGTGCTAGTGAGAAGTTTTAGAAAAAGAAAAACTAAAAGGAAGAGCACACAATCGTGGGAACACCGTGAGGAGGGGTCTGAGCAGCTGTGTACTGAGGGCTCCGTTTCCTCCGAGGAGGGAACTCAGGTCTGAGCTAGACCTGATGAAGGGAAGGCAGGCGGGGGAGAGCCGGTGGAGAGGCCTAGAGGCGGCACAAGCTGGAGCATCTGAAGAGAGGAAGGCGGCCAGTGGTGAGAGAGAAAGGCCTGGCTAGAATGTTACTCTGATTGCGGGAGAGAGTGGGGGAGGGGGGAAGGGGGGACAGCCTGCTGGGAGGATCTCTGGGTACCAGTCATATGATGGATGGGGGTCCCGACAGGCGGATAAGGCACGGAGAGGCCTTGTTTGGGCAGAGAGGCCGTGTGTGTGTTGTGGTAACGCTTTGAAGACGCGTCTCTCTTTGGTGACTGGGATCAGTCGATCATTCGTAATTGCAGAATTTCCCCACCTCCATCCCAGGAGGAGACCAGTTCTGTTGGCGCATATATTTCTTAAATTATCATATGGTACAGACGGCCCTGGGGGATATAGAGTGCTGTGAGGTGTAACACATGTATACACTTGTGTAGTCATCGCCACAGTCAACATACAGAACAAAATTCCCCCAAAGCTCCCTCCCGCGATGCTTCATGTTCAGTCACACCCTCCCCCCTCCCCCATGTCCCCCCTCCCCCCTCCCGGCAACCACGGATCAGCTCTCCGTCGCTGAGATTGTCGTGTGCATGGAATCCTGCCGTGATTGAGACTTCCTTCTTTCATGCAGCGTGCCGCCCGGGCAGATGTTTCTAAGCCTGCTAGGGGACATGCTGAGGACGGTGGTTAAATGGCTGTTGGGGAAGGATGGGGCGGGGGGGGGGGGGAGGGGGCGACAAAGGGATGCAAAGGGAGAGTGTAAAACGTTGTCTTCTGTGAAGGTGCAATAGACACACCTATGACTTACCCCCAAGAATCCTTCAGTACCCTTGGCTGAGGAGTTGACTTTATTTGGGGGGATGAGCCAGAAGGCTGAGCCCCTCCCCTCCCCCAGGTACACGTGGGCCAAGGACAGGGGCTGCCCATGGGTCATCCCAAACAGAAGCTGCAGTGGGGGCGGAGGGCACGGGGACGACGTCAGGCTTGAGGAGGAAACAGCGGGATAAAAGGACCGGGAGAGTCACTGACTCACTGTGTCCCGGGTCCGTGTTCCTGAAAAGCAGCGAGAGGCCAGCTGGCCGGGCGCTGGCATCTCGGGCCGGGCGGGGGCTGGTCAGCTCTGCCCAGTTCCTCAAAAGCCCGGAGCCCCTGAGAAAATCTAGCAGCCTGTGCCCGAGTGGGGCCAAAAGGCCGAGGGAGGAGCCCCGCCTTCCCCGCCCCGCCGTCTCCGGCATCCATCCTGCTCCGGCCGCCGGGGGGGCTTTGTCCCGGACAACCCTCTGTGGCCTCTCTATTGTTCGTGTCCGTTTCTGAGCCTTCCTGGTTAGGGGGCCTGCAAGATCATTAGAGGAGGGGGGAGGGGGGAAGGCCGACCTGCGTGTCTATTGGCAAGGATGCCTTGCCATGTTTCTTGGTCCCCACCAGAGCAGAGCACATGCCGCGGCCTGCTGCATAATGAGGAACCCCTGGGGGACCCCAAGAGTGATCGATAGGCCCGCCCCGCTCTGGGCCCGGAATAATGAGCCGCACAGCCCTGCGGAGTCACCAGCCAGCCTCGGGGAAGCCTTCCCTCTCCCCCCTCCCCTACTATACCCCCCCACTCCTGCACCAGATGCCCCCTCCCCAGCCCGCACCTCCGCTGGGTTTCCCTTTGATTGGCAGAGGCCCTGTTATTTCCGCCCGGGCGGCCTGACAGCCCCTCCGCCCCGGTCTCATTATGCCGGTTCTGCTCTCGGGCCACCTCCGCCCCAGGAAGGCTTTCTCAGATTGTCCGGAGCTGACCGAGACCGCAGCCGCAGCACCTGCCTCCCTTGCCGATCGCGAACGGAAGGTGTTTAGACCCACGGCAGAGCCGGGGCCTGATTAACTGGCCGGCGTCCGGGGCTGAGGACCGCCCGCCGGGGTGTCAGCGATGAAAAATGGCGAGGCCTCGCCCCCGGCCTCATTAACGCCCCTCCCGGCCAGACCGTGTCCCGAGGCCCATGTGCAGGCACCGCGCCCGCCGCCATTGTCCGGGGCCCTCGGGGACCGGCTTCTGGCTGCTCGGCCGGTCTCTCCGGTCCCCCTCGCACCAGTTTTATTGTCCTCCGCGCCCCCACCTTCCCTGGTCCGGGGGCCCGTTCCCCGATTCCAGCTCGTCCTTCTCTAATCCACCCCACGCGTGGCCTCTCACCTCGGTCGTCCACACTCACACCTTCCTTCTCGTGCCGGCTTCCTAGAAGCCACCCCGGACCCCTGTTGGTAGGTGGGTTCATTGGCGTTATACACGTCCCGCTTCTGGATGTAATCTTTGCCGCTGCCTTCCTTTTCCAGGCACCCAAGGGTGCGTCTGGTTAGATATACAGAGAGTTCCCATAAGGCAGCCCGGACCTTGGGGCTGATCCCTCTGGAAATGGCGGGAAACGGCCCATCTTGTTAGGAATGTGAAGTCATCGAGGTCCGTTAGGGCTCCGCTCGGATCATTTGCTCATTGGTCACGAGTGGCCCGAGGAGGTAAGAGTTTTTCCAGAAGCCAGGCCGCGGCTGCCCTCCCGTCCTCCTGCACTGTGGCCTTGGCCATTGTCTCCCTGGAGGTCAGCATCCGGGGCTCAGTTCAGTGCTCCTATCCCAGAATCTTGGGCAGGGCCCCCCTGCTCCGCATGTGGCCTCCAGACCAGCTGCAGCCCCAGCTGGGCGCTTGGTAGAAATGCAGGCTCTCGGCCCCACCCCAGCCCGCCTGAATCAGCGTCTGCGTTGTGGCAGGATCCCAGGGGCTGCGTGCACAGCACAGGCTGAGAAGCTCTGGACCGGGACGTTACAATCCAGGGAGGGAAGCCCCCCCTTTAGATTTGCCAAGAAGGAAGAGAATTCCGCAATTCCCATAAAGCCGGCCCTTGAGGAGTTCTCCCTTCCTTTGGCTCTCGAGGGGCCCCGGCTAGGAGACAGGAAACCCAGCTCGAAGCATGTTGCTGAGTAAGGAACCAAAGGTTCATGTTGGGCCCCTGGCACGAGGTTTCCTATTTGGAGCTTCTCCTTATTCTCGGGGAAACGTTTTGGTGTTGAAAGACCATGTTTAAGAAAGAGTGTCCTCCAGGGCCACCTTGGATGACACACTCCAGGCTGGTGGGCATTCAGAGATGATTTCCCATCTGGACCCAACCCCAAGTTACCACTGGTTGCCTTTGGTTGATCTGAAACTTTGAAGCTTGAATTTATGGGATGATATTTTTTTTTCTTAGTATATATTTTTACGCTTGCTAAATGGACATAAGCTACTTTTTTAATCAAACTAAAACTCTTAAAATAACTTTTATTATACCACAAATTTCTCCAGTGTAGACTATTGCTCTAGCCAGCGTGCTCAGTGGTTAGGGTATCGGCCCACACACCAAAGGTTAGGAGGTTCATATCTGGGTTGCAGGTTCGAAACTGGCCCTGGTTGGGGCGCATGCAGGAGGCAACCAATCCACGTGTGTCTGTATCTCTCCCACATCGAAGTTTCTCTCTCTCCCCCTTCCCTCCTTCTGCTCTCTAAAAATCAATGGAAAAAATATCCTTGGGTGAAGATTAACAACAACAAAAAATAATAATAAAATATGGGTCATCAAATAGAAGCATACTGAAGTCAACTATAATTTCTCATCTTTGGGCGACTGTATTTTTAAGATGCTAATGTGCCTCATAGAGATTTGCTTTACAAAAACATGATCTTTCGTACTGTTTTTATAACCTGCTTTTCACTTACTATATTATAAATAGCTTTCCAAGTTAATACATATAGCTTTTCTCCATATTTGATTTTAATGCCTTATAAAATATTTCATTATCTTGGATGTTCTGAATAACAAACGGATTGGTGTAATTCATCACCTGTTGCTGGGAATTTCAGTTACAACTTTCCCTCTGTTATATCAACACTGCCACGAGCTTCAACGATAGCAAAATATTTGTACGTTGTCCGGATAATTGATTTAGGGTAACTTTTGGAATACCTATATAACAGTGTTACGTTTAGACTGGAATAGAAGCACACAGTTCCGGAGAACTAGAAGGTTCACTGTGCAGTGTGTCCCAGCCCTGCCATGTAACTTGGTGCCTTTGAACAGCAACTTCGGGTGAATAAACTGCTGATCTGTTAGAATTAGGCGGTGCACCGTCACTGTGGCAAATGGCTCTTGGGAATCATCTGTTTTTCTTAAGGAAGCACATTCCTTGGGTTTGGGAGCTCAGTATCTTGCCTGGCAGGCAGTCACAGGAGGCTGGGCTAGAATTTGAAAGCCTGGTTGGCAAAGCGTCGGTGATCGCCACAGGATTGTCTGGACAGAGGGCCGGGGAGGTACCGAGGCTTTTCTGAGTGGTTGGAAAGCATGATGTATGTACGTCTTCGAGCCACACCCTGGACCCAAGAGCCGACCCAAGGCTTGGGTGTGGGCAGCTATGCTAAAAAGGGGAACTTGAGGTGGTTTCTGAGCCAGAGCAGAGCTGAGTGCCGTCTTCCAAGAGTGGAGTGGCCTCCACACCAAGGGGCAGATGGGATTTGAGGGCCAGCTGGGTGGCACTAGGGTCCATTGAGTGAGAAGGTCTAGGGAACGCTTGCTAGGGGTGCTCCCTAGGGGGGGTGAGAGCCCGGATGGAGAATCTGTGGCAGAGATTGTTTTCCCCGCCCAGGTCTGTGGGGAGGGGCAGGACAGCTCTCCTAAGCCTTTTTACCTCAGGGCCCTCTTACTAACCCAGTAGGCATGTCTGATGGGACTGCCCACAGACCATGATCCCTCAACCCTACCGACAAGACTACAGTAAGCCCTCCACTACAATGGACAATTTAAGCACCTTCTGCCCGGCCAGATACTAAGGGGGGGTACTTGACGTCATTACTCTAATCCTCACAACCACCCTGTTGTGTAAATGAGGCTCAGAGACTTTAAGCAACCTCCCCGAGAGTGACCAGGAATTGCAGGAGACAGAAGGCCAACTGAAGAGCTGGTGGACACGTTGGGTAACTGCCGATTCTGAGAAGGCCATTGTGGACAGGCACAGTGACAGCTGTGGGGTGCTGTCCTCTCCATCGTGTGTGTTGCAAGCACCCTGGCCCAGCAGGCAGGCAGCAGAGCCACGGCCCAAGGACGTGGCCTGGCCTCCTCGTCTTGGTCCCAGACTCGCCCCTCTCCTTCCTTGGTGGCACTGTGTAGTATAGTGGTCAAGCCTGCCCATGCCGGGGGCCCGTCCCAGCTCCACGCTTCCTGCTTGTGTGACCTCAAGTAAGGGCCTAACCAGTTTGTCGCTCAGCATTGTCATCTGTACAATGGGCACAAGAATACAACGAGCACAAAAGTACTGCCCCGTGGGGTCCTCTTGAGGGGCAAATGACTTTATTTAGGAAAACATTTAAAAATAGCGACCTCCGGTGTGACTCAGTGGTTGAGCTTCATCCCATGAGCCAAGAGGTCACTGGTTCGATTCCCCATCAGGGCACATGCTTGGGTTGTGGGCTCGATCCCCATTAGGGGGCGTGCAGGAGGCAGCCCACCAATGATGTTTCTCTCTCATCAATGTTTCTATCTCTCTATCCCTCTCCCTTCCTCTCTCTCTAACAATTTATAAAAATATATTTTTTAAATAAAATAGCGACTGGATATAGATGGCATTTTCTTTGTGTTTGCTAGTGCCATCTGGGGTTTAGATCCCTATGTCTTAGGCCTTTCTTGTTTCTTCTCAAGAGCAGAATCCCCACCTGACCCGTGTCACCTCCACAGTACAGAGTAAGGATTCCTAAGTCCTTGTTGGATTGATAGGTGGGGGAGGCCGAGGCTGCGGCACCAAATAGACCTGAGTTCAAATCCCGGCTTTGCCTCTGTCTCTGGACCACTGACTTCTCTGGCCTCATTGCCCATGTGTAAAATGGAATAAAATATTAGATTCCTGCCCTAGCCGGTTTGGTTCAGTGGGTAGAGCATCGGATTGTGGACCAAAGGGTTCCAGGTCCAATTCTGGTCCAGGGCACGTACCTCGGTTGCAGGCTCCTCCTTTGCCCGGGCCCTGGTTTGGTGCGTGCAGGAGGCAACCAATCCATGTTTTTCTCTCACATTAATATTTCTTTCTGTCTTTCCTCCTCTTTTCTACTCTCTCTAAAAAATCAATGGAAAATAACCTCCAGTGAGGAAGATATAGAGATAGATATATATGGATGTGGATGTGGATGTGGATGTGGATGTGGATATAGATATAGATATAGATATAGATATAGATATAGATATAGATTCTTAACACACGTGGAGGATATAGTGGCAGTGAGCTTTTGGCGAAGGCAATGCTGATGGGTGAAACAGTGCCCCATCATGCTCATTCTACCACTGTAAGGAGGTGGCTGGTGCATTTGTCAAGTTGCGTGTTGAAACAGCAGGCTGATGCCTGGTTTCTGTTTAGTCTTCCCTACTGACTGTCAGAACACACGGGAGAAAACACAGGCACGTCTCCTCCCGCCTCCCACAGCCGTACCCATGGAGCTGCCGTTCTGTGCGTACTTTTCAGAAGCGCTTGTCAGGCGTGAGACCACCCTGGAGGTTAACCGTGGTCTTTGGAGTCCACTGCATGTCCCCAGCAGCCAGGATCACTGGGCATCTTCCCAGCCCGTTTGTGGCGGGGGCCTGACTTCGAGCATGTCTCCAATGTGTTTCCAAGTTGGCGCTGATTTCTCCTGCTTGGAAATGCCAGCACAGGGCTGGGCGTGCACAGTGATTGAGTGCTCATGAAGGCGCCTGTGGAGTGTCCACTCCCACCAGGGTACTGGACATGTGGGAGACCTGACAGGCGGTAAGCTGTGTTCCCGACAAGCTCCGCTGCTAAGGGTACTGCGAGAAGTCAGAGAGAGGACAAGATTTGGTACATTGTCTGTCCACAAGGGCTGGTGCACTCAGCCATTCCCTCGGTGCATCAGATGGAAGCCAGCACCTTCGTTTCCTTATCTGTGAGTTGGGGCGATGATTATTAAAAAGAGGGCTTAAGTATCAGCCAATCCCTAGTAGCTAGGTAACAGTCATTTTTAGATTCAATCATAAAATACGCAATGTCCCACCAACTCACTGTTCTCTTGAAACACCAGGGTCATGCCATGCTAGAAGGTGCCTCCATGCGGGTCAGACTTGCGTTTGAGTAAACAAGGTCAAATTTAGTATTTCAGAGATGCTCTTTATGAGACCTTAGATCATTGGTCGGCAAACCCATTAGTCCACAGAGCCAAATATCAATAGTACAATGATTGAAATTTCTTGTGAGAGCCAAATTTTTTAAACTTAAACTATATAGGTAGGTACATTGTTATTAACTTAATTAGGGTACTCCTGAGGTGGCCTTTGCTAAAAACTCAAGGGGCCAAAGAGCCGCATGTGGCTCGAAAGCTGCAGTTTGCCCTAGATCAACAAGGGTTGTGCACCCAGGTAGTTTCATTTGAGCCTTTAAACACGTCCTTAGCCAACCGGACATCTCCTGAGCCAGCCCTCACCCGGTGATTACAGCTCTCGGGCCAAAGTTAGAGCAGTCTAAAAGATTGGTTTATCCCGAAAACTGGTTTTCATCTAGTTTGTGCCACTGGGGACAGCACTCACAAAACTGCCTTGCAGGGGAATCGCTTTGGCAAAGAATCATTTGAGAATCTCAGGATCCCGTGAAAATCAGGGTGAATTATCACACACACACACACGCACACGCGCACACACACACACACACACACCCACACCCATGGGCCTCTCTGCTCACTTCCTCTGACTGTTCTGGAAAAGGGTGGAGATGTAGATCCTTAGGTCAGCACTCTCCTGGATCTGAGAGTTCATTAGGTCACTTCTGAAACCTCGGTGTCAGCCAAACAAGGAACTGAGGGCCGCACTGCAGGCTGTTGTTTATTATTGCGGGCCTCCAATTGTACATCCTTCTTGCCCCTTCCCTCCTGCGGCCCATCAGGCTAATTTGATTTGACATCCTGGCATTCGAGATCTGTCAAGTTTGTAACCCTAAGCAGTACTAATATTGAAAGCCATACTTGAAATTTATATAATCCAGATGTGCATGCCAATAAAGCGGAGAGATGAAATGACAAGCTTGTGTGGGGGAGGGACAGGGGGGTTGGCGGGAGAGAGAGAGAGAGAGTGTGTGTGTGTGTGTGTGTAAGAAGCTTTCTTGTTGCCCTATATTTTTTTCCACGTGGTCTATACAACCGAGAAGGATTTTGTACATTAATATTTTCCCTTAAGAATAGTAACTGGATTATAAAGTATAGCTCTAAGTAAGTAACCAGCATCAGTTTTTATTTGCAGCCAAGAATAACTAATTAAGTTTTGGGGAGCAGGAAGGCGGTCTACTTTAAATGCTTTTTAAAACCTTCCCATCGGTCCGGGACCCTTCAACAATGTTGTCTTGGGAATTATTAGTCAGGCCGAGTCAGGAATTCTGACATGGCTCTCATTAATGTCAAATATTTTCTAGTTGAACATGTCATTTTTCTTATTTGAGGGCCTTTGGCATCACTCAGGGGCCCCATCCCTAAGAAACAAAGGCTTTGACCCCGAGCGGTCAGTTCAAAGCCCTCCCACGTTGGTCGTGTGCAAATGCCATTTGTATTTCCTAGAATCTCAATGAGGAACTGCACTAAATGTGGAACGGTCTCTCTGTTCAGCGATTAGCGGCCTTACTGGGAAGGTTGAGTGTCTCCTCTCTGCACCACTCAGCAGGGGCCCCCTGTGCCACCTCCAGCGGGACGGTCAGTCACCTTCTCTGGCATGGCCTGGCCCACCTGTGACGATGATGCTATGTCCAGGTGACACGATGGAAGCAGTTTGTGTAGCCGATCTCACGGGCAGTTCTGAGTCAAAAGTGTTGGTATTCGTGACATGAAAGCGTGGCAGAATGCATTATTATCCCTTAGCTTCATGTGGTGCATAATTAACAGCTACTTCTAAGCAGACCCACTAGCCCAGGAAAAACTGGTCACACAGGCTAGTAAAAGCCGACGGTAAATGGGGAGCCCGGAGTTGGAATCCACATAAGAGGAGGAGACTTCTGGCGGACTGGGCTGTTGCACGGGCCGGTGTGGCTCAGTTGGTTGGAGCATTGTCCAAGCACCAAGGGTTGTGAGTTCCATTCCCAGTCAGGGCACATACTCAGGGTGTGTGTCCAGTCCACGGTTGGGGCATGTATGGGAGACAGCCGGTCTCCCTCTCCCCCACCCCCTTCCCTCTCTCTAAATAAATAAAAATGAAAAGAATAAAAACACATGGCCACAGTTGGTGCCCGTGTCCTCTGTGACTATTGCGAGGCAGGAAATAAAGGTCCGGGTGCTTCTTTCGCCTCTGTCAGGGCAGGATAAAAGGAAGAGATGCCTGGTGTTCTGGGGAGGCTTCTGGCCTGCCGTCATCCCCACAGTTGCCCCTTCACCGAGAAAGTCTAAGGAAGGCAGCTGTGGACAAATTACGGCCCGAGGGCCGAATCCGGCCCACGGAGCCGAAAGAGCGGAGGGTTCTCTTGCTCTCCCCTCCGCTCCTTCACCAGCAGCCCAAGATGAGAGTGCCAGCATGGTCAGGTTGCTTTTGCTCCGGCCCTCCGGTCCAGTTTAAGAACCCATTGTGGCCCTCGAGTCAAAAAGTTTGCCCACCCCTGGTCTAAAGTGTAGTTTTTGAAGGAGGGATGGGAGGGGGTGTTTACCAGCTTTTCCTTTCGGTAGCCCTGATTCCAAGAGGCTGAGGAGGACAATGCCTGCATCTCAGACTCCTCCCCACCCCCCAGCAGAGCCGCAGCCTGGAGTCAGGAATGCTGCCCTGGATCCGGGCCAGGAAGATTCCAAAGGATGGAATCTGACTTTTCCTGTTGGGCTCTGAGCGAAGGGAGTCAGGGTCGGGTGTGGGTAGGCCCGCATGGTTTGTTTGCCTCGCGGACGGACGGACGCTCAGGCCGGGGAGTGGAATGAGGGATCTTGATGGGGCTTGGCCCGCGTGGAGGGCAGGTGAGTCACCGCTCCGTCCCCTCCACGAGGCTCCGCAGCGCTGGGCCGGGGGCCCAGGGCAGGATCCGACGGTCGGCCGGGGCTGCTGGTCCAGTCCCCCGCACTGACATCATCGCCCGCCAGTCTGGAATGACGGCAGCCTGTGCTGAGCTCGAAAGCAGGCGGGACGTGGAAAGGCAGGAAGCGTTTCAGAGCAGGAGCACACCGGGATGGCCCAGGCACGCGTGCACCGGGCTGTGCCCGGCAGAGCCAGCGCGGCTGGCCCGCAAGTCTACCAGGGTCCCGGGACGGCAGTGGGGTTCTGCCCTTGGACCTCCACGAGAACTACTTGGCAAAAGAAATAAATAACACCTTTTCCTTTTCTAATGTTCCCTAGCTGAGGTGCAGGGTGCTCTGCTTGCTTGGTTTAATGTGAATCCACTGCGTGGTGCGGGGACGCAGAAGAACGCACCAAAAGGGCTGTAGCCAGAACCAGACCGACCACGAGGGTCAGAGCACTGGTAAAGGGCACCGTGAGAGCCAGGCTGTGGTCGTGGGGAGGTGGCTCGGCGCTCCCGCGTGGAAGGGCACGAGCCCCATGGGAATCCTGGCTCTGTGGCTGACTAGCTGTGACCTTGGCCTCTCTGACCGTCTGTTCTCTTCTCTTACTGTAAGGTGGGCTGGAGGTGCTGCATTATCGTGCTCCCAGCACAAAGTAGGAGATCAGTCAACGGGAGCTGCTGAGTGTCATCCCTTCTCCCATAGCAACAGCCTGTAATGGGGGTGATGCCCTCCACGCAGCTGAATGTGTGCGATTTCCTTCCTCTTTTCTACATCGTTGCACCAATACTGCTGCATAAGGGGGCGTATGTTCTTAGGAACTTGGACCTTGAAGCCGGCCCGTGTGGCCACCCTCAGTTCTCTCCACCTGTCGGCTCGTTGTCAGGAGTGGGCTCACTTCTGTAACGCATCATGACGGTTCACCGGGGGAGAGAGGTCTGAGCCCTGTGACAGACAGAAGGCAGGCCGAAAGTACCCGCCCCCTCCCTGCCCGGGCCCAGGAACAGTGAAAGTAGTGAGCAGTCATAATTGCTAAAAATCTTGGGGTGTTTACTTAAGTACCTGTCAGGTACTGGCATTTGACATATATTAAGCTATTTAATCCTCCTAACAACCCTGTCAAAGAAATGCTATCATTGCCGGTCCCCTTTTGCAGATAAGGGGACTAGGGCACAGAGCAGGTAGGCAACTTGCTGAAGGTCATACCGCTAGCAGATGGCCAAACCAGCTTTAGAATCCAGACCGTCGGGAGCTAACCACAGGCCTGTGCCTCTCATGATTGTTGTAAGTTATAAAATGTTGTAATTACAAAAATAGACCCTAATCCTCTAGTGATAAAATGGCATGGAATGATACATGCACCTTACTCTAATGTCAGTTCCCTAGTGTTGATCTTGTACTATGATTCTCTAGTCATCTAGGGAAATTGCGTGAAGGGTACACAGGACCCTTCTGTATGATTTTTATAGCTTCCAGTAAATAGAATTATTCCAAAATAAAAGGTTCCAACAAGCAAATAAACCACCGCCAACTCCATACTGAATTCTGACCGTGTGCCAAGCACTGTGCTGAGCGCCTTACATTCATTATCTTATTTAATCCTCCCAGCAGCCCAGTGAAATGCGGGTGCTTTATTGTCTTCAGTTACAGGTGAGGAAACTGAGGCTCGGCAAGGTTAAATAAGGTGTATAAAGTCCGCAGGAAGAGTGAGGCCCCTGGGTCTTAATCACTCCCAAGCATGAACTCCTAATGCTTCTTTGGAAGTAAGGATACCCTGGGACTTTGTTCGGTCTGTGACAGACCCGAGGAGAGGTTGAATCGGTCCATTTCCATCATCTTTTCTGTTTCCGCACTGGCCCTGCTAAGCTGTCTTCTTCCTTGCCATGAAGGACGCGCTTGCCTTCCAGGATCAGGGACCCTTGGAGGTGTGTCTTTGGGGCAGAGTGACAGGTGTTCCTCATAGCCCAGTGAGAGAGCAGACTTGGGGGTCAGGCCTGGGTTTTGTGTGTGTTTTTTTAATATATATTTTGTTATTGATTTCATAGAGGAAGGGAGAGGGAGAGAGAGAAGCATCAATGATGAGAGGGAATCATTGATCGGCTGCCTCCTGCACTCCCCTACTGGGAGTATAGGCCCACAACCCGGGCATGTGCCCTTGACCGGAATCGAACCTGGGACCCTTCAGTCCACAGGCCGATGTTCTGTCCTCTGAGCTAAATCGGCTAGAGCAGGCCTGGGTTTAAATACTAGCTTGACTTCTCACTGACTTGCTACCTTGAGACAGTTAGTTAAACTCCTAGAGCTAGTGTGTGTATTTTTTAAACAGGAGTCATAACACTCGTGAGCTCCATGCTTTGTTACACACAGCAAAGGAGATAACACATGGGCTCATAGATGCCCCATCGGTCTTGATTCCCATGTGCTCGCTCAGTGGACTGAGCCCTGCTGGGCGCTGCACCCCGTGTCATCCCAGCCAGTCGCAGCCTCTGCTGAGGTTTGGCACATCGGCTCTCAGAGAGACGAGGACGACGACATGGTTCTCCCACCAGGGGCAGGTCCTGGGAAATGGTGCAAAAGGCCAGTTACAAGCATTTCCAGAGGCTGGGCCGGGCGGAGGCTACCCACCAGGCCTGGGCCTCCTTCCTCTGGATCCGCAGGCCGGAGGTGGGACCCGAGCCGGGCACCTTTCTGGGCTTCAAGGGCACGGGTGCGCCTGGGAAGAGGGATCCCCATCCATCACCTTGCGGGATGGCATCTGGGATTAGCATCTTCATTTCCATCAGAGGCGTCTTGTGACGGGGTGTCGTCACGTTCAATTTAGTCTGAATCAGGACACTGGCAAGGACTTATTCTTTATTTCTGCCCCGGGCTGAACCTGTCTTGAATAATTCAGTGTTCGTCTACTCCCAAACACTGAGCGCTTTTTTTCTCCGTCTTCTTCTTTTCCTTTCTTCCTGTATTGCTTTGCTCGGGTCATGCGGTTGCTTGTTTCTCCCTGTGTCCTCCCTGAAAACCCACCTACCTCTGGTTCCAGGAATGAGCATTGGTTGAGGAAAGAGAAGCAACTGTGTTTGTACTACAGAGGAGCACACGCTGCCTGTCGTCAAGGGACAGTCCTCAGGGCCGTGTGGGGGTGTGGGTATCTTTTGACCCAACATGCTTTGGAGGGGAGAATTCTTATGCTGTCACTCAAAAACCCAGAGATTTCCAAGCCTGGCAGCAGTCGGTGAAGGCCAAATAGCATCTGTCCCCTCCGGACAAGCAAATCTTCTCTAGTTTGTTGTAGGCCCGCACCCCCCAACTTCACTCCTTTACTCGTGTGCCTGACCCCCCCGCATCTGGTTGCCAACTCCCGGCACACAGGAACAAGGAAAACTCTTTTCTTCCAAAGGAGCCGCCGGTGAGATGCTTCAGGGGGTCGTCAGGCCGCGGTGCTCCCCGCTGGGTGTGGATGCAGCAGACACCGCGGGAAGCTGCTCGATGTCCATCCTCATCTTTGGTTAGCATTGCATCAAGTCTTCGTTAGGAACGGGCTCCAGAGAGAGCTCAGCTCTGCACCAACACCCCAGGGGTGGCAGAATTCCTGGAAAAGTGACACGCTGACCAGAGTTATGGACATCTGCGGGGAAGGAGCTGGCTCAGGGCATGTCCGGGTGATGTGGAGTATCCGCTGGGGTGCCAGACAAGCAGTCACGAGACGTACGTTGTGGTCTGGCTTTGCCACTTGCAATCCGGGCATTTGACCTCCAGGAGTCTTGGTTTTCTCGTCTGTAGAATGGGGGTAAAGCCAACGGTGCCTTTTAGCAGGATCAGGTCCCTGAACCTGTGAAGATGTGTTGGGGAGCGTCACGTGGTCCTGGTGATGGGACAGCCACGGCGTGCTGGGAAGAACACAGCCTCTGTGATATGGGCAGGGCGTGGATCGAGCTGGAGGCCACGGGACAAACCCTGCCCTCTGAGAACGGTCTGTACGGTTTGAAGTGGTTTAAGGACAAGCAAGAGCTGAAACCGGTTTGGCTCAGTGGATAGAGCGTCGGTCTGCGGACTGAAAGGTCCCGGGTTCGATTCCGGTCAAGGGCATGTACCTTGGTTGCGGGCACATCCCCGGTAGGGGGTGTGCAGGAGGCAGCTGGTCTATGTTTCTCTCTCATCGACGTTTCTAGCTCTCTATCCCTCTCCCTTCCTCTCTGTAAAATATCAATAAAATATATATTTTTTTAAAAAAAAGAACAAGCAAGAGACAGGTGATGTTTTGGGGCGCATAGACTGTCTATGAAGTTCACATTTCAGTGTCCATCAGTGATGTTTTCCTACTTCCTCCTCATTTCTCCCACCTCCCAGCCTTGGGCTGCTGCAGAGAGGTGACCCAGGAACCGTTTATGGACATAAAACCTTGGGGACAGGTCAAACCCGCTGTGGCCCTCAGCAGATCTGCCCTTCGTGGCAAAGCCAAGGATCTCCCTCCCGTGACATGGCATAAAGCACCCCTCCCTCCCTCCCTCCCATCCGCTGGGCTCCAGCGAGGGGCACTTCCTGATGAAAACCACAGCTTGTTTCATCAAACCAACCCCCCTTTTAGCAACAACCACAGAAAGAGAAGCGGCTGCTCCGAACCCCGTGGGCGATTCTCCGCCACAGGAACCACTGGACGTGCCTGGTGGCAGAGCTCCCTGCCCTCGGCCGTGGACGGACAGGTGACACGGAGGACAGCTGCCGCTCCGATAAGCCTGCGAGGGCAGCGTCGGGCCTGCATTGTGTCCCCAGAAAGACACGATGAAATTCCAAGCCCTAGCACCTCCGAATGTGCCCTGATTTGGAAAGAGGGTCCCTGCAGACGTGATGAGTTAAGTACAGCTAGGTCAGGGGTGGGCAAACTTTTTGACTGGAGGGCCACAATGGGTTCTTACACTGGACCGGAGGGCCGGAACAAAAGCAACCTGACCATGCTGGCACTCTCCTCTTGGGCTGCTGGTGAAGGAGCGGAGGGGAGAGCAAGAGAACCCTCCTCTGCTCTTTCGGCTCCGAGGGCCGGATAGAACAGCCGAATGGGCCGGATCCGGCCCAAGAGCCGTAGTTTGCCCACAGCTGGGCTAGGTCCTTGTAGATAGGATGGGCCCCTCATGCAACATGATTGACATCCTTATAGAGGGACATTTGAACACAGTCAGACACACAGGGAGAATGCCACGGGATAGGGGGGTGGGGCAGAGAGGGAGCGATGCTCATCCATGAGCCTGGGGTGGGGGGTGCCAAGGATTGGGGGCCACCACCAGAAGGGAGGACGAAGCCAGGGGGGATTCCACCCAGCACCGCAGAGGCGGCATGGCCCTGCTGACACCTGATCTCAGACTTCTGGGCTCCAAAGTGGAAGATAATACATTTCTGTTGCCTACAGCCACCCGGTTTGTGGTATTCTGTCTCAGCAATTCTAGGAGACCGTGCAGGCTCCTCGCCCACCCTGGGCTCAGCCTTCGGGTGCCTTTCAAGACCCTCGGCCCTGCCCCCGTCTACAGATGAGGCAGTAGAGGGGCCGCACGGTTCAGGGAGCTGCCTGAGGCCTGGGCGCGTGACCGAGCAGGATTCAAACCCCAGCCTCCTGATTCCAAGCTGCTCCCATGGATTCCCAGGGAGCGCGTCCCTCTGGCTGCCCGCAGCACCCTCGCGGAGGCAAGGGCCCCTTCTCAAAGTGGGGGCCCCTCCTGCCTCGGGTTCCTCCTTCCAGGAGTTCTGGGGAGCTGTGGTCACCTGAAGGTGTTTACTTGAGCAGGAAGGAAAGTCAGCTGCTAACTGAAGGCTAACTAAAAAAAAAAAAAGAAAGAAAAAGAATGGGTGGATGTGTTTGGCATTCATCAGGGTGTTCAATTGTAAATTGGGCGAGAAGTGACTCTCCCTTCCTTAGCTGCCTTACGCCGCCTCACCTGCTGATTGTGCCTGCGAGGTCCTTGAGGAGATACCCCCCCCCCCCCATAAAACCGGAAGGCGGGTGGAAAGGAAGTCTCCGTGGACTCCTGGAAAGCATAGGAACCCATGCTTCCTCCTTCTTTCGGTAGCAGCTGGTTGGCCAAGCGCTTGTGTCACAGGCCCAGGCAGACGGCCCGAGCACTGCTGAGATGCCGGCCGGCAGTTCCCCCGAACAGCTCCCACCCCGGGGGGGACTCAGGGAGATCTCACCGCTGGAGTCCGGGATCGCCTTTCGGGTTGTCTTTCTCTTCCACCTCCCCATCGACCGGGTCAACAGCGTGTGGTGTTTGCCCCTCACCGATGGCTTTGTCCTCGTGGCTGCCGTAGGGGGAAGCGTGGCCTGAATCTCATGGCATTTCCCCCTTCCCGCTGCGGGGTGCCCCCTACATAAAGGTGGGGTGGTTGTCTCAGTAACCACGGCGTCATGACCGCGCCTACGCACGTTCACAGGGACCTCCGGTGTCAGGGCCCCCCGGTTCGTGTCCAGGGTTCAGGCCCAGGGTGTCCAAGCTTGTCCGGGTGGGAATGTGGGCTGGGGGACAGGAGGTCGTGCCAGGAGGGGTGGGCAAGAGGCGGAGCTGGGCGTCCAGGAAAGAGGATTTGTGCAAGTCCCCTCGGACTGCGAGTCAGCGGGACTGAGCCCTAAGGGGTGCCCCTGGCCAGCCGAGTCTGTCCCCTTCTGCTGCGGGGAGCCAGGTTTCTCCGTGGAAGTCTGCCCGGCTGGCTGGCTCTGCCAAGGGCCTCTGCCCCCCCCCCAACCCTCCCTCTCCCCCCCTCCCCCAGCGTTGGAGGACTTAGCATTCATGACATGTGCTGGCAGCGCCCGCGGTGTGCTTCAGCTCGCTGCCAATAAAGAGAATTGTTTCTTTCTCAGAACAGTGTTCATTTACATGGAGTGAACTTCCCTTTCCTACCTCCACCCGACCCCCCTCTCCCCCCAAAAAAAGGAGGAGGGAAACGCTTTTTGGAATCCGATGTTAGTGGGCTCACTCAAAAGGAGCTTTATGTTTATTTTTTGAGTAGCGCTCTGCACTGTTGTGTCCATTTATCATGCCCCGCTCCCAGCCCTCCCCGCCTCTCCTGTACTCTGCAAACCTAAACTCCATCAAACTGCTCCTAACGACTACCACATGTCCACCGAGGACCCGGGGGGGGGGGGGAGGGAGGAGAGGGGGAAGGCTGGGAAACGAAGCTCTCCTCCAAAGAGCACAGTAGCATATTAAAATTCAATGGCTTAGTCATCAGAGTTTTCAGCCCAAGCACGGAAGAAAAATAAATGAATGTTCTGTAACAGTCTTGTGGACCTCAGAGGAAGGGGGTGGCGGGGAGGGAGCGAGGGAGCGAGGGAGGGAGGGGGGAGGCGGTGGTGTTCAGAGAGAGGAGCTCATGCCAGGGAGAACAATTGGGGCTTTTGCTCAGCAATAACAAGACGCGCTGCTGTTTCCCCGCTCCATAGAGGCCCCCAGTGTGGGCCGGGAGGCACCCTGACCGGCCCCGCGGCTCCCCTGGGAGGAAGCAGAGGCCCGGGCCGGGGCCATGCCTGCTTCTCACAGTCAGTCCTCTGAGGAATGGCCGGCAGAGGTGGGGCCGGATCGGCCCTCGGCGCTTCTCAGTCAGTGTTTTCTCCTCCTCGCTCAGAGGGCATCTCCCTTGTGCTGCCAGGTCAGCTTGGAGTTCCTGGCGAAAGGGGAGGTTTCAGAGCTGCCGTGGTGTCCCCGAGACACCAGGGGACCCAGGGGTGACTTCAGACGGTAGCGATGCTGGCACGTCCCCGAGCTGCCCGCAGGAGGAACAGGCCAGCCCGCCCTTCCCTCTGTGCGTAGGGCAAGCGACCAAGTCAGAGGGTCTCCGGGGAGTTGGTGAGGTCTGGGGCCTTCAGGTCTGGCCCGGCAGTGCCAGGCCAGCGGAGGTGCCCCCTCCGCCCAGGACAACAGCCCTGGGCACGCCTCGAGCAGATCAGTGTCCCCGGGGGCACGGGAGACGGGCCGGTGCCCGACACCCACCCCTGGGCCTCTTCGGGGAGAGCCCTGGAGCTGACGAGGGGCCGTGGGTTTCTGTTTGACGTCTTTGATCAGCTTCGGGACAAACACGGAAAGAGGTGGAGAAAGCGGCCAGCGCACCCCGCTGGGGCCGGCGCCTCGCTCTCACCCGGGCTGCTGCTGAGCTCCTTCCAGACCACCGGGGCCCCCCCCTCCCCGGGGCCTGGCTGTGGCTCCCGTGGCTCCCTGGTGGGGTCCCTGCTGGCATTCTGAGGTGACGAGCCGCATTGGGCCCTGCTCTGCCCAGTTCTCAGGGCCTTTGCAAACCCCGCGGTGGCAGCAGGAGGCGGAGGGCGGGGCGTGGTTCCGGTGCCCGGGCCGCAGGTGAGCCCGCCAGCGCGGGGCGGCAGGAAGGAGGTGGCATGGGTCTGGCACGGCCCCTCGGAGGCTCTTGAGAAAACACTGTTGCGTTGTTGTCACCATTCATAAGAGCCCTTTCTTTGAGCCTTGCTGGGACAATACGCCAAGCAAAGCTGAGAGGAAGAAACAGTCCCTGCCGGGGGCCCTGTGTTTTATCACGGCCGGCGGAGAAGGAAAACGCGGGGGAGAGGCTGTGGGGAGAGGCTGGGCTGGGCTTCGTAGCCGCTGAGGCCACACTGGAAGGTGCCCACAGCCTCCCTGTGCACCCCTGTTTGCTTTGTTGCAAGAGCACCGGGTCTGCAGGCCACTGTCCGGTCCATCTCCCGGGGTCTGAGCCCCGGGAAAACAAAGCAGAGAGGGAGCGTAGGCCAGTGGAGGCCTTCATCTTGCCTCCCACCCAGCAGTGTGGCCTGTGACCCTGGGCGGCTTCCTTTAGTTCCGAGCCTCGGGTTCCTCATCTGCAGGGAAGCACCCAGATGGGAGACCCTGGGAGCACAGCCCTCTACGTCACTCTCGGCGTACGTACGTAATGGCTTCCAAACCCGGGCGGCACGGCGCCCTCGCTGGTTTGGCTCCGTGGCTGGAGCGTCAGCCTGCGCACTGAAAGGTCCCGAGTTTGGTTCCGGTCAAGGGCACGTGACCAGCCGCAGGCTCCATCCCCAGTAGGGGGGGTGGGTATTGCAGGAGGCAGCTGATCAGTGATTCTCTCTCATGATGGGTGTTTCTATCTCTCTCTCCTTCTCCCTTCCTCTCTGAAATCAATGAAAATACATTAAACACACACACACACACACACACACACACACACACACAATGGCAAGAGCAGTGATGAAAGAGGACTTGCTAGAAGGGCCTCTGCACCCCCGAGAGGGAGAGTCCGCACACAGCGCTTGGCCCTCAGCGATGCCGCCATTGATTGAAGGCCTACTAAGTGCCACACAGATGACCTGTTGCATGCTGGGCCCCCATTTACTTCCCAATGAAAGCACGGTCACCAGAATGGTCACCTTCACGTTTTTTCAGGGGAGATGTGAGTCTGTCTTGTTCTCTTGTTGGCTCCGGGCTCACCGGCCCCGGGGTGGGGTGCTGGCCTTGGGGGCTGGGAGGGCCTGTGAAAGCCGGCCGCCCGCCCTGCCCAGTCGCCCGCCCTGCCCGGTCGGAAGCCCTGCTGGCCCCCAGGAAGGCTGGCGGCGGGGCCTGCAGCTGTGTTGCAACAAGTCCGGTTCAGTTCGGGGGGCGGCACAGACAGACAGCACTGTGAGGGGTTTGTTAAAAGCCCGAAGAATGCAGCTTATTCACCAATCTGTGAAGATGGCTGTGCGGGGGAGGGATGGGGGAGACGGGGGGTGTGGGGCGCCGTGTGATAGCGTTTGAAAAGAGTGACACGATGACAGCTATACATTTATCCTAATGCCCATTGGGCAGGAGGGCTGAGTGGATTAACTCATCACAGCTAAGCAGGCATCAGGTCTTCTTGAGGCCTCTTCTCTCCCGGGGTTTTGCTTCTGTATCTGAGCCTCCCGTCCTCTCTATTAATCTGTAAGATGGGAATCTAATTACTGTTTGTCAGCAATCCTTATCTTCCTCTGTGGTCTTTTTATCATCAACCTGGTTTCCCCCGGGGGTGGGGAGGAGAGGACATTTGTTACATAATGCAACTGGTATAAACCCCAAAATACCAGAGGAGCGGGGAGGATTTTTTCTTTAAGTTAAATTCTTTTTCAAGTGCACGAGGCAAACGGGGCACTCACTAGCAGCCTAAGGTAAATGGTTTTGTGCAGCCAAGAAGCACCTGTATGTGTATCTCTCAGGCAACCGCGGATTCTCCGTGTCCACAGTGATTATTCTGTCTATGCAGCCTGTGTGTTGGCCATTCCGGCAGTATATCGTCTTCCACATTAACTCACATCTTTTCTCTAGAACAGTGTTTCCCAAAGTGTGGTACCCGCAGGAGTACGGGAAGAGTTTGGTGGGGGTACGCGTTGCACCGGAGTTTGGTGGGGAGATGCACTGCACCGTGCTTAGCTGCGCCTAATTCTATGTTCTCATGAGTCAAGTCAATTTCATCCTTCTCATTGATCCAAATAAATGTTATTTATAATATAACTTTTATTTATATTTTATTATGAGTAATTTTATTTTTTGTTTATTATTATTTTGTGTATGTACCCCCCAAAAAGAAAAAATAAATATATTTTGATAGTTATTAAAATACATCCTTTTTTTTTTTTTTTTGGACGAGAGGTACTCAGCGTTACGAAAATTATGGAAGGGGTACACATATGTCAAAAGTTTGGGAAACACTGCTCTAGAAGATCTGTTAGGTCCCCGAGCCTAGGTGAGAGTGCCTGCCTTCTGCAGCGTCATTTGAATGGAAGCACCCTGTAAGCTCAGCGGGAAAAGGCCTTTGGAGGAAATGGGACTGTGGGCTCGGGAGGGTGGACAGACCCCTGGAGCAGACAGCGGGGGCCTCGGTCTCCCCTCAGCTTTCGTGCGGCCTTGGGCAGGCCACTTGGTCTCTGCGGGCATCTGATTTTATATCCGTAAGATGCAGGATGAGAACGTTTAAGAAAACCCATGGACTAAGTCACTAGGATGGAACTCTTCCCAGGAGACCACGCTGGGCCAAAAGTCCCTTTAGAAACACTGTTAACCTCCTTGTTATCGGTCCAGATTTATTATCCCCGGACATGCCAAGGGGTGTATCTGGACGGCGTTGTGGGCGGAAATCCGATCCGGGGATGCTGCTGCCTCCTCGGGGCCCTAGAACTGCGGTGCGCCCAGGGGTGTCCTGTTCGGCGACCCCGCATTGAATTACACCGTGATCAGCAGGGGGCCTGGCGAATGTATAATTGAGCAGGCAGACGCCGCCCTGCAGGCCCAGGCACTGTATCGTCTGGATCCGATGGATTATTGAATTCAGAAAACCCTCATTTTGTGTTGGGCTTGCTTCTCCCCATTCCACCTGACCACAGGCATCGGCTCCCCGGGCCTCTGGGGGTTTCGGGGGTTTCATGGGGACTCGGAACACTCAGGTGCTCTGATGCTTTTGACAAGCACCCATTCTGAGTGCTCCCACCACGTGCTTCTCCTCCCACCATGTGTTTCTCCTCCGAGGCCAAAGAGCCAGGTCTTCCTGGGCCACCCATGGCTCTCGGGTGCGTTTTTTTTTTGTTTTTTTTTGTTTTGTTTTTTGGGGGGGTGGTTCTGTTCTATTCTGGAACAGCCGACCCCGAGTATGTCGGAATGGACTTATTCAGGTCAGTATGGACAAGTCAGTCAGAATTGAGGGGTCGGCCTTAAGACCCCCGCCTCCCCCCAAAACCAGACCCACTTACGGGACCAGGCCCTGCCGCTCTTCGTACTCGCTCTTAGGGATCGTTTCACGCGTGAGCAATAGTGACGTCTTGTTCGGTATTTAGAATGTTTAAGTGTCTTCTATTAGTGTGTGGGTAGGCAGCCACGCTACCGAGGAGGCATTTGGTTACTGTGAGCAGCCCCTGTATTAGGGGGAGCCGTGGGGTGGGAGCGATTCGGAGCAAATCCAAGAGGTCTTGGGTGGCAGGCAGAGCAAGCTCCGTGGCATTCCTGCAGGCCCGCAGCTGCGACAGTTTGAGAGCTCACCGGGACGTGACTTTCCTTTTGGGTGGCCCGTGGCTCCCCCGTGTCATCCCCTCTGAGTGTGTGTGTGTGTGGTGGTGGTAAGGCTGGGAAAACAGAACCCCGAGAAACATTTTTCACTTGGGAGAGAAGAGAAGGAATCGTTGGCGACTTCGCCATGAGTGCTTGGAACCCGACACCGGCCCAGTTTTCCTGCCTTGAGCCTCCAAAAGTCACACCGTGCAGGTTGCCGACACCGTGTCCCATTACCGGCTCCCCTCCCTCCCCACCCCGCCTCCTTTCCCCAAACAAACCCCGCACATCGCGGAGGTCAGAACCCCGGACAGCTTTTCACACAGCCACCATATGGTGTTTGCTTTAGCACGGATCCACAAATGATGTGTTATTACAGCGGAGGTGCAGAAAATTATATGACAAAAACGGGCTTGTTTCCCCCGCGAGCAACCCAAGGCTGAAATACTGCAGTATTCCTTCATGCCTCTCTCGGAAGGCGAAAGGGAGCCTTTCCCAGAACTGGGGGGGGCATTCACTGGGGACCAGAGGGGGCAAAAATAACAGTGCGCTGACCACCAGTGGCTGAGCAAGTGGTTTATTTTCTGTCTGTGTTCTATTAAATTCGCGTTTTTCCATTGGCCTGTTCCCCGCGTGATTTGTTTCTGCTGTAGATGTCCCCGTACCCACCCCACCCTCACCCCGAGATTTTTAAACTGGCTGCAGTGTGGGATAGTGAAAACACGTCGATTGGGTTTCTCGAAGGGATGGGAATCGGAATGAGTGTTGGGTTATGGCCAGGGTGGTTGGCAGGGACTTAATGCCCACCCAGTGGGTTATACCGTTTTTGGCCGAATAGTGACGTCCTAAGGATTAGGCTGAGCCTTAGGAAATGATCAGGAGTTAGGATTCATTTAAGGAGGCATTGGATTGGCCTCAAGGACAATCTTTCCCCCCACCCACCTCCATTATGGCTTGTCCCAGAAAAAGAATGTGTCTAATTTCTGCCTCACTTTCCTCATTTTTAGAAAAGCAACTTGGGCCCTGGCTGGTTTGGCTCAGTGTCTAGAGCAGGGCTGGGCAAACTACAGCCCGCAGGCCGGATCCGGTGAATAAAACTATTGAATTAAAAAAAAAAAAAAAAAGACCGTACCCTTTTATGTAATTATGTTTACTTTGAATTTATATTCGTTCACACAAACACTCCATCCATGCTTTTGTTCGGGCCTCTGGTCCAGTTCAAGAACCCATTGTGGCCCTCGAGTCAAAAAGTTTGCCCACCCCTGGTGTAGAGTGTCGGCCTGCAGACTGAAGGGTCCCGGGTTTGATTCCAGTCAAGGGCACATACCATCGTTGTGGGCTCTATTCCCAGGGGGTTGTGCAGGAGGCAGGCAATCAATGATTCTATCTCATCATTGATGTTTCTAACTCTCTTGCCCTCTCACTTTTTCTCTGAAATCAATAAAAAATATACTATTTTGCCGAAACCGGTTTGGCTCAGTGGTAGAGCGTCGGTCTGCGGACTGAAAGGTCCCGGGTTCGATTCCGGTCAAGGGCATGTACATTGGTTGCGGGCACATCCCCGGTGGGGGGTGTGCAAGAGGCAGCTGGTCGATGTTTCTCTCTCATTGACGTTTCTAGCTCTCTATCTCTCTCCTTTCCTCTCTGTAAAATATCAATAAAATATATTTTAAAAATAAAATAAAATAAATATACTCTTTTGAAAGAAAAAAAAAGCAAAGAAAAAGCTTTAAAAGGAAGGTAGGAAGGGAGGGATGGAGGGAGGGAGGAAAAGCAACTTGGGACCACACAGCAGCTCAGAGGATTTTGAACCCTGACCATCCTGTCCTTTCCATCTGAGGAGACTACTATGCCCAAACTTTCTGGAACCCTCCACCACATGCATCTGTCCCCCTTACTTCCCAGGATAGGGGAGGGAGTGGCAGAACAGTGATGTGTCAAGGTAACGGTGGAGCCAGAATGGGGCTCAGTCAGGAACATCTCTCCTGGCCCCTAGGTCAGAGGTCAAGTTGGGGTAAAAGTCATGTGACGGGAATAGTGTGGGAGCCCAGAGAGGGACGTGTTTAATCCCCTTCGACTTCAGCAAATCTCTGAGCTTCCCTTTTCTCGTCGGTAAATGGGGTTCATTTCACTTGCCCTGCTTGCCTGAAAGTTGAATGGGATGTTCTGTACGGAAGTACATTATACAGAATATGATTTGATACCCGTGCGGTCTAGTAGGGCAGCCCCTGCCCACTTGTGGCTGTTTAAATGGAATTGAATTAAAATTAAAGCACAGATTTAGCTTCTGACCATCGCTGGCCTTATCCCACGTGCTCGACGCCACGTGTGGCCAGTGGCTCTCATGGCAACCACTGCAGATGAACGTGAGGACGGAGGTGGCTCAGTGGGAGATGCCCCACATTCAGGGAGCTTGTGGTCATGAGGTGGGTTCAGCTCTGTGGAGGGTCCCATTCCAGGCTCTGGCAGCCCCCAGCCGTGGGGCTTGGGCAGGTTACCTCACTCTCTGGGCCTCGGCTTCCTCCTCTGTAACGTGAAAAGCAGAACAGTACCCTCCCTGTCAGGTGGCTGTGGGGGTTCAGGAAACCGCCAGCTGGGTACCCGGCGCTTCCTCAGTGTCCAGGAGATGCTCCGGCCACTTAACGTGGGGAAATCCAGGTCCACCCGCCGGGGCCCTTAAGATCCACTTGAGCAAGAAACGGCGAGTGCCGAAGCCGGTTTGGCTCAGTGGACAGAGCGTCGGCCTGCGGACTGAAAGGTCCCGGGTTCGATTCCAGTCAAGGGCATGTACCTTGGTTGCGGGCACATCCCTGGTGGGGGGTGTGCAGGAGGCAGCTGGTTGATGGTTCTCTCTCATCGATGTTTCTAGCTCTCTATCCCTCTCCCTTCCTCTCTGTGGAAAATCAATAAAATATATTTTTTTAAAAAAAGAAAGAAAGAACTGGCGAGCGTCTCCGGGGGAGGGTGGGAGGAGGTAGTTTGAAGGCCGAGGGGGCGACGGCGAGACAAAGCCGGTTTGTCTCAAGTGCCCTCAAACCAAAGCAGGAGCCTGCCTTCCGCGGGGGAGTGGGGGAAGCGGCTGGTCCCTTCTTCCAGGGGAGGGGCAGGGTTCCCAGGCAGGAAGGAAGGAGCAAGATAACCCAGGGCTTCTTGCTTCCTGGGCAGCTCCCCTGGAATCAGGGGGGGCAGGGGCAGCTTCGATGTGCGGGGCAGGGCCGGGATGTGGCGGATCCCGAGCGCCGCTCCCAGATCTCCTGGACAAGGCGGTGCAGTGAGGCCTCTGACGCCACCTGGCCCAGGGCCACCAGGTGATGACATGGGAGACCTGCCTGGTGCTCCCGGGCCTGGAAGGGCCCGGCCGGCGTTTGGTTTAGCAGCGGGTGAGGCTTGTTGTCATCTGGGAAGAATGCTGAAGAGAGGACTGCGGCTGGGGCTGGGGCTGGGGCTGGGATGACCATTGGCTGTGGATGAGGGAGCTCAGGCCGGTACTGGGGGCGGGTTTTTGCCCCGGTGGCAGCTGTGGAAGCAGCTCTTCCTCTTGTGGATGGAGGGTGGCTCCAGGTCCCGGGCTGGGCACGGGCAGGTACCAGCTGCTGGAGTGAGGTGGGGTGTGGGGGGCCCAGGGTCCCGGGCCTGTGGTCCCCAGGAGCCCCCCCCCCCAGCCTCCTCTGGCCCAGGCACTGGGTTAAGGAGGACTCTTCTGGTTGCAAATAGTAGAAATACATCTGTGTATAAGGTAGAAATGAAAAGGGAGGATTATTAGAACCAGATGGAGCCCAAGGGCAGGCGAGCTGAGCCTTGGGCTGGTGCTGGGATCAAGGCCCGGAAGGATAAACACACACACACACACACACACACACACACACACCCTGCCTCCTCCTCCTCTCTCTCTCCTCTCCGCTTTCCTCTCTTCCAGGCGCTGCTTTGAGAGCAGGGGTGTACTGTGGTTGGAGGCAGGGGGTGCCCGAAGTGCAGAGGTTAGGGATCCAGTCACCCCTGGGTCCTGGGTCCACGTTCTTCAGGAAGGGCCCGTGGCCCACCTGTGGTCCAGCGGGGCTGGGGCCGTGCCGTCCCAAAGGTGCCCTCCCGCTGTGCCTGAGGAGTGGGCACTGGAGCTGCCCAGACCCCACGAGGTGCCTGCTCCCGAAGGAAGTCAGCCCCAGCAAGCGGAGCGTGGCCGCCTCCAGGAAGAGCCAAACGGAGTGTTAACGTTCCGCTGGCGTTTGCCTTCCACCTGTGTGGCGCTCCGGTTGGAAGAACCTGCTCGCCTATTTGCATTGCGCTGGGTCCCAGGTGGGGGGAAAGGCTTACAAAGATGCATATAATACGAGATAGAATGAAGGATTCTCCTTTTCCCTTTTCTGTTAGAACATGCGTCAGAGAGGGAATGTGGCTGCCACAGGTCACCTGACTTCCTGCCGGGTGGGGGTGAGGACACCTGGTCCACTGTGAGCGTGAGGGGAGGAGGACAGGGTCCCCGAACAGAGCCCGTCCCCCGAGCAGGCCCTTGTGCGTGTGTGTGTGTGTGTGTGTGTGTGTGTGTGTGTGTTCCCGGCTGTACATCTCCCCCGGGGTTCTCACAGGCAGCAGAACACTCAGCTGTCTGAGCAGACACCTCGCCCTTCACCCGGCAGGCATGATTCACCCGGGAGTGAAGCCCTCTGCAGTCAGAGCCCGGAGCCCACGCCCACCAACGCCGCCTCTATTTTGGTTTTGGTTGTCATAGAAGGAGGGTGGAGCCATTCTCCTGGTCTCCGCTCTACCTTCTCCGCCACAGCCAGGCCCGGCCCTGCTCCTAAGCCAGGGTGAGACCGGAAGGGTGAAGAGTCTTTGCCCCGACTGCCCGCTTTCCACCTCGCTCCTCCTCTCCCAGAGCTAAGTGTCCCCCGCTGGAGCGGAGAGCCGACCCTAGGGGTCGTTTGAGAAATCCTTTCAGTTGGCCACAGCCCTGTCATTTGAGTCTCTCAAGTCCCCCTTTCCCACAGGAGACCCTTGCCTCTTTGGGCCAGAAAGAAGGGGATTCTGGATTCACATTCACCATTGCTTTACCGAGGAGGTATTGACTGCTTGTGCATCACGTGCTGGGCGTTTTCGTGGGGTCTGGGGACAACCCCTGACCCCTGTGCACCCCACAGCCCGGTGATGCTAACGGACTCATAAGGCTCCTGATGGAGACCAGGGGTGTGGTCTTTGCACTGAAACCGTCACTGTCTCCTTATTGCCAGGAGATGAAATGCGGGCTCCTGGTACCCGCTGCCTCCCCGGACCTCGCCCGCCCCTCCCCCCCAATCCCCAAAGTCCTGCCTCTCTCTGCCCGAGCTTCCCGGTCCTCCCCCAGGGCCAGCTCAGATTCTCACCGAGTCCCCTGGGAAGCCATCCGGCCACCGAGAACGCTCTGGCTCCGACCGCAGCCAGGTCTCACCTTACCAGCTCCTGCCAGCGGGGCTGTGAATGGCTTTCTGCGGAGGGTGTGCCGACACCGGCACTTAGGAAGTATTTCCCCGGCTGGGACAGGCGCTGAGTTAGGTGCTCAAGCGCCAACCGCCTTCCCTTTTCGGAAGGGCATGGTGTGGCCTGCCCGGGGGCCTGCCCGAGAGCCAGTGAATGGGCCTCAGCAGCACGGCCCTGTTGTATGTCAGAGGATGTTCCCAGAGTGTGTTCCGTCCCCTGGGCCTTGAAGCTGGTTGCTTTGGTAGAATCCGATTTAAGTTTTCACCCAACTGTGGAGATTTGGGTGTAAAGCTAGGATCTCACCATTTCTTGCCAACTCTCCCAGTCGCTCCTGGGTACCTATATCAGCCGACCGTGCCCACAGCTGCAGTTCGGGGGCCGGACCCCTAGACGTGGCCCTGCAGGCATGGCCCTTGCAGGTCTGAGGCTGAGCTCCGACCCCTGACTCCGAAGAGGTCCTGCTGGTCCCAGCTCCCGCCCGTGGCCCACATCCGCAGGTGTACGAGTCCTGGCCACGCATCATGGTTTTTTAGCATCTTTTACATAGATATCAGACCGTGAGCGCATCCATGGATTTTGCTGCCGAAATAGCCCCAAACTCACTCTGCCCTCTTTGCAAAGTTGTGCGTTGCCAACGTGCGTTGATCAAAACCAGGCCTGTGACCGGCTTCCCTTTTTTGCGTCCTAAGCGAGCTGAGGGGGTGCTGTGAGCACACAGAGGCCCGAGCGTGCCTGCAGGTCCCTCCGGAGGCAGGGCCACGTTCTTTTTAACAATCCCTCCTTTGGGTCGCAGCTGTCCTGGTGTCTAAGGATGTAGAAAGGAAATGCCGTCATAATTAAAGGTAGCGAGGAAGTTTGTTTTTCGCAGGAAACTTTGAGGAAATGGTCCATTGCTCTTCCGTGTCCCCTGTGTGTGGGTTTGGGTTTTCCCACAGTGGGATCCTAAGCTGAGCCAGGACCCCACCGCTTGGTGTCCCCTCTTTTCTGTCCCCCCCCCCCCATGCATCCCTTCTGTCTCCCTGTGCTCCTGCGAGCACCCAGCACACACTACATGCCTTTCACCTTGCTCACATTTACGTTTCCCTTCCTCCCCTCCGCCTCTGAACCTCCTTCTTCAGGTACAAAACGGGACCGTGAGAGCTTTTCCCGTGGCGCTGTGGGGAGGCCTGGCCAAATGAGGCGTGCTCAGTGCTGTGCGGGCCGGCCGAGCCACTGGAGGCCTTGGCCCGGCTCTTTAAGAAACCGAGCTTCTGGCAACAAGTCATTTTGTTGAGCCACTCAGTACAAAGAAGCTCACTCGTGGGACGCAGACGCGGGCTCCATAAAGCCTCCTGGCGAAACAGGGCGGCCTTCGGGGCCAGCAGGGCGCAAAGCGGGTGGGACGGCCGGCCGGGTGCGCAGGTACGGGGAACAGGGTTTAGGGAGGCGAGATTCGCCTTTTCCAAAACCCACAAGCAGCCCTTTTGTCCCAGGCTGGCCAGGCGCCTGCCCAACCTCGGCCACTCCTGTTGAACTTGTTTAAGAAACCCACATAATTGCCCGACTGGTTTCTCGCTCTTTTGTTTGGCTGGAGAGTCTCCTTTTGGACAGAACCCTCTTCTGTGAGGAAGGGAGACCAGGTGGGGCGCGCTGCTAAGGTTCTCGGACCCCTGACCGGTCCGGGGCCTCCCCGCCCACGCCCCTCAAGTCCTCCCAGAGCTTGTGCCCGTCCCCGAGACGGCCCTGGGCTCTGGGCCCTCAGACTGACGGCTCCGGCTCCTAGTGTGTCTGGCGGGGAATCTGCACCCCAAGGCTGGACCCTGAGGGTGGGGGCGGGGCAGAGGCAGCCTCAGGCAGGAGAACTGAGGACCCCAACTTGGGGTGATGGGGCCGGGGGAGCAAGAAGTCTGGGGTCTGTCCTTCCCCGTCACTGTGCAGGAGGCCTGCTGAGGGACACACGTGGCCGGAACTGACAGCAAAGACCGGTCCACACAGCACAGGGTGTGTGGCCCCGGCATGAGGAAGGCCCGTCTCCTCTGCGGGGGCCATGTGTTCTGTGCCTGTGGCATCGCAGGGTGAGATTCTTCCCAGCTTTCATTATAGCCTGGAGCAGCACAGTGGCCGGCAGACCCTTTTGGGGACAGCCTCGCAGTGGGTCCTTCGCTCCTCGGCCATACCTGGCTCCCGGACCCCTTAGCCAACTTCCTACAAATAAAGCCAAGCCCAGTTTAACTTTCAGAAAGAAAGCTGCTCGGAGGAGCCTCTCTGTTCCTTGGGAGGAAGCATTCTGCGAGGAGAGTGGCTTCTGGGAATAGAACGGCGTATGGGAAAGCGCTTCAGCTCTGGCACCGGCAGCACGGGCACCGGGCAGGGGAAACTGCATGAGTCTGAGTCGGGTGTGACTTTGGGAAATTTCCGTTCTTATCACGGATGAAGGCTGTTGGCAGTGATGATGACAGTAGATAACATTGGCTGATGTGAGGATGTGTCTCGTATTCACAGCCCTCTGATAAGGCAGGTCCTGGGATCCCAGTCTTACAGATGAGGACATTGAACCCTAGCGAGGTTAGGCAGCGTGCCCAAGGTCACCCGGCCAGGCGGGTGGCGGTGGGAAGGCTGAGGGGGGGGGTGACCATTGAGACAAACCCAGCTGGACTCTACACCAGCTCTGAACCCACGGTGCTGGAGAGGGGATGCAATTAAATGAGATGATCTGAATGGAAGGCTTAATAGAGGCACCGCGTAAGCGCTCGCTCGGTTATAATGAAGGCCACGGGATCCTCTGTTCCCTGGGTGCTGTATTATCCTGCCTTTTGTGCTGGGGGCCCAGCTGTGGATGCTTCTGGTCACACGCTGACAATGTGCGGGGCTGTCCGTCTCTTTGTGCTGCTGGTGAAAACCGTTGTTATCCGCTCTTCCCACCGCCAGCCGCCCAAGGCCAGCTTCCCTGTGTCCCGCTGAGCGCTCAGAGGTCAGGGGGGTCCTGACAGATGGTCCTCTTATGGTGCTTTAGAGCTATTTATTCATTTAACAACCAGAAGGGATTTAAGAGAGAGAGAGAAAGACCACACTTCTTTTGGTTAACAGCGACATCTCCGGAGGCCTGCCCTAGCCTCTGGTACCCCGGCCTGTGGCCAAACCGGAAGCTGGTCTGGCTTCCCTGAGTATCTCCAGGGCTGGGCAGGGCCTGGTAGAGGACAGGTAAGGGGGGGAGGGAGGGGCGTTTGCAGTGCTGCCCTCAGAGCCAGAGGCCTGATCCACCCTTCTTCCAGACACGTCCATCCCCTCCCAGGGTACAGAAGGATCTCGGGCACATCCGGGAGGGGGTTCCCAGGGCTTTTATAAAACAGCGGAGTGCTCTGCTGAGTCACTGCACCTGTCCCCGGGCTGGGCGTGGCCTGGCCCAGAGAGCCCTGCCCTGGGCAGCCCGGGCTCCCTGGGGGCGGGGCCTGATGCCTGGCCCCGGGTGTCCGAGGGCTCAGGTTCCCGCCTCTCAGAGGCCCGGTCTGTGCCCAGCACCCTCCCTGAGTGATGGAGGGGATCTCCAGAGGAGCATTTCACTGATAACAACCCGGCCATGGAGATAAGGCTGGGATCGTCCCCTGGAGTTATTCCTGGGAATTGAATGAGGGATTGCGAATGGGAAGCATTGCGCAAGGGTGACGGATATAGTTGGTGCTCATAGATGTTAGTGATTTGTGCTGTTAGTGGGGGGGGGGGGGGAAGAGGGGACAGGCGGGGGTGGGAAGGGGGGTATTGGGTGAGCAGAATGGGGCTGAGCAGTGTTAGGTGGTGTGCCTGAGGTTGTGAGGCTAGTCCTTGGCAGGCAGGCAGGACTTAAAGGGGACTGTACCTTATCCGCTATTCCCCTTCGGTGCTGAGATGACAGCCTCCCGCCTTATGACCCCAGCGGGTCATTTCCCCACGGGTCCACAAGGACACAGCACCTCTCACTCCCTCGGAGTTAATGCGGTCACCAGCGCAGTAGAGCTGTCCCAGTGTTCCCCCCCTCCTGCCACCGCTCTCCCCAAAAAGAGGTGCCGTGGTCCAGCGGCAGCTCCCACTCCTGAGCTCGGGGCAGGGCGGCAAGCAGGTGTTGGCCGAGTCATCCCCATCGGCATCACCGCCATCACTACCGTGTGTCAGACTCTGTGCCCTGGGCCCCTGGAGTCATCGTCCGGGGTAAAGACCAGGCCACTCGGTTCCCAGGGTGACAGCAGCCTGGGAATTCCTGGGGATGGGAGATGGTGTCCCGTTGGTGTTGGAGGGCGTGGCGAGCTCTGACTCACCGTGACACAGAGACACCCACAGACGGGCAGTCCTGAGGAGAAGGCGGCGTCACACGCCTGAGTGAGTGCCGGTTTCGTTTCTAAAAGGCCGTGTTCAGTTGTGTGCAGCCGGGGACGTGGGGGTTCCAGGCCTGGCTCAGGTACACACTGACCGAGGAGATGCTCTGTCTGTCCAAGCAAACAGGCTGGGAGGTGAGGTCCTCCAGGGATGGATTTTTCCACCTGTGGCTTCTTCACAAGACACTGAAGAAGGTTTAGCTTCTCACTGTGGCCCGGGGGGGGCGTGGCCTGTTTCTGACTCAAACTCGGCCTTGGCTCTTAGAATGTGTTTACATGTCAGAATAAAGATAGCCAGAGTTACAGTCTCTCTAAGGAAGAATACGAGATTGGCGGGATCTTTTAAAAATAATAATAAGGCCGAAACCAGTTTGGCTCAGTGGATAGAGCACCCGCTGCAGACTGAGGGGTCCCAGGTTCGATTCCGGTCAAGGGCATGTACCTTGGTTGAGGGCACATTCCCAGTGGGGGGTGTGCAGGAAGCAGCTGGTGGATGTTTCTTTCTCATCGATGTTTCTAACTCTCTATCCCTCTCTCTTCCTCTCTGTAAAATATCAATGAAATATATTTTAATAATAATAATAATAATAATAATGTATCCACATTGGAGCTCTGGGCATGGGGATACAAAACAAGCATGCTGGCTTTTTTTCCTGTCTCAAGACTAGCCTCCCAGAAAGACGCCTCTGTGCTTCAAGATGTCATTCCAGAACCCCCCAACCCCATTCCCCACGCCACCACGACCCCCGTTTCTTCAGCCTTTCCTGGTACTTGGGCAGCAGGGTGTCCTCTGGTGGAATTCAGAGGATGGTGGAGACACCCATGAACAGTCCCTGGGTAACCACAGCCGCCTCCTCTCCCCACCCTCCTACCCTGGGAGTGCACATGGAATGTTTAATAACACTCTGCTTCTCCTTGTTAGGCTTTCTTTCTTTCTTATTTTAGAGAGAGAGGACAAGGGTGGGGGGAGACATTGATTTATGGTTCTACCCATTCATGCATTCACTGTTGCTTCTAGCATGTGCCCTGGCGGGGATCGAACCAACTGAGCGACCTGGTCGGGACTCCCCCGTTAGACTTCAGAACAGAGAAATTAACACGCTCCTCTCTCTCTCTCTCTCTCTCTCTCACACACACACACACACACACACACACACACACACCCTTGAAGGAGGTTCCTAACCATTATCCCCATTACAAAGACGAGGAAACAGAAGCAAAGAGAGGTGACGTGATTCGCCCAAAGGCCCCCAGTTCCTGGCAGAGCAGAGACTGGAACTCACACCATCCGGCTCTGGAGTCCTTTTAGCTGGCACTCCTGCAGAGAAAAGGCAGCTCCGGCTGCAAAGCCTTCTCCTCTCAGCAGCTCCCTCCCTCTGGGCCCCAAGCCCTGTGACCTTGGCCTCTCTGAAGGGGTCACCCCAGCTTGACGGGCAGGCCTGGGTGCAGATGGGCGCCCGAAAGGCCTCTGGGTGCTCTGGTACTGTACCTCAGGAACCTTCCCGGCCTCTGATCCCCTGGCCTGTCGGGGGGCCCTCCGGGGACCTGGGCAGAGAGGGAGTGCAGCCCCTCCCGGCGGTGGGGTCACCCCTGTGCCTGGGCCAGTGGATGTGCGGTTCCCTGAGCCCTGGCGTCCCGCGTGGAGCAGTTCCTGTCAGCAGCGTGGCTCCGTGGCCAGCAGGTGAAGTGGGTTCCTCAGGTGGAAGCACGTCGGAAACTGGAGGGTGGGGGCATTCTTTGAGAGCTCGCTTGGCTCTGAGCTTTAAGCGAGGGGGCGGGGGCCGCACAGACAACCTTCTCCTTGTCCTCTGTTCTCAGAAGCCGGGGGTGGGGTGAGGGGGGGGGGGCGGCGCAGGTCTGTAATGAGTAGCAATTGAGGTTCTGAGGGTTCTCTAATGAATTAGCAAGTCTTCCGCTTCCATTAACAGTCTTTTGCGGTGAGGAAACGGTGTAACCGAAATCAGAAAACGGCCTAAGTGCTAACTCGGTCCCCCAGGCTCTGCCTCTTCATCCAGGGTTGTCTCTCTCCACCTCCGTAGAGATGGATGTGTTTTTTCTGGGGAAACAGTTCAGACCAGAATGCCTTCCTGCCCTTCGGCCGGTGGATGAGGTGGGGAGGGGTTAGAGGGGAGAGTCACAGAGGCCGTTGCTCCCCGTCCCCCCTGGTCAGAGAGAGTTACCGTGTACCTGCCCAGGTCAGCGCCGCAGGAAAAGGCCTGTCTTGCAATCTGTTTGGGTGGCTGTTCTCTGCTGGCAGGCAGCCCGGGGTGAGAGTGGGTAAGACAGGACAGAGGCAGAGACCTGGGAGTGAATTCCTGGTCCGTCGGCTCCACCTCAGGTTGAACTGCTCCGCGGGTGGGAAAGCCGCCAGGAGCTGGGGACAGGGTGAGGCAGGCAGTTCCCCCAGCTCCTCATCAGGTGCCTTTATCCCGTAGCTGCTCTGGGGGGGCCTCCCGGGGACCTCCACTGTCCGGAGCCCCAGGGACGTGGTGATAAAGGGCCAGACACAGCCCTGGAGCGCCCGGTCCAGCCGGGAAAACAGACGCCCAGGACACAATAGGACGTGATGAGTAATGAGACCAGACACAGCAGTTGGCAAGCCGCGTGCGTGGCTTCCCTGCCTCTGCTCGTTGATGAAGCGGGTCCGGACCTCCCCTTACAGGCTGCTGGGGGCCGAAGGGGACTGCGTCTGCTCAGTGCTTGGCAGATGGCAGGCACTGGGTTACTATGTGCACGTATGCGTGGATGGATATGAAGAGGGTCCTATGGTGATTCTTGAATCACTCAGCAGATGTTCATTGAGCACCTACTACATCCCAGGCTTTGTTCTAGTCAGCCGTGGGCAAACTAAAGTGCAGATTTACATAAGTGACTGTTCAGAGAGCATGTTATGATCATGAGAACACTCATAAATAATTCGGCAAAGGAACTTATAGAGACAGCAAGAAAACGGTTACAAAATCAGAACCCCCAGCTATACCAGGAGGGTGTCGTGGTGGTAATCAGTATAAAACAGCCAGTACTGAGTGCTTACTCCATATTCATCCGACCATTTAATTTCGTAGCAGCCCTTCAGAGGGGGTGACGTGGACTGTAGTTTACAGATGGGAACCCCTACCCCCCACCCCCCGCCACACACACACACACACACACACACACACACACACACGCAGATTCAGTAAGTGGCCCAGAATGATTCAGAGGTAGCTGATCTGTCCCCAAAGCCCCCTGCTCTTGGCCATGACTCCGTAAGTTAACACTAAACAGCTTGCTTCCCTCCTACAATTTAAATGATTTAAGTCTTGGTGTTTACATTCAACTCTATCATAAACTTGAGGATCGCAGATAATCGCTGCCAAAACATTTCCACGGCAGGGAGCGGCCGCATCCCGAGGGGAGGGCCGGCTCTGACAGCCCGAGAGGCAGAGGCTGTCCGGGGTGATTAAGGCAGAGGGAGGTGCTAATCCATCACGGAGAGGCGCTTGGGACCCACGGGAATCCCTGCCTCTCCCTCCGTCCTCGCCTCTTTGTCTCTTCACCCGCCCTGCTGCCTCCCAGCCCTGCCAACAGGCCTGATGCATCCGCATCTCAATCACTGCCTCTCCCCCGGAGACCGAGGCCTGGCCTTGGGCCCTGAGGCCTCCCGGAATAAATCAGCAAATTAAGGGGAGGGGGGCAGGGGCAAGATCAAAAGAGAACGGGTCCTCCCTGCCGGCCCGCTACCTATAATCTGCTGCTCACTCCATCCCGGAGACAGAAAGGGGTCCTTGAAGGACGCCGCTCTCAGGGAAATCTGGGCGGCCATGCCTTCTCCAGCCCCAGAAATGAGCTCTCTGAAACCCAGCAACCAAACCAGCCCAAATCAGGAAGAATGTTTGTTTTTTTTCTCATAAAAAGTCCATTTCGCGCCGAAACCGGTTTGGCTCAGTGGATAGAGCGTCGGTCTGCGGACTGAAAGGTCCCGGGTTCGATTCCGGTCAAGGGCATGTACCTTGGTTGCGGGCACATCCCCACTGGGGAGTGTGCAAGAGGCAGCTGATCGATGTTTCTAACTCTCTATCCCTCTCTCTTCCTCTCTGCAAAAAATCTATAAAATATATATAAAAAAAAAAAGTCCATTTCGCCAGGTCCTCCCGCTCTCTCTGCCCTTCGCACAGGCCAGAGGTAGAAGACAAGTGTGCGTTCGCCCGACTTCTAGACCAAGAGCAGAGCAAGGAGAAAATTTCCATATGTTCTCCGTCATTTCGAAATGAGTTTTTTTTCCCCCCATTTCAGGTGAAGAGACTGTTCCAAATGACCTGCTCTTTCAAGGGAAATAACTCTATTTTGATTCATTATGTCCCTTCGCATTTACCACCGCCTCCCCCTACCCCCTCGCCCTTTTCTCTGCCCTCCGTCTCTTTTCCCGTTGTTAATCTCCCTCTGCCAGCAAGCGTCCCCAGGGACTCCCCGCGGGGGACCTCCTGATTCTCTTCATCGCCTCGTGGGCACTTCTGTCCCCTCTGGAGGCCGGCCTGCCCCTGGGCCTGGGCGGCAGAAACCAGAAGCTCTTTTTGCTCCGGCCACTGCCCGCCCGGCTCTGTCTGTTACCTGGGCTGCAGAGGCTGTTCCCTCACTCACCGCTGACCTCCGGCAGCTAATTACTTACTGCCTCTAGCTGCACTGAGCAGCCTGGATCAGGAAAAGCTCTGCAAAATGGCAATTAGTGATGGATTGCTTGTCGCTGCTCCCTAGGAGGGCTGTCAGCAGGCCCCGGGGTTTGTGGCTTATGGGCAAAACGGAAAAACGACTATCCGGTCCATCCCCTCTCAGACCGGGTCCTGGGCGACTCTGATAGGCAAATCCTTCTAGGCAGGTGGTCCTTTTGATCTTCTGCTCTGCGGTCTCCTCCCTCCCAGGCTGGTTGAATAAAAGGCTAATTCATTAGCTACGGGAGGGCCCTGCATCCTTCTCACCTCTGATGATGACAACGAGTCAGTGTATTGGTTAATTGAACTCTTGCCATGTGTCGGGCATTGGGCTGAGGGCTTTACGTGCCTTTGACCTTTCAGCTGTCGCCATAACCGCCAGAGAGAAGAAACCACCTCCGTTTTACAGATGGAGAAACCGAGGTCCAGAGGTTGCATAACCTACCCAGCATCACAGTCCAACAGCTAGTTGATAGCAATCATTTCTTTCCCCAGAACCGTGGTCAGCAAACTGCGGCCCGTGAGCCACATACATGCAGCTCTTTGGCCCCTTGAGTGTGGCCGGGCGAGTCTAGGTTGAAGAAGTGGCGTTAGAAGAAGTTTAAGCTTAAAAAATGTGGCTCTCCAAAGAAACTTCAGTCGTAGTACTGTTGATAGTTGGCTCTGTTGACTGATGAGTTTGCCGACCACTGCCCCAGAAGACACTGATTGAGCATCTGCTATGTGCCTGCCATTGTGTAGGCAGCACCCCTGCCAGAAGGAGTTTGCCATGGAGGAGAGTGCTGGGCAGGGAACACTGAGGCCAACAAATCAACAGCAATCTCTGGGAAAAGGGTTCAGGAGGACTAAACGGGCACAGCCCGGATTCCCGGGGCTCTCTGAGGCCGGCAGACGCAGGAAGCATTCCCCTGTGACCCGGGCCTCCTCAGGCAGTCCGGCCCCTGACAGGCCCCAGCGCTTAGCCCGGCGTTGGGAAACGTTTATGGGCAGGGCACCTTGGCCTGGCTTTCTGGGAGGCAGAGCCAGAGCTGGCCCTGCCAGTGTTCCCGCGGTGCTGGCACTTGGCAAGAGGAAATTGCATCCCTCCTCCCGGTGGGGGAGCCAGCCCAGCGGCTCCCTGGGTGTCCATGGGCCTCGCCTCCCCCCGGAGTTGGTACTTGGTCTCGTTATCAGTGAAAGTGACCCAGGACTCTCCCCGCCCTGATGGGGAAGCCCTGGGTAATTTACCGGGGTGCCGACGGTCTGGGGACAGCCTCTGCTCTGGGTAGGCCAGGGAGGGGACAGCCCAGAGGTTCTCATTAGCAGCTATTACTGGTTGCCCCCTGAGATGGAGCCCCCGTTTCTTCCCGCCTGCCTCCCTGAGTCAGAGCTCCACAAATAGCTCCTCGGTGTGATTTCACTCCGGAAGCTCGCCGCCGCCTGACTCAGGGCACCTCCCCCCCCCCCCCCAGGCTCTCACCTGCCCCCGCCGCAGGGGAGGGGCACGGGGAGGGGAAATCCCTTGCTGGGCAAATAGAAAGCCCCACCTGGCACTGCCTCAGGTGCCCTGGGCCTGCCAAATCGCTGGACCTCTGAAGGGGGGGTGGGGGGGCGGCTTCAAATCGGGCACCTTTCCAATTTGGGGAGTAGGATACTCCACTGATCTCCCCAGTACCTGGTTAGCCAAACGTACTGACCTGAAAAAAATGCCCACAAAATGTAGGACCCAGTGTTTAGGTGGAAAAGAATGTTATTATGCTCCTATCTGTCAAAACAAAACAAAACAAAACAAAAAAACCCGGCTATGTTAAATATATGCACACAAAAAAGGCTATTGAAGAAAATATGTACTGTATTAATAATAGTTATCTTTGGAGGTGATATTTTAGGAAATGGTTTTTTTAACTCATTTTCCCTTTCTGGCTTTAGAATAATAATCATAGGGAGAACAGACTGATGGTTGCCAGATGGGAAGAGGGCTGGGCTGAGGGGAGAGGGGGGGGGGATTAGGAAGTACAAATTGCCCGTTATGAAAACAGCCATGGGGATGTGAAGTGCAGCACAGGGACTGTAGTCAGTAACGCTGTAATAACTGTGTGTGTGCCAGGTGGGTACGAGACTCAGCTGGGGCGGAGAGACACTCTGTAAGTTATATAAAATGTCTGTGCAGTACCCCTGAAACTAATATATTGAATGCCAACTGTAATTGAAAAAAAATTTTTTTTAATGAGCTGGGTGGGGGGGAGAGGAATCGTATTTACCTTTGTAATCTGGAGAAAGGAAAAGGAAATATTGGGGGGGGGGATCCTAATGAGCCAAGGCCAGTGTCCTAAAGGCTGTCAGCCTCGTTAAAGGCCTAACGGTGCTCATAGGGGGCCTTTAAGTGCCTGGAGCCCATGGGGTGGATGACTCTTCCCCCAGCAGACACCAGCTGCCTCCCCAGCCGCGGAGGAGGAAGTCAGCTCCTCGGGGTCTCCCCCCCTGGGCCCCAGCTCACCTGTGAGCCCCCAGGAAGGCCTCACAGAAGTTTCCTGTTGTGAGTGGCCGTGAGGAGATACGATGCCATCAGGTGTTAGAAGCGCCGTGTGAGGGAAGCGCCTGCAGATTTCCATGGGGGGCTGAAGGGAGTGAGGGAACCCCATGAGGTGTTGCTGCGACATTCTTTTCTCTTTTAAGGACTTCCTTATCCATATTTAATAATATTTAACCAGCCTTTTTATTTTAGAATAGTTTGGGATCTTCAGAAAAGTGGCAAGAATTGGGCAGCAAATTCCCAAAGACCCCGTGCCCAGATTTCCCTATCATCATCTTCATCATCTTACATTTGTCACAGCTCTGTAACTGATGCTGAACTAGCATTCTCACTTCGTTAGGGTTTCCTTAGTTCTTACCTCTGTCTGTCTGTCTGTCTGTCTGTCTGCCCAGGATCCCGGGGAACGTTTAGCCGTCCCGTCTCCTTCGGTCTCTCTTGGCTGTGACAGCTTCTCACGCCTCCATTGTTCTTGGTCAGCCTGATGGGTTGGTGAAGCGCTTGCTTGAGTGTGTGGTAGGATAGACGTCAGTTTGGGATTGTCGGGGGGGTTTCTCTAGATTAGGTTGGGATTATGGGTTTGGGAGAGGAAGTCCACAGAGGTCAGGTGCCCTTGTCACCTGGCCCAGGTCACGTTTGCCCGGCTTCTTTACCGGAAAGATACTCTTCCCCCCACCATAACCCCCTTCTGGCCCTTCCCTTCCTTACTGAAGACCTTCGGATGAAGTCACTTTGCACATCCCAAACATCGGGGAAAGGAAGTTATGCTCACCTCCCTGAAGGGGGATGCATCTACGTAGGTTAGTTGAGATTATTTTGTATGAAAGATTTGATTGGTTATTCAATCAGTTCATCATTCATTACATGGATACAGGGACATTTATTTTATACTTTGGGTTATAATCCAGTACCTGCTAATTATTTTATGCTTCAAATTGCTCCAGCTTGGGCCTTTGAGAGCTCTTTAAGTTGACCTCTGCATCCCTTGCCATGCCCCATCGTTTGGGGTTGTTGTTGTTTTGTTGTTGTTGTTGTTGTTGTTGTTGTTTGAACACTCCCCTACTTTTGGGCACCACAGCATGCTCATCTATTTATTTCTGCCCCATCTCTAGAATCTGCCATTTCTCCAAGGGGCTCCGGGTCCCTTTATTGGAGAATGATGTTGGAAACCAGACCTGGGCCTGGGGCATGCTCATTGCTGCTAGGGTATCCAGGACATTCCTTTTGCAAGAAAATTTTCAGAAACTAGGGAAAGAAGAGCCAAATATATACTAAATGTTCTGTGATAAAAATAAGAGGGAAGGGGCTAGAAGAGGCAGTCAAACCAGCAGCTATAGGTGGACACCTCGCAGGAACCCATAGTCCCTACCTTGGGACAGGGTGGTGGTGGCCTCAGATGCTTTAGGGAGGGAGTTATCATCATCCAGGGGTCCTGAGGGGACAGGCTTCCCCATCATCCATGCACTAGACCTTCCCTGTCCACCCTGCGGCTCCGGGGACCATTCTTAGCCTGCCCTGTGTTGCAGGCACTGTCCTGGCTCTCACGGGGCCCTCCCAGCACCCTGTAAGGCGCTGTAGGTATCAGCGGCCCATTTTACTGCAGAAAGGCCCAGGACTTGTCCGGCAGCTCTGGTGGTGGCTGGCCTGGCATTCAGACCTCAGTGTGGCCCTCGGACTCGCCTTCACTGATCTGCGCTGCCCTGGGTGTGGTCTGAGAACGTGTGGGCTCTGAATGCAGGGGTGGGCACTGGTGTCCCGGGTTCACAGGCCCGCCCTCTCCTCTCTCTGATCAGAATGGCCGTCACAGGGAAATGCAAAAGCTGTGTGTGCGTGTGTGTGTGTGTGTGTGTGTGTGTGTGTGTGTGTGTGTGTGTCAGGGGCTAGGAGGTAAATATGGAGAAGAGGTATGACTATTGGGTTTGCGGGGGTGGTGATGAAGATATTCTGGAATTAAATAGTGGTTATGGTTTCACAATTCTGTGAATATACTAAACACCTCTGAACCGTACATTTCCAAAGGGTGAGCTTGATGACATGTGACTTACACTCAACGTAAAAAGCACACCAACATTGACCTATACACACTGGGCCCGGGTTCCCCGTGGAGCAGGGAAGGGTGTGGCTCCGCGGCTTACCAGCTGTGTGGTCTGGGCAAGCTGCTCACCTCTGCCGTGTCAGCGTTCTTCCGGTAGAAGAGGACACCATCACCCCCCAGAGTCCTGGGACACTTGGCGCTGAGCCCAGGCTCCTGCTCCGAGTCCTCCTCTCGCCCGCTCGCTGAGGAGGCGGCTGGATTCCCTGACCATCCCCTGGGACAGCCCCGCCGTTAAAACCGCCCCTCCCCGAGCCTGCGCTCCCGCGGGGAGGACAGAGGATCCGCCAAGCCATTGCCAATGTTTACTTGAAATAAAAATCAAATCGGCGGAGGCTTCTTCTAAATCTCATAGTTCATGGAAATGTCACGGGGGCTTCTGAGCTCAAAGCACTCGTGTGGCACGTGTGTTTATTTTCCAGACGGACACTCTCTTCTCTGTTTCCGCCTCCCACCTCCCTCCTCCTCGCTGTCTCCCTCTCTTTCTTTTTGAGGCAAAGGAGGAGGACCCCTGGGGGCCAGCGGGGTGGGCTCCGCGGTCTGCAAACCCAGGGTGGCGTCCGAGCTGTCGTGGACAGACTTCCTGGGACCCTGCAGACCACGCTTCCGCCCTCTGCCCTCTGGACCACCACCAGGACCAGGACCGCGCCGGGGAGGGGGCAAGGACTGGGCTGGGAGGCCAGACGACACCCCCCCCCCTCTCTGCTCTGCTCTAATGTCTGTGCCAGAGCAGCCGGGCCTGGCTGGCCTCGGCCCCGGGACGTCTGCCCTCCCAGCGGCCAGCCGTCTCCTAATTCCCTTGTGGTTGGAGGAGACTGTGTCCCAGATCCTTTTGTGTGTGTGTGTGTGTGTGTGTGTGTGTGTGTGTGTGTGTGTGTGTGTTTTCTTGTAACGCCATCTGAAGCCAAAGCCATTATTTTGGTTTGCTTTACTATTGAGAGTGTGCAGTTTTTACAGAGGCTTAAAGCTCAAATGCAACGCGTGTTTTCTGATTTTTGGGTTTTTCCTACTGACGAAGCTTCTACCAAGTTCACGGAACCGGGGAGAGAAGATGACAGTTACGGCTTCTGCTCCTCACAGGCTGGCCATGCAGGGAGAGGTTGTCGGCAGCACTGACCCTTCCCCTCTTGGAGCCCGAGTACCCCGGGAGAGGAACGGGGGGCCAGGTGCTAGACCCCAGTGAGCCGATGGGGACCTGGCACAGCCAGGAGCACCCTCTGTGCCCGGCACTGCTCTGAGCTCACACCTGTGTTCTTGCTCTCTGGAGTAGGTGTTATCCCCGCTGTATGGATCTCCGCTAGAAACAGGCTGAGAAGGTGTCCCCGTGGCCCAGGCCACGCAGCAAGTCGTGGAGGAGCCCGCGGATGCTCACCGTCACTGCCCTGTGGCCGGGGGAGCCCCTGGGAGAAGGTGGTGGCCAGTCACTGGGCAGAAAGGGGGGGGGGGGGCAAAGACGGGGAGACACCAGGGCTGCGGCTGCAATCCTGAGTTTTTCAGAATTCAGGAAGGGGGTGTGGACCCTCCTCTTTTCTTCCAACGCAGTCGGGGTAGACACATACACCACACAGTCCAGGGCTGTGCGTGAGTCCCAGGCTCCGGGTGTAAGGGAGTGGACAGGACCAGTGAGGAACCTGTGACGGGGGGGGGGGGGTCCCCACAGTGGGACGGTGGGGTAGGCTTACTGGTATGGACACAGGATGGGGGGGGGGTAGAAGCTGCAACATGGATGGCATTGAATTAATAAGAACTTTCTAGCAGTTGGAGCCACACCTGGGCCCTCTTACGGGGAAGTGAGTGCGTGTTCAATGGGACTGCGCCCTCGGACAGCCACGGTAGGTGGCTGACCAGACACAGAGCCTGACCAGAGGTGCGTGTGCACCGGAGAAGGGGGTAGGGGCGAACATAGATGGCACGGGGCAGCAGGTTAACGATGGGCCGTGGGTGCAGAGTGCGATCGGAGGCTGTGGGTTCTGCCACATACATACACATGTGTGTATGTATGTGGGTTCCAGCCTTGGCTGTGTGACTACACGTGCGTCCCGCTCGCGTCCTTGGGGGCAGCGGTAGGGGAGGTGTTATCCGTGGGTGTTTGAATCAGGCCCTAGGATGGCGACGTTAGCTTCTGAACCTCAGCCAAGAAGGTTAAAAGGTTTTGATTCTTTCTCACCTTCGCCATCTGGCAGGCGGGTCAGACCTCCGAGGTGACATATTGCCTCCGCCGGGTGTAATGAGGGGCATGCTGACTGGTCAGTGACTCGGGTAATGAGACGTGCCGGGAGTGAGAGACCCCTGGTTCCTGCACCGCGCTCACCCGCCTCCACCTGCCAGCCCGACCCCCACCGGGCCATCCGCTGCCCAGCAGGAGTGAGGTTCTGAGAGCGAGGCCAGAACGGAGGCCACCCAGGCTGGAGGAACACCCCTGGGAAATAAGGTTCATCTGCCCAGGGCATGAGAGAGAGAGAGAGAGAGAGAGAGAGAGAGAGAGAGAGAGAGAGAGAGAATGTGTGTGAGTGTGTGTGTATGAGTATGTGTGTGTGGTGTGTGTGTGTATGACTGTGTGTGTATGTGTGAGTATGTGTGTGTGTGTGGTGTATGTGAGAGTGTATGTGTGTGTGAATGTCAGTGTGTGTGTGCACGTGTGTGTGTGAATGTGTGTGTGTGTGAATGTCAGTATGTGAGTGTGTATGTGTGTGTGTGTGTGTGTGTGAATGTCAGTATGTGAGTGTGTGTGTGAATGTCAGAGTGTGTGTGTGTGTGTGTGTGTGTGTGTAGGGGAAGGTTGCACTGGCAGCAGCCTCTGCTTACCGTGATGATTTGGGGGGATGTAAATAGGACTGGGCGCTTCCAGTAAAGAAGTGAGAAAAGGATGAGGGCGCGGAGGGTTGGCGGTGGCAGCGTGCCTCCCCGTCACGTGCAGCTCAGTCCACGGGAGACGCGGCCCAGCTGTCTTGGAAGGACAGCCCTGTCTGCCTCGTCTGGCTGCTGCCCGGCCTTCATGGGGGGGTCCGGGAGGGCTCTGCCCCCACAGGCTGACTCAGTGTTTCCACCGGTCCCCGCGGTCTCGGTGGGCAGATCACACGCCAGCCTCGTAAACTCGCGCTCTGCTGGCCCGTGTGACGTTTACGGCCCTATGGGGAGCTGGCTCTTTAATGAGCCTAATTTGAGACCGTAAGTGGGAGTTTGTAAAACAAACAGCGAGGGGATCCGGCCAGAGCCCGGAGTTGCCGGGTAAGCACGCGGGGTCACATCCAGCTCCGCGGGCAGACGGCGGCGAAGGAGAAACCTCCCCGGGCCCGCGGAGACTGAGCCAGACCTTCCCGCTTTGGCTGTGGAGAGCCCAGGAGGGGCCTGGCTCTTGCCCGGGAGGGAAGGACTTCTCGGGGCCTGGCCTGTGGGCAAGGCCTCGGCGATGGGAAGGCGAGTGCTCCCTGCCCGGCCCACAGCCAGCCCGCTCCCGAGGCCCCCCAGATGGAGAGGCGGGGATCCGGACACCTGCGGGGAACCCCCACATCTTCCGGTGGCTCTGATTCCATTCTGGGGAGACCTGGTTTTCACGTTAAGGATGAGACGGAGGGCACTGCTGTTACGGGGCCTTCCTTGTAAAGGTCAGCTCTCTAACAGGCCCCCGGTGGAAGACGGGGTTCCCCACCCGCCACGGCATGCTTAGGGCTTGCTCTGAGGGGTGGGCTCTGTAGCCTACCCTCTCGTCCATTGCACCGCGTGAGGGAGCTGGGGCAGGGGGCTCATGTCACATAAAGCAGGATGTGAGCTGTCGGGCAGGTGGGAGAGGGAACGGCCCGGGGAGGCCACTGAGTGTGTCAGCACAGTTTCAAGCCGCCTGTGACTCTTCCTGTATCTTAGAAGAGATATAAAGGTCCTTCAGGATCCTGGGAGTGACGCGGCGAGGTTCGGGCTGTCCCCATCCTGGGAACGAGTGTACTGCGGACACCTCCTTTCTGCAATGAGCCCCCTTCTCCCCCTCAGCTCCCTCCCGAGCTGGGTGATGTCGCTCAGCCGTGAGATGACCGGGGACCGCTGGCATCTCGTCATCTGTACGGCCCCGCTGGGGTCCTCGGAGGGAGCGGGGCTTTCTGACACATCCTGTTCCTTTCCCTCCCTTGCCCGTGAAGCAAGCGCTCTCTTCCTTTCTCTTCTGCCGGACTCCTAGAACCTTCTGCCGGCTCCTCCTCCAGCGTTGGCCAAGGTTGGGCTTTAACTCTGGGCATGGTTTTCCTCCCTTTGGAGCAGGCTCCTGGCTCTCCCCTCAGCACCCCTAGCTCCGAGCTCCAGGTAACTAATGGGTGTGTGAGGAACCCTTGGCGAAGGGATGAATGATGGCAGTGAAAAAATTCCCTGTAGCCTACTCAGAGATGTGTTGCGAGTTTGACACCACCAGTCAGTCAACCTTGACCCAGAGGGTCCCAGGCCTTGGAGGGTGTGTTCTCTGCATTTCGGGTTTGCTGACTGCCTGCAGGCAGCCCTCTCTGTGCCGCCGGCGGGTATGTGCGCCTGCACGCCGTGTGAGTTACGAAGGGGGTGATGCCACCTCTGGGCCCCCGTGTCCCCGGTGCCCTCAGTGCTGGGGTGTCTATTCTGGCCCAGAACCCACACAAGTTGTATAACCCCACCCCCACCCCATCCCCCGCTTTCTGGGTGAGTCCCTCTTGGAGCCCCATAGATGGAAATCTGCTGACTGCAGATTTGACCCCAAATCTTCAAGTTGACCCCGTTTTAAAGGTGGTCAAACATGGCTTCCACTTCTTTAGGCTTAAGAACCATCTCTTAAGGAGTTTTCGTTCCAGAACACACAATCTGCTTCTTCTGCCTTTGATGTGTAAGTGCTCAGTGCTGAGCGAGAAGGACTGAGCAGCGTTACTGAAACGAGATGGGTGGCCCGGGGTGGGGGGGGGGCTGTGAGGCCCACAGCCGAGGAGGAGGTGGGCCGCCTCGGTGGGCTCTGTAACCTGCCCTCCCGCCCCCTCCCACGCGCCGCCGGCTTCTGTCTGAATGTACACACGGCCCGTCTCTCAGCGGCGTGCGCCCCCGCGTGGGCCCTCATGCCCCCAGAACAGAGTCCCCCAGCCCCGGAGGCGCCGTGCCTGGCACCGTCCACCCTGGTCCCTCCCGGGAAGCCTGTCAGGCCCACCCATCGCCCAGAGCCTCTCCCCTCCCCTCAGTCCCTGCGGGAACCTTCCTGGGCCATGGAGCCCAGGTGGTCCGGCTCAGAGACCCTCCCCCTGGGCGGACCCCGCCGTGGTCCGGGCAGTGTTGAGCTGGCCGGTGTGCTGTCTGTCACGAGATGGCAGACATCACGTGTTTGTCCCCGAGCACAGCCACGTCTGGTACATTACTAGGTCATCAAAGTAAACAGCTATTGAGTAAATGAGTGAGTAAATGACCCATCTGTGCTGAGTAAAGCATGGCTGTTGTTGTTTTTTGGGTTTGTTTGTTTTTAACTGATTTCAGAGAGGAAGAGGGAGAGAGAAAGAGAGAGAGAGAGAGAGAGAAACTTCAATGATTCGAGAGAGAACCACCGATCTGCCACCTCCTGCATGCCCCCAACTGGGGACCAAGCCTGCAACCCTGGCATGCGCCCCTGACTGGAATCGAACCCAGGACCCTAGAGTCTACAGGCTGACGCTCTGTCCACTGAGCCAAACCAGCCAGGGCAAGCATGATTCTTTGCCAGCATAGACCACAGTGGCCTTCAGGAAAACAAGAGGGTAGTTTGGCCTGGGTCCGTCTCCCCCTCCTGAGGCTGATGGGTAACTTTATAGGCTTTATCCCCGCAGCCACTGGCCCGGGGACTGGACACGGCCATTTAAAGGACAGTTCCACTCACTCCATGCTTTCTGTGTGTCGGGTGTTTGGCCAGATGCCCTCTAACTCAGAGCTATTATTAGGCACAAAGACACAGATGAGCGCATTTTGGCTCGGAGAGGGTAAGAAACTCGTCCAAGGTCTCACAGCTTGTAAGAGGCAAAGCTGCGTGTCGTGCCCTCACCCCTCTGACTCACGCTGTTAAATCATCTGCAGAGTCTCATGGTCAGAGCCCTTCGAGGTGGAAACCAGAGGCGTCGGAAACAGGTTCTGTTTGCTAGCAGGGCTCCGGCACTGTGCGGCTCCGACGGTGCGTTCCTGTTGGGTTAACAGGCACGTGGCCATCTGCCCCAGACCTTGTGACACTCGTATCTTTTTAAGACAAAAAACCCCAAGGAGCCAAAACCGGTTTGGCTCAGTGGTGGAGCGTCAGTCTGCGGACTGAGGGGTCCCAGGTTCGATTCCGGTCAAGGGCATGTGCATTGGTTGTGGGCACAGGATGTGCAAGAGGCAGCTGGTCGATGTTTCTCTCTCATCGATGTTTCTAGCTCTCTATCTCTCTCCCTTCCTCTCTTTAAAATATCAATAAAAGATATTAAAAAAAAACCCCAAGGAGTTTCTTTTTAAAAAAATATATTTTATGGATGTTTTTACAGAGAGGAAGGGAGAGGGAGAGAGAGCTAGAAACGTGGATGAGAGAGAAACATCGACCAGATGCCTCCTGCACACCCCCCACTGGGGATGTGCCCACAAACCAAGGTACATGCCCTTGCCCGGAATCGAACCTGGGACCCTTGAGTCTTCAGGCCGACGCTCTATCCACTGAGCCAAACCGGTCAGGGCCCCAAGGAGTTTCTTGTGCCCCTTGTGGGTGCCTGGGCTCATGGACCCCCCTCCTGCCCTCTGGGCTGGCAGTGTGCCCACTGCTCAGTTTTTGCTTGCCGGCAGCCCAGCTCCCTAGCCTGGGGTGCCACTCAGGAGTCGCACCCGGCACGCTCTCGGCTTCCTCTCCCCCCTCCTGGCCCACCCGTGCTCCCGCCCCAGTGCTGGCTGTGGGAGGCTCCTATTCTGTGCGTGCTGATTCCGGCCGTGCCTCGGTGTGAGAACTTCCCCGCGCTACCTGTCCTCGGATCCCGGCACGTGGCAGCCGCAGTGGCCACTGCAGGGGTCGGAGGTGCCCGTGGCCGCGTGGCTGCATCAGGATCACATGGTCTGGGTGCAGTGAGCACACAGCTGGGCCCGGAGTCGGCAAGATGCCACAGGAAGTCCCTCTCAGAAGGGCCAGTTCTTGGCCTGAGGCCTGGGACAAAACCTCACCTCCTGGTTAGCAACGCAGAATGCTTCCGCCCGGGTTTCTGCCAAACGAATTGCCCTTGCCCCTTATCTTACTTTTCTTAGTAGCATTTCTATAGAACCATCAGACTTTCCGTATTTGCTTTTTATTTGCTTCCATCAGCCTGCTGCAGTAGTTGTAACAATGCTTTTACTTTTATTAAAACACATTTTTCATTTGTATGGAGACAGAGTTGACATCCGGCACCGTAGAAGTTTAGGGTGGACAGCATAAGAACTTGACTTTCATAAATCATTATTCAATTGGTAGAAAACAGGATGAAGAATAACCGAGGGGGAAACTCATCTAAAATCCTCCCATGAGAAATAGCTGTCTTTAATGGCCGATGGATTCCCATTCTGGGCTCTTTACCAGTAAGTAGATTATAGTGGGCTGTTGTCTTTTTAACATTCCCCTTTTTTTCTATATATATTTTCTATATATTGGGTCACTCAAAATCCGGATGTGTTACAGCAATACTTTGGAAAGAGGCCACCAGAATCTCTTAAACGGCGTTCTAAGCCGTTGGAGACCTTTTCCCGCGGGACAGAGCTCAGGAGTTGGCCGCGTGCGACCTGCTCCTCGCTGCCCGGCGCTGTGGCTGGCTTTTCCGGAGTTCACCTGTCGGTTTAATTTCCTGACATTGATCTCCCTGGTTGCTCTGGCTTCATTTTACTCTCTTGCAGGGAGACATGGCAGGGAGCACACTGTGCCTTATTCATAGTTCTTTCTTCAGAAAGAAACTAAGCGGCGATCTGTGATCCCTGCTAGTCTGTTCTTCTACAAGCTCTGTATTCGCCCTCGACTGGCGTGTACTTTCATCAAACAAATCACCAAATGCAAGGACCCAGCATTTGTAGTGGGGATGGTGGAGTCACCCCCACCACCCGCTTTGTCAGGCTGCTATACAGTGTTTCAGTGGCCCCCATCCGCCCTCTAAATCCTTACCTGGCTTGGAGCCCCTTGAGAATTGGGAGAGCCAGCCCTGAGGTCAGAGGTCGGAGGTCAGAAGGGCTGCCAGTTGGAGGGGAAAGAAAGAGGCAGCCCCAAGACCAGCTCCCCAAGCAGGCCCACCCCATCAGGCCTGAGAGGGACAAGGACTCAGAGGGAGGTGAAGCCCAGGCCGGTAGACGTGGTGAGGCTTGTCTTCTCCCACCTTTTTAATCAGTGTCCCTCATTGAATAAGTAAAGAGGCCGGTAATATGCCAGCTACTCGCTAATTTTAATAGTAATAGGAAGAAAACCACTGCTGCGGTCTTCATGGCGACTCAGATGCCAGGTCCTCCGTTCCTGGCACAGAGCACTACTGAGTGTGTGCTAACCCCTCTGCACTCATTATGAGCCCGCAGCTAAAACCCGCCTCCCAGGCCCCACGTAGATCCCACCCCACCCTCCTCCCTTCCTCCCAACATCTTCTCCTCACTTGAACTCTTGGGTCTCACAGTACAGCGGTCCCATGCTCTATTATTCTTTTTTATTTTTAATGTATTTTTATTGATTTCAGAGAGGAATGGAGAGGGAGAGAGAGACAGAAACATCAGTGAGGACAGAGAATCATTGATCGGCTGCCTCCTGCACGTCCCACACTGGGCATGGAGCCCATAACCCGGGCATGTGCCCTGACCGGGAATCGAACCCTGACCTCCTGGTTTATAGGTCAATGCTCAACCACTGAGCCACGCCGGCTGTGCTTGATGATTCTGGATGAATCATTTTTACATGGATGATGGACAGCTCACCAGTCAGGCATATTTCATTCCACTTCCAGGCTTTTCTTCATATATATATGTGTGTGTGTGTGTGTGTGTGTGTGTGTGTGTGTGTGTGATTGATTTTTTTACAGAGAGGAAGGGAGAAGGATAGAGAGTCAGAAACATCGATGAGAGAGAATCATCAATCAGCTGCCTCTTGCACACCCCCTACTGGGGATGTGCCCACAACCAAGGTACATGCCCTTGACCGGAATGGAACCTGGGACCCTTCAGTCCACATGCTGACGCTCTATCCACTGAGTCATACCGGTTTTGACAAGGCTTTTCTTTTTATTTCCTTCATCTCCCCCTTGTCTCAACGCCCTCCCCCCAACACACACACACACACACGCCCCAGCTTCTTTGGATTTAGACTCTCAGGAGGAATTCCATTCAGTGTGGTTGTTTGAGCCCCTCTCTTTCACTTGGGTTTCTCTGAATAATATCCGCACTTGAAGTTTTCAGCACTTTGTATGACTAACACGCAACTGAGCATTAAACGTACTATATATAAAACTCCAGATCACAGAATGGAAACGCTTTTTTTAAAAAAAAGAGAGAAAAAGTTAAAAGAGTTGGATTGTGTGGGCTACTTGGAAGCCGTCCCGCGGGGCAATATAATTTTTATTTTCAGAAGCTTATGGATTGAGCCCCGCCCAGGCTTCCCGCTCCTGAGAAAACTGGCAGGAGACGCCCGCCAAGTTCCCCCAGCAGCGCACTAAAGGAGCAGCCTCCTCTGCTCCCCGTGGCTTCTAAGGAGGCAGGAGGCTGGCCGTGGCCTTTGCTGTCCTCACAAATGAGTGTCCCTGAGCTGGGGCGGGGGTGGGGGGCAGGGATGTCCGGTGGGGGTGGCAGGGGGCAGAGGTGGGAGCGGGTGCTAGCCACACGGGCTTGCACAGGTCGCTGGGCCCGACGTTCATAACTCTGGGGACAGAGCTGGCAATGGCGTGTTGAGTTGAGGAGACAGTTATGTTGTAGTCTTGATGGCTTTTGATGGCTGCTCAGAAAAGCTGAACTATAAATCGATCCAGTTTTCACACACACACACACACACAAAATATATTTTCATTTTAAATTGAGTTGGGGGGGGTTGGTTATAGCTGTGGGGAATGAAACCATAGGAAATGGTCACAACAAGATCTGGTCTACTGGTTCCTGTTGTGGACAGCTCAGAAGGTACACGATGGGGTGGAGGGGTAGACATTGAAGCTAGAGCACACAGAGGAGCCCGGGGGAGAGTGGGGTCCCCAGGCTGCAGAAGGCTGGAGAACCATCGAGTCACCCCCATGCTGAACAGAGGAGAAGGAAGCACGCCGGTCCGTTGCTAGGGCTTTGGGGCCCAGCGCTGCTTCGGAAAACCCTGTGCACTCAAGTTCCAGGAGAAGCCAGCGCCTCCACCAGCTGAAACCCAGGTTGAATTCCTGGTTGGCAACCCACAGCAAGAAGGCGGGATTCCAGGCCTTCTGCTCCTTGGGTCCCCATCCAACTCACTGGCGCCCCCTCTGGGCGCTGGTGGAGAATCACCCGGGTCGTTGCTTTTCCAAGCCCAGAGCTGGAGCCGGCCCAGGGGCCAGGGCTGGGATAGCAGCTGGGAGGAGCCCTCAGGTGTGCACAGGTCTCCCCGCCTGACTGGCTTCCTGGGAAGTGCTGGGGGTTCCCCCGATTCCTGGCAGAATGACTTTCAGTTCTGCATTTCCGAGGAAGAAACGAGAGTGGCACCTCTGCTTAGCTGTGGGGAGGAGTCTGAGCCGCTTCCTCGGGGCAGTGGGCAAGGCCTGGAAGAGGGCGCGCTCCAGGGGAAGGTGACCGGAGGGAGGGAAGGGTGGCAGGGGCGGGCGAGGCAGGAGGCAGGCGGGAGGCTGCCACCGCAGCCAGGGGGGCACAGGTGGCCGGCTGGGGCACCGCAGGGACAGGCACTTGGAACTGGAAGGGAGTGAAGGAGCAGGACTCTGTGGATCGGGCGCGTGGGAGCCGGGAGGGAGCTGATAAGGGTGATGACTCAGGTCTGTCGTCAGGCAGCTGGGCGGATGTGGGGCTGCGCTCGCTGCACTGGGCCGTGGAGGGGGCAGCGCTTTGGGGAGTGAGATAATGAGTTCCCAGGTCCAAGGGCCGGGCAGCCAGGCTGAGGGGAGCGGAGGGAGTGACGGGAGGGGCGTGCACGCTGCTTCCACGGAAAGGCTGGTGCGGGGAGGGGGAGGAGGCGGAGGGTGGATGGACGCCATCTCCCTGACCTGCCCCGGGTTGCGGGTGGGGTTCTCTGTAACACACACAGCTCAGCGGGGCCTGGTTGGGGGTGTCCGCGATACAGGGGCAGAGGGAAACATTCCAGCATGCTTTCTTTTTCATCATCATGACTGACTAAACTAAGCCGTTTTCTTCCTAGGGGTTTGACTAAATAGAAAGAAAAAGGCCCTTCCTTCCTTTCCTCTTCTTTTTTTCTTGGCGTCTCTTTTTACAGCGACTCTGCCCTGGGTCTGTAACGCACAGCTGGGAGTTTGTGGGGGGCAAAGAAGGCCTCGAGGTGTTTAAGAGAATTTAAGTCAAATATTTTTCCATCTCCAGTGAGAACTTCTGAGGAGCAGGCTTATGTGGGAGAGAGAAGAATTCCAATTGACATAAAAAAAACAACACCACGCTTTCTTAAGGAGCGGGCTCGGGAGGCAAGCTTGTAGAAAAGACAGGCAGTAGGAAGGTGGTCTCCTCCCGCTCACGTTTCAGGGGAGACCTCAGGAGCCTGGCCGGAGGTGCCGAGGATCCCATTAGACGGAAAGTCATATTTCTGGATCTTCGAATTTATCAAACCAAGGCCCAAACAGAACCGCTCTCTTTTTAAAGAGAATATATATATATATATATATATATATATATATATATATATATTTTAATTGCTTTTTTTACAGAGAGGCAGAGAGAGGGGTAGTTAGAAACTTTCTCATCGATGAGAGAGAAACATCCATCAGCTGCCTCCTGCACCCCGCCCCCTACTGGGGCTGTGCCCACAACCAAGGCGCATGCTCTTGACCGGAATCGAACCTGGGACCCTTGAGTCCACAGGGCGACCCTATATCCACTGAGCCAAACCGGTTAGGACCAGAACCCCTCTCTTGGCAAATATTCCAGTGCGCCTTAGCTAACGGACATGGGGACCAAAGAGCAGCTTGCCGTTTCATTTCAGAAATCAAGAGATTGGCATTTTAGCCCCAGTCCAGTTCCTGACCCTCAGTAACGTCGGGCAAGTCACTTAACTTTGGGGGACCTTGGACTTCTCGTCTGTGAGATGGGTAGGATGGGTACCTCACCAAGTCTCGGGGGGATTCTGTGTGATCGTCCGAGTCCGTTATCACAGTGCCTGGCGCAGAGCCAGCCCTCAACAGCAGTCAGCGTTACTGAGGGCGAGACTGTCAACCATGGTGGCTGCCTACCAACCTCGCTGGAGGAATAAGTTACTCGAGGAATAAAGCACTTTGAGGGAGTGTGTTTAAGCCTCTGAAGAGCAAGAGATAGTAAGCAGAAGCAGTGATGGTATCTATTATTATTAATTATTATTATTATTATTATTATTATTATTAATCGGTTCATAATGGCTGTTGCCACAGTATTAAGTGAGAATCCCCGTGGGTGGGTGATGACTGGGAACTGTTATTCATGGAGCTGCCAGCTCCTGTTCCGAGATCCATTAACATAGCATTGCTCGCCGGGAATCCTTGGATAAATCAGCTGAATTTCCTGTCCCCTTGCTGCAAGCACTGCAAATGTGATCCACATGTCCCCTGTGTGGTTTGTGGAGATTAATAACAGCGGAGAGGAGAGGAGAGGAGCGGCCCGCCCGCCAGGGACAGAGCTGTGGGGAGCCTCCTGGTGTCCGGGCTGTCCGTGGGGTTAGCTCGGGGTGTGTGTGTGTGTGTGTGTGTGTGTGTGTGTGTGTGTGTGCGTGTGTGTGTTTTCTCCCTGGCTCACTTGTTCGGATGCTCCCAGCTTTTCCTAACGGGCACTCCGCGGTCGGGGAGAGTCTCTGCTCTGGAATAGGGCAGGGGGGACCCAGTCATGCCCTCCTCCGCCGCCTCCCACGGGACACCGCTCCGAGGAAGCGCTCTGCCAAGTCCGAGAGCCAGCTATGATGGGGGGGCCGCTGCCATCCACAGGGGCAAAGGGGGTGGGCAGGGCCTCGCTGCAGTGAGGCCGCAAGGAGGGCAGGGAGCCGGGCCAAGGGGAGGGCAGGGGGGAGGGCAGGGCTGACCTGCGGCTGAACCAGGCCGTGGTATTTTGTGGAAGAGCCACACTCAAGGGTCCAAAGAGCGGCATGTGGCTCTCGAGCCGCAGTCTACTGACCACGGAGATAGGGCATTCTAACGCGCATCTGGCCACATCCCGGGGGGCTTCCCCGTTATCTCAAGGAATTTGAAGACATTTTCTCAAATTCTGTGGGTGTTTTCCTTAAAAAAAAAAAAAAAATCAGGGTTGCAGACAAAGAGGCATTGATCAAGGAAAGAGCCGTCACAGACGTGGGGAACGCGTGTGGCCGCGTGCTCTTAGGAGCCCTCGCATGTGTCAGCCGGGCCCATTCTGCTTGCCTGGTGCTTTCTGAGAAGCCACACAGGGAGCCAGAGAAATGCGCAGGCCGTCCCCCCGGGGCGGATGCTGACAGCTCGGCTCCTTGGGCTCCTTGGCCGCCGCAGCGCTAATGAAGAACATAATTAGGCCTGGCCAGCGGCTGGGTCGGGACCGGTCCCCTTCGGGAGGGGAGCGGAGGGGCGGGGAGCAGGCAGCATCTTTCTCCGTGGTTTCTCCCTGGGTCCCTCGTGGCTGGAAGAAGGAAGGGGGGGGCAGCACAGGGGGTGAGAGGCTGGGGCGGTGCTGCCCGTGAGGCCGCCAGGTGGAGGTTGGCCCTGACACAGCCAGCCCCCGAGCTCCAGGAAGACGGAGCCAGGCCTCCTTGTCACCCAGCACCCTGAAAGTCGCACCACATGGGGGGTGGGGGGTGGGGGGTGGGAGGGGCGAGCAAGGCCCCCTGCAGATGTTCAGCGAGTGCGGAGTGAAGGGGTGAAGGAGTTCCTGTGTGGCCCACCGGCCTCCGTAGGCCATTCCTTGTGCAGCTCCTGGTCTCCCCTTGGCTCAGCGCCACCTGGGAGCCGGCCACTGTCCGGCCTGGCCCTGCGGCGCTGTCCACGGCGAGAGCCGGCCGGCCCCAGGTGGAGCCTTGGCATTTGCCACCGACGAGGCTGCTCCGCCAAGAGCTTCACTTCCTGGGTGTGCCCCGGGTGAGCCGTGTGCCCCGGGAGAGCCGTGTGTCCCAGGGGAAGCAGTGGTACCCGGGGGGAGAGGCGGTGAGAACCAGAGGAGGAGCGGACTCTATTCGTGTGGTCCTGAGATGGTCACCATAAAACAAGCAGACTGCCAAATGACAGCGGGGAGGGGAAGGAGACCTGAGGGGAGATAAGAGAACAACCGAAGGACTGGTATGCATGCATATAAGTACAACCAACGAACACAGAACTCTGGGGAAGGAGGGCGTGAAGGGGGGGGGGGGGCAATGGTAAGCTATATACACATATAATACCTTAATAAATTTTTTAAAAAAAGAGCTTCCCTTCCCCGCACTGACCTGTGTGCCTTGTCTCCCCGCAGGTGTCCTCTCCCTCCCGGCCTACTTCAGCCCCTACAACGGCGGCGGCGGCGGGGCCCCGGGCCAGGACGAGCGCGCCGACGCCTACGCGCAGCTGGAGCTCCGCACCCTGGAGCAGTCCCTGCTGGCCACCTGCGTGGGGAGCATCTCCGAGCTGAGTACGTGCGGCACCCCATCCCCCTCAGCTGCTGGGGTCCGGGGAGAAGGCGAGGGGAGGAGGCTGGCTTCTGGGCCCCGGCCTCCTCCGTCTTCACGCTTCTTGCCTCCCGGGCCAGCGGTCTCACCCTGGTGGCCCACTGCCCCGTGTGGCTTGGCCGCGAGTGGCCCGCGTGGCACACAGATGGCCTGGGGTCACAGGGCTCCACTCCTGCGTGGCGGCGACGGGGAAGGGGCTGCGGGCAGCGGAGCGGACGTGTGTCCCCTCCGTCGGCACGTGCCTCGTTATGCTAGAGTTGGCCCGTCTCACTCATTTAGCTCACCCACCTGCCCCAGAAGTAGTGGCTTCACCACCAGTGTTGTTTTCGAAGGAAAGCGCCCCTAAACCTCAGCCTGGAGAAGGGGAGAAGGGAAAACGAAAACAGAGCCGCTCCGGGTAAAGGAGGGCACCCCAGCCCTCGCAGCAGCCCTGGCACCGCCAGGACCTCAGGGCTCTGCGGTCAAGGTCACTACCCAGCCATGTGAGAGATCAAACTGCACGTGCTTCGCCCTTCCTTCTCCCTCACTGTGTCCTGAGGCCACGACCACCGGCCACACACCCAGGGGCCCTAGCCCACAGGCTGGGACAGATGGCGCTTCATTCAGCTTTTTCTGTGTATTATTTCTTGGAGTTTTCTGGCCCCCGAACAGTGAACGGGCGAACCTTTCTATCGCTCGAGGACGCAGCTTCCTCCCTTTCTTTCTTCCTCCCCTTCCCGGGACAGGAAACACAGGTGCCTAGTTCCAGGTCACAGAGCGGATCCGTGCTTGGTTCTGGGAGGGAAGGCCAGACGTCCGCTCTCTGTCTCCTGGGGGACGGCAGGATGGCCGCCTGGGTCCCCTGCCCCCCGAGGGGCGTGCAGGAAGCGGGCCTGGTGTGTTTGGGGAGCAGTGAGGGGTGCACTCGGCCTTCAGACCATCACTGGAGGGCATCTTGACTTTATTTTGCATCTTGGACATTGAGTACCTACTGTGTGCAAGGCACCACGTGATCTCATGTACTCCTCAGAGCAGCTCAGCACGGTGTGTCCTGGTGAGGAAACTGAGGCTCAGAGGAGAAAAGTGATTTCCCCCCCAAGTCAGGCCCCAGAAGGAATCAGGGTGTGGGCTGGACTCCCGACGCGCCTGCTGTTAGCAGAGCTCTTTCACGCGGGGCGGTGGGCTCCCTGGGCGTGGCTCGTGGCACTGCCACCAGCCTTTGGGCAGCTGACGTCGAGGCTGGGCCCTGAGCCTTTGCCCTTCCCCACGCGGCCTCTGTCCATTGCCGTCCACAGCCAGGCCGGGGGGCACTCAGAAACACCCCTCGGGAGAAGGGAGGCAGAGTCCTGTGGGCCCTACCTTCTAAAACTCTCCCAGATCTTAGTCTTCCCCTTCCACCCCCTCCACTGCTACCAACTCGGCCCCAACCCGGGCCGTTTCAAGCACAAATTGGGTTATGTTGCCCATCCGCATCCCCTCCGTGCCCGCTATGGCTGCCCGGCTCCCTCGGTGAAATCTAGTGTCCTCACTGCGGCCCATGATGGACCACTTGATCTGGCTTTATCTCGATGACCAGGCTGCAGCTGCCCCTGCCTCGTGGCCACGTGCATCCACCCCCCAGCGCCTCTGCACTGGCTGTTCCCAGTGCCGGTGGCCTTTCCCCTGAACGCTCTGCCAGGCTCTGCCCACGTGGCACCTTATTGGGCCTTCCCTGAGCACCCCGCGTGGATGGGCGCCCACTCTCATGCCTCTGTCTTTCCTCTTACGGGCTTGAATTTTTTTCAAAGCCTTGATCGCCCCTTGGCATGTATCACCTCTTCCCATGTAAATGCTTCTCCCGCACTGAGTCCTGAGGCCACGACCCGTCAGCTTCATCTGGCCTGTGAGCTCCGTGAGACTAGAGACTCTGCTTTATGCCCTGTTCCCCTGCAGCCCAGTGCTTAGAGCAGTACCAGGTGCCAGGGGTGTGTGTGTGTGTGTGTGTGTGTGTGTGTGCACGCTCGCGCACATGTGTGTGCGTGCACACATGCATTAGGAGCGGGCCCCTTGCTCTGAGACCAGGGCCTTTGCTCACCCCCCTGTGAAGGAGGGAGGAGCCACGGTGGAGGCAGATATTGCGATTTTCCTCTCCGAGACTAAAGCGCTTAATGAGGTTAGTGATACTTGGCACCGAGCACCTTGTCCCTAAAACCTTACCCCGGGTTTAGCAGGCATCAGCTCCCTGCCCTCTGCCAAGCCCCGGCTGCCAGCTGGGTCAAGGAGCTTCTTTCTTGCGTCAGGCCCAGCTGCGCGGGAACTTGGGCACCTGTGCGTCCCTCTGTCCCTCTCTGCCCATGAAAGTGCCCGTGGGGGGAACGGGACACAGACAAACAAGCCCCTCTTTTTAAGGCGGCCAGGTGAGGAGCCTGCTGAACCCCAGTCTCCGCTGCTGGCTTCGTTGGCTTCGTTGGCTTTATGGGGTGGCACATCATGAGGGCGGGCAGCCCGGAGTGAAACCCGCGGCACCTCTGATGGAGGCGCTCCGGTTAACGAGCCGCGAGGGCCGGCTTTTCGCGCCCGGTGGGTGTTTCTGGGCTTCAGACCGAGGTTTCATCTGGCTTAGGATCGAGTGATTCTCAAGTACAAGGATTTTCTTTTTTTTTTTTTCTTTTTTTAAAAAAATATATATTTTATTGATATTTTACAGAGAGGAAGGGAGAGAGAGAGCTAGAAACGTCAATGAGAGAGAAACATCCACCAGCTGCCTCTTGCATACCCCCTACCAGGGATGTGCCCGCACCCAATGTACATGCCCTTGACGGGAATCGAACCCGGGACCTTTCAGTCTGCAGACTGACGCTCTACCACTGAGCCAAACTGGTTTTGGCCAAGTACAAGGATTTTCCAGAAGCAGCTCCCAGTGTCCAATCTGGGCCAAGGCTTCTCCTAGAGCTGGGGGGGGTTTATCCACCCTGCCCCCAGGAGGCAGACTGAAACTGTAATAAAACACAACAAAAATGAATGTCCAGAAAAGTAAGCTAAAAGACATGTAAAACGCGAGCCAATTTTTTTTTATTATTAGATTAGATAGACATTGCTATGGAGTTGTTGTTGTTTGGAAATGTCTGAAATTGTTTTGAAATTAACTTGTTGTGACCCAGGACCAGTTCGCAGACGCCACTTCAGGTGGCAGGGGCGCAGCCGCCCAGGGCAAGTGTCAGGGCCCAGGGCCCCGAGTTCAAGGCCTGGCTGGTTCACTGGCTCGTGGCGCACCCTGGACAAACCCTTTCCCTTCCGTGAGCCTGTTTCCTCGTCTGCAAAACAGAAATGCCTGCCTAAGGGTGGCTGTAAAGACTGAAGGAGATTTTCTCTCTTTTCGTGTCCATCGCGGAGCCGAGAAAATCGAAGGTGGCCGAGAGGACAATTCCTCCGGGAAAACAGCCACAGCGCCCGCTGTCGATGGCCGTGGAGGGTGCAGAGCAGTGTGCGTTTTCAGACCGGGGCTGTCTGGTTGTTGAGAGAGACTGATGGCATGCCGCTGGGCTTGGAGCCAAGAAGTCCAGGGACCCCATCCCCTGCTGCCATTCTGCTGTCTCCACGGCCTTCCAGAACCTTCCAAGGGCCTCCCTGTTCCAGTTAGGGAGCCCTTCTGAGGCGCTACCATTTCTTTCTGGGTTTTTTTGTTTTGGTTTGGTTTGGGTTTTTTTGCCTGCATTCTGGCTGGAATGGTGTTGCCAGAGGGTTCTGTAGCAAGGAAACAATCAGAAAAGTCATTAACGACCACGACTTCCACCTGGTCTGCCTCGGAAAGGACATCTCCCCAAGATTTCTCTTGGAGGCGCACCACAGGCTCTGTGACTGCCCCCCCCCCCCCTGGGCCCCGCGGTCCTGCCGAAGGGAGGGCGCTTGGGCCGGGGAGGCGGGCGCCAGGTTTCGGCTCCCTGCAGCCGACTCAGCTGGTACGACGGGCTGTGCCGAGGCGGCTGCGGGGTGGGGGGTGTCGGTGCCGGTTTCTGCCACCCAGGAGCCCGAGGGCAGGGCTGGGAGCTGGCGGCTCAGGACCCGGCCTCCTGTCCTGGGGAATGTGGGGCAGCGCGAGACTGCAGACTGAGGTCCTGGAAGGAAGGAAGCCAGGGGAACGGCCTGCAGGAGAGAGGGGCGAGAGGAATAGGCCAGGAATCACAGTGGTGGTGTACTTAACCTTTGTCAGGACTTACTCTGTGCCGGGCAGGCTGTGGAGTGATTTCCACCTATTATTTATTGATTGGGACCCGCACAGTTTAGAGGTTAGCTGTGATGATTCCCGTCTTACAGACGAGGAAACCAAGGCTCTAATCAGCAACGTGTGTTAAGATTGATGCTGGGATCTATGCTCTCACCCACTTACCTGGTGATTCTCAGACCCCGTTGGGCAGTAGATTCGCCAGAGAGAAACATCAACCAGCTGCCTCCTGCACACCCCCTCTTGGGGATGTGCCCGCAACCAAGGCACATGCCCCTGACCGGAATCGAACCTGGGACCTTCCAGTTCGCAGGCCGACGCTCTATCCACTGAGCCAAACCGGCTTCGGCAGCCAGGGGGACTTTTAAAAAATACAGATACCTGGGCCCTGCCCCAGACCCATTACATCAGAGTCTTGGGGATGGGATGGGAGCCTTTTGTCCGTAACTTGCTGCCCTCCACCCTCTTGGCCGGAGGGTGGGGTTTGCCAGGAGGTTCCACAGCTGCAGGAATGAGCAGTCAGGCGTGTGGAGAGGAGTGAGGACCTTGGGGTCGGGGACCCGCGCTTTCCCAGTGGAGATCACCAGTTCCAGGGGGGCCACTGTCCCAGCTCAGATAGGAGCCACGTGCCATCGCTGTGGCTGTCGTGGTAGCGTGTGAGCTCAGATCAAGCCCCCGACTTTGCCGGTTAAAATGAAACAAAGGTGCAAGGCGCTCTCTTCTTTCTCCAAGTATCGGCTGAGCCCCTGTGAGGCAGGAGAATGACACTTTACCTGCCAAATGACAGCCTGCGTATTGGTCCCCCCTCGGGCCCGCCATGTCCGGGTGGGAGGCAGCCGGCCCCCGGGGGAGGCCCTCACGTTCCCAGGCCTGCGGAGGACGGACGGGCGCCACTCGCCCCCAAACCGAGGGGCCCGCAGGTGCCGGGGCTGCTTCCCCGTCCTTTCTCAGCATTGTGGCCGCGCACAATGCTGGGAGCTTCCTGCCCGGGCCGGGGGGATATTGAAAAGGCTTGACTCGGGCAGAAACACGGCACAGGACGTGGGGCCCTGAGACCCCACAGCTCAGGCCCCGGCTCAGCTCGCAGACTGTGGATTCCAACAGCCCGGTTTCCATCGTGGACCATGGCCCAGCCCCCGACCTCGGCTGGTGGACAACCAGCCACAGGGTGCTCCGCGGCCTCCCTGTGAGCAGGCAAACGTGGGGGGTCCGTCCGTGTTTGTTTACCGGATGAGCCTCCATTTCTTCATCTGTAAAATGGGGATGGCCGAAACCGGTTTGGCTCAGTGGATAGAACGTCGGCCTGCAGACCGAAAGGTCCCAGGTTCGATTCCGGTCAAGGGCATGTACCTTGGTTGCGGGCACATCCCTGGTAGGGGGTGTGCAGGAGGCAGCTGATCGATGATTCTCCCTCATCGATGTTTCTAACTCTCTATCCCTCTCTCTTCCTCTCTGTAAAAAATCAAATAAATAGGTATATATTTTTTAAATAAATAAAATACAAAGGGGATAAGACGTGGCCCCGGCGTGTTAAGGATCACATCAAATCCTATTTCTAGGGAAGCAAATGCTTAGCACGCGGCGAGTGCCCGGCGGACGGTGGTGGTGGTGGTGCTGCCGCTTGACGCGATGGGGACTGAGGCAGCGTCCGCACCGAAGCGCCGGGTCCTTTGCCCCAGGCAGCACTGGGGCGTCCCCGCGCCTGGCGCTGGCTGTGGGAGGCTGGGAGAGGAGGCCCAGAGGGGTTCCCTTGGCCAGAGAGCTGGGGCGAGGCCGTGGGGTGGTGGAGAGAGCAGGGATGTCGAAAAAGAAACCGCATCCGCCTGCGCCCCGGAGGGGCGGGCCCGGGTGTTTCGTTCAGCTGTGCAGGCCAGACCGAAAGCGAAAGGGAAACCACGCGGGGCGTCTGGGTGACAGCGCCCGCCCCCGCCCAGCGCAGGCCCTAATTAGAGGCTTTGGCTGCACGCGTTCCTGGGAGAATGTGGGCCGTGAACTCACACTTTGTTTTCTCTCTCCTCTCCTCCCTTCTGCCCGCCTCCCCCCTCCCTCCTTCCCCCCACAGGTGACCTGGTGTCCAGAGCCATGCACCACATGCAGGGGCGCCGCCCGCTGTGTCCGGGCTCCAGCCCCGCCCGGCAGGCCCGCCAGCCACCCCAGCCCATCACCTGGTCCCCCGACGCCCTCCACACGCTCTACTACTTCCTGCGGTGCCCACAGATGGAGTCCATGGAGAACCCCAACCTGGACCCCCCGAGAATGGCCCTGAACAACGAGCGGTAGGGGTCTTCCTTGGGCTGCACACACGGGGGGCCGGGGGCCCGGTGTGCGTGGACTGACGGGGGCGTGCCCGCCTCCCTGCCCGTGAGGGGGCGGCTGGCACCGGGTGGGCCGGGACGCCGATGGGGAGGCCTGGCCCAGGAGGCAGGGGGACTGTGTGACCTGGGCTGAGGTACAGGGGTCAGTGAATGTGGGCGTTGGCCTCGTCTCGGGTCTGCCGGCTCTAGCGCCCACTGCCCGGACTCTTGAGAAATTCAGTTGCCTCTTTTCTAAAACGGGGCATTCACACCCCCCGGGAAAGGCGGTGGTGAGGAGCGCGTGAGCTGGTGGGTGCTCTGAGGAAAAGCCCTGAGGACAGTGGGTGGAGCTGGCCTTCGTCAGTGGTAGCTGCCACCGCTTTTGACGACAGTGATGTCACTGGTAGGGGGTTTAGGCATGTTTTTTGCTCCATCCGCTCATTTTACAGACAAGACCTTATGGCCCTGGCAGGTGGCCCGATCGCCAGGAGGCCAGTGGTGGAAGAGCCCAGGCCTGCTGGCTGCCAGGCTGGTGTTTTCTCTAGGGCATTCCGGCCCTTTCCTGGCCTGGGGCAGGGAGGCCTGGGCAGGGGGCAGGGGGACAGGGAGGCTTGGGAGGGAGGCCTGGGGCAGAGAGGCCTGGGCAGGGCACTCAGAACAGATACACAGGTGCGTGCTGTACAGGGGCCCAGTGAGGGGCGTGCGTGCGTGCGTGCGTGCGTGCTGACGCACGTGGGGCCACATCAGCCTGAAGACAGGTCGCCTCTTCTCACTAATGTCCCCAGCAGTCCTTCTTCTCTGGAGTAGCATGACACTTCTTAAAATGTGGTCTCAAGTGTCATCTGGGCCAGGAATGCTGCTACTAATACAATTGCTAAAACCGCTATCGACATTACGAATATAGTAACCTCTGCTACCAACAATAATAATTAACGATGCGACGACTTACAAACGCCACTGCTCATTACTGCTAGCATCACAGAGCACAAACAGAGACAGATAGCATCTTAAGGGCTTCACTTACTAACTCGCATTTCTCCCCCACGTCTGTGGGTCGGTGGGGAAGGGGTGTGAGCATTATGAACAGTGGCTTATGGGATGGAGTCTGCAGCCCAATGAGGGCGGCAAAAGACAAGAGAGGAGGAAACAGATGAGCGCAAACCAGCAGACGGTGGCGGAGGAGGCCGGTCGCACGGTACTATCCTAGGTCGGCCCTCAGACCCTGCAGCCGGCCCGATCCAGTCTGGCCCTGCCGCTTACCAGTAGGTGGGTGGGCGTGTGTTTGGCTTCTGTGCCTTGGCCTCTTCTTCTTAGTGTGAGACTAATGGTGCCGCCTCCGGGGCATTGTGGGGTTCATTGAGTGAATACACGTGAGGCCCTTAGCCTCCTAAATGCCTGGCGCACAGTAGGTCAGCAGTCATGTTCAGGAGGATGTTCGGAAAGGCTGGAGCAGTGGGGCGGCGTCGGGACAGACTGGGACTGGGACGGGGCCTAGGAGACAGCCACAGGCGGGCTGGCACAAGCAGTGAAAGTCCCAGAAGGACTTTGCTTGTTTCAAAGTGCATATGTCATGACAAATGAATCTACATTTTTTAAAAACACAAAAATTAGGTGTGGGTTTTTTTGTTTGTTTTTTTTGTGTGTGTTTTTTAAAGTCACCACTAATACTTGTTTATCTAGATCAGTGGTCGGCAAACTCATTAGTCAACAGAGCCAAATATCAACAGGGCAACGATTGAAATTCCTTTTGAGAGCCACATTTATTAAATGTATTCTAACGCCGCTTCTTCAAAATAGACTCGCCCAGGCCGTGGTATTTTGTGGAAGAGCCACACTCAAGGGGCCAAAGAGCCGCCTGTGGCTCTCGAGCCTCGGTCTGCCGACCACGGAGCTAGGTAAAATGCTTCTTGGGGGGCTTCGAGCACCCTCAGAGGCGCCCTGGCCGTGATGGGAGCACGACTCCTCCCCTCTGAGCCTGCGTCTCCTCCTGTGTGGGGTGTGAGCTGAGCTGTGCCTGCTCCCCAGGGGAAGTCCCCTGTTCTGGGGAAGTGCCCCCGACACAAGCGGGGTACAGAGCGTGGAGAGAGGCGCCTCTCTGTTCCTTTCCAGATGCAGGGGGTGGGGGTTCCCCGCGAGCACTTTCCATAAGTAGGAGGCGCCCCGATGGGCCATGCGCTCAGGCTGAAGAAGGGGGCTCGTTAAGCTTCTGCTCAGCTTGCGAAAGTGTTTTCTTACAGATAATAGAGATGATGGCGCTGGTGGCTTTATTCTGCTGCCTGTGGCTCCCTTAAATGCCATTTCAAGAAGATCTGCAACGTTCGCTCTTTTCTCTCTTTTCCTCGTCTCCTTTTTTTTGCATTAAATTCCCATCTGTTTGCCCAAAATGGCAGTAAAGGAAAGAAGAATAGCTGTTGGGTGAATTAAGGACTTGTCTGCATGTGGTCCCCAGACCGGCCCACCCGGAAAACCCTGCAGTGACTTGTTTGTGGTCTGCAGTGCAAAAGCTGTCACCACCTTGCTTACGTATTTGCTTTACTTACCCGTCTCTAGAGCAGTGGTTCGCAACCTTCCTAATGCCGCGACCCTTTAATACAGTTCCTCATGTTGTGGTGACCCCCAACCATAAAATTGTTTTTTGTTGCTGCCTCATAACTGTAATTTTGCTACTGTTAATGAATCGTAATGTAAATATCTGGGTTTTCCGATGGTCTTAGGTGACCCCTGTGAAAGGGGTCGAGACCCGCAGGTTGAGAACCGCTGCTGTAGAGCAAAATTATAGTCATGAAGTAGCAACAGAAATGATTTTATGGTTGGGGGTCACCACGACATGGGGAACTGTATTAAAGGGAAAGAGTCATGGCATGAGGAAGGTTGAGAACCACTGCTCCATGGGTTGGCCTTGTTCCCACTGTGTCCTCGGCACGTAGAACAGTCCCTAGCACATAGTAGGGCAGTAACACATTTTGTTCAGTTGGTGAGATAGGCTGTAGAGCCTAAAGATTGGACGCTTTGGAGTCAACGACTGTAATACAGGGTCTCTGCTCTGCCGTTTACCGGTTGTGTACTTTGGGGAAGTTCTTGAACTTCTGAGGCCTCGGTTTCCCCAGCCTTTTAAGTGGAAAGTGGCTTGACCCACTTCCAGAGGTTTTTGTGGGATCAAATGAGGTCGTGTACCTAAAGGACGTAGCACACAGAGTGAACTCTTCACACGTGGCAGCTGCTATTGTTGATGTAATTAGTTTTCACCGGCCCATGGAAGCACTAGAATGACTAAATCTTGTTTAATGCATAAGTAATGCAAAAGCAGCGGTGACTTTAAATATCACAGCCCCTCACAAAGGCAGGCTTTTCCCCTCCCTCTCCCCTATGCCTTCGTCAGTCCCTGCCCTTAATTCCCTCTTACCTCAGCCCTGGCAGGAGCCGGGCGAGAAGACGGGGTAGACCAGATGTCACAGAGGACGCATGCAATGAGGACTATTTTGGACAAACACGTGTACAGATTTCAGATTTATCATAACGCACCACCCAAGGATTTCAATGAACTAAGAACTAAATTTCATCCGCCTGTGGGTTCACAGACCAAGCAGTGAGTGGAGCAACTTTCTGTCTGGAGTTACTGGTGCCCCAGGCCCCGGGCCTCTCACTAGTTGGTTTGGCCACAGACCTACATGTGGTGGGCGGTCCTTGCTCAGGGTTAAGCTTGGGAGTGAGGTGCTCTGGGTTATTTCTGCCTGGACTAGAAGCATCTAGACCAGGGGTGGGCAAACTTTTTGACTCGAGGGCCACCACGGGTTCTTAAACTGGACCGGAGGGCCGGAACAAAAGCAACCTGACCATGCTGGCACTCTCATCTTGGGCTGCTGGTGAAGGAGCGGAGGGGAGAGCAAGAGAACCCTCCGCTCTTTTTGGCTCTGAGGGCCGGATAGAACAGCCGAATGGGCTGGATCCAGCCCACGGGCCATAGTTTGCCCACGGCTAATCTAGATAAAGCTTTGCAGTTTATAAAGCACTTTAGATGCAAGCTGTCTGACAGATCCTCACATTAGCTCTTGGAGGAGCCATTGCTGTCCCTTACAGGTGAGCAGACCGAGGCCTTGAGGAAGGGTCAGCAGGGAACCCAAAGGCACAGCGAGGACGGGCAGATCTGAGTGCAGGCGGGGAGGCCCGATCATAACAGCACACGATCCAAGGTGATACACCTGCCCGCCTCCCAGGAGCGAGAGGCAAGATGCCGGAAGCCGGGTGTCTCGGGCAGCACCTCCTCGACCAGGCATGGCTGGTGCAGCTCAGTCTCAACTACTCCAAGCCTCTTCTCCAACAGACTTGAGTTCACTGGTCCTGGGAGGCCGGCCATGCCCTCAGTGGGTCTCTATCTGTCGAGCATCCAAAAAGGAACAGGCCAGGGGTTGGGGCAGACAAAGGAAGTGGCCGTGCCAGGCATCGGGCTGGAGACAACGGGACAGGATCCTGGCCCAGCCGCTGGCAAGTGCCCCGGGAAGCTGCCCTCTGCATATGACTTCCTGCCCCATTGTTGGGCCCACCGGTCCTCGCAGGGGGAGCTGCCAGGCCCCGGGGCCTCCTTCGCATGGAGTGTTTTTATAACCCGGCAGCAACAATGCCCTTTGTCCGCTGTCTTGCTGGAAAACCCCTCTGCTGAGAACTGAACTTCCTTTCCTAAGGAAGGTCCCTTCGGAGGCCGAGCCGTTGGCTCTGCAGCCAGGAGGCTGGGGCAGGGGCTCCGGCGGAACCTGGCGCCGGGCTGGGCCGCTCGGGCCTGCTCCTGCTTGTTTGACGGGCAGCTCTTAGCCGTTCCTCCTCCCACCGGGCCAGCCGCCTCCGACAGCCGTCCGCGCCCCGCTTGCTGTTTGAATATTTGAGGTTTGGGGGAAGAAGGCTCTTCGGGGGTCCGTGTGCACCCTCTGACCTCGGGGCCCAGCCCAGCCTCCCGTTCCTGGGGACCTCGGGGCTGAGGGGGCTGTGGGTGCAGAAGACGGGGTTTGGGCGGAGCGGTGCGGTGAGCCTCTGTCCACCGCGCAGGCTCGGCATTTTGTGGGGGGCAGTGTGGTCTCATGAGACACCCAAGAATCTTTTTTTTTTTTTTAAGACTCAGACATATCACCAAGGGCGAGCTCTGTGACCTCGGACATGTCTCCAAGCCTCTCGCAGCCTCAGTTTCCACGTTTGTAAAATGCAGACTTAATGACAATTCCCGCCTCGAGGGGTGGATGCGTGAGAGGGTCCTGTGTGCACAATGGCCTCATGCTTACTCGGCACTTCCCAGCAGGGGGCGCTGCTGCCCAGAAGCCCATGACGGGGGCTGGGATGTGGGTGCAGAAAGCAGGGTCCCGCCTGGAGCCTGCACCGTCTTCTCCTCTTGCTCTGGGTGGTTGGGTCCAAACCACATGTTGCCATCAAGAATTTCTCCCTTTCCCCTTTTCACCTTGCATTTCTGTTAGGCCTCCAGAGCCCCATGCCCCTGCCTCCTTCTAGAAATTTCTGAGGACTCTTTACCCAACCGTGTGACGAGGTCATCTTTCTGCCTTAGACGGTGGGACACGGGGAAGGTGGGAGCTGTGTGATTGCACTCAGTGAATCCAAACAGGAAGTCCGACCCGGAAACCCTGAACAAGACCCTCAGCCGCTGCACAGCAGGTGTCTGGGGGTGAATGAAGCTGCTAAGCCAGCATTTGGCACACCCGCAGCATTGGCAGAGGCGGGTGCTGGTGACAGCTCCCTTGGGAGGGCGTGCGTTTGAGCAGCCGGAGGGAGGCCCTCTCCTGTCTGGCCTCCATATGGGGCGAGGGTGTGTGGTCTCTGCAGCCACCACGGACGCTGGGCAGGCGGCAGGAGGCCAGTCTCCTGAACGGCAGCAGTGGGCCCCGTAGGGGGGTGTGGCCTGCAGGCGGGGGGGGGGGGGGGAGGAGAGAGCCGCACCCCAGCAGAGAGGAGAGAGGCCTGCGTTCACACCCGGCATTCCAGGTGTGTGGGCAGCAGCGATACCCGGCCTGCTGGACCAGCTGCTCGCCCGCCCGCCCGCCCAGCCGCTGTGCCGGGAGCTTTGGCCTGGGAAGTGGGTCAGGGGCCCCGGACCTCGCGGCTCCCAGGGCCCTCCCCGCCTTGAGAGAAAGGATGGAGGAGGGCGTGAGAAAGGGTGGAGGGGCAGCGGCCTGGGTGCCGTCTCCCCTGGCATCTCTACCCTCCCGCCTACATGGGATGCCACCCTGGAGTCAGGCCCAGTTACCAGACCTTGGCCACAGGGACAGGTGCAGCACCACATCGGCCCTTGTCCTCCCTGCGGGGCTTGATCCCAGCATCCCCGCCGCCATCCCTGCCAGAGCAGCCTCACCCCAGTCCGCCACCTGCCCCAGAAGGCCGTGTGTCTTTTCCCAAAGAGAACCACTTGCCAGGACCCAGGCCAACTCAAGCCTCCAGGATCAGAAGACAGAGCGGTCCCCCATTTCACGAGCTCAGGGGCCTGACTCAGAACCCCGGAGCCCTACAGAGCATCTGGAGTGAGAGCACCCCTGGGGATGTGCCCGCAACCAAGGCACATGCCCGTGAACCCGGGACCCTTCCGTCCGCAGGCCGACGCTCTATCCACTGAGCCAAACCGGTCAGGGCAAGGATGTCGAACGTGGGCTGCTGTGCTGAGAGCTGGGAAACATCGGAGAGCAAACAGTGCCCGCCTTCAGAGAAATTGCAGCCCGGGGGAGGCAGCAGATAAAAGCCGAATGAATAAAATAACAACGAGATGGCTGAGGCCTGTGAGGAAGCCCTTAGCTGGAGGGAGAGAGGAGACCGGCTCCAGGCGGGTGGGCAGGGCCGGCCTCCACTGCCTGGCCCTCCGGTGCCCTCACGCCGGGGGGACCAGACGTCCCATTTGCCTGAGACGGCCCTCGTTGCGCCTGCCGTCCTGGTGGTGTCGGTGACAGCACTCCTTTTCCCTCCCAACGCGGCCCATTCGGGTGACAAGTTATATAATCACTGTGCCTGACGCTCCTCACCCCTGAGAGGAAGGCGGAGGGGCAGGGCCCGGCGGGGAAGGCAGGCTGATCGGCGCGGCTGGGTGGCAGCAGAGTGTGCTGTCGAGGGGCCGGCGGGCACTCTGCCTGGGATCACCTCCCAGCTCGGCCACTTATCGGCTCGGCACGACCTCGGGCCTCAGTTTCCCTGTGTGTCACAGTACCTGCTTCCTACAGAAGGCAGGAGGAGTCAGTGAGCCCAGAGGCATACGAGGCTTACCACGGAGCCGGGCGCTCTGGAGACGCTCTGTGGACAGCAGTTGTCCGTGTTCGTCCGTTAGTCCCGGGCGCCCAGGGGCCCGTCCAGGACGTCCCGATGGTCACACACGCGGCCTCCCACCCCAGTGCTCCCTCTTCGGCTCCACTGGGGCCTGGCGGGCAGCCCCCCCAGTACAGGCAGGGGAGTCGCAGGCAGCTGGCCCCGGCTTGGCTGTGTTCTAAATTTACACCCATGTGCGTATGTGGACAAGTGAGGTTTATCTGCCGCCTCTAATCTGTACCAGATGAGCTTTAGTAAGGAAAGTGTCTTTTCCCCACAGACAGCCCTAAGCTCCGGCTCTAGAAGTCACCTGTCCCCAGACAGGGATTCGGGGTGGGGGAGGGAGGGCAGCTCCAGGCTCAGAGGACACGGGCCTGGGGGTCAGAAGGAAGGTGCCTGCCCAGCTCTGACGCCAGCTGAGCCAGACCATCCTGGTGCGACCAAGCAACCCTAGGAAAATAACGAGTCCAAGAAGTGGATTGGGCTAGCATCGCTTCCTTTGTTCCGGGCGTCCGGTCTGACTTCAGTGGGACGGCGCTGGTTCTGTTCTCGGCCGCGGCGGCTCTCGGGACCTTGATCTTCCCGGAGAAGCCTCTTCCCGAGTTTGGGGACGGTGTGGCATCTCCACAGGTTCCGCCACCCAGCCCCGCCGGCCCAGAGAGCACGGCGGGGAGGGGAGGGGCGTGGGAGCCGCAGGATCCGTGAGAAGGTGACTGCAGTGGGCAGCCACCCCCCACTCGCAGTGGCTCCCACGGAAGGTGGGGCCACGTCATCGGAAGAGTTCCAGCAGACATCCTGGCCACCCCCTCCCTTGACCTTCATCGGCAGCCACAGGGCCGGTCCCCGTGCGGTGCTAGGTGTGCTCCTAGCTCGGGCTGGGCTGGGCTGGTGATGGGGAAACCTCGTCCGGGAGTGGGCCCTAGGCCTCCTGGACCGCCCTAAACCCTCCCGGCCTGGGAGCCGGGCCCGCCCGCCCCCCGGAGCCCTCTGTGCTCCCGGCCAAAGGTGGGAGTGAAGAAACCGCAGCCCAGTTTTCTCAGGGCCGAGCTCCGCCAGGCCTTGAGGCCCTGCCCAGCCAGTGGGCGCATCCGGGTCCTGCCCAGTGTCCTACTCGCGTCCTCGTGGGCAGGCACAGCGGGCACACAGCTGCTGGCCCAGACTCGGCCTGCGGGTGGGGGGTGGAGGCGGGGGGCCTTATGCCTGGGGCTCTCGGGGCCCCTCTGCCAACCCGAGTCTTTCCCCGAGGCCGCTGCCCACCTCCCCAAAGAACAGAGCCTCCTTTGAGCTGGAAACCGGAGGCGTTTCCTGTTCTGTGTTGTTAAGACACCGCTTATAGGACTGTAATCCCAATAAATCATATGCTCGCTGAGTGGGGCAGGGTTTGGGTTTTTGGTTTTTTTTCCAGGCTGCAGGGACCTCTTAAAACCAAGGCCGTAAGAAGTTTATTCTCCCTCCGATTTTTTTAAGAGGGAAAATGGCTTTTGCAGACCTGGTCTTATGGAAGGGCCTTCTATGGCCATTGGCTTGAGGGACTCGGGCTCGTCGAAACGATTCATCTAAAGAGAGATGGAGAGAGGCCGAGTCGTGACATGTGGGGCTGGTCTCTGTGTTACTGCTGAGCCTGCTCTGTGTGTGTGACTGTGGGCCAACGGGCTTGTGACCCTCAAGGCTGGGTCTCTGTTTCCTCTCACCCTCTGCCTGTGGAAGATCCTCCTTCCTCGGAGCATTTCCTGGATTCCCACCCCCGTGGCAATAGCTGCCCTTTGATGCACAAAGACAGATGCTGCCGGTCGACCCCCTCCTAAGTGGCTCTGTGTGTCGCAGCCGGGACTGAGCGGATGCGTTTGCCTGAACGCGTGGGGGTCGTAGGTTAGGTCGACAGCAGCCCTGGGTGCATGCAGGAGGTGCAGGCCCCACGCAGTGCTCCCACGCCACCCCACCAGCACCTCACACGTCCAGGACCCCCGGCCCGAGGTGGGTGCTTCCCCGGTGCCGGGTTCCGAGTCTGCGTCACCAGCGGCGGTTTCCAGATTGCCGTCCACGTCGCGGTCACGCTTGTTTCCTCTCCGTTCTGAGGTGGATGGTGCAGGGGGTGGGTGGCTCGCTTGCAGGCTTTTGCAAGCTTCCCCTGTTTATGCTTGCTGGGGGCCCGCGGGGACAGAATTGGCTGGGCTGAAGAGGCTGGGGCTGAGGCACTCCGGGGGACCAGATCCCCATAAGCCTTTTTGGTTGTTACTGTTATGTACTCTGTCTGTCACCAGACACTAAAACAGCAATAGTGGTTAACCTTTACCGAGAGCTGACCGTGTACCTGACGCTCTGCTGAACACCTCACAGACGTAGATCTTGTGAGGTGGTCCTAGGAGCTGAGCCCATTTTGCAGAGGGGACCTGAGGCTGAGCGAGGGGAGGGAGCCTGCACCGGTCAGTGCACTGAGTCTCCCTGCAGAGCCCGTGCTCCTGGTCACGGGGCGGTCTGCGCAGTAACAGCAGGAGGGTTCTACAATGGAAAATAGACACAGTGCCGAAGCCGGTTTGGCTCAGTGGATAGAGTGTCAGCCTGCGGACTGAAAGGTCCCAGGTTCGATTCCGGTCAAGGGCATGTTCCTTGGTTGCAGGCACATCCCCGGTGGGGGGTGTGCAGGAGGCAGCTGGTCGATGTTTCTCTCTCATTGATGTTTCTGGCTCTCTGTCCCTCTCTCTTCCTCTCTGTAAAAAAAAATCAATAAAATATTTTTTTTTTTAAAAAGAAGGAAGAAAATAGACACACTGTCCTCCTGTAAACCAAACGCTGTGGGTTCCATTCCCGATCCGGGCACACGCCTAGGTTACAGGAGCAATCCCTGGTTGGGGCGAGTACAGGCGGCAACTGATGGAAGCTTCTCTCTCACATGGGTTTCTCCCCCCACCCCTTCCTTCCTCCCTCCCTAAAAACCAGTGAGCATGTCCGTGGGTGGGAAACACCCGTCTTTAATGGGAAGAGAGGCCGAGGGAGTGGTGATCTGCCCCGGGCTGCCGGGCCAGTCCGCTGGGCCCTGGAACTTTCTCCCCGTGAGGCGGCGGCAGAGAAGGCGGGTAGGACTCTCAGATGCCGGCGCCGCTCCAGGACTGGCCAGCCCGTGTGTCCGCAAGGCCCGAGTCCACCCCACGCCCACCGCGCCTGCCAGTCCGGGGGTCTGGCAGCAGTTCCCCCCATGGGGCCGGGGAGCCCCGGGGTGTCAGACACTTCCAGGGAGCTCACAGGGCCAAGATGACTTGCATTATAACGTGTAACGTGCCTTTTACTCCCCATGTCATATGAGGGTCCAGGAGTTTCCTAGAGGCACGTGATACGGACACGCTGTTATGTCACTTCTCACTGACATCTGAGGGGATCTGAGCTTGTGCATTCAGATGTTATAACATTTTCTCAGTTTTAATTCCTGATACAGTAGTTACCAATGGAGTAACACACACGAACAGAAGCTCTTGAGGAGCCAACCAGTTTGGCTCAGTGGATAGAGCGTCCGCCTGTGGACTCAAGGGTCCCAGGTTCGATTCCCGTCAAGGGCACGGTGCCTTGGTTGCGGGCACAGCCCCACTGGGGGGTGGGCAGGAGGCAACTGATCGATGTATCTAACTCTCTATCCCTCTCCCTTCCTCTTTGTAAAAAATCAATAAAATATATATATTTTAAAAATAAATAAACTCTTGAGGGGCCTCAAGAGATAGCGGGGGATCCTGAGACTGAAGCTCTGGGACAGCCCTGGCCCTGCCGACACCGCACTCTGGCGCCGAAAGGCTCCGGCCGGGCACAGCCGAGGGGAAGGCAGACGAGGGGCACGGCCTCTTCCTCTGGGACGGAGCACAGCGGCCTGTTCTTCGGGAGGGAGCACCGCGGAGCGACGCTGGGGACGGTGCAAACATCAGCCCTCCTGGCCCTGCTCCTCCGGGCCCTTCACCTTTCACCCCGGGGTCAGGGCGCAGCTGCGGCCCAGGGAGTTTTTATGGGGATTTTCCATAATGTCCAGTAAGGCAGGCAGCGCTTCTCGAGTGCCCAGGGGGCTTGACATTACGGGAAAGGAAGCAGTGGCCAGGAGCCCAAGGCCAGAGGTAGCACATTACATTACGGAGAAAGCCGTCAATTGCTTGTCATTTCACTTCCCCGTGGACCGCAGGCCGGGGGCAGGGAGGCCGGAGAGAGGCCGGGAGAGGTCCGTTTCGGGGCAGGCGGCCTGGAGGCTGCGGGGCCGCCTTGCCCCGGGGCTTCGACACGCTGGGAGTGTTCTTCCGCGTTCCGTTCTGGAGGCAGGAACCACCCGGGTGTTCTAAGTGGGAAGAGATCTAACGCAGGGGATTGGGCGCCCGCAGAATTACTGGGGCAGCTCCAGGAGCCCCAGGAGTGGCCCCGAGGAGGCCACAGAGCTTGTCCTCGGAGAACTGGGGGACAAATGAGCCCGTCCCCCGAGTCTGCCCCCGAGGTTACCGATGCTGAATTCTTCCCATGCGCCAGGCCCCGAGGGGCCCAGAATGGAATGAATCGTGGCACCATCTGACCGGGCTCCCTGACTTCCCCAGTCCCCTCTTGGTTTCCCCGAGCGCGGCCGGGAGGTGCCCCCGGGGCTCTGTCCTGGCTGTCCGCCGCCATGGGGAGGGGTGGCTGGCAAACCCATCGACTCTTCCCTCGCTGGCACGCCCTTCCCCGGTGCTGGCGGTCTCCACGGCACCTTCCCCTCGGAGGCGAAGGACCGCCACGTATAAGGGCGCCGCTGAGCTTGCCGTGAAGCATTATCACGGAGGAACTATTTCGGGGGGGGGGGGGGGGGATTCAAATGGGCGCTTGTAATCAGACGGGAAATCCACAAATGGGTTGTTGGTCCTTGTAGCGTCTGCACGTTCCCCGGGGCATTCCGGGCTTCCCACTCGGACGCGTGAGCACCGCGCTCCTGGAAATTCCATGCAGAAATGGGGTTTGGCCCCGAACTGGGGACCTGGGTGCGTGAGACTGAGTCCCGATGCTCGGCCGTCCGCTGGTCCTGCAGCCCGTGTCTCCCGAGGACCTGCGTGCGCAGCCCCATGCGGGCCCGGCTGGGAGAGAGCAGAGACGAGGGAGCGTCCGGGCAGGAGGGTGGGAAGAGCGATCTGGGGGGTCCGGGAGCAGGAGGGGACGGTTTCCTGTGGAGACAGGGGTCTGGGGAGGTGTCCGGAGCTGAGCCCTGGAGGACCAGGGGTATCCGGACGGGCAGAGGGGAGCCGGTTGGTGCCCAGGAGGAGGCGGGAACGGGGATCGGCGGGCTGGGGAACTCGGAGTGCCCGGGGTCCGTGGTGCCCTGGTGAGGGGCAGGGGCCTGGGCCTGACCCTCCCTCTGCTGCCTCCTCGCAGGCCCTTCATGCTGCTGCCGCCGCTGATGGAGTGGATGCGCGTGGCCATCACCTACGCGGAGCACCGGCGCAGCCTCACCGTGGACAGCGGCGACATCCGGCAGGCCGCCCGGCTGCTGCTGCCCGGCCTGGACTGCGAGCCCCGGCAGCTCAAGTACGGGCTCAGGGGGGGCAGGCAGGAGGGTCCCCGCTCCCGGCCACCCCGGCCACCCCTCCCTCGTCTCCTGGAGGTGGGGAGGGGCAGCGCGGACACTGCGGCCGGGCCAGTCTCCGCTGCTCCGCCCGCGAGTCCCAGTCCTTCCCGCCCACCGTCCGCGGGCACGCTCACACCCGCCCGTCTTACCTGCGCAGACCCGAGTGCTGCTTCAGCTCCTTCCGGCGGCTGGATGCCCGGGCGGCTACCGAGAAGTTCAGCCAGGACCTGGGCTTCCGCATGCTCAACTGCGGGAGGACGGACCTCATCCACCAGGCGATCGCCGCCCTGGGCCCCGACGGCGTCAACACCATGGACGACCAGGTGCGTTCCGAGCTCCTCTGTGCGGGCAGCTGGGGGGGGCAGAATGGGGGTGGGTAGGATGGGGGGGGTGTCTTCTTCTCGAGGCCCATCCTGTGGCTTCAGACACAGCATGGCCTTTGGACAAGCCCCTCTCTGAGCCTCGGTGCCCTCCCCTCCGCCACGGGGGTATCGGTGCCTGCCCGTGGGGTCACGGTGAGCATTGGCCTCTGGCACTCGGTCAGCGCTCAGCTAGCGGCCATCCTGGGCTTCGGGGCCCACGTGCTGACGACGGCGGCCATCCCTGGGGTCTGTTCATCAGCCGCCTTATGCTCCTGGAGTAGAGACGGCCCAACACGGAAAAGGGAGTTTCCCCTCGCAGGGCTCCGAGCCCGCTTTAAACTCCAAATCGCGCACAGATGTGTGGAGGAGAAAAGCCAGGCGTGCGTGCGTGCGTGTGTGTGTGTGTGTGTGTGTGTGTGTGTGTGTGTCGGGGGGTTTGGGGGGAGATAAAACAGCCAAATTCCCGAGTTGGCTTTCCTCCGAGCGCCCAGTCCCGCGTGTCCCGCGGCCTCGGTGTTTACACAGCGATCTGTGGGTAAGCAGCCCTCTGCCCGTGGTCAGTCTCAGGCCATTTCTGTATCTCTGGGCACGAGGCAAAGATTTATGAGGCAAGGAGATGTTGTCTACACACAAATAACCCCATAAATAACAGCGCGGGCTCCGGGCCAGTGCTTGCCGGGATCCAGCGGAGGAATAACTCTTTCCGCCGCGGCCTCTGCCGTTACTGGCCCCGGAGGAGGTCGAGGCCAGGAGGCAGCCAGTGCACCACCCACCCAAACCCGGGGGGTGGGCGGGGGACCCCTCAGCTCCCAGAGATCTCAGGAGCCCGGGTGTTACAGGAAGGCTGCCCCGCCTTCCGGGAGCCGCTGCGGAGGGCGAGCTTCACAGACCCGGGGCCTGGCCTCCGTCTCCGCTCCGCGTCCCGAGTGTGAGCCTGTGGACGCGTTAACCCCCCTCTCCGCCCCTCACCTGGAAAACGGGGATGACAACAGAGCCCCCCCTAGGTGGGTGCCATGGAGATTACAGGAGAAGATGCATGTGCACCGCTCACACGGTGATGGCGCACACAGGGCCTGCGTGCGGGCGGTGGCAGCTGGAGGCAGCCGCAGTGTCAGTGCTGATGACTGAGCTCACCCTGCAGTGAGCAGCCTGCACGGGGTAACTCTCGCTCTTGACCACAGCCCTGTGCGGAATGCTCCTCCCGTTCCCAAGAGGCAGAAACTGCTCAGTTGGTAGAGCATTGGACCGTGCACCGAGAGGCCACGGTTCGATTCCCAGTCAGGGCACATGCTTAGGTTGCTGGCTCCATGCCCAGTGGGAGGAGTGCAGAAGGCAACCGATGTCTGTCTGTCTGTCTCTCTCTCTCTCTCTCCCCCTCCCTCTCCTTTCCTTTCTCTCTAAAAAAAACAATAAAAACCTATTTTTAAAAATTAAATTTTTAAAAAGATAAATGGAGCCAAAACCATTTTGGCTCAGTGGATAGAGCATCGGTCTGCGGACTGAAAGGTCCCAGGTTCAATTCCGTTCAAGGGCATGTACCTCGGTTGCGGGCACATCCCCGGTGGGGGGTGTGCAGGAGGCAGCTAGTGGATCTTTCTCTCTCATCAATGTTTCTAGCTCTCTCTCTCTCTCTCCCTTCCTCTCTGTAAAAAAATCAATAAAATATATTATTTTTTTAAAAAGCTAAACGGAGGCACAGAGGGGTGTGGGTAACTTGCGTGTGAAGTTTGCAGCTCCCCGTGGCACAGGCGGCCCCCCGGCCTGTGCTCGTCAGCATCCGGGGTCCTGCAGGGCTCGTGCAAACGCCCCTCCTCACCCTCCAGGTGCCAGGTGCCCGCAGGCCCCGGAGGCCGGCTCCGGGCACAGGGTCGCTCGGAGGAGCAGCGGGGGAAGCAGGGCCCCTGGCTCTGCGGTCCTGGGGCAGAGGCCTGTGGAATGTGTGTGCCCCCCCCCCCATGCTGCCTCCTGATCGTTTCGCTTCCGCCTTGGGTTCCCGTAGGGGATGACGCCGCTGATGTACGCCTGTGCTGCCGGGGACGAGGCGATGGTCCAGATGCTGATCGATGCTGGAGCCAACTTGGACATCCAGGTACGTAAGCGCCTGAGCTGCACACAGGCCCTGACCCAGCAAGGGGGCGCCACGGGGTCTCCACCAGCGTGCCGCATGCTGGTGCAGAGTTTTGAACAACTAGATAGAGGTGTCTAGGAAATCCACAGTGCATGAAGATATCACAGTCGGCAGAGATTTGGGCTTTCGGAGAGGAGGGTGCCCAGTGCGGGAGTTGAGTGGAGAGAGTGGCCATGATCCTGCTATTACCTCCTACCTTTTATCAAACTGATCCCCATCCCCAAGAGTTTCTGGCCCCTCCTTCCTCCGAGGCATCAAGTGCTCCCGCTGCCCAGGGCAGACATCACCAGTTGAGCCTCCTTTTGAGCCTTGTCCACAGGGTGCTCCAGGCAGACATTACCAATGGAACGTGGAGAGCACCCGAGTTCATTCCCGGTCACCATCCCCGCAGGGTAACCCCCTTCGCTCACTCAGGTGCCTGTGTGACCCGCCCGGGACGGTCACCCACCCGGGAGACGCGGGCTGACGGTGGTCTTTCCCCAGGTTCCCAGCAACTCTCCCCGGCACCCCTCCGTTCACCCCGACAGCCGGCACTGGACCGCGCTGACCTTCGCTGTGCTGCACGGACACATCTCCGTGGTCCAGGTGAGCTCCTGCGGGTGTGCCGTGCAGGCCGTGGGCTGGGCCCGGGCAGAGCCGCAGCCTCGGAGCAGGGATGCAGAGATTTGTCTTGAGAAGAGGGATTCGTGTGAGGATGGGGGCTGAGGGGTCCGGAACAAGGCCCAGGTCCAAGCAGTCCGGGCCTGCCTGGCACCTCCGTGTCTCCGGGTGAGTCTCCGGGCGTGCTGGAGTCTGTGCCCGTGTGCCGTGCTCTCTCCGCCTTCCTCCCGACCCCTCGCCTTTTCTGCTCCCTCACGAACCCCCGTCCTCCCCCCCCCCCAGCTGCCTCTGTGTCACGGCGCCCCCCCAGGCCTGCCTCTGCCGTTAACCGCCCCGAGTGCCACTTTCCTGAGGCAGGCCTCCGACTGGCGCGGCTCACCTGTGGAGCCAAGCCACGCGATTGGCCACCGTGGCGGGTAGCCGTGGCCGGTGTGGATTCGGGCCTCGAAGGGGACGCTGTGGGCAGAGCAGCGTCGAACCCAGCCGGGCACCAGCCACACTGCCACTAGACTCCCAGACTCCTTTGCGCCTCCGGGACTTGACTCCTTCCCCGGAGTTCGTGTGGCACCTCGCTGCCCCCTAGAGGGAGAGTCCTCTGAGGGCGGGGCCAGGTCCAGCCTGTCCGCCGTCCTCGCGGCCTGGCCTGTAGGGGGCACTCAGGAGCCGGTGGGTACCGGGCTGGCTGCCACATCCTGCCTGCCTTTCGGTTGCTGCCTCCTAAGCACCTCAGCACGGTGCCAGCCTGGCCCAGGCGTGCCTGGTCTGGTGCCCAGTTTCGCCCCAATGGGCAGTGCCCCGCTTCCACCACCGTGGTGCACGGCTCTGGCACTGGTGCCTGGCTGGTTTCTCGCTGACAGTGGTGCCCGCTGACGGCACCGCTGCTCTGTACACACCGCAGTGGTCTCCAGGTGAGAGGCAGATGGGGTTTCCCCACACTGCCAAGCACAGGCTCTGAGGAGGGTTTGGTCTCCAGAAACCTGCGGGGTAGGGAGGGGGGCGGGCAGGGGAGGTGGCTCCCTCCAGAGCAGCCGGTCAGGAAAGGTGAGACGGAGCTCAACGTCGCCTGGTGGAGTCGGGCAGACGCCACCCCAGCCCAAGGCAGCGCTGGCCCAGCTCGGCTGGAACGGCCTGGTATCTGTGAGCCCTGCCCCTGGCCCCCGGCCAGGCCTGCCCGGAACGGGGGGGTGGTGCCCAGCGCCACCAACCCCGCCTCGGGGAGCCCACCGCACCTCTGAGGAGAGCTCGGATCCACCGGTTACCGAGCCCCTGCGGAGAGGGGCGCCCCTTTCTCTTAATCCCCAGCCGTGTGCGTGCCGCCCCTCCCGTGTTCCAGGAGGAAGCCTGAGGCCGGCGCTGGGCTGCCTGCACGGCACTCGGCCCCATTGGGCTCTGGCGCCCAGACCGCCCCACCATCTCTGCTCCCCCCCAGAGCCTCTGCTCCCCCCGTAGACGGGGGGAGGGGGGGGCGGGGGAGACGGTGTTCTCTCTGCGGCTCATCTGCATGAGCTCTCGGAGGGTCCCTGCAGGCATGGCTCAGAGGTCCCACAGCTCAGGGACCCGGTCCCAGGTCCCAGGGTGAAGGCGAAGATTCTAGACCAGCTGTGGGCAAACTACGGCCCGCGGGCCGGATCCGGCCCCGTTCCGATGTTCTATCCGGCCCGCGGAGCCGAAAGAGCGGAGGGTTCTCTTGCTCTCCCCTCCGCTCCTTCACCAGCAGCCCAAGATGAGAGTGCCAGCATGGTCAGGCTGCTTTTGCTCCGGCCCTCCGGTCCAGTGTAAGATCCCATGGTGGCCCTCGGGTCAGAAAGTTTGCCCACCCCTGGTCTAGAAACTCGTGGCCCTGAGCGGAACCTGGAGTTCTGCCATTCCGGCTCCAAGGCTGCCGGTGAGCTGGGTGGAGCCCGACGCCACAGCCTCCTGAGGCACATGCCCCCCCCCCCGGCCCCCACACTTACATGTCCTCCCTGTGCCCCGACAGTTGCTGCTGGACGCCGGCGCCCACGTGGAGGGCTCGGCGGTGAACAGCGGCGAGGACAGCTACGCGGAGACGCCGCTGCAGCTCGCCTCTGCGGCTGGTAGGTACACGCTGCCCCACCCCACTGTCACTCCCGCGTGTGGACCCCCGGGTGAGCCTCCAAACCCTCCTCGGGCCCTCTGGCCACATGCAGCGCGAGCTCAGGCCGCCTTGTCTCCAGGGAACTACGAGCTGGTCAGCCTGCTGCTGAGCCGCGGCGCCGACCCCCTCCTCAGCGTGCTCGAGGCCAGCGGCATGGCCTCCTCCCTCCACGAGGACATGAACTGCTTCAGCCACTCGGCGGCCCACGGCCACAGGTACCCGCCGGGCCCCGCCCCGGGGACGTGAGGGCACAGACCAGGCCTCGGGAGCCGGCATTCCTCAGGGGGAGCAGAAGGGCTTGGCTGGCTTCCCCCCAGGAAGGGGGTCCGGCACAGGGCCCCAGGCTGGAGGGCCCCTGGCAGACCGGGGGCCGGAGCCTGAGCCCCCGGACACCCCGCAGGCCCCGTCTCCCTGGACTCTGCCCTGGGATGCGGGCGCCTCCGGGCCTCGGGCCTCCCGTGCTCTGCTCGGTGGAGGTTTGGAGCCAAGCGGCTGCCGATGCTTCCACCCGGCAGATGGCTCTGGGAAGTCACATCCTGCCCGGGGCAGATGGTGGCCGGGCCCGTGGGGGCCACGCCTGCCCGGGGGTGCGACGGGCGGCAGCAGGCTGAGGGCAGAGCCGTTAGGCAGCCCCCGGGGAGCAGAGGGAGGCGGGGCGGTTATTAGAAGGAGGAGGCCAGGTGGACGCCTGCTTCCCGTTCCACACACTGACCTCAAAGCCAGACGGAGCCCCCGCTGCGGTGTGCTCCCCCACGTTCCCTCTGCACCTGCTGCTCCGGCCCCCACTCTCACCCCCTAAGCCACCCTCGCATGCCCATCACGGCCCCTCTACCCACCCGGCGCCTGCATTTCCCCCATCGCAGCCTCCTCACCTGCCTCTCTCCCTGGAGTGACCCAGGCCTGCCTCTCGGGTCCTGTCTCTGGGCCTGAGCCGGGCTGGCTGGCACAGCCTGGCCTCCGTCAGCGTGGGGAGGGGCGTGAGGAGGACGTGAGCCCCCAGGACCTTGGCCCTGCCCGGCCCCTGCCCCCTCAGCCTGAGCCAGGCTGTGACAGAGCCTGGGTCTCCATGTCTGCCCACGGTGGCCTCCCGTTGCGTGCATCTCCCCTAAATGGGTGGTCACGGGACCTCACAGGCTGCAGTGCCAAGTGTAGGGGGATGTGCTCCGTCCAGCCTGACGTTCTACACATTCGTACGTGAACGGACTCTGTGTGACACTCGTCTCCACGTTCTTGTTAACGGGAGGGAGTCTGTATGTGGACACTCATGTAAGGCTGGACGCTGCCTCGGGCGGCCGTGGGTCAGCTCTGCATGGAGGCCGTCCCTGGCCCCGGGTGAGCTCCGGGAGAGCGCGCTCGACAGACGAGCAGTCAGGGCTCAGGACAGCAGGCCTGTGGGACCCCAGAGCCCGGGACTCAGCAGCACCAGGATGGCAGGAGGGAGGGGTCCCCGCGGCCTCCCTGCCTCGCTCAGTTGCTGGCCCGAGAGGCGCTGGGACCCCTCTCCACCCCACCCCCCCCGCCCCGCTTGCTTGGGTGGGCTCGGTCATGAGTGCTTTGTGCGCGGTGTCCCAGAGCGGCCCCCCAGGCCGTGGGGCCCTCCGTGGGCCCGGTCCGTGGCGGGACCTCAGGCACCCTCCCCGTGGCCCCTCCCCGCAGGAACGTCCTGCGGAAGCTCCTGACGCAGCCGCAGCAGGCCAAAGCGGACGTGCTGTCCCTGGAGGAGATCCTGGCCGAGGGCGTGGAGGAAGGCGACGCGTCCAGCCAGGGCGGCGGCGGCGAGGGGCCCGTGCGGCTGAGCCGGACCCGCACGAAGGCCCTGCAGGAGGCCATGTACTACAGCGCCGAGCACGGCTACGTGGACATCACCATGGAGCTGAGGGCGCTGGGTGAGGCCCGGGGCGTGCGTGCACACGCACACACACTTGCACACGCACGCACACACACACACACACACACGTTCTGCTCTTCACACACACACACACACACACACACACACACACACACACACATTCTGCTCTTCGGCAGGCCTGCGGGCTGGGCCTGGGTGGCGGCCAGGGCAGGAGAAGCCCTGAGCCCCGGCAGTTCCTCGGCAGGGACTCACCTTCACTCAGGCCCTCGGCCCTCCGCGGCCCTGGGAGGTGCAGCCTGTGAGCGTCATAGGCCGGGGTCAGCATTTCTGGTCACCTAGACGCTCTCCTGCCCCCGCCAGCCGCCTCCCTTCCCGGGTGTGCCAGCCTGGGGGCCGCGCCTCCGGGGAGGCTGGTCACACAGACACACAGACCTGGGCCGGCCGCGGCCGTGCCACCGTGGCCATCGCTGAGGATGCTCATCTCAGGCGACCCCGGGCGGGAAGTGCCGCTCACTGTGAGCACCCGCACGAGATGGTGTGTTGTTCCTGTCACGGGACACACACACACACACACACACACACGCACACACGCACACACACACACACACACACACACACCCAGTGCAGGATGGCGAGCAGGAGGCCGCGCTGCCTTCCCCCAGCCGCTCGGCCAGGCTCTTCCCTGCACAGTGGGTGTGTCGCTCCCCCCCCAGTCAGTCAACCGGGGATGCTCATGCCACTCTCAGCGGGCGCAGAGAAGCCATCCGTCCCTTTCCGACCCACAATTCTGTCTCTCGTTACCGGGAACAGGCCTAGTTTGGTCAGCACCTTCACAGGCAGCTTCGCCTGCTGTGCCCACCGGCACGCCTGCCGGGAAGTGGGCGCTGGTGAAGCCGTGTGGTGGGGCAGGGCCACCGCGGGCTTCCAGGCCGGCGTGGGGCCCGCATGTCCTCCCCGGGGCCCACGGGCAGCGGGGCCAGCGCAGCCCCGGCTGAGCTGCAGCCGTTCAGAGCCGGGCGCCCTGTGTTTGGGCCGCAGCCATTCTCCCCCTCATCCCAGGAGGACCTGGTTCCCCTCTGACCTCCCAGGGCGCTGGTCAGGGAGAACGGGCACCTTCCTTCCAGGGCTGCGCTGAGGGTGCTGAGCACGCAGGATGGGGTGCGGACCAGGGCGGGGTGCTGTCACTCATCCCGGCAGCCTGCCGGGAGAGGGGGCCGGTGCGGGCGGGCCCGGGGTCTGTGCGGGAGTGACCGTGGCCTCCCCCCCCCACCCGCCCAGGCGTCCCCTGGAAGCTGCACGTGTGGATCGAGTCGCTGCGGACCTCCTTCTCACAGTCGCGGTACTCGGTGGTGCAGAGCCTCCTGCGGGACTTCGGCTCCCTCAAGGAGGAGGAGTACAACGAGGAGCTGGTCACCGAGGGCCTGCAGCTCATGTTCACCATCCTCAAGACCAGCAAGGTGGGTGTGTGTGTCTCCCCCCCCCCCACGCTCCGGAGCCCGCAGCCCTGAGCCGGACACGCAGACACGCCTGCCAACCACGGGCAGGCACACACGGGGACACCCCCACGCACACGGGCGCACACCTCCCCACGCCCACTCGCGCTGTCTGGCTGCCTAGGGCAGAGGCCATGCGTTTGTCTGGGCCAGAAACGCCACTTGGGGAAGCCGTGGTGACGGAACAGGCACCCTCGTGCCGAGGCCGGTGCAGAAGGAACAACAGACAGCGGCCGCTCGAATCCCGGGCTTTTGAAATCAGCCTGTCGCACACGCCCCGGCAGGCGGCTAACGGGCTCTCTGCCTCCCACAGAACGACTCGGTCATCCAGCAGCTGGCCGCCATCTTCACGCACTGCTACGGCAGCAGCCCCATCCCCAGCATCCCCGAGATCCGCAAGACCCTGCCCGCCCGACTAGGTGAGGCCGCCGCCGCCGCCGCCAGCCCTGCCTCCCTCGTCGCCCTCCCTCGTGGCCCTCCCTCGCGCCTTTGCCTCTCCTTTCCCAGCCGCCAGGGCCTGTTCCTCTTCTTCCCTCTGACCCCCTCGCGCCCCGGAGGTGGGCTCCTCGGTCACGTCCCTCCTCCCTTCCCTTTCGCGCAGACCCCCACTTCCTGAACAACAAGGAGATGTCGGATGTGACGTTCCTGGTGGAGGGCAAGCTGTTCTATGCACACAAAGTCCTGCTGGTGACAGCTTCCAACAGGTGGGTCCAGCCCCCGGGGGGCCAGCGTGCGCCCCGGAGCCCCTCCGCCCGCCCGCCCGCCCGCCCACAGGGGACACGGGGCCGAGGGCACTGAGGGCGTCGCCTTTATTAGAAAACCAATATTCTGGAAGGAAAAGTCCGTTTCCCGGCCACAGGAGTCATGGTCGTTCCGGTGGGGACAGAGCAGGGCTGGGCCCGGCTGCCAGCGGGGCGATGTGAGTGTCGCTCGCTGAGAATCACTCCGGGAGCGCGGCGGTCACGTTTAAATCGCTCCGTCCCCCGTGACCGGTCCGGTGACGGGCGGTGCCACCGCGGACAGGGACAGAGGAGGTCACCTCCGCCTGTTTCGTCCCCTTGCTCAGGTTCAAGACACTGATGACCAACAAGTCAGAGCAAGACGGTGACAGCAGCAAAACCATCGAGATCAGCGACATGAAGTACCACATCTTCCAGGTGGGTGGGTCTCGGGGGCGTCAGCCGCAGCCCGTGTCCTGCGGCATCGGGGCCAGGCCCGGGAGCCGATCCACGGTGGGTTGTAGTGCCAGAACAGGCGTGCCCCGGGTGCGAGCCTCGGGCCTCAGCGGGCCCCCCCGGCAGGGAGGGGGCCCAAGCGCCTGCTGGCCGCGCAGAACCAGGGGCGGCACCCCGGCCTCCGAGGTGGGTGGTGGCCACACGCGTGGGGGCTCGGTCAGCGGCCGGGCAGAGGAGGCACGCGGAGTCCGTCCTGTGGGGAGAGCACGGCGGGGCTTCTGATCTCTGCGCCCGGGAGAGCAGCGGAGGTTGCATAATGGAAGCTCCACAGCTGGCTGCCAGGCGAGGTCAGGAGACGGGCCGGGACCTCAGCCGAACCCCAGCTGAGAGCTTTCTGGCAAGTGGCGACTGCGGGTCTCTGGCTGCAAGTCTCTAGTCTGAGTGTGTGTGTGTCGGGTGGGCGGTCCTGGCCCTGCACAGCCCAGGCTGGTGACCTAAAGGGCGAGGCCAGTCTCCCAAAGCCCCGTCTGACGTGGGCAGTGCCAGGCTGTGCGAATGCACCCCCTCTGCCTGCGGCCCCAGCCCCCGGGGGAGCCGCCTGGGGTGGCTCCGTGGACTCGGCATTCTCGTGGCCTCCGGGCAGCACAGATGGCTGGGCTCTCCACAGGGGCTGCCTTCCAGGCCAGGAGCAGGCGCCCAGCCACCCCCGGGGCCCCTTTTGCCGAGGGGCTGCCCCGAGGCCGTCTTTTAGCAAAGAATCCTGGGAGATCTCTCTGCCCACCTGCTCCACCCCCGCCCTGGGCCTCTGGTCTTGCCCCGACAGTCAAGCCGTCTGGCTGCTGCCCGGATGGTGAGGGGCAGGCGCCACGTGCCGTGGTGAGATCACCATGGAACCCACTCCTCAGTGGGAGGGACTCGTGTCTCCCGGGCCTGCCCTGGGCTGGCACGAGGCTGGCCAGCCACCCACCCCCCTGCTCCTCGCCCCGGAGGCCGCGCCCCTTCCCCAGACCCCGTGGTGCCTCTCCCAGCCTGGGGCCCGGCCGAACAGAGCCCGACTGTGCGGCCCGGGCTGTTTACTCGCACACTTGCCAGTTCCCTGCTGGCGCCGTTCCTCCGGCCAGCCCAGGACACCGCCTCCTCCAGCGGGGACCTCCCGGGCTGCAGCGAGAGGGCAGAGCTGGCACTCAGGCCTGGCAGGACTGAACGGGGCGCCCCCCCCCCCCCCGGCGCACTGCCTTTGGTGTCCCAAGAGCCCACCAGCCAGGTGCCCTCGGGCCCGACTCAGAAGGCTCTCCGGGGGTTCTGTGCCTTCTTTCCAGGGGAACAGCTCCGGGGGGCGCAGATCTGGCTCTCACCTCCCCGAGGAGGAGTCCCGGCACAGACAGGAGCTGAGGCAGCTTCTGAGGGTGGCCGGCTGGACTGTGGTCCCCTCAGAGCCCACCTCCCTCCCTCCCTCCCTCCCTCCCAGGCCCGTATTTAGAATTTAGGTAAAAGGAGGTGATCGGCAGGGTGCCTGGTGCCCTGGGAGGACTCTGGTGTGGGCGTCGCGGGCCTGAGTGGCCTAAGCCACGCCAGCTTCCCTCCCCGGCCTCAGGGTCCGGCTGTGAGGACACCTTCCCTCCTGGGCGCGGGGAGACCCTGGCCGGCGGGCGTCAGGAGAGGAAGGTCTGGGGTGGACTTCTGAGGTTGCTCTCCACGGAAAACGCACACTGAGGCTCAGCTTGAGTGGGATTTGGAGGGTCTGCAGACGGGGGCCTGGCTGGGGTCCCGGGGGCAGCTGGAGTGGCTCTCGGAGGGCCGGGTGAGGACACGGGTGCTCGGGTCCCCCGTGGCGCTCACACGGCCTCTCTCGCTGCAGATGATGATGCAGTACCTGTACCACGGAGGGACGGAATCCATGCACATCCCCACCGCCGACATCCTGGAGGTGAGGCTCTGGCCAGCGCGGTCGGGCACGGGGCCCGGGGCCCGCCTGCCAGGTCTCAAGCCACCGACAGCCTGTGGAGAGAGGCGGGGAGGGAGACCGCTGCTTCTCTGCTGGTCCTCCTCCTTTGTGTGCCAGGAAGGGCCCTCCTGAGGCTGGGGAACTGTGCGCCCAGGGGCCTGACCTCCTGGCCACCCCGGGGGGCTAGGCAGGGGCTCCCCGTGGGCCCTGGGGGATAGAAGATGGCTGGGCCTCCCCTCCCCTCCTGCTGCCGCTGGGGCAAAGCCTGGGGACAAAGCGTCACCTTAGGGTTGCAGCCTCCTAAGGTCAGGAATCCCAGCCAGCACCCGCCCGTCCTGGGCCACCGGGTGTCCCCGCAGACGCCCGGCCGGCTTGGCACAGAAGTTAGCCACGGCGCTGGGCCGCGTCCTGCTGGTGTGGGTGGGGCCCGGAGGTTGGGGGGACGCGGCCTGGGCCCCGGTTGGCCCCACATGCCCAGGGTGCTCTGCCCCCCCCACAGCTGCTGTCGGCTGCCAGCCTGTTCCAGCTGGATGCCCTGCAGCGGCACTGCGAGATCCTGTGCTCCCAGACGCTCAGCGTGGAGAGCGCCGTCAACACCTACAAGTACGCCAAGGTGAGGACCCCGCCCGGCGCCGGGGCAGTGCAGGGAGCGGGGGGAGGGGACCCCTCTAGCCTGAGCTCACTGCGGTCCTCGGGGCGCCTGCAGCGTGGGAGGCCAACGTGGCTGACCAACGTGGCTCCCGGGTGTGGGGCCTGAGTCAGACCCGGTCCACAGGGCCGTGGTTCCCTCCTCACCCTGGTCTCTGTCGGCCCCCCCGCCCACCTCAGCAAATGGCATGGCCGCCTGCGCAGACTCAGGAGCTGCATCTGGTTCTTTAAAGAAAAACTCCCTCAGCTAGGCCCTCTCCCCGCACCGTTTCCACCATTACCTCTCGGACTGCTGCGCTGCCTCCCCTCACACTTCCCGGCGCTCACCCAGTGCCCAGGCCTCTGTCACTCCTCCCCGAAACTCTGCCTCCAGGACAACTAAAACCCTACCCCTCGCCAAGCGGCACGAGGCCCCTGGGGCCCTGCCCGCCTCTCTTCCGATGCCTCCTCGCCCCGCTGATGCCCCCTCGCCACATGCCCCCTTGTCCCCCCTCACCTCGACCTACTCCGGCGCTCTTGCCAGAAGCACCCCCTCCGTGGGGAAGCCCTTCCCACGCTCCTCCTGAGGCCGCTGCTTCCCAACCACTTCCTCCCGGCGCTGAGCCTGGCCGTTCCCTTGGCTTCTCCGGTCCCCCAGACTAGAGAGAGCATCAGCTCTGAGAGAGCGGTGCAGGGACGTGACCTCGGAACCTGGCGCCCAGAGCAGACCCTCGGTATCTGCCGAGTTACAAGTTACTGAGCGTCTACCTCGTGACCCCTCATGTCCACCCGGCAGTGGACAGTCCCTGGCCTTATAGGAGCTTCCACTCCAATGGGGATAAGGCCGTTCAGCACACCACCCCCACGGGACACAGGCAGTAGCCCAGACGTTCCTGGTGGTGCAGCTGGGATTGGAACCCAGTCAGTCCAACCTGAAGGGAAGGAATTTCAATAAGAGGGGTGGGCACCTCAAGATGCAGAGACAGGGCTTGCCTCCCCCGGGCCTTGGCCCATGGGTGACATCTGGGGGAGGGCCGGGCTAGGCTGTGGGTCTCACCCCTCCTCCTCGGTCCCCACAGATCCACAACGCCCCCGAGCTGGCCCTGTTCTGCGAGGGCTTCTTCCTGAAGCACATGAAGGCCCTGCTGGAGCAGGACTCCTTCCGGCAGCTCATCTACGGCCGCAGCAGCAAGGTGCAGGGCCTGGACCCGCTGCAGGACCTGCAGAGCACGCTGGCCGAGCGCGTGCACTCCGTCTACATCACCTCCCGGGTGTGAGGCGGGGGCGCACACCCCGCGGGTGGGGAAGGCCGGGAGCTCGGACCACGGCGTACCAGAGCCTACGACGCACCAGGCCCCCGGCGGGGCTGGTTCTAGGACCTCTCGGAGCCGGCACTCGGGGCTCAGTTTCTCCTTCCCCAGACTCCCTCTGGTGTCTGTCTGCCCTTGGGGAGCGAGATGTGCCCCGAGCCACCTGTGGCCAGGCACCCGCACCCTCAGCCCCCTGGTCCAGAGCTGTCGGCTCAGCCAGTCACGGGAAAGGGCAGCTGTGGCCAGAGGAGAGCCACTGTGTACTCACCTTGGAAGCTCCCCGGACCTCCGTGAGCTCAGCCCGGCCCCCCATGAATGTACAGAATATACACACTCTGTCTGGGCCCCCGGCCGTCTCATTCCAAAGCCAATACTTTTCCTCAATGTCCGTCTCTGAACGTCTTCCTCAAGGTCGTGCCTTTGAAAGGCTGGCTGCGGGCCTCGGGCCTGGGAGCCTGGCCTGCACACAGGGTCCCTTTGAGTTCCGTTTTCTTTGGTTTCTGGGCCTAGAGCGGCCTCTTTTGGGGACCGCCAAGCTGCTCAGTTAGCAGTAGGAGGCAGTCCCCCTGCTGATGCCTTCGAGCTTTCGGACGGGCCGGCGGCCTCGGCCCCTGTTGCTGCTGCTGGTTTAGGGCCTGACGCCCCGGCCGAGGGTCAGGCGGCCTCTGTGGGCTCGGGAAGCAGAGCCCTCAAGGCGCCCTCGGGTCAGATCTCTCAAGAGAACCATCCTTTCATTTGGGCAGGGGGCAGGGCACACTTCTCACCGGGCGCTGGCCAGTCTCGGGGAGCCAGGGGACGGGGCGCTGCAGGACCAGGCAGAAGGGGAGGGCTGGGAGGAAAGTGGGGGGAAAGGTCTTCCCCTCTCTACCTGCCGACACCCGCAGGCTCCGGGCTCTGCCGGGCGGAGGGCAGCATCGGGCCTGGACACGTGTCCGGTTTATGGACCAGACACTGGGGGGCGCTCTGGACAGCCTACTCGGGTGTAGCCTTCCTGAGCTGTCCGGCCGCACCTTAGAAACTATTTATTCACCGGAAGCCCGGGGCACTTCAGGCGGTCGGTCGCCCTGAAAGCCGCCGGGGCTTGCGATCCTGGGAAATATTTTCGACTAGCTGCTGGGGCTGGATGTACAGGGGAGAGGCGTATTTTATTGCTATGATATTGTATGATACTGTGTACATTAATGTCACTTACTGTAAATGTACTATGGTTTTATTAACAATAAACTCCGTGATCCATGACCCTGGCCTCGTCCCCCTGGTAGAGCTGCTCAGAGTTCGGAATGGGAGAAGCCCGGGCGGGAGCAGGACGGGAACCCAGCGCCGGTTCCGGGTCACTCGGTTCTTGTCTCTCAGAAGGAAAGACCGACCCACCGAAAGCTATGCGGTGCCCCCCACAACCACCACCACTACCACCACCACTCACCTCACCAAAGGCCCTAAGCCCGGGTCCTACCCTTGCCAACTCCACGGCATGAAGCAAGTACAGTAAACCCTAGATTTTGCAGACCTCAATTGAAAGGAGAAAGTTTCTCATCCGTGTGTCACATGTGAACATTAACGACCTGTTAATCGTAAAATGCTTTTTACCAAGGTTTGCTTACAATTAAATTAGCAGGGTTACTTTTTTGATATTCACTGTTACTTTGAACAAATTGTGAGCGAGCAAGCCACATGTTGGGAAAAGCACTAGTAATCTGACACAAATATTACGTTTCTGCAACTATAGTCTACATATTTACTAAGTCCAAGAGTCACCGCTTAGAAACAACGTTCAGCAAATGACTAGCAGGTGATTATACCGCATCGCTTACAGTAACTGGCCCTGTTGTTCTGTGGCTGACTTCCGGCAGTTTTAACGCGTGCCGGCCAATGTGCCACGCGCACTAAGCCACGCCCCTGCCAGGAGCATCTGTTTTCCTGGTGAAAGCACTCGCCCACTACACCTATTCGGTATAAATTTAAAATTACAGGAATACAGATAGGAAACTCTTCCGTGAAACAACTTTTCATCCATGATTATAATTATATAAACATGTCTATGTAATAAAAACAGATAAGCTAATTTGTCAATTTTTTTAACATACATGATCAGAAAACCTACTTTATTATGTAACAGGCTTTAAGGGACCACCCCTCACCTGAATCAGTCCTTTGCTAGGCCTTAGTTTTCTTCTTTTGTCAAATGAGGTAGCTGATAATATACAATGGTTCCATTTATTAAGCACTTAAGAGCCACTGACTGACAGAAAAGGTGTCTGCCTGGAGGGACCGGGGTCTGATGACAGGAGGGAGACGCCTACCAAGGGTTTAGGGACTTTTCTGATCTCCCGAGCCCAGACCCCTCCCCTAGCCCCAGTACGGGAGCTGTTGTTGGAGTCGTCCCAATAGTTGCTTGTAAACTCTTGCACAGTCCAAACCTGAGGTGGGGGCAGGCCTGCTCCATCCTAGTCTGGTCGGATGTGGGCACCAGTCCCTTGGTGGCTGCTGCCTCCAGAACCTACTGAGCCACCGGTAATGGAGGGAGGACAGTGAGCTGGTGACTGGGGCCCAAGGGTTTTCCGGACCCGGTTTGTTTTAGGTGCAAAGTCCAGGGGTCCCTGCCTGTAGAGGAAAGTCAATTGCTCGGGTCACTGGGAATGCTGACCAAGTGGCTGTGGGAATGGGGGGACAACACAAAGGAAAGGCCCCTTTCCCAGCCTTGCCGGGTGGGGCCCAGGTGGGGCAGCTGGAGGGAGGCCCAGCCTGGTCCTGGCAGTGGTGGGGAGAGGGCACTGCATGGACACATGGCGCCCTCTGGGGGACAGAGGGAGGGGGTGCACGCAGCAGGACGCCACCCTCCTGGCAGAGGCCCTGGGAGGGAGGGTGCCCCGGGCCCAGCCCTCCCCATCTGCAGGGGCTGCTCTTCAGGGGTCTGCGTCCTCCCTCCCCCCAAACTCCCCACCTTACAGGACGCCCCGAGGCAGTTACCAGCCTAAGGCAAGACCCAGGAGGCTGGCCCTGGCGGGGCCCAGCGTTTCCTTCTTTTGGACGGCAGGGCAGGTTAAAGCAAAGATAGGAGCCTTTGAGCCTCATGTAGCAGAAATACACTTATGAGGGCACTTAAAACAGTAATTAGGGGGGGGATCATACCTCCTCCCAAGGGACTAGGAGTCAGAAATGGGAATGGAGGTGGTCACCTCACCTTATCCCGGGCCACCGCTCCGGGGCGTGGGGCCAGGTGCCTCCCGGCAGCTCCAGGCTCCCGGCCGGGCAGGCTGGGGAGGAAAGTGGATTCTCTGCCACAGGAGCTCTGGGAACCAGAGGCTCACGTCTGTCTCTCTATGGGGGGACCTGTCCCACGGGCAGTAAGCCTGCACTTACGGCGCTGGAGCCTGGCCTCCCCTCCCAGGACAGGAGGGAGCCCCAGTCCAACCAGACCCCCAAGGCCAACGGAGATCCTGCCTCCACCTGGCCCGCCTGCTCCCCTGCTCTGCCTCCCTTTTCCTTTCCGTCAGAGCCTTCTCCTCAGAGCCCCCTCAGGCACCGGAAGCCTCAAGCCTCCCTCTTTCTGGCCCCACCCCCTCTGCAGAATCCATACCTTGTAACTCTAACCAGTTGTTTATAGAATGAGCACAACCCCTTCTCCGGTCTGAGGGCCCGGGGGATGCCAGCCCCACCCCCTCCTCCAGGCCCCAGGCTGGCCCAGGGCTGGTGGCCCAGGGAGTAATGGCCTCAGATAATGAGTCCACATCTCTCCCAGGTGACAGTCACTTCCTCCCCTCCCCCAGCCTCCCAGCCCCCTTTGTGTCATCTCCTGGTTGCTGGGGACTGCGGGGGCAGATGAGCAGTGGAGACACTGAAGCACCGGCCCCTCCCGGCTCGGCTGGCGGGATGGAGACCATTTAGGAATCTCCTTGGTTGGGGCACCCTCAGCCCCTTCCCGTCCTGGCGACAGCATTCATAGCCGAACTCATTTCCTGAGACAGCGCGCCTTACAGATGTCACTGTCTGGGGGCCAGATGGCGAGACCCGGGGGAGGCGTGCTCTCGGGTTTGGAGGAGAACCCAAGATCACAGCCATGAAGGGCAGAGACCTGTTTAGGAACATTCGCTTTGCAAGTAAAAGGACCAGGATTGCCCATGAAAGGTTATCTCCCCCTCCCAAACTGGTGGGTGGAGCTAGCACATGACTGGCACCTGCCACAGAGACATCTCCAAGACAGTGAACCACCAATCAACACGGGCCAGAGTGCCCTTGGCGCCCATCCCTTCCTGTTCCACCCTGGGCCCAACCCCCTCCCTTTCCGTCCTTTAAAAGGGACCCCAGGCTAGACACGTGCTGCTGTTGGATGTTGACCGCCATCAGCCCGACTGGGTCCGATTTCCTGTCCCCTCTCCCCCCAATTCTGATCTTTACCTCGGTGATGGCTTCTGCCCATTACCAGGGAATAAACTTTACTTTAAAACTCCCTGTTGTTCTGTTTCCTGTTTCCTTTCAAACCTAACAGCCCACAGCTGGCGAAACGTGCGCTTGCTTTCTGTGTGCAGAAGGGAAGGGCAGCTGCCGGAGGACGCGCGGCCGGCCGGTCTGACTGGATGCCCGCTCCGGCTCCCCAGGGGCTCCCCTCCAGCTCCGGGGCTGGGTGCAGGGCAAAGCCGGTCCGACCCATCCAGCCGCCAGCACTGGCGGGAACTGCAGCTCCCCACGCTCCGGGCCGCAGAACTCGGACGTGGCGAGCACTTGCTGTCTGCCAGACGCTGTTCTCGGCTCTTCCCTCAGCACGGCCCTGAGTGCGTGTTGTCACGGCCACTTCCGTTTTACAGACGTGGAGGGGACAGCAGGGAGGGGAGAGGCCACAGGAAGGGCCAGGGCAGAGGCGGTGCCAAAGGCAGGCGGCGGGCTTCGGAGCGCCGCCCTGACCTGGGCCGTGGGCCGTGGCCGTGGCGCCTGAGGACTCGCCACTCAGCCATCTGGGCTGACAGCTTTGGCCGCTGTCCCGAGAAGATCCTCTTTGAAAGGCAGGCTCAGGCACTCGGAGAAATCAGAAATTCCTTTCATCTCTCCTCTCTCAGCGAACGCCTGCAGGAAGCTGCCGAGCCGGAGACAGAGGGCCCCGGCCCGTGGAGCCGGGCCAGGCCCAGCCTGCTTCTCCCCTGCGGCCGGGGCCCCGGGGCGCGTGTCTGACCTCTTGGACCGGAGGCTCCCCTTCACTTCCCCGTCGGTGCGTTAGCAGTCCAGGACCCCGTTACGTGCCAGGGCTGAGGAAAGAATCTATTTCGACTCACAAAGACCAGTCCTAAATTCACAAAAAACAAGGAACGGTAGTAACCAGGCACACGCGATCTTGAGGTAAACATGAGAACAGGGTGGAAGCTGGAGACGGATTCGCCACCGGGAGCCGCGCAGGCTGCTGTCGCCTGGCGCAGGGCAGCGGAAAGGCGATCAGACCACGGGCTGCCATCGACTGGGGCGCGCGTGGCGGGAGAAAGCGGATCAGACCATGGCACCACGGAGCTGACCCGACTGCCTGGCGACACGGATAAGGACCCGCCCACAGAGGCCCCTCGGGGTCGTTTCAATAACACAGTACCGGATTCAGGACCGGAAAGTAGACACCATCGAACATACCAAAGTATGTGTGAAGCCACCACTTAATTTGTCCCGACAAAGGGAAGGGACCAAACCACCAGAGAGGGGCTGGGAGGGCACAGCCAGCTGCCCCAGGCTCACACCAAGTGACCCCGAGCGCGGCCGGGCCAGCCCCCTGCCCCCAGGCTCCTGGGATGTGACCCCGGCCGCCCTGCCAACCTCGGCCTCGATCCCAACACCCTCCACAGCCCCCCGCGGCCCACACCCACCAGAACCAGCGGGGCAAGACGCGCCTCCCCTGCGTGGGGCCAGTGAGGACCCGCGGGCGGCAGGCAGTCTTTCTGGATGTTATTTATTAAAAATAGACCCTCTGTCCCTCACCCTTGCTGCGAAAGGCGTCTTTCCAAACGTTTCCCCCCAAATGGATGACGCAGTAACTTTGGGGACTCCAAAGCCACATCCTTGCTGAGTGGGAGGGCGGGCTCCTCTGGGCACCGGGCGGCCGCCTGCGGAGCCGGCAGGGAAGGGTGGGCGGCCGCACACCCACGTCCACGGCAGGCTCCCGCTGACCGGGCCAAGCCCATGACGAGGCCCCGCGCTGTGCGGCAGCCTCCTGGGCACCACCACACGGCACACCCAGCCCCTGAGGAGGGACACGAGCCAGCGTGGCTTCCACACACATGAGAAGGGGGAAAAGCTGGATCCAACACAAAACATGGGCTTATGGGAAAGGAAGGCCAGGCTGGGGCGGAGGCTGGCCCCCGGGAGGTCCGAGCAGCCGGCTCAGCAGTGATGCCTAAGGCCACGCTCACGGGCACACGGAGTCCAGGCCGGCCTCCGGGCTGACGGCCCGCGCTGCCCTCCACGGGGGCCGCGGCCCAGTCCAGGCAGCCGGTCAGTCAGGGTGTCTCCTTCCGAGCCAGCCGCTGAGGCCCACGCTTCTCTTCCTATTTCTTCCGCTTCAGTTTCATGTCTTTTCTGTGCTTCGTATCTCTGTTCTTCGACTTTTTGTTCTGTTTGGGTTCTTGCTTCCCTTCCAGTTTCCTTTTCTTGTCGCTGGAGGGGAAAGGACAGCGGTGAGAGAAAGAACGGAAGGGCACGGACCGCACACCTGTCACGGGGATGCCGAGGTCCGGGGCAGGGGACGGCGCTACCAGAGCCGCCACCAGAGGAAAGAGCCGAGACGTCTCAGTCTGTTCCCACCTCTCCCCTAAGGAACGTCACCAGAGACGCACAGAGGCCAGAGCGTGTCTGTCCAACGGGAGCCCCACCTTTTCAGGCTGACGACGGAAGCATTCTGCCCCGCCTTGTTTAAGACCTCATTCCACTCTTCATCGTCCCCACGGATTATGTACCTAAAAAACAGGAAAACTATCAGATCCTCAAAAGAAAAGGGGATGCTTACCGCAGGAAAGCGACAGCATTCCTATCAGACCCTTCCTGCCCCAAAGCCGGCCGAGCCGCATCCGGGCCAAGCAGCAGGGAGGCCCGAGCCCGAGCCAGGCCCACAGGACGGGCACTGCAGGGCGGGGGTCAGCGCCCACCAACAGGGCTGTGACAGGACAGTCCTGCACCGGAGGCAGCACCATCTTCTCCCCGACTCTGATTAACTGCCCACCAGAGAAGCCTCCTGTCACCCACCACCTCCTTGCTCACTCCCGCCTCCAACGTGCCGCCAACCCTGGGACTGTGCCTCTCCCGCCTCGCCCCGCCTCGCCCACCTCTGGGGAATCCAGCAGTCCCGGCAAGTGGAGGTTCGATATGACACAGCTGCCGGCAGAGCCTGAACCCTGCCCAGGGACCTCCCACCTCCCCTGTCCAACGGCCACCATCAGCAATGACCCAGCAACCGCAGGACTAAGGCCAGAGAGGCACAGCAAACGGGGGAGGAGGAGGTTTGAGCTTAGTGCTGCTAACGGTGATCCATGAACCTCCAGGGCCTGGGGCCAGGGTGAGGACCAGGTTCTCCGGGCGCCGGAGGCCGAAGCGCAGCCTCGGCTGCCCCGGGCGGCAGAGGGCTTACTGAGAGAGGTCCATGTCCTTCAGCCTCCCCACTTCCTTCTTGTGCTTCTCCTGGAATTCCTTAGCTGCTTCATCCTGCGGCAAGGCCCGAGACAGAGCAGGTCAGAGCCACGCAGGGGACAAATCGCAGAACATCCCCTATGAGCAGACACTCCCACTCCTCCCCTGAATGTGCGTGAATGCACAGGGTGCTCCTGAGAAGTCTGCAAGGGCCTCACAGTGAGCTCACAGCAGCAGCTGGGCTGCGTGCACACATCCCTCAGCGGGAGCAGAGCAGGCCCGTGCTCGGCACATCCAGGGACACGCGGGGAGGCAAGGCCGCCCACACCCCAGACCAACACCCCGGGGAGCAGTGAGCGCCTCGGACTCTTGCTAAAGGGGGCGGGACTTCCCCTCGGCACTGGCATACCAGGTCATCGCTCAGGGTCTTCATCGTGGGCTCCATGACCACGTCCTTCACGGCCACCATCTGCTCCTCGATGGCCTTCTCCTGCACCTCGTTAAACAGCTGCAAGGAAACGCCCAGGAAGCAGAGATGAAGCAGCAGCAGCAGCAGCAGGAACGCTGTCCTGGCACAGGCCAGACAGCTGAGGAGTGCGTGCGCTCGTGGTAAGAGTATAAACACAGACTGCAGGTCCCAGCTCCCGGCCGTGGCCCCTCCGGAGAGAGCACTGCAGACAGGGCTGCAGCCCCGGTTCTCCAGGGGTGTGTGTGTGTGTGTGTGTGTGTGTGTGTGTGTGAGCGCATGGGTGCCTGAGAGAGATGATCTGCAGCAAATAGGGCCAAATGTTAAAATCTATTCATCTTGGGGCAGGGAGCGGGTAGACACATTATTCCAAATGGACCAAACCCCGCGCTCAGCCAACGTACCTTGACGACCTTGCGGATGATGCGGTTGAAAAGTCCCATCAGCTGGCCGGCGGGCAGCTCGATCTCCTTCTCCAGCTGGTCCACGGACTTGTGCTGCAGGCCGACCCCCAGGAGCAGAGCCTGCAGGACGGAAAGTCCTGGAGTGGCCGCGGGGCAGGCTCTGGCCCAGCAAAGCACTGAGGCAGGGCTGCTCTCTCTTGACCACAGCGATTCTGGAACCTTCTCTTTCATCCCGTTACTGCAACTACTGAGAAGTGCTCCCTCTCCTAAAACCCCCACACTGACTTATCCTGAAGACAGCTGCCTCACAGCTACGCTGAGAAGCGTGTGTGCTCCGGCCTCTGCTGAGGTGGAGCGAGCGAAGGCAGCAGGGCAGGGGATGTGGCTCGGACGCAGCTCCTCCTCGCTAACTGCGCGGCCGGGCTCAGGCCTCGGAGCCCCGGCGCCCCCGCCTGTACCACAGGGCACGGACCACCACCCAGCCCCTACCAGAACCTCCAGGAGTTAACTGCACAAAATTACGTCAAACCATTCCTCTGGACACCCCGCGTGCAAACGGCTCCAGACCGGCGCACGGCAGCGGGCAACCTACCGACTGGGCGGCGGACAGGGCCAGGTCCCCCAGCTGGTCCAGGAAATACATCCGGGAGATGGCGGGGATCATGTCCATGACGAGGTGGTAGTCCACCATGTTCCGCGAGTACATCTCCAGCCTCTTGAGGTCATAGGGCAGGAAGAGCGCCTCCAGCTGCTCCCGGCCCAGGGCTGCGGGCCAGAGCCAGGCGGTCAGGGCGGCCCCGGGCGGCCGAACGCGGCGCCTCCGCGGCCTCCGCCAGAGCAGGTGGGGACCAGGCTCCGGGAGTGCCTGGACCCGGCCCCCCTGCCACCCCCGCCCCTCCCGCCTGCCCCCCCATGCACCACACCGCCTGCCCGGCTGCCTGGCCTTTCCCGGGGCCACGCGGGGAGGGGACCACGGGCGTGGGGCCTTTACACAGGGCTCCGGATCTAACACCCTTTCCCCTGTCACTTCCCAGGACCCCGCCTCAGAGCGTGTCCAGCTCGAGAAGCAGCTTTTTCAAAACAGAACTGGCAAAACAACGTACGCATGCCCTAACCAGTTTGGCTCAGTGGATAGAGATCGGTCTTCGGACTCAAGGGTCCCAGGTTCGATTCCGGTCAAGGGCATGTACCTTGGTTGCGGGCACATCCCCAGTAGGAGGTGTGCAGGAGGCAGCTGATTCATGTTTCTCTCTCATCGATGTTTCTAACTCTCTCTTCCTCTCCATTCCTCTCAGAAACCAATAAAATATATTAAGCACACACATACACACCCACACACACAACGTGCCAAAAAAAGCCCACGAGTGTTAATGTGATCCTTCCTATTTTAACTATTCCAACAGGATTTGTCACCCCAGCACACCTCTCTGTGCTTATCCTTCCAGAGCTCCGCACGTGAGGACGCAGCCTCAGCACCGAGCGGCCGCCTGTGCTCAGGATTTAAGTCGGGTTCCATGACTCACAGCTGAAGAGCCTTATCTGACATCTCTGAAGTCAGGATCGCACCCCAAGTCCTGCTATGTGGACAGCTACCACGGTGACGGTGCCCAAGGCGGAAGAGGGCTGCTGAGCAGGCGTGGGCAGCAGATGCCGGCCTAGAGCCGGTGCCTCCGTCCCCAGCCCCCCCTCTTCCGGGACCACCACATCCACCTCCTTCCACACAGCCCACGACTAGCCCCGCTCACCGGGCGGCGCGGGCTTCCGGATGCTCCTGTTCTGGATGACGTTCAGAGCCAGCGGGGGAGCGAAGGTGCTGAACTGGTAGGACAGCAGAGCTAGGAAGCGCCTACGGAAATCTGCGGGAGCAACCACCACAGTCAGAGGCCCGGAAGCCCCGGCCCCGCCCGCCGTCCCCCTCCCGCCCGGACGCACCTTTCCAAAAGGCTGCCAGCCAGGCGCCCTGCTCGGCCTCGCTCTCCTCGGCCAGCGCCTTCAGCATGACGCACGAGTGTTCTCCCGTCAGGTCGTTCTTGGAAGACACAGATTCCTAACTGGCACCAAGAACCCTCTGGGCAGGGGTCGCGGTGGCAGCGTAAGGACTCAGAGGGAAGGGCACGGCGCTGCCACGGGCCTTTCCTTCTTCCCCAGCCAGAGACGTGCCCGCGCTTCCATTCTCTCGTGGCATCGTGTCCCACGCTGCCCCGCAGGCGCCATGGCAACGGAGCAGGGCTGCTGGGATCTCCAGGGCACGACCTCTGCCCTGGGCCACGGAAATGACCACCTGCTCGCACCGGGTACATTATGAACCTGTTATCACAGCTTAAACTCCACGTGACCCAATCACCGTGTTTCGGCGCCTTACAGCAAACTTGGTGTGTGAGACCTGAGTTTCCACGCCGGCAACCAGAGTGCAAGAGCGGGCTTCGTCAGGTGCTAAACGGTGACCCCGGGTTGTTCCATTTACTACAGAACAAAGCCCAGACCGTAAAAATACCTAACGGACCTCAACATTCGTGTGACAAAACGCCAGCATCCAGTCACAATGGCAGCACACAGCACAAGACCGCGCCGAGGCCAGACTGAGCTCAGTGATCCTTGTAGTCAATTCTAAGAGTATATCCCAGCTCAGCCTCTCAAACGGGCACTGCCCTGGCATACTGGCTTTGCACTCTCCAAACCAAGCCTCCAGCACCCCTTCCTGTTTGCCGATGACCTGCTCTCACTGAGAAAACTGAAGCAATCAGAAAAAACTTCCTCCTTCCCGCCCCACGTCAACCAGCAGCCACACCTCCCTGCCTCCCCCCTGGGAAGGATGAGGTGGCTACCGCTCCTCCCTCCCAGTCCTCCCCCACCTCCTCAAGGCCTGCATTCCTGCAACCAGACCTTCCCCTGTCCATTATAATTATCTGCGTGATTTCTGCAGCACACCAACACGTTCCAGAAGCTCCCATCTGATAGACCGCCCACCCGTCTCCCTCCAGCTACCGCTTCTCTGCTGCCTTTTGCTGTGCGTATGAGTGTCTGCTCAGTCTGTGCCTCGCCTCCCATTCTCTCCAATCCCGGGGAGCCCTCCCTCCGGGGAAGCCGCTCTCAGTCGGATCACTGAAGCCGGGAGGTCCAACAGCCGATTGATTTTCATCTTAATTGTTCTCTGACTAGCAAATGACTCCCCTTTTGAGGCGCTGGTTAACCTTGGCCTGTGACACCAAACCCCGACTTTCTCCCCAGGACCAAGGCGGCTCCCTCATTCCTCTAAACCCCTGGTTGGCAAACTGTGACTCGCAAGCCACACAAGGCTCTTTGGCCCCTTGAGGGTGGCTCTTCCACAAAATACCACGGCCTAGGCGAGTCTATTTTGAAGAAGTGGCATTAGAAGTTCAAAATTTTTCAATCTTTGTACTGTTGATATTTGGCTCTGTTGACTAATGAGTTTGCCGACCGCTGCTCTAAACACTGCGCAAGCACTCACCCTCAGTCCCTACCTTCACAGCTGTCGTTACTTACTCACCGAACAAAACACCACGGCCTCCATATCGCCTTCAGAGTCAACCAACCACCCGTCAGAATATTCAGAGAAAACAGTGACCTTGTCAGGGCCCTGCTGGGTAACTGAGTCACACACACACACACACACACACACACACACACACACACACTTCCATATAACCCTCTATGGCTCTGCCATGAACTCTTCCCTAAAACGACTTTTCTCTTTTTAAGAAAGCCAGGGAGGCCCAGGTTACGGCTTCCGGAGCTCGCCGAGCAAGCGCAGAGGGCCTCGGCGATGGCGCGGCCAAGCGGAGCCCGGCCCCGGGGGAGCACGCAGCGCCTGTCGGGGAGGACGGTGCTCTGGCACCTGCTGGGCTCAGGGCTCTGCAAGGACAGACCTGTCCCCGCTGTAACCGCAAACCCACACCCCGCTCTGCTAGGCGCCCACTCACCGGGGTCTGTCTCAGATAAACCGGAACGAACCCCGCTCGCTTCCAGAACCTGCAAAGACACCAAGAGAGCAGGTCACTGTGCGCCCTCAGCTGACAGACCAAGCTGGGAAGCCCGGGCGGGCAGGGGGTCGACGCACGTCGGACAAACACCGGGTGCACAGCCCAGAACTCTCATTCCCAGATGCCAAGGCGGGGAGGGGGGGGTGGTGACACAGGCAAACCCTTACTTGAGGAGCCTGGGGGTCAAGCCATAGGACACACCCAGGTAATCCAGGCGCTCAGCAGGCCTCTCGTTCAGTTTGAGCAGCAGAGGAGGCAGGTCCTTCCGGGGGGTGACGACCTCTTCCAACAAGCTGACGGCCTGGAGGCGGGGGACAGCCCACGGGCAGGGGAAGCGAGGTCAGTGGCCCCCCCAGCACTGCACCCCGGCCTAGACTGAGCAGGAGCAGCAGGAAAGGTGCCTGGCTCCTTCCCAAGGTTCTCCAAATCGAGGAGCACCAGCGAGTCCGGGCTCCCTCCTGCGCACACGACCCCTGTAAGCAGGAACTGCTCGGCAGGTAGAAGAGCCACACGGCCTAGACACACAGGGGCGGGTCCCGGAGGCGGGGGCCGAAGGTCCAGGCCTGTCACTGGGAAGTGACAAGCCTCTGAGCCTGACCATAAACATAACCCCTTCCCCACACCCCAAGGGCCCACTGTGAATTCAAACCCCAGGGATCTGAATTCAGATCCCTGTTAAACACGCTCCCCAAGGACAGATCCGAGGCCGGGCCCAGGACCCAGACCGGGAGGGGGTTTGGGGCTGAACCTGCACCAGTGTCACCTGGCAGCTTGTAAAGCCACGGTACTGGGCCTCGCCCGAGCGTCTGACTGGAGAGCTTGCGTTTTTAACAAGTTTCCAGCTGATGCTAACGATGCTGACCTGAGATCTCAACTGTTAGGCTCCAGCAAGCAGCAACTTCTCCACAGCAACTTCTCTCTGTTCCTGCTACCACGCACAGGGCCCAGGCCACTAACGAGGGCCAGGATGGCCCTCCAGGAACCAGGTCAGCCCAGAGCTGCTCACCTCGCTGCTGACGGTGTGAATCTCCTGCGCCGCCTCAACGACCTTCTCCTCCAGACAAGGGAAGCGGCCCTCGTAGTACATCTGCAGCAGCTGCAGGGCGCGGCTGCCGTAGCCCATCTGCGAGCGAGCACGGGGGAAACGGCCAGGGAGGGATGTTCTAGTCCAGCCGGCGCCAGCCCTTTGGACCTCACGGGCCACCCGTGGTCTGCAGACCAGTGGTTGGCGACCGCTAGTCTCTAGCCCATCAGCCCTCTGAGCGTGGCTGAGATTTCTGGTCCACAGATCAACAAACCCAAACCTGATGTCTCTCTCAATGGGGATTTCTAAGAGATCTGGTTCTCAGGCCCCTGTCCTCACAACAAAGGAAGAGCGAGCACGTACAATCACCCTGTCCGTCCGCCCCCAGCCCCGCACTCCACAGCAGAGGAGAGCCTGAACCAGCTTCCCGCTCACACAGCCCCGTGCACCTGCCCTACCAGGCCCGGGGCACCGCTGCTGAGAGGATGGAGGGCACGTTACCCCTTGATAATCCGGGTGAACGGCAATGCGAACCACCCTTCCACCGGAGAGGCCGCCGAAGTCCGGGTCCTGGAACTGTGTGGGAGACACAAGCCAGCAGCTTAGCGACACAACACGCCCTCCGACGGGGCCCCACCGCCAGGCCGGGGAGCGTCACCTGTTCTGACACTGTCCACGGGATCAGGTCCCCCGAAGCCTTCTTGCCCCGGGACAGGCTGTTCAGGATGGACTGGCGAGAAATCTCTCCCTCCAGGCACACCTGCGGGGGGAGCAGGGCAGTGCAGACAGGAGGCCGGCCCAGGCCGCAGCCCACGCACGAGGCCAGCTTTCCACTCCTGGTCAGGCTTGACCCTGAACTGACGCCTCCGTTTCCAACGGAAGCTTCACCGCCGCACCCGCGGGTGCCTGGCACTGTCCCTGACCAGGCAGAGCGCTGGCGTCCTCCCGGGTGCATGTGCGCACCCCGCTAAGACACAGCTCACGCAGCTCTGCACAGGAGAGTGCAAATCCACCGCGACTCAAGTACCGGCAGGAGGATGGTCAAACACAACGTGGTACGTGCATATAACGAAATACAGTGCGGCCTTTAAAAGGTATACCGAGTATAAACATTTGACACGCTGCAAGGGAAAAAGGGCAGGTTACCACGCACTACGATCCCATGTTTATGAATAGGAAAAACAATATAGAAATGCATAAACACAGCTAGGCATTAAAAACACCGTTTCCGCCAATTTGTCTCCTAATTCTGTAAGGGCCGTGTCCTGCTTTTGTAACGAAGGAGGAAAACAAGTTCTGTCCTAGGAGGAGCCAATGCTGACTTCCCCCCGCCCACGAACCGCGGGGCCCTGGGTTCTGTCCGTGGAGCTTTCTTTGGATGCACCCTCATCGCCTGCCTGGATACACCGGCAATCAACAGCGTCCACCGTGTCACTGAGCCACTGACCCGACACCTAAGTGGCTCCCAAATCCAATGCCCCCGGGACACCTCCGTTTCCGTACCTGGATGACGGCAAGCACCTCGGGAAGGGCGTTCTGGGTGGGGGGCACGGGGGGCAGGAGGCAGAAGAGATGGTGAGCAGGCGCATCAGAGAGCATCTGGAGATCGTTGGGGGAGTTCTGTGGGCAGAACACAGGTCAGGGAGAACCGCTCCTCTGCGTGTCCTTCACTCGGGATCAACGACCTTCCCTAAGCCAGTGGCCGGCCAAACCCAGCAGTGCCCTCCGAGACCCTTGGAAATGACCCGAGTGGGACTCCGTCTCCTCCCACGAGTGCTGAGGCTGCGGGCGGGCGAAGAACTGTTTCGTTGGCACTGTTTCTCAGCTGAGAGAGCCTGTCACCACTCCTAACACCACCTCTTCAGCCTTCCATTAAAGGGGGTTTGCAGAAATGCTACCTACATCCTCAAAAAACATCCTTTCTGACCGGCCCTTCAGTTTGTATGATATTCAAACATCCCAACTGCTCACTAACTGCTCCTTAAAAATAGCCCAGAGGGCTGAAACCGGTTTGGCTCAGTAGATAGAGCATCGGTCTGTGGACTGAAGGGTCCCAGGTTCGATTCCGGTCAAGGGCATGTACATTGGTTGCAGGCACATCCCCAGTGGGGGGTGTGCAGGAGGCAGCTGGTCTATGATTCTCTCATCAATGTATCTAGCTCTCTATCCCTTTCCCTTCCTCTCTGTAAAAAATCAATAAAATATATATATTTTTAAATAGCCCAGAGGTATACAAGACTGGTCTCAGGTTCCAAGTGCTGTCATCTGAGCCTGTCAGCCTAGCAGACCGGCAAGAAACAGTAGTCCCTTCCTAAAACGGGCAATGCTTCCCACCTCCCAGGTCAACAACAGTGGGCATGCAGCCCTCCGGGAGGTCCCTGGCCCCTGCCACGGTCAGGGCGGTTCAGTCCGGTGGGATGGTCACCTGAGCCACCCCACGGGGTAAGAGAGGCTGTGAAAAGCCGGGTAAGAGGGGCCTGTCGGGACGGAAGTCCCCCCAGGGGCTGGCTGCCGCTACCTACCTTGTAGTGAGAAGCCACGTAGAGGGCCATCAGCCGCTGCAGGAAAACCTCGGAGGCCTTGTGGTAGCAGAAGAGGGTGTCTCTGTTAACGTAGTAGCTGGGGCTGGAGTTAAGCAACTGAAACAAAGCCGAGAGAGCCCCAAACCGGATCCCACTTCCGAGGGTCGCCAGGGAAGAGGAACCCCGTGTCCTGAGCAGAAACACGTTTGGAAGGAAAACGGAGTGACCCCCAGAGCAGCAGCCATAAAGCAACGGGCCGAGACCCGTGTCGTCTCTCATCGCCCCCCCCCCCCTCCCTTCGCAGGGCAAAGGCCCGGAGGATACAGCTCGCAGGCTTCGGGCAAGGGGCAGCCGGACACGATCCGGGTGATGTTGAGGCAGTCCAGGCACAGCAGGTCGTTCAGCCACTTCTCCACCGCGTCCCCGGGGGCGTAGCGGATCGACTCCTGCAGGGAGACCTCGTGCAGCGTTCGCGCTGCTCCCGGAAAACACACACAGTGAGAGACAATTACTACACACGCTTTATCTAAAAGAGCGGGGCACTTTATCTGTGTCACAGCGCGCCCACGTGCACGTGGCCGGAGCATGTGAACTGAGTGGTTGGAAGCTTCTCTGGCGGACGGGCAGCGTGCCCTACAGTCAATCCCAACGGCTCTCGCCAAGCCAGGGCAGCCACGCCCCGAGGTGGGACAGACCAGGCCCAGCCCCCGAAGGCCCGCCAGCCTCCCACTGGTCACTGGCCGGCCATGCTACGGAGAAACGCAACCCCAGCCTTGGAGCGAGCCCGATGGTGGGAGGGTTTGGCACCACCTTCCCGAGAGGAAGGGCCGGCGGGAATGGAGAGGCACGGGAGCCGCAGGTACCTGAGGCCAGCCTGGCCGTGGCCGTGGTCTTGTTCTCAGCCGTGGTGCTGATCTGGCTCTGCGCACTCTGCTGCCGGAGCTGCTGGATCAGCTTGAGGGACAGGGACCGGCCAGTGCCCTCGTAGCTAGGAGCAAAAGCAAAGGCCATCAGGCACGAGTCCCAAGTCCCTTCTCTAGGGGGAACACGAACCCCTTTCCTCATCCTGCGGCAACAGCAGACGCCTGCTCCCCAAGGACGGCCCTGCTCACCCCTGAACTCGCTGCACAGCACAGGCGCCCGAGGAGGCAGGGGCACAGTGGTGCGCCCACAGCCATCCTGGCTCCAGCCCCACACGTCTACTCAGTACCCTGGGCGGGGATCTCAACCTGTTAGCCCCGTCCTCACAAGGGGACTATTCCACACACCACAGGGCGGTGCTGTGATCTACATAAGGACTGAAAAGCTGTGTGAGCAAAGCCTACAATGAAACCAAAAGACTGTTCAATGGTCAGTTACTCAGAGCTGCTGTTAGAAGCAACAGCTGGAAGGCACGAACAGAGAACATCCAGTTTGGAAAAATCAAGATTCAGCAAACCCAAGTAATTCTTCTAATTACTACTTTTACTAAAAGGTGACATAAAACAACTTGGGAAGAACTGGGGATGGGGAGGGAAATCATCCATAATCTGATCACGGAGCCAGCGCTTTTCATCCTATTTCCTCCTTGTCTTTGGTGGGAAGCACAAGTGACCAGAGGACAGACTGCTCAGCAGGCTCTTTTATATTACGCTTTGTGGTACTTGTTAGTATAATGCTTAAAAGTATTTATGTAAGAGGAACTATGTTTATATTTGAGTAAGAGGAAGTATGTGTAAATACTTTTAAAGAATGATAAAGAAATCAGAATTGTGAAGTATTTTATTCACCCTCTCCACTCCACACAGCAAAACTTCCTTAAAAGAATTCCCTTTCCTTGTTGAAAAACAAAAACAAGAATAAACACAACAAAACTAAAAACTTTTGTGCTTCTAAGGACAGTATAAAAAAAGTGACAAAAAAAAAAAAAACCCACAGAATGGAAGAAAAATTCTGTATATCTGATGAAGGACTTATATCTAGACTATACTAGTAAAAGAAACCCTTACAACTCAACTAATACACACAGCCCGGTTAGAAATGAGCAGAGGACCTGATGAGCTATTTCTTCAGAGATCCAAATGGCTACCAAGCACCTAGGATGCTCACATCACCAGCCACAGGAAATGCACCGAAGACCCTATGAGACACCTCTTTGCACTCACTGAGACGGCTATAGTCAAAAAGACGTATGACAGCCAAACCGGTTTGGCTCAGTGGATAGAGCGTCGGCCTGCAGACTGAAAGGTCCCGGGTTCGATTCCGGTCAGGGGCATGTACCTTGGCTGCGGGCACATCCCCAGTGGGGGGTGTGCAGGAGGCAGCTGATGGATGAATCTCTCTCATCGATGTTTCTGTCTATCCCTCTCACTTCCTCTCTGTAAAAATCAATAAAATATTTTTTTTTAAAAAAGACGTATGACAGGTGTTGGCAAGTATATGGAAAAACTGGAACCTTCATACACTGCTGGTGAGAGCGTAAAATGGTACAGCTGCTTTGGAAAACAGTCTGGCAGTCCCTCAAATGGTTAAACAGAAAGTTACCATTTTACTCAGTTACTCCACCCCTGAGGTAGGTGCCCAGGAAAACTGAAAAACACGTCCACACAGAAACCTGCACACCGATGTTCAGAGCAGCATTATTCTTCAGAGCAAATGACAGAAACAGCCCAAGTGTCCATCAACAGATGAATGGAAAAACAAAATGTTTATAAACACACAATGCAATATGATTTGGCCATAAAAAGGAATGAAATACTGATACAAACCACACAGATGAACCTTAGAGCATTACGCTAAGTGAAAGAAACCAGTCACAAAGACCACAGGTTGTATGATGCCATTTACAAGCCATGTCCAGAACAGGCAAATCTACAGAGACAACAAGTAGATTCGTGGTTCCCTAGGGCTGGGGAAGGGGGAGGGAGGGCTGGAGGTTGACAGCTATAGGGCATGGGGTTTCTCTTTGGGCTAATGAGAATATTCTAATACTGACTGGTACTGATTGCACAACTCTGTGAATACACTAAAAGACAACTGAATTATACACGTTAAGTGAGTAAATTGTATGGAATGCAAATTATACCTCAGCAAAGCTGTTATCAAAAAAAGTTAAAGTTCACTCTCTTTAAATATTTTCAGTGTAAGTAAAGCAGTCACAATAATAAATCTATAATAGAATTATCTCTGCAAGATGCGACTAATATATCAAAATATTTCCAATATTAAAGTTATGTATTTACCAACCTGGAAAATGTCATCATTATGGAAAAAAGCAAATTAAAAACAACATATAAACTATGTTTATGTTCTTGTTCAAATGAAAAGGTAAAAATAAATGCAAAGAAAATGTACAGCAAAATTCTAACAGACGCTACCCCTAGATGACCGCATCACTGGTGATTTTTCTTTTTGCCTACCTGTTGTCCCTAAATTTGCTAAAGCAAACATGAGCTACGTATTTCAAAATTTCAAAAAAATCTCCTGAGCCATGAGAAGCCCACTGGCTTATGCTAGTTGTAGTGACTTTAATACCACGTTTTGATATGACTCTAAGGTCTAAGGCATTGGTATTGCCATCCATATACTCCTAACAACTTGATCAGGCCTGCAGACAGGAGGAGACACTCGCACCCGAGTTCTTCAGGCTTGTGTGGCCCCTTTCCTGTCGGGCCAGAGGTGAGCTACTGCTGATTACTAAGAGGTCAGCTCCCGTTTGCAAGAGGCCTAGGAGACTGAAGCAGCCCCAAAGACTCCGACTTTGGGAAGAGACTTACCCACCCCGGCCACATTCGTTACAGGCCACTAATACGCAAGAACCTACAACAAGAGCGACGGCTGCACCCCAAGGTGCCTTACCCGTTGATGGTGGATGCCATGAACACAAGGTAGGGGCCCAGGAGGCTTTTCACCAGGGGGAGGGGGATGGCGGCAGCTTCATCAATCACAACGAGTTCAGCCTGGCCCAGTTTCACAGCGTCTGCGGGATGTATGTACTGGGGGAAAGACACATTTATGTCATTAGCGTGGTCCCAGGGGTGGTCCCAGCTGAGGCATCATGAAGGCCTCTCTCCTCTCTTCCCCTTCCTACTCCCTTCTTTCATTCCTCCTTCCCACGTGTCCTTGGCCAGGCAAAAATGTACTGAGTTTGGAATCAGACACCTGGGTTCAAACAGTTCACCACCCAATTGTGTGGCCCTAGACGGGCCACTTACTCACACACAGCCTGATGGCTCCCCTGCAAAATGGAGAGGATACCTATCTGATGGCTGCTTGAGAGGAAAATGAGGGAAATCTGTACAAGGCCTTGCACGGTGCCTGGCTTCGTGTGGCAGGTGGTGCTCCCTTTCCTGGCTCCTCTGTCTTCTCATCCTTCCCCAAAGCCTGTCAGGTCAGTGAACTAGAGGCCTGGCCCTCGCGGTGCCCAATGGAAGGATCTCTCTAGCACCCACTATGTGCTGGGTACCGTGCACCAGGCTGGTACCATCATCATAAAGGCCCCGTCTCCTCGCGATAGCAGGATACTTCTAAGACTTAACCCCATCTACACACACTCACATGTTTATTTGTATCATTAGCTTGGCCACCTAATGCCACAAACTTGTCATAAGCTTCACCTCCTTCCTTCAGTCTCATCAGGGTTTCCTCCTATTGCTAGTTTGCAAAAGGGCATAAGGAGAGAAACCTCCAGAACCAATTAACATAAACAAAGGCCCTCAGCAGCACTGGTGATCAGGACAATGCTGAAGACAACAGGACATCCCATTCCACACGCACAGGTACACGTAAACAGTTGTAAACACCCAGTGTTTGTGAGGACTTGGGGAAACAAAAACTAAAAAAAAAATTCTGGTGCTCTAGCTGGTTTGGGTCAGTGGATAGAGAGGCCTGCGGACTAAAGGGTCCCGGGTTCAATTTCCATCAAGGGCACATGCCCAGGTGGCAGGCTCGATCCCCTGCAGAAGGCAATCGATCAATGATTCTCTCATCATTGATGTTTCTCTCTCTCTCTCTCTCTGCCTTCCCTTCTCTGAAATCATAAAAAAAAAAAAATATTTTCTTAGCAAGCCTGCTAAAGAAGAATTTGGCAAAATCCAAGAAAACTGGAAAGCTCCATATCCCTTAAAACCCAACAATTCCGCTTCTAGAAACATAAATAAACTGCAGTGTATACACACAGTGCTTAACATCAACCAGATCTACAAGCTTCCATCCAGACAACTCTTAAAAACAAATGTTGAGTAAAAAAAGGCAAGCTGAAAAAGGACAAGTATAGCATGTTACCATTTATGGATACATAATTATGTAGCAAAGTATAAACACATGAATTGAAAGGAAACACACCAATCTCAGAATAGAATTACTCTGGGCGAGACAGAAGGGAATGGGAAGGGGAGGGGGACAAGCGGGACGTCAGCTATGTCTGTGATGTTTTAGATCTTTAAAACAAAAATATAAACAGCTTTTAAAATATGAAACAAACACAGCAAACAGGAAAACGTCAACATTTCTTAAGCCTGACTGCCGGGCATCTGAGTGTTATGTTGGTGTCTCTTTTTCTGTGCGTCTGAGGTATTTCGTTACAAGTAACATTCCGTAACTACATCGCTGGAAGCTGACGGGTCAGGGAGGCAGTGACCCCACTCACTTCTAATAGCAGGATACACGTCCCCCACGGGGCCCCATGTCTTGGATTCTTAAAGGCAGAAAGCAGTCCCGTAGAGGAGGCAGAGCAGACTTTAGTCTAATATTCTTTGTGGGTTGGTTTTTTGTCTTTTGGTTTTGTTTTGTTTTGTTTGTTTCAATTTCTAGCACAGAGGAGGAGGCCTCAAAGGGATGAAAATGGAGCCTCATAAAATCAGGTGGCCAGTTCTGTGTTTGAACTCCAGCCTGGAGACAAAGGTCTCTGGTGCACAAGAGGGTCTGTGATTAAAAATGCCAAGGACCAGCAAGGGCTGAGCCAGGGCAGCTCAGGAAAGGTGTTCCTTCTTTGATTTGTATCTCTTTCTTCAGTTTTAACAGGTCTCTGCATTTTCACTGCCTGCAGCCTGTCCTCCACCCCAACATCAGGCTTTCCTCCTCTCAGCTGAGGGAATCAGGCAAAATGGGAAGAAATGTACAGAATGAGAGATTCTAGAAAGAGACCTTCTAAGAAAAAATTAAAAAGGCAGAAACACTTAACATCATCTATAACCTGGACTCGGATAAAAAGGCATGCCAGAAGGGTCCCAGGTTCAATTCCGGCCAAGGGCGCATGCCTGGGTTGCAGGCTTGATTCCCAGTAGAGGGTGTGCAAGAGGCAGCCAATCAATGATTCTCTCTCATCATTGATGTTTCTATCTCCCTCTCCCTTCCTCTCTAAAATCAGTAAAATATATTTTTTTTTAAAAGGGGGGTGGGGGTAGCATGCCTCCTTCACAGGCATAGCTCCCTTAACAGGAAGAAAGGTCAAGGGCACACACTGCCAGGTTTGCCTGCCCACTTCCCGCCCACCCACCCCAGCGACAACCAAAGAGCCTCTCTGCCAGGGGCCTCCATCCCTTCTGCAAGCCAGTCACTCTGACGCTTCTCTGCGACCTGACAAAACTACGGCCTTCGGACACGTGCTGACCATTCAGGCTTGCAAGGCCCTGGAGATTTACACAGCCTTCATTGAAACAGTTTAAAAGGGAAAATAGGCCGCTCACTAAGGCTCAGAGTCCGTTTTTGCAAAGTTCTTTTTCTTTGAAATGGTGAGGTTACTGTTCGTACTGACACATCAGTTCTAAATCTGCTGTAACTAAGCAAAATTAGAACTGTCGTCAGAACAACTGTACTTCTCTTAGCAGATCAGCGTACTCTCAGTCCACTGACTCCGTTTTCATGGGTCAAAACAGCAACTTTCCGAGCCGGCTACATACATAGGTTAGTGTGTTTGGGTGTTTTTCTTTAGAAGAGACTGGAAATCTGGAACAGTTTACCCTAAAACAACCACCGTGTAAAAGACTCGCGACGACACGGGAATAAAGCGGCCGTGCTGGGGACGCCGGGAGCACTGAGCACCAGCAGAGCCGGGGAGCGAGCCTCACCTGCACGGTCTGCCGGTGCTCCCGGAACACGTTCACCCGGATCACCGCCTTGTTGAATTCGGGATTGAGAGACTGAATAATCTCATAATCCAGATGCTCCTGGTGGGGAAGAGGGAAACCAGAGACAAGCGTCAGGAACAAGCTTTCCAAGCGGAAGAGTAAGACAGCAAGCACGCCTTCTGAAGACTTCCCCCAGATGTAAACTCGGCTCTCAATCCAAAGTAACTCAGCCTGACTCCCTACCTGATACTGTAGTGCATCGAATCCTTTAAACACAAACTCAAACAGCGTGTGGAGGTTGTCGGGGCTGGGGGAGGTAACGAAGATGTTGGAGTACCTGTTGGACAAAAGAAGAAGACAGCTGAGTAATTAAGAAACGTAAGAAGTGTTTGGGGAATTTAAGAAAAAAAGAACATATTTTTGTGTGCCCAAGTCACACAGGTAATGACCAAACAATGGTGGGAGGAGGGATTGGTGAGTGGGAGAGAGGGGATGAGAATCAGGAGGAAAAGTAAAGCAACTCGGAAGGGAGGATTTTTTCCTCCCAAATGAGGAAAGCACTAACAGCCTGAAGGCAGCACGTCCTGCAATTACCACCGACGTGAAAACGCACTGAGAGGCGCATGGGGACCATCCCTCAGGGGGCAGAGCCGGCACGCTGCCCCCGGCCCTGTGCCCGGGCACGAGAGGGACCGCACCACACTGGCCACGAGCTGTGCTGAGCGCTGCAAACCGTGAGGCCCGAGAGCTGGCCGGCGCTCAGGCCGCAGCCGCGGCACACCCAAGGGTGCCCTGAGGCTGCACAGTGCTCACAGCCAGGGCGCCGGCTGGCACCCGGGGAGCAGCGAGAGGAACAAAGGGCTGGGAGCTGCGTTCAGCCCAGGGCTGCTGGCTGGCTTGCTCGGGATCTACGCAGTCCCTGGGAGGGTCCTCCATCCACACAGCGCTCAGAGCGCCCGGGAGCACCAGGGAAGCGGGCACGTATCGGAGAACACCGTCTCCGGGGCCACTGCTTATGTCTGTGATCGGAGAACACCGTCTCCGGGGCCACTGCTTATGTCTGTGATCGGAGAACACCGTCTCCGGGGCCACTGCTTATGGCTGTGAAGTTGGAAGCAGGTACTCTGCTGGCCGCTGTGGAACCACCCACTCAGAGCAAAAGACATCTTCTATTGATCAAAATTATTAAAACGTCAAACTTGTACTTTTCTCAGTCAGCAAAGCTGGTCGGTTATACACATTCTCATATCCTGGGAATTTTAGTCTCTCACCAGCGTTTCTTTGCTTTTGTGTTTGCTCAATTTTAAAGCGACCACAGAGGCCCCGGAGTGTGTCTGTGTCTGCCTGCACATGTGTGTTTGCTCCTAAGAGTCGGGGAATGTGCTGCTGCTTCTAGACAGGAACCCAACCCCGAGAGAAACCACCAGGAGCCTGCTCAGCCCCAGAACAGCCTCCCAGCCCGCTGACCCGCTCACTGCTCCCCCGGAGCCCAGGTTCCTAAAGATGGGGGGCCCCTTACCCAAAAGCCACTGCGCCAGCAATGGCCAACCCCAGGGCTGCAGACTTCCCCCTGCCTCGGGCAGCCGTGAGCGCCACGGTGCTCCTCAGGGTCTTTTCGGAGATCCCCTCGATGAACTTCAGGACGGCCTTGGCCTGCGGAGAGACACGCACTCGGTGAGCTCTGAGAAAGGCTGAGTTCCAGCCACCTACCCCCGTCCCCTGGACAATCCGGCTGACGCCAAGGCCAAATAAAAAGGGGGGCTGTTCTCACAGGCCTGAACTACTCATGGAGGTACAGGGGCAAAGTAATCCAGCACTCCTGTTGTGAACCCCGACAAGACAGAACAGCCCTGCTGAGGCTGAGCAAGAGAAAACGCCTTCCCAGGGAGGCCCCGAGCTTTGGCTGGCGTGGGGCTTTGTGCCCGTTACCGTCACCCCCCGGTGCTACGTCTTCTGGGACGGGGGGCGTCTGAATGCCACGCACCTGGTCGAGGGTCCGGCAGCAGTCCACCAGCACGCCCACGGGCTGCGTGTCCTGCAAGCTCTCCTTCAGCTCCTTCAGCTCCAGGTCAGAAGGCCTGAGACTCTCGTCCTGGCAGGGGAGAGGTTTGCCAGTGCCCCGGGAGAGTTCCACAGGCAGGGAGGGCAGCCTCCCCGGATTCTCGGACCCAGGCCTACTCACCGGGGCCTGCGGGGGGAGGGCCTCAATGCTGGCCGCGTGGGAGGAGATGGGCAGGATGTTGAGCTGGTCGTCGATGACCAGACACTTCTTACAGGAGGCCAGAGAGAGAATAAACCTGAGGAGCAAAACCAGCACCGGGAGAGGTTGGGGGAGAGGCAGTGTCTACACCGCGCAGGGTGGCTGATCCCTGGCCCCGAGTCTCTGAGGAGCCGGGAGGAGAGCAATGGGAGGAGAAGCATCTGAACAGACTTTTTTTTCCCCCCTAATTGATTTTCAGAGAGGGAGAGAGAGAAACATCGATCAGCTGCCCCTGCATGCCCCCGGGGATTGAGTCTGCAACCTGGCCATGTACCCAGCTGGAATCAACTGACAACCCTTCGGCCCAACCCACTGGGCCACACCAGCCAGGGCCTGAACGCGCTTCATGCAGCAGAGAAAGCTGAGAACTCGAGAGAGAGAGAGAGAGACTGTTTACAAGCATTCCTCTGTGCACAGCCGCCACTGTTCCCTGTGCTGTTTGGCCCTTCCCACACCCCGTCACCCTTCAGCCCTATGGTGTCTCAGGGCTCCCCTAAAGGGGGACCTCCAAACCCATGTGCTCACCGCTCACACAGAGAAACCTGCACAAATGGATTTACCTGCTGTCACAGGAAGACAGAATGGAGGAAAGGGAAGACAGGAAAGCTCCCTTAAGAAACGGAACATAAACATTCTTGCCTGTAGGAAAACGTGTTTGGCTATGAACTTGAAACTCTCCCACAGACGCAAGAAAAAGGCCTCCCGCTGCTCGGCCACGGGCTTCGGGGAGCACAGCGCGACTTCCTGTCCTGCTCCAGGAGTCGGTCTCCGAGGCCCCGGCTCAAGGCTAGGGTGGCGCACCCTCAGCACCACTGACATCTCAGACCACATCACTCTTTGTCGCTCTGTGGCTTTTAAGCTGGTTAGCAGGTCCCTGGCCTCTACCCACTAGATGCCAGTAGCTCCCTCTTACCCCCACCCCCAACCCCAAGACATGACCATCAAAATGGCTCCAGGGCTGCCAAATCCCCAGCTCAGAACTACTGCTCGGGGCCACCCCTTCTCAAGGTGCTTCAGGGCCGCTAACCGGTGTTCCCTGACAAAGGGGCCCCGGGGCCAAATAAACGGGGAAGCATCGTTCAACAGGCCCCTGCGGCTGCAGGGCTTTCCGAGGCTACAGCAGGCTAATGTGGCTCCTCAGAGGAGGAGCAGTGCCAGCCTTCCCCAGACACAACCCTTTTGTCAGAAGGTCCCCCTTAAAGCACTAGTGTTCGCCCTGGCCGGTTTGGCTCAGTGGATAGAACCTCAGCCCGTCCCGGACTCGACTCTGATCTAGGGCACATGCCCCGGTTGCGAGCTCGATCCCCAGCTGAGGATGTGCAGGAGGAGGCAGCCAATCAATGCTTCTCTCTCATCATTGATGTTTCTAACTCTCTCTCTTTCCCTTCCTCTCTGAAATCAATAAAAATTAAAAAATAAGCCGAAACCAGTTTGGCTCAGTGGTAGAGCATCGGTCTTCGGACTGAAAGGTCCCGGGTTCGATTCCGGCCGAGGGCATGTACCTTGGTTGCGGGCACATCCCCGGTAGGGGGTGTGCAGGAGGCAGCTGATCGATGTTTCTCTCTCATGGACATTTCTGGCTCTCTATCTCTCTCCCTTCCTCTCTGTAAAATATCAATAAAATATATATTTTTTAAAAAATTAAAAAATAAAAACACTAGTGTTCTGCAAAACGCATTTCGGGAAACAGTGACCCAGACAATCACCCCTCCGACAGATGAGTTAGCCGAGAGCCGGAGAGGGAGCGGGACTTGGGGAGGGCCAGAGCGAGACAGAATCCAGGCCTCCGGGCCAGCCTCCACTCGCTGGCACTGCTCTCCGTCAGTCTCTCAGCTGCTGCTGTCCGAGGTCTCACCGCCTGGGCTCCGGTACCGCCTCCCCTCAGACAGAACCCAGCTCTCAGTTGGGTCCAAGATAAAACATCCCTCCCGCCGTGGCTCCCCACAATAAAGGCCTGAGAATACACACAGCCTACCTCTCATTAAATCTCCCCACCACGTCCTGGTGAGCCTCCGTCCTGTATCTTGAGTGCACGTCCTAGAAGAGAACAGCCATTAACAGAGGCGCCCGCAGAGGGCCGAGCGCGGGGTCCACAGGGGAGGGAGTTCCACGGAGCAGCCCTGGGAGAGAGGAGGCGCCAGCGACGCTGCTGGAAGCCCCCCGCTTCTCCAGAGCCCGCTGCCTGCACTGGAGCTGGGGCGGACACCAGCGCACGCTCCTTATCCCAACAAACGGCCCCTGTCCTCCTCTCTGACTGTCCACATTTTATCCACATCAAAAAATATATCCATTCGCTCACTAAAAAAAAATATATGCCAAGCACACGCTAGTGTTTAGTAAAACATGACCTCTGCTCTGCAGCTTACAGCCCCATGATTAGAGGGAGACAAATGAGCAAGCAGATCCACGTTTTGGCAAACGCTACAAATGAGCAGACAGGGTGCGATGGCAGGAAAAGGGGGCGGGGGACTACCAAACGGGGTGGTAAGGGAAGCGCCTCTGAGGTGATGAGCAGGCAGCCAAGTAAGAGAGGGAGGAAGAACAAGCCAACTGCGGTGGGCACACAGTCACTCGCTCGCTCACAAATACCTAAGGAGTGCTTACTAAAGACCGGGCACTCTCCCCGGGAGAAAACAGAGGCCCTGCTCTTAGCAGTTTAGAGACTAGCACAGGAGCTGGAGATGTTTCACAGAGAAAGAATGCAGCTAAAGGAGTGACTGACAAAACCCCCTCCTCTCAACAAGCTGTGGGAAGAGACCACACTGAGGAGGTGAGATTCGAGCAGGACCTGAAGGAAGTGAGGAAGTGAGCCACGCAGACATTCGCCTGGGAACAGCAAGTGCGAGGGCCTGGGCACGTCTGAGGACTTCCAAGGAGACCAGAGGGGCTATAGCAGGGGTGGGCAAACTTTCTGACTCGAGGGCCACAATGGGTTCTTACACTGGACCGGAGGGCCAGAACAAAAGCAACCTGACCGTGCTGGCACTCTCATCTTGGGCTGCTGGTGAAGGAGCGGAGGGGAGAGCCAGAGAACCCTCTGCTCTTTTGGCTCCGCGGGCCGGATAGAACAGCCGAACGGGCCGGATCCAGCCCGAGGGCCATAGTTTGCCCATGGCTGGGCTATAGTGACAAGTAAGGAAGGAGGAGTGGTGACAGGAAGCAGGTACTAAGATTTGAGTGAAGTCCATTTCACCGGATGAATGCAGCTCACAACTACACCATTTCCGAACAGCTGGGCAGTGGACAGGACTCCAAGCCTGCTGCTCGGAACACCCACTTGACATCGATGAGACGTATCCCCCCTCCTGACCACGTCCTCTGCTGTGGGAGTAAACTGCCCCCCCCCCCCCCGGGTCCAAGTTCTTGTTAACGCGGGAATGAAATGGTCCTTCCTTCTCCGGTAGGATAAGGGCCAGTGAAGAACTCTGGGCACGGCCCCCTTTTTGCAATACACAGATTTAGGCGCTGGCACGAGTCTCTGCGATTATATTTCAGAAATTTAACTATGCCAGCTGCACTGCCTCTGAATCCCACTGGAATAGAATTTGCAAATGTCCAGCTGAATCCCACTGGAATAGAATTTGCAAATGCCCGGCAGCAAATGCAAAATTCAGAGATTCCTAGGCACACTCAGGGCCGCTGAGATTTCGCTGCAGCGCCTTCCCCATTAGCTGCAGTCCGAGGGCCCCCAGCCCAGAGACCGTGCTGACCGCTCACCGGAGCTGCTCACAGGAATTCTTCAACGTGGTCTACAGTAAAAACAACTGGCTTGAGCTGAGCCCTCCACAGTTAAGTTAGCAGACACTTACCATGGTCATCGTGTATAACTGCTTGAGTGAATTCATGGTCCGCAGGAGGATAACCACCAGCCCACCACCTTCCACTGTTTCTACAGTCCTGGCCAGCAGGTTTGGAGTTAAAGCTTCAAAATCCTGGAAGAAAGAGATTTTAGGAAGGGCTGGCCATGCAGAGTACCCCCACGGAAGCTTACCCAAGGGCCAGGTGCTGAAGTAAAAGGAGGGTGTCAGGGTACAAGCTCAAGGCCACACCCTTCTCCCCCACACACACCCTTACCCTTACTTAGGGTGCCGCAGAAAGCCCAGCCCTGGAGAACAGGGGTACCTGGATTTACATGTCAAAAGTGTTTCTAATCATCTCGGATAACATGCATTTTGGACAGCCACCCTCCAGTCTTCACTGATTCAAACTTGAATTTCAGAAACATCTCACATTCTTCTCTGATATGTTTATAGATGGAAACTGTAACTGGCAAAACTCAACTGCACCACACGGGGGAGCCATTGCTTAAAGGAGCCACCGTCACTGCCACTGGTAACTTAACAGAGGTGAGCTTAACAACACTCCCTATGGGTCAGCGATCAAGAGAGTATGAGGCAAAATGCTTTTTCCTGCCTCCAAGGTGGAATGAAAGCCAGCAGTGGGTGGTACAACCCACAGGAAGGCAGAAGGGGAAAATTAGAACTTCTAGTCATGATTTTCTTAATTTATATGTTATAAGGTCTGCTTTACAATGTATGTAATCATAATAGTACATGTAAATAAATGCATACCAAAATGTGGGGATTTGTGCTTAAATGTATTTTTTTGTGTGTGTGTGCATGAATCAAAGACTAAAACAAAGACCATGAGAGCTCAAAACGAAGACAAATGTGAAACAGTCTATTAACTTGCCAGACAAAATCATACATACCAGTGAAGAAATTCACCGGGTAGTTGTGTGTGTGTGTGTGTGTGTAGGGGGAGGTTGTGAGGGGAGTTTAAGTTCTGTGTGTGTGTGTGTGTGTGTGTGTGTGTGTAGGGGAGGTTGTGAGGGGAGTTTAAGTTCTGTGTGTGTGTGTGTGTGTGTGTGTGTGTGTGTGTGTGTAGGGGGAGGTTGTGAGGGGAGTTTAAGACTTGAAGGGGCAGGAGAGTGCCGATGGGGTTATGCCATCAGGCACTCTGGACAGGACAAGAGTGCACAGGTCTGTACCCAGTTGGTTAAAACAAGACCAGCCTGTGACCAAAGTTTTCAGTTATTTCCGATCAAGATCTGGGGTCCTGGGGTCCCTTGAAGGCCACAGCACTTTACCAGCTTTAGCCCGTGAGACTCAGCTGTGACAGAACATCACTGCCAGTGTTGGCATCGCTGGCCAACTGCCACTGTAAGTAGAAACTGTTCTCTTAATACGGGATGAATTACGGTCTGTTTGAAAGTGGTCAAGTGTCCCGCTGATAACACTTGGGAGAGGAGGGTTCATGCGGATCTCCTCTCCGGCTGCCCACCGCCCTCCTGGGGAGCCAGCCCGGCACCCCAATGCCGGCTCCGGGCGCGGCCGGGGGAGGGCGCCCACCTGGAGGACACACATGCCGAAGGTGTTGCCCAGGATCTTGTGCGTCTCGTTGTAGTAGCAGTAGCGGATGTTGGTGGCGGCGACGAAGAGCTCAAAGGGGTCGTCCTGCTTTATGTTCAGTGTTCCGTTCTTTATTTTCTTCTGCAGCTGCCGCATCCTTTTCTTCCGGTGGCTGCAATCGCCCCCCATCCCACGAGAGCCAGTTAACCGGAGGGGCTAGAGACCCGGGATGAACGACCACCTGCTCGGACCCTCGGGGCCGGGAGGGAGCCCGGAAACTGCAGGGCAGGTGGGAATAAGGGAGGAGGCCCGAGGACAGAAGCACACGCTGGCTGGGCTCAGCACGGGAGGAAACACCATCACAGGGAAGAGAGGAGTGCAGCGAGGTGGTCGGAGGGAGAAAAGGAGGGCATTTCTGAGGTGATCTGCCCAGTAGCAGCATTCTGTACCCAGGACTCCTCCATACACAGAGCTGTATCGATAGAGCTGCCATGTTTCTCTGGGTAACCGGCCCGGCTCCCCTGGCTCAGTGGCTGGGGCGAGCAGGGTCTTTCCACAGGAATTAGGGAGAAAGACTGATTTCCACATATAAAACTCATGTGTGTGTCTGCAATTGGGACAACAGAAAACAGAAAGCTGCCCTGGACAGTGTGGCTCAGTTGGCTGAGCGCTGTTCCATGCACCAAGGGGTTTGCAGGTTCGATTCCCAGTCAGGGCCCAGGCCCAGGTTTCAGGCTCGATTCCTAGTAGGGGGCATGCAGGAGGCAGCCAATCAATGTTTCTCTCTCTCCCTCCCCCTTCCTCTCTCTCTAATATCAAATAAAAATATTTTTTTTAAAGAAAGAAAATAGGAAACTGAGGTAAAGTGGGGAAAACAGAGCAGACAGGCTGAGATGAGAGGATGAGCAGACTGGGGGTGTGGTGGCCCTAAAAGCCCGAAGCAGAGCTGAAGTCTCACCCCTGAGGGCCATGAGCTGCCCCCTCCTCTCCAATACACCCCCTCTTTGCCGAGGTGTGTTTGTGCTGGAGGTCTGCTATGTACGGCCCCAAGTCTTAAGTTCACCGCTTCGAAGTAAGATTAGCCAGTACACTGTCAAATACAGCAGCAAACTAGTGAAGGAAGAGCTCTAAGAAGGAACGTTATCGCATTGGGCATCAGGTCATCGATGCTATCCAAGAGCACAAACTGGTCACGAGGGTGGCCAGGAAGTGCAAAAGGCTTCTGTTTCAAGATGTTTAGCAGAAAGAATGAGAAAAAATGCTCAACTGAGGGATAAAGCTGGGTATGGAGCGCCTTTTTAAAAAAAAAAAAAAAATGGAGAAAGCTGAGCATGTTGACAGGGAAAAGGAGAACGTTTCAAAGGGGTATAGAGCATTGGGAGAGGAAATAAAGTGCAGGTCCTGAGAGCAGTTTGAGACGAGATCCGGAGTAGACCAAGGGTTTGCATGGGATGAGGGCCAACCTCAGAGACCAAAGGGAAGGGAGAGTGAAAATCTGAGGTAAGAAAAGGCAGTTAGGGAGCTTGCATTAAATGGGCTTAGGAAAGCAGGAAGAAAAATCACAGGCAGGGAGCAAGATTCTGCGCTGGGGACTTAAAGAACTTGAAAACAATTTGAAATTTATTGTCAGCCACGAAGGAAGACCCCAGCCCTGGTATTTTCTCCAGTTGGAAATGTCCTCATAGACAGCACCTCCACCCGAAAAACTCAAGAAATCACTTCCTGTCTCCCAGGGACGGTGACTTCAGGTATCACCATGGGCCAGCGTTCGACACACCGTCAGAGGCTGTCCTACTGTGCAGCCTCTAACAAAACCAGGCTGTCCCGAGCCCCTGGTGACACAGTTGTTTACTTTACACCCCGAAGACTGGGAAAGCACCAAAGTCTGCGTGTGGTGTGTGCCAGGCCAACTTCGCGGAGTTCAGGCCGTGAGATCTACAGTCCTAGTGAGGTTGCCTAGAACGAAAAAACACGTCCGCAGGGCCCACGGTGGATCCACGTGTGCTAAGTGTGTCCGTGACAGGTCCAAGCGTGCTTTCCTTACTGAGGAGCAGAAAATCCATGTGAAAGTGTTGAAGGCACAAGCACAGAGTCAGAAAGCTAAATAAATTGTAAAAACGAAGTTTTTTTGAATAATAACAACAATTAAAAGGCTCAAAAAGAAAAGAAGTAATTTCCTGGCACTTAACTAAGGAGCAGGAATCGTAGGTAGCATGGGGCACGCAGAGGCCGAGCTTACCTGCTGAAGCCCAGCTCCTTCTTGTAGCACCACAGCACCGAAGGCCGCGCCCTCACGGTAGCTTTGGACAACATGTGATGGAGGATGACCACCTGCCAAAGGGAAGTCACAGAGTCTCAGAACCAAGAGACCTCTGAGTCTGCCCAGGCCCTCGACCTCCTTTGACAGACGCGGAAACTAAGCCGAGGGCCAGGGAAGCGCCAAAGTCACAGGGCAAGCAGGGCTCCAGATGGACTAGAAGCCGCACACCCTTCTCCTGTGCTCAGCCGCCACCCGAGGCATCTCAAGTTATTAACCCGTCCGCTAACAATTCTGACTACAGAGTATTTGTCACTTACAGATAAATAAAGGAAGACTTCCCCGTTGGCATTTTACTTAAAGAAAACAGTGAAGCCCCTAGCCCAAGGGTGGGCAAACTTTTTGACTCGAGGGCCACCATGGGTTCTTACACTGGGCAGGAGGGCCGGAACAAAAGCAACCTGACCATGCTGGCACTCTCATCTTGGGCTGCTGGTGAAGGAGCGGAGGGGAGAGCAAGAGAACCCTCCCCTCTTTCGGCTCTACGGGCCGTAGTTTGCCCACGGCTGCCCTAGCCGGTTTGGCTCAGTGGACAGAGCATTGGCCTGAGGACGGAAGGATTCCGGGTTCGATTGCAGTTAAGGGCACATGCCTGGGTTGCAGGCTTTATCTCCAGTTGTGGGCATGCAAGAGACAGCTGATCAATGATTTTCTATCATTGATGTCTCTATCTCTCCCTCTCCCTTCCTTTCTAAAATCAATAAAAAATATATTAAAATAGAAAACCAATCAAGCTGGAATGGTCTGGTTCCGTGGTTGAGCATCAACCTATGAACCAGGAGGTCAAGGTTCGATTTTCGGTCAGGTCACATGCCCGGGTTTCGGGTTTGATCCCCGGTAGGAGGTGTGCAGGAGGCAGCCAATCAATGATTGTCTTTCATCATTGATGTTTTATCTCTATCCCTCCACCTTCCTCTCTGAAATCAATAAAAAAATCTATTTTTTAAAGAAAGCATTTAAAAAGAAAAGCAACACCTGTCAGAATGGCCAACATCAACAAATGACAAGTGTTGGCGAGGTTGCGGAGAAAAAGGAACCCTCGTGCACTGCTGGTAAGAATGCAGACTGGCGCAACCACTGTGGAGATCAGTATGGAGTTTCCTCAAAAAACTGAAAATGGAACTCCCATTTGACCCAGTGATCCCACTCCTAAGAATATATCCCAAGAAACTAGGAACACCAATCAGAAAGGACATATGCACCCCTATGTTCATAGCAGCACAATTTACAATAGCTAGGATTTGGAAACAGCCTAGGTGCCCGTCAGCAGATGATTGGATCAGAAAACTATGGTACATCTACACAATGGAATACTATGCTGCCATAAAAAAGAAGGAATTCTCATTATTTGCAGCGACCTGGATGGAATTGGAGAACATCATGCTGAGTGAAATAAGCCAGTCAATGAAAGAAAAACCACATGATCTCACTCATTTATGGATAATAAAGAACATTATAAACTGATGAACCAAAAGATAGAGACAGTAAACAAGCAGGCTGTCAAATGACAGCGGGGAGGGGAAGGAGATCTGGGGGAGATAAGAGATCAACTGAAGGACTTGTATGCATGCATATAAGTACAACCAAGGAACACAGAACTCTGGGGAGGGAGGGCATGTATGGGAGGGGAGGGAGGGCATGTATGGGAGGGGAGGGAGGGCAATGGTAAGATATGTACACAGATAATAATTTAATTTTAAAAAATGGTAAAATAAATAAAGAAAAGAAAAGAAAAGAAATAAAAAGAAAAGGGACCTTAACGTCGTTGTGCGCTAGAGGCCAAGAGGGCGGGTACCACGCTGACTCTGGGACCGCACACAGAAAGCCAGAAGCATGTACAGGCCTTACCTGATCCTTTCCTCGATCTCCAACCACAACAAAGAGAGACCTTTGCCGCTCAGCTACCCCATTCTCTATGAGAATCCGGATTCGGTTATCTACTTTCTTCCGATGCATGGTGAACACTGTCGCTAAAACAGAAAGGAAGGAAGCACGCTGATGTGAGTACCAGGCTTTGGGTGAGGAACATTAGCTGTCGCCTCCTGTGAGGCCAGGGACTGTGCCGGCCGCATTCACAGGTAACACCTTACCCCTCCCCCCCCCAACAGCTCTTGTGGGAAGACATCGCCCTAATTTTTTAAAATTAGGAAACTGAGGCTTGGGAGGTAAAGAAACAGGAGAGCTGTAGTTCACAAGTATATGGAGGAGTATTTTTTAAAAATCAGAAACAATGTTCAAAAAAAAAAAGTGACTACACTATATAATATAAGCCTAGGTGGCCATTACTGCAGAACTACCAGAATGACGGGTAGCTATGATGTGCACTGACCACCAGGGGGCAGACACTCAACACAGGAGCTGCCCCTTGGTGGGAAGAACAGCGAGGCTCAGCCAGAGCCGGGCTGTGGGGCTGAGGGACCATTCCTTCCATTGCACAGATTACGTGTACCAGGCCTCCAGTACTATATAATGGTCTATCTATGGGATCTAATAAAGCAGTTGTCAATAAAACTTTTTCAAAATCATTAACATTATCTACAAATATGGATATAGATGCTCATGAGAGAATACTGTGGCAGAGTTAAGTATAGTACTGAGTTTTTTATGCATATACATAATGCATAGATGGGGGGGGAAATGCCTGGCCTCCGTAGTTCAGTGTTTGAACCAAGAGGTCACGGTTGGATTCCCAGTCAGGGCACAGGCCCAGGGTTGCTGCTGGCTTGGCCAGTGGGAGGCATGCAGGAGGCAGCCAATCAATGATTCTCATCATTCATGTTTCTCTCTCTCTCCCTCTCTCCTTTCCTCTCTGAAATCAACAAATAAAAGTATTATTTTTTTGCCGAAACTGGCTTAGCTCAGTGGATAGAGCATCGGCCTACAGACTGAAAGGTTCCAGGTTCGATTCAGGTCAAGGGAATGTACCTTGGTTGCAGGCACATCCCCAGTAGGGGGTGTGCAAGAGGCAGCTGATCAATGATTTTTTCTCATTGATGTTTCTAACTCTCTATCCCTGTCTTCCTCTCTGTAAAAAATCAACAAAATATATATTTTTAAAAAGTATTTTTTTTTTTAATATATAGGGCACAATGTCACAGGAAGGTCATGGTGTCCTGCCACCTGTGAGGAGTAAGCCCAAGTTGCTGTTGGATGTGTTATACACAGAGAAGCCATTCTTCAGGCACTCTGCTCTCTCCACATCCAAAAAAAGTATTATTTAAAAAAAAAAAAAAAGGGGGGGGGGGAGAAGACTGGAAGAAAACACCAAAATAGAGGAGTTATTTCTAGATTTGAGATTGCTGGTGATTCTTATTTTGTTGTGTTGTGTTTTTTTCTTGGGGAAGGGGTGGAGTTTTGCTTTTTAAAATTCACACGCCAGGCAGACCTCAAAAATTATTGTAATTACAAATAAAGTATCACATCATTGCCATAATAAATACACCAAAGAAACATGAAATTTTAAGTGTTACTTAGAAACTGCAGTGTCTGCCACATTCTAAATGAAAAGCTCATTAGCTGAACCTTCACCATGCCTTTACTGTTCTTGTAATTCCCCAGTCCAAATATAGAATTTAGCAGTCCTATTTTACTATAAACACTACATCACAACCAGTGGTTCCCATTTTATAAGGAGGGGAGCAAGCATCCCGAGGAAGAAAAGCTATGGAGACAGGACTCACACGCAAGTCTGCCTGACGGGGGAGCCTGGCCATTCCAGTTTTTTCCAACCTGCCCATCCTGACGGCTGTGACAGCCGGCCACATGAAGACCCCGTTATAACCCATCCACAACAGTTACTGGGGCTGCTCTTTGCTCTAGTTACCTGGCAGGCCCAGAATAGCACCAAAGTCTTGACTTCTGATTCTAGTCCTAGATTACTGTGGCCATGAAAGGCTTAACGGATGAGGAAGGCCTGGAAGGGTTTGGAAAAGGGAGATTGTTTTTCACTCACGCATCTGTCGTCTAACAAACACACATAGCGTCCATGCGCCAGGTGGCCTTCGGGGCGTACAGTAAACAAAACGAGGTCCTGAGCGTGACGGCCGGATACGGAGCATAAGGAATGAATGGGCGCCGCCGAGCGGCTGGGAGGGGCGGACCCGGACCCAGGCGGCCTCACGCCGCCACCCGGTACCGGCGCGGGCTTCAGCGCCGCGGGCCAGTCCGGGAAGGCGACGGTGCTGTCACCCACCCTTCACCTCGGCTCCCCAGCTAGAGGTCCCAGAGGGTGGAAATCGGGCCAGGGACACTCCCCCCCCACCCACCCCCACCCCAGCCCAGAGAGCGATCGAGTGGCTGCCCAGGGGGAGAGGCTCCTGTCACCCAGGAGCGCCCGGCGGGGCGGCCGCCGGCGTGGGCCGGGCACAGGCAGGGCCGGAGCCTTCGCCTTCGAGCCGGTCTCCTCGGCCCCGGACACCGACCTCGCCCCCGAGCCCGCCACCCGGAGAAGTACCTGCGTCCCGAGTCCGAGTTAGGCCGGCTCCAGCTCCGCCAGCGGCCCGGCGGAAGCACGTGGAGGGGACGAGCCGCGGCGCCGCTTCCTGGGACGGCGCAGGGACCGCCCCGGCTTCCGCCCCGCCCCGCCCCGCCCCGCGGGGCCTTTCCCGGGCCCGTCGCTGCGTGATGACGTCAGAGCCGGGAGGCGGAGCTACCACCTGGGTAGCCACCGCGGCTCACTTCTGCGGGCGGTGGCTGTGGTGTTGGTGGCTGTGGTGCAGCGTGTGATTTGCTCCTCCTCTTATCGAAATGAGGACTCTGGCTGCCGAGGACAAAGCACGCCCGCACCCCCGGCCTTCCCGGGGCCGGGCGGGTCCGCACACCACCTGGTAAGTAGCCCAGGGCTCCCAGCATAAGCCTCATATGTGAGACCTTCCCGGTTCCAGACACCGCGTAATTTGCCGGCCCTCTGAAGTTCCATTTCACTGACAGGGTGAGGAAACGCGGCCAGCAGAACTGTTTCACTCATCTCACTTTAGCAAACACCCAGTCGATGACCTGCTAGTCCGGAATCCTGTTTTGCACCATCGCGGCTGCCGTACCTCGCAGGTTCCCTCCAAGGCAGAGTCTGAGCCCCCGGCCATCCAATGCCGGCGCTCCTCTGAAAACCAGCTCCCGGGCTGGGCCTCTACTGCCCCGTGCAGCTCCCATAACTCGCCTAAGCACATGGCCACAAGGTCACCCATACATTGTCTTTGGGCTGGATTGTTGAACTTCACAAATTTAACTGTTTGACACTTCTTTTCGGACACCTCAAATTCATTGTCTAAAGCCGGGCTCATTTCCCCTTGCTCCACGAAACTTTCCCCAAAGCAAGACACTTCTAAAACTGATGTCATCAGCTCCATCACCCATCTAGTCCAATTTCTTTATTCAACAGTCACACCAGGCGCAAGGGATAGTAACCACAACGTTCCTGTCCTTTGTGAAGCTTCAGGTAGGTTTTAAGTGGCATTAAAGCTAAAATATCCAGTGATTAAGGGTACTGCTTTAGAGGTGGAAACGAAGCAGAGACCCAAACTTAGTGAAAATCCTGGCAAAGCAGCCGATGTGGCCAGAGTAATTAGCAAGAAGAAAATGATGTATCAGGCCAGGTAACGAAGCGCATGTGGGCCACCGATTTAGACTTAACTCCAGGTGTGATGGGAAACCACTGCAGTTTGGGATACAGGGAAGTGACAAAATCTCTCCTCTTAAAAGGCTCACTCTGGCCACTATGCAAAAATTATAGCAACAGAAGCAGGGAGAACCATTATAAGCTACTGTAGTTAACTTGTAACCTGGTATTGGTGATAGTCACAAGTGCTATATGCCTCAGGATACATTTTCAAGGTAGAACCATGTGGATTTGCGTAAGGACTAGGTATAGGGTGTGAAAGGAAATTCAAGACGATGTCCCAGATGTGTGTGCTCCGAGTAACTGGAAGAATGTGGGCTAATCAAGAGACCAAGTTGGCATACTCACCACATTCAAATGAAGACAGTATGAACTGCCTCGAGTTTGAGACCTACAAATATTTCACAGTAAAAATGCTAATTGGGTCAAAATCATGAGATTAAATGAGGTCATCTAAGGGAAAAAAATATTAGCTAGAGATAAGTGTGATAACCAAGGCCCAGAGAACTCAGCCAAGTATTCAGACAGGAAATACACAGAATCCATTCACCACCCTCCACACTTTGTATGTGATACATGAATTACTTTGAGCAAGCATCTCTTGGCCCATACATTTTCTTCTCAACACTGCACTGTGTGTTTTCTAAAATGGCATTTATTAGGAGGTCCACCATCCTTCCCCCTGTGCACACAGCTCAAAACTCTTCAATAGTCCCAATCTATTCTTACAAAATAAAGCTACATGGCATGTAACTATAAAAATATCTATAATGGTTTGTGTGTGCTTCTTCCGCCTCTCACTCTACTAAGTCTGTATTCTCACTTGAGCCAGATGGCATTGTCACTGGAGATTTGACCTTCTTTGCCTCATTCTTCGGGTTCAACATCTCAATGAAGTCTTTCCTGATCGTTTTGACTAGGTCACCTCCTATCAGTCATGGCCTTAAAAGCTACGCTACGCCATCGTGGCATTTGCTACACTTTACTGCCACATCAGTACCTTTAGACAGTTCAGTGAAAGGAACCGCAGTGATTTTTGTCACCATTGAATGCTCAGTGCGTGGCATGCCTGGCAAAGGCTACCCAGATTTTCTCAATGAAGATTTAGTTCAGTGGCTCCCGAATTTACACACAGGACTCGAAGAAAACCAGTACTTCCAAATAACACAGTACTGAAAATTGGCTTATTAATAGATTAGGTGAATTTTCACTATGTGAACTCAAAGAGCCAGTCTTCTGCATGGGACTGGATTACACTTCAGAGCAGCTGTTAAAGGTATTGAAAGTCTATTGAGAATACTGTCCTCTTAGAAATCAAGGCTACCAAAGAGATGTCTTTAAGCTTTTTCCTCTCCTCTTAAGTGTAAGGAACACGTCTTTACTTAAAGTTTGATGAATGGTATATGCAACTAAGGCAGACTTCACTCAAGGACAATAAGGAATAAGACTTTAATGATTTAATCTAATGTAATTAAAACATTCACTAGTCTTCTCCAGTATTTTTGTAGAATTCAAAATTGGAAAAGTGTGATGAGCCTTAATAGTTTACTTTGTTTCCTGAGGGTTTTCCTTCCCCATTACCTCTTTAGAAGGGATAAGTTCAAGGGCAATACCAACTCTTAAATTAGTCAACAAAACTTAAGAGGCTTAAAAAGAACTGAGTGAGTTAGGAATTCAGGAGCTTAAAGATGAAATGAAGGGTTTGAACTCAGTGCTTATCTGTATCCCATTTCCCCCTAATTAGATATATCATTGAAAATAAAATACAAGTTTCCTAAGACACTTATAAGACTGACTACTCAACTACCTTCTACACTATGAATTGGTTGTCAACAAAGCACCTCTGTTCATGAGCCTTCTGATAGTAAACACATTCTCATGTCTCCTATAAAGTGGGAAAGTCTCCCATGTTGCATATATGAGGCAAAACAACTATACAAGCTAACTGATTAAAAAATATGTAAAGGGTACTTTAGTATCAAGATAACAATGATCAGGAAAAACTCTTCCCTATTCTTTAGGGATATCAGGATCTGAAAATTAAATTGCCCTAACCAAGGCAATCCATGACAATCTACCGTAAAGCTTTAAAACAAAAGCCACATTGTCCATGTGAGACAATTGATATTTGTGCATCTACAAAAATTCTTTGTATGTATGGAGTCTTGCTATACCAGGAAGCTACAGGGACACATGTGACAGTCATTCCCTTGCAACTCTGCTAATATATGCATTTGACCAAACAAAAGCCTTTCTGCAGATAGATAGGACAAGTATATTAATATACTAGACAGAATACTTAAAACCAAGACTCAGATCTTAATGGAACCTTTTACAAAGTTCTCTGCCTCAGAATGAGGTATTCCTTTAAAAAATACAGCCTGGCCCCAGCCCGTATGGCTCCCTGGAATCAAGTGGTTGTGGGCTCATCCCCAATGGGGGCAGTGCAAGAGGAAGCGAGTCGATGATGTTCCTCTCTCCATATTTCTATCCCTCTCCAAAAAAAAAAAAAAAAAATCAATTAAAAAAATATTTTAAAATATAGTCTGAATTGAAGCATAAATGCTTTACACTGTAATGGTAGAATGCCAAAAAAATACATAGTACTTCAAAAAAAACATAAATAATCAAACAAATACCTTTACACATTCACAACATCGACACTAATGCATAGAATTTTGAAATCTAGAAAGTAACCCCATCCCATTTGGAAATCTAGAAAGTGTTTCTCCGCATTTCAATCTGAACTGATTGACATCACTGTATAAAGAAAGAACTTAATTACTTCAATTTTGATTGCAAATGTCATAAAATTCTTTTCTACAGGGATGGCAAATTTAGTTTTATAGAAGACTGTAAGCACACAACTAGGGATCACCCAATAAACCATGAATATTCTATGCAATCCCTCTAAAATACATGTAACATATGGTTGTGGTACATCCCAGGCAGATGCCATTTAAAGCACACAAGGGGAGGTGCCAACAAAATACTCATTTGCAAATGTAAACAGATAACCCTCCAATATGATGTACCACAACCACACATGAGGAAAGTCAAGAACTTACTTTATTTTAAAATAAACATTGAAGATTCCCCCCCACTCCCCACCACCCTACAAAACTTTTGCATGTGGAATGTTCAACAGCCTATCCATTTTAGGTTAAAACCAGCAAAAACTCCAGTTGTCTAACAATGAATGTTTGAGAACAGTTTTGTGCTGAGCACCTATGAAAAAAAATTCCTTAGCTAAAGGCTGAAAAAATGTAACTTCTGCACAGAAAATATCAGTAACTTAGTAACCTTTGCTTAATAGGTGGGCTTAGCTCTCCATGAAATCAAAGTGGGATAGGACCAGCAGCAGTGAGTTCATAGGCACACAGAACTAAGTGCTCAAACTGCTAGCACACGTTCCAGCACATCAGTTACTAAACTGTCAATCTCCATCAAAATCCGTGAGTCCCTATGCATCTAAGAGAAGGAATCACCACTTTGACTATAAATCCCTCCAGGAGAAAAGGATAATTAGGGTTAGATAAATTTAAGTAATATAGAAATAGCTGCTGGAGCTGACCACAAAATTTGAAAAACTAACAATGCATGATTGAACAGCTGCTAGCTGTTGAACACCAGTGTTTCAAGATGCAACTTTTATAAACATGTTTTATTTGTTTTGCTTATACCATCAGAACTGAAACTATTGACTGTCATTTCCCTAAAAAAGGGAAATCAATCTAGCATATACTGGTGCTTTTCAAAAGATAGCAATTTAAAAGGGTGGTAGCAGCAGGCATTTGATATCTTTTAAAAACCTTCAGACTGCAGGAAAACATGTGGGCAAGTGTTAGGATTATCCATTATAGATTTTCATCAGTACCTGTACCACTTCAGGTGACAAAACAGCAAGATCCAAGGATTAGTGACAGACAATGAGCATCATAAGGAATGATAGTATTACCAATCCTTACAAAAATCATTGTCCAAGAAAATGTTATGTGTTCAAAAAGTATCTAAATACTTCACATTAAGTACAGAAGCGGTGATCCAGGTTACATCCCATATTTGTTGCATATTTTTCAAAAAGTGCCAATCAAAGCCGAATTGTGCATTTTGGCTTTGTCTTACACAGTGTCAGCTGTTAGGAAGCAATTTACATGTGTTTTTAACCACAGTCATTTGGCCAAGGATGAATAGTGCTGTGTCAAAGCTGGTAGCCAACCTTATGTGTGTGATTAAGGGCCCATGCGTAATTTGATGTGCATTTAAACGTTCAGTGCTCCAATTTAACTGGAAAAGTTGTGAAATGCAGTTTTTTGTCAAACCAAACTCCTTCCATCTTCCTTTCAAGGGAAATGTTTTTGTCAATTACCACTGAGTAATGCTAGGGTTGATTTGTAGCCTTTATCCAATGTCACAAGTCAATCTTGCTTTCTCCAAGCCACTTCGGTTAACTATGGAGATATTATCACCCTGTAAAGTATATTATGTTTTGCTCCTAAGCAAGGGTGAAGAAATCTGAGTATCATGTGCAAGGCTCAAGATGACGCTTAGGACAGAACATGCAGAGTAAAAATAGTTTCCTTCCATATCCAGGTAATATAAAGCTGACAATTGTAGTCCTGTCTTTATGGGATGAAAACAGTCCCTTTACAATAAGTTTTCTGAAAGGGAGAACAAATAGATAATAACTCTTCTGGTAACATATTATGGTACACTGGCCAGTGTGTTTTTGGCGATTAAACATAATCCTGTGAATCAGATTAATTCACTTGCTGAGTGTTCATTTGCGGCATCCCTCTGTTGGGTCTTGGGGGCCCTCCACGACCTAGAAGACAAAAATGGCATTTGGTTTTTCTTTCAAATACTATTTGTTTTGCCTTCAAGCAGATTTTCATCTGAAGTCAAGAAGCATGTGGGTAGCTTGTCACCACATTATTAGGTTTAAGAGGTCAATTCTTCAGTGTCCTGGAAGTTGTCATGCCCAAATTTGCTCATGTTCTCTAGCTAAAAGAAGAGTAGAGCTAATGGGAGTATTCCACCAGTACTCATTCATTCATTCATTCAACAAGTATTTATTGAGTGCCTACTATGTGCCAGGCACTGTCATCAGGCGTTGGAAATAGATACAGCAGTGAAAACAGACAAGGTACCTGCTCTCATGGAGCTTACATTCTAGTGTACACTCTAGCTTATTACATTTCAGTAGTAAGTAACATCATACTATCAAAATTAATAAAAGCACCAGAATGAAAAACAGACCTTATTACCTAAACTTTTAAAAAGAAACTACATAACATTGAAAATTGTATAATGACTTGTAACAGATAAAATAACTTTTTACATGCTGTTAAAACAATTTTTAGCTACCAGTCAACTTAACTTTCATAGAATATGCTACAAGATGAAAATGAACATAACTCACATTCACATGCAAATATCCTTTGATATTTCAAGTCAATAATTTCTCAGTGATCCATTAATTTTTTAAAAATGCACCTTTTGCTGGCCAGTTTGTATTAGCATTAAAATCAAAGTACTTTATAATTCCTCCTAAATATACATTTTATACATGTGATGGCCAATATCTAGAGGAAACCTATTCAATTTACATCCTTCAAGTAAGAGAACCATTTAGAACTTCAGATCATATGAAATGCTATTTCCGTTACATAGGTTGACTTCCTGCCCAAATAGTATGAAGTAGTTTTCCTACATAATAGACAAACCCAAAAACTCTTAAAAGTTGTATTTTTAAATATTTAATTAATTAGGAATTTGGAGGTTTTGTTTAAAAGTCAGAAATAAATGAGTACTTATATAATAGTGGTCCAAAAGACATTGAAATTTCAATTAAGTTCTATGACTTCTAAATGGTTCTCTAAATGTAAGTATGGCTTATCTGGCCATTAACGGGTCTCTGGCCCTAAAATATAATATGCATGTTTCAAAAATAAAAGAGGAATAATAAATTTATATAAATGTTCAATCTCATTCCAAAAATGTCTTACAAAATGTTTCATTAAGTACTTCCTAAAAACATTTAGCAGGTTTTAGGACCTGAAAAATAATTTGCAGTTGGAAAAAACATTTTTTTTTCTGAGGAGGAAAAATGTTCTAGTTTTTGAGACAGTAATAGTAACAGGGAAAGTCATTCAAAAAATTAAATTTGGGTTCAAGATAAATTTTAGAAACAGAGCATTTCATTTAATCCCTTGCAACAAGTCTGGAAATGATAAATGTATTCCTAACAAGTAACCTACATGCAGATTATGAACAGCTCTTCCAAGGCCAGAACAGAAGCTCCACTTAGGAACTAGGATCACCACCACAAAATATTACCTCGTGGGGCTCCCCGTGGTCCATTCTGCCCAGAGCCTCGCTTGAAATTCTGCTGATATCCATCCTAAAAGACATGCTAGTTAGTACTGAAGAGAAGAGAAAGTAATTTTTAAATCCTTAGCCGTCTAGATTCTTAGTCAAATACTTGCAAAATACAGAACTCTTATTCTATTAGACATTTCAATGTAATTATTATTCTATAATTGTTATACTCCTATTATTCTTAAGAATGTTCAATGAAATTATTTTCTTTCTCACTGCTCTTTAAAATAATTGTTTTTTAGCAGATGTACTTAAATGAGTACCTACACTGAGTGCTAAGAAAAGCAAAAGTCATCATTCTCCATACTAAGTATCTTGTAAAAAGGTATAAAATCAGCCCTTGCTGGTTCTGCTTAGTGGATAGAACATCGGCCCAGGGACTGAAGAGTCCTGGGTTCAATTCTGGTCAATGGCATATGCCCGAGTTGCAGGTTCAATCCCAAGTAGGGGGTGTGCAGGAGGCAGCCAATCAATGATTCTCTCTCATTGATGTTTCTCTCACTCTCCTTCCTCTCTTATTTCAATAAAAATAATTTTTAAAAAAAACAACACAGGTATAAAATCAGCCCGAATTAGTTAATCAAGTCCATCAGGAAACTACAGCCCAGACAGTATGGTTCAGTGGTTGAGCATCAACCTCTCAACCAAGAGGTTGAGGGTTCAATGCCCGATCAAGGCACATGCCCAGGTTGTGGACTCCATCCCCAGTGGGGAATGTGTAAGAGGCAGCCGATCAATGCTTCTCTCTCCCTTCTCTCTGAAACCAATAAAAATATATTTTAAAAAGAAACTACAATCATTTTCATTGGTGTATTTCAGTCATTTTATATTTTAAAACAACTTTTTACCTACCCGCTGATAGCCAGAGTAGTCCCGGGGAGCACTGAACTGAGACTGTGTGTAACCACTGTTTGGAGTGTTAGAGAATGAAGGGCGGTAACCATCATATCCTCCTACAATTTAGGAAAAGAGAATAATTTTATCTTCACAAGGAATGTTCACTTTCTTACTAATGACCAAGGGAAAAACTAAAAATTTAGAAGCCATGAATTTCTAATTATTCTCCTGACCCAATTTATTTACATATTTCTATGAGCATTAATTAGAAAATGAAATGTTCTCCCATCCATGCACATACACACACAAAAAGGCAAAAAAAAAACCAAAAATATCGCTAAGGTCTGATAATATTAGAAAGCAATTATCCCTTATAGGACAATAGTTGGCATGGATCTAACACTTATAAAAAACTCAATGTCAGTTTAAATAACTATCAAAATGTAAAAGTTTTTAAATTATATAGGAGACTAATGCAGAGAGATACATATCTTTCCCCAAAACATGACTATTTCTATATATTTTACAAGTCAGGAAAGGGCATGGGTTTGGTGTTAATTTTTACCTCTGAATCCATTTGCAGGGCCCCTGTATCCATTCATCAAGCCTCTAGCACCACGAGAGCCTCCACGAGACACACCACGGCTGTTGTAATAGGGCTGACTGCTACGAGGAAATCCAGTGTTCTGCTGGGGAGGCTGCTGGTGGTTACCAGTCACTTGATGGGGCTGGTCCTGGGAACCATGATAAGTGCCAACCACTGTAATAAAAGAGGAAAAAAACATGTATATACACACATACACTATACACAGCTCATTACAATTTGTTCTCCCACATGCTTTCTGGCTTACGAAGAATCTTATACAGTCTCCTCAAAGTTTAATTCTGGCTTTACATAAATTTTCATATTAATAGGGAAAACTACACATTAATAAGCCCCTGCCTTGCTCCCACACAGAATACAAACCTCCACAATTCTGTATCTCTGAAAGCACACAATTGGGAGAACACACAATTCTATCCTTCCAAATTATTAAAAAGCTACAGTAAACATCTTCTGAGAGGCAATGCCTATTAGCACAAGAGACCAAAAATAATTCAAAAGAGCTCACATACAGAAACAGTAAAATTATCATTTTATACCATTTAATTACTTATTTTCTTTATAAGGTTCCTTAGGAGTTGTAGCTTTCTTATTCTTTTAAATCTCCCTCAAATTTAGTGTTTCCACAGCTAAGCTACAATATTCAGTCAATTACAAAGATAAACCAGCAGAGACCTTTAACTTGTACCCCCTTAATCATTCTTAATTCATTTCAAGCACTTTTGAGCGCAGCCAATTCAAAGACAGTTAAATGATGCACGGGCATGCAGCCAGCTACAATGAGAGGGAAGTCTTAGAAGGCCCACTGCTCTGCACCCGTCCTCCTCGGCGGGGGTGTAGAAACCTTCAAATGTTCAATTCCAAGGCACATCTCTGCTATTATGCCAATGTTCCTAATTTTCATAATTCTCGGGGTGGAGGAGGCAAAAATGGGGTGCTAACTATACCTTTGGGAGGTGAGGAAAGTAGAGACCACAGCAAGGACCTGCCTTCACTCCAGGACAAACAGCAGCCTGAAGCCAGCCCACCTCTCCCGTGCTCGGGCAGAGAGACAAGGTGGCGTGACTCGAAAACCTTTCCCTGACCTATTTTATATACTCAAGAAACCCAAGTACATTTTCGTTCTTATAATGCTATTTTTCGATTAAAAGGCTAGAAAATATCTAGGAAGGAAGGGATCAGGACTCCTTTTTCAACTATGTAATGGAACAAATACACTATTATTTACAATGGGACCTTTAGATTAATTACCTTTTACTGCAGTCCCAAAATTTTAAATTACAAGCAAATATTACCAGTACAAGTAACATTTTCTATCTAAAAAGATTCATTTGTAGGCGGGTAGAAAGTAGGTAAAAGAACCGAATTTTCGACTCACTTTTTATCACTAAGAATTAATGTTGGTCAAATCTCACTGTAAGAAACTCAAAGCAAAACAATTAAAGAGTGATCTTTATTTAAAAATACAGAATCCCTTTTCTCCTTCAACTCAAATTAAACAAAACTTGTGGAACAATGGGACACACTGATTTGTTCAACAACTATCCGAGTGCCATCAACATGCCAAGCATGTCCTAGACATCAGGGATGTATCAGTAACTAGCGCACAATCTTTGCCCAGATGGACATTTTAATAGGAGATAAGTGAATAAAACACACATACAAGTGAAAACATCTATATAGCATCAGGTAATAAGTGATGAAGACTAAACCATAGCAGGATAAATGAGTGACCACTTTAGTCACACAATTTAGTGTGATGTATTTAGACAGGGCAATGAAGGGAGATCTCTGTAAGGTGCTATCTGAGCAAAAACCTAAAAAAAGCCAGTCAACTAAGCCACGCAAACATTATTGGAGAAAATTTCAGGCACTAAGGAGGAGTGTAAAGGCCATGAGAGCAGAGAGCCTGCTGTGCTTATGGCTGCCACGGAAGGAAATAGGATATAGACAGGATCAAGGCGGGGACCAGATCATACAGGACCTTATAAACCAAAGACTTTGGATTGCTTTTCTAAATAAAATGGGAAGTCACGGAAAGGTTTTGAACAAGAGGAAGACATCTGATTTACATTTTAAAATCATCGCTCGGACTACTATGTGAACAGACTGGGCTAGTGGTTTAAGTTTAAGCAAAATACATGGGCTGATTTTACTTCTTTATTGAAAATGTCTGTGAATGTATGCAGTAAATCTTTATAAATAATGTCTTTTAAAATAACAAAACGATAACTATCTAGCTCAAGTGCTTCCATCAATTAGTGAACTCTAGTAGAATATAAGAGCAAGACAGTTTGCAATCAACTGGCACAAGGGGTAAAATTAACCAATATGCAGTAATTACTTTTAATTTCATCACACCATCTGAAAAAAATGGCAAAATAGCAAGCATGTCAGCACAATGTCAAAAGGTCCTAAATTTACCTGCTCCAAACCACCTTATGAATACTAGTACATGGCAATGAAATAATTAAGAAGCCTGAGAGCTAGAAGCCCAGTTATTCAGAAGCTGAGCACACACAGCATAACTGACAGATTTCTATCAGATTATGACTTGACTTAACCTCCCTACTGATTACTAAATGCTGAGTACTATAGGGCAATGTAAGAATTTATTACTAAAAATCTACCATGTTGATCCAGGTGTAATAAGAAAAGTTCATAGATACTTAGATCAGTCTGATAAATTCAAAGTAATAACAGCTCCTATGGCTTTTGCAGGGTTTGCCATAGTTTGTTGTGGGATCCCAATTAAACTCCTAGGAATTAAATAACCAAGACCTAAAAAAAAGGTATTTCGTGTGTTAGAAATTTTAACAAATCTAAAATATATTTATCTACTTTATTACTGACAGGTATGACAACAGGCCAAATTACAAACATACTTTCCAACAAGGACTTTTGGTCAACCAAATGCAACCACCACCTCCTTACTGCTTCCTGACTTTGTATAACTGAGTGCTGAGTATCATGCCAGCGGACTTTAATAATTAGCAATTAAAAGCAAAATAAATCATAATTTTAATAAGTTAAATTCCATTAAAATCATGTAATAAAAAGGATACTATGAAAGCTCACTCTCCAAAGGAAAATGGGTATAAGACTGCACGTTATTCATATATAGCAAATACATACTCAATTTAACTCAGGATCAAAAATGCAAAATTGTTAAGGTCTAATGCTAAAACAAAAATTCCTGGATGCAGCCCCTCTAAAGTCTAAACCGTCCTACACTGTCAACAACTGCAGTGGAAGCAAGGAGCCAAGGAGGTGACCCTGGTTTCCTACCTGTTTGAAGCTGTTCTTGCTGCAGCTCTGTTTGCTCCACTTGGTGAGGCTGACTGGAAAAGCTCTGGTTATAACTGGCCTGGTACTGATTCTGCTGTTTTAAAGTTTCTGGTTCATTAACAGGAGGAACTGGGGCATTCATATTGAACACCTGTAAGTGAATAAACTATTAGTTCATCCAGTTATGTTAATAATTTCCTCACTTTTAACATGGCAGACTCCAATGCTGGTTTTACCCTCAAATGTAAAAAAGTCTCAAACATCACACAAACACACACAAACACACACACACACACCCTTCAATTAATGCACTTAAAGCAGAGCACTATGAGTGTGGATTTTAAAAATCTAAAGACATATAATCAATAGCCTTGGAAATGCTATTAAAAATGACAAATCTGTATAAAAGGCATAAACCCCTGATACAATATCAGTTACACAATTTAATTCTAAAAACTTGAAATATGAGTTGAATATTTACTTCAGTTATTTTATTTTTATGATATTTTCAATCACAAGTTAATGTTTTAAGTATTTAACACTATGAATTTTCCTATGAGCACTGATTTAACTCTGATTATTTTCCATTATCATCATTTTCTACAAACTGCAATTTAGAGATGTTTACTGAAGGAAGAACCAGGGTTAAGTACCATACTGCCTGAAATTTACTTTGATATACTTCAGTAAACAATTAAGCAAATGTAGCAAAATGTAAACAACTGTTAAATCTAGGCGACAATGTTTATATATGGCTGTTATTTTGGTCTCCTTTTCTGCATGTTTAAAATGTTGTTAATCAAATCAAAAAGGCGCAACTGTAAACAAGAAGATAGGATCACATAACTCCTAAGACTCAAATCTACCTCTGGAAGCAAAAATCAGAGTTTAGGTTCAACTAAATATACCCTACAGTAAGGGTAGATGCAGACCCAAGCACAAAGTTAAATGAAGACGTTGTTGAGATTCTAGCATGATAATAGTACACACTAGGTGCTCAATGTTGGTTGAGTTAATTTGCCTACCGTTTGCATGGATTGGAATGGAGCTGCATTTACATTGATTCCACTGCTATGTAAAGGTTTGCTTGTCCCAGCCTGGAACACTTGTGGCTGAGAGGCAGCAGGAAGGGATGAGGTTGCTGAAGTCTGGTCTGCATTTAAAGAGATTGTTGCCTAAACACAAAGTGAATAGATGCACTTTAGTGATAAACTACACTTAGCCAAGGCTACTGCCCATATGTGTAGTAACAAACTTAACTATTTCATGAAATAAAAATACTGTAGGTACATGCATTAGGTCCAAAATGAAGAGTCACTAATTTAACAGTAATTTACCTCAGCCCAATTCATGAATAAGCACCTCATCAAGTTTGTATGACCCGGTAACAGAACTTGCCTGAATCTGATCAATTGGTTCCTTTTGTGGTCGTTGCTCTGTAGCATGAGAAGGCTGGTACAAGGGTTGAGATGATGTATACCCTTCACTTGTGGATGAAACCAAAGGAACCTACATGGAAAGAAAGTAATCAAAGCTTATTTCTGTTATAAGCAAACTCTAATACATGCAAAGCTTAAAAAAAGATGTACCTGTTAAATAAACTATAAAACCTAACAACTACAAAAAGTACATATATTATTGAAGCTCAAAGTTAAACACTAGTCCAGTTATAAGGTCCCCACAGATGCTTCTAAAATGGTAGTATCTGCAATGAATTTTAGAATTATGTCTAAAAGCTGCTTCTTTCATTATAATAAACTATTATTTTTTAAAAATTAGAAAAAAATTTTAAACATCACCAAGAAAAATAAATGCAGACAGAAATAAAGCTACACTTGCCAGATTTGGACACCCACCAAATTCATACCTGACTTTCATAAGCTAAGAAAGGGACTGAAGAACTGGCTACAAACAAACCTGCAAAGATATTTATATTACTCTTACCTGGGTAGCTTCTGGCTGTACAGGAACTTGATTAGGTTGAGCAAGTCTAGATTCAGAATGAACTGAAAAATTGACCAAAAAATATATCGTTATACAAAATTAAATTTTTTCAAAGATGTCTAAATACCACCTTTTACTTTGTAGCAAAAGGCAAAATTCTATAGCCGAATTCTAAATAAACTGTTAATCATGAAGATACTTTGAATTTTAGCTTTCAAGTTTGTATTGTGTTTACTGATAATCATTACTAATCAACTCTCACAATGGCTTTCCTTCTGTTTTACAAAGGTAAAGATGTTAGTGATAAAGTATTAACAGAAGTGGAGAGCAGCCCTAGCTGGTTTGGCTCAGTGAATAGTGTCAGCCTGTGGACTGAAGGGTCCCAAGTTCAATTTCGATCAAGGGCACATTGCCCGGGTTGAGGGGTCCACCCCCAGTAGGGGGTGTGCAGGAGGCAGCCAATCAGTGATTCTCTCAAAATTGATGTTTCTATCTACATCCCCCTTCCTCTCTGAAATTAATAAAAATATATTGGGGGGGGGGGGAATATAGAGTTAGAGAGCAGAACGGGTAAGAATCAGTGCCAGTGTTATCCATGAAAAAGTCTTCTAAAGCAGTAACTATAAAATAGCATTTCTCTTAAGACCTTAAATAATATTCAGTATTATCTTAACATTATCAAGTTTCAGTATAATCTCAAATATTTCCACACAAAAAATAAAAATGTAAGTATACTTCTAAAATGTCTATATTCAATTCAGTGTACATATTATTGTCAACTCCCACCATCTTCCCATTCCCCTCCTAAACAAGATCAAAAATAAAAAATACAGGATCTTGCCCTGGCTGGACGGGTGGTATCCCGGGCACTGAGAGGTCACCTAGTTTGTTCACCAGTCAGGTCACATGCCTAGGTTCTGGGCTCAATCCCTGGTAGGGGTGTGCAAGAGGCAGCCTACTGATGTTCCTCCCTCCCTCCCTTCCTATCTTAAAAAAAAAGGGGGGGGGGAAGCATATTCAAATACATTAATTAAATAAAAAAATACAGGATCTTTGGTTAGTCACTTAAGATTGCCTGTTCCCATGGAGAATCTAATGCAGCAGAGTTAAGGTCCGAACAGTTTGGCGACCACTGATCTAATGAACTCAGCATTTCCTTACCCGAGTTACATGAATGTTTTAGCACAACATACCAGCTTAGAAAACTATTTTCTTCCTCCAGTGGAGCTCAGAAATGAATGCCAATAACTCTGATTCTTTTCTACCTGGCCCACCGTCTAACCTTGATCTTTTTTCTGACTCTTGGTAGAGATGTGACCTGATGAGCTCCCTTTGCTTAGGAAAATTCCCAACTACCTTACCAGATTAACTGTCATTAAACATGCTTTTACTCAGCAATGTTTTTTATATAACATTTAAAATTACACATAAATGTGTTACTTTGTGTCCTTAATGCTGACATTTTCTGGGAAGAAAACAAGACTAAAAATCACTAATGATCCACTTAACCCAATAAAGGTACAAACTCTACTTAGTGCTGCTATTTCAAATAATGGTGTAAGATTAGTGTGACTCTCAAACTTCTACTGTCTTTTTATATCTTCACCCTTCCTCTTAAGCATTCTTACCCACTTGACTGTTAAATCTCATTTCTAGGTAAATAAATGTTCAGAAAGTCTCCAAAAACTGCAAACATTCTTCAGGAGAAAAAAAAAAAAACACCTCTATTATTTCTTATTCCTAGATTCATCTTGACATTTATAAAGCCCAAGCAAAATTTCATTTACATAAATTAGAGAAACAGGAAAAACTGGTCTGTAGTTTGAAAGTCAGGAAGTAATTACCGGGGGAGAGGGTAGCCAGTGACTGAAAGGTGACAAAAATATGCTTCTGGGTACGGATAAAGTTCCGTTTTTGAGTCCTGGTGTGTTCAGTTTGTGAAAACTTGTCAAAATGTACACTTGCATGTACATTTCTATTTTTTATATCAATAAAAAGTAATCAAAATTAAAAAAAAACCCAGCCCAAGTGGCTCAGTGGTTGAGCATCAACCTATGAACTAAGTCACCATTCGATTCTTGGTCAGGGCACGTGCAGAGTTGTACGCTCGATCCCCATTAGGGGATGTGCAGGAGGCAGCTGATCAGTGATTCTATCAATGATGTTTCTCTCTCTCCCCGCCCCACTCCCTACGTCTATGAAATAAATTTTAAAATGTGTGTGTGTGTGTGTGTGTGTGTGTGGGGAGAGAGAGAGAGAGAGAGAGAGAGAGAGAGAGAGAGATTGATTTTTAAAATATAAAAATTATAGAACTACAGCTATTGCATTATAGGAAAAAAATGTTTCTTATCAAATTAAAAGGTAGTTTTAAAAGTTAAGCAAGCATTAAAAGGAAAAAAATAATTTTATTAACTTTACAAAACCTGAAAGCATTGGCCCTATCATTGCAGCCAAACCCGGTTTGGCTCAGTGAATAGAGCGTAGGCCTGAGGACTGGAAGGTCCCAGGTTCAATTCCGATCAAGGGCATGTACATTGGTTGCGGGCACATCCCCGGTAGGGGGTGTGCAGGAGGCGGCTGGTTGATATTTCTCTCATCGATGTTTCTAGCTCTCTGTCCCTCTCCCTTCCTTCCTCTCTGTAAAAAAATCAATAAAATATATATATATTTAAAAATGTATCATTACTAACCTGGAGGACAAACCAGCTGGGGCATATCCATATTTTGTGTTGGATTCATAGGCTGTGCAGATACAATGGCAGGATCAAGTGTCTGGTTTTCAAAATCCAGCATTGAATCCTACAAGGTAAAATACAATGGAAGTCAGTCAAAATGTGAGCACTTAAGACATTCTGTTACGTTAGTGTTTCATTAAATTGCACATACCTGTATGAAGTTATAAGGCCCCTGCATTTGTGCCATAAGGTCCTGTACACGCTGTCTTCTCACAAGGGGATCTGCCTGAGTCACGGGTGTCAAAGAGTGGGGCTCTGGTACTGAAGGAGACGCAGCCTGAGGCTGCTGCTGGAGTGAGTTTACCACCTGAAGTGGGAGAAGGGGAGAGCAGTGGATTGGTAGAGTGAAAGCGCTCCATTCATTACCATCATGACAAACCCCCAAACTACACATGCTATCTATACTGTAAACAGAATAGACTTTAATGTAGTTATCCAAACCGATCACAATTTATGTCCAACTTAACATTCTGATCAATGTTAGAATTCTAAAGTGTTGTCATTCCATAGGATTACCGTGTAGCATTTCACAATTATTTTAGAGATGGCTTTCAAAGAAAGACTACCACTTATTTACTTCCTATTAAGAATGTACTTTGCTTAAACTGCTAAACCTTCTATATTAACTAAGTCTATATAGCTATATTAAGTACACTAGAGGCCCAATACACGAAATTCGGGAAAGAGGAGGCTTCCTCCCCCCGGTTGCCAGCACCGGCTTCCCTCTGGCAGCCAGGACCGGGGCTTCCCTCTGGCCCCGGCTTCCTCCGGAATGACGTCTGGTCTAATTAGCATATTACGCTTTTATTATTATAGATATCTATCTCAGGATCCAATGTGTAATCCGCACTCAAGAAATGTTAGCTATTACTATCAGCAAGCTTTGAGTCCCCACCGTTCCATCCCCTCAACCAATGCTATAGGTCAAGGTCCATCACTTCATTTAAACTGCTACAAAAGCCAAACCTCCCTCTGGGTCCTTTCCTAGCTCTAATAATTTCTGTTATCATTTTTAATAATTCCCTGCTCTGCTGGGGAAAAAAAAATCACTAAACTTTATTACATCAAATTTATATTCTGCCTTGGCCAGGGGGCTTGTGTACCAAAGGATTGCAGGTTTGATTCCCTATCAGGGAACTTATGAGAAGCAACTGATTAACGTTTCTCTCTCACATCAATGTTTCTCTCTTTATCTTTTTCTTTCTCTCCCTCCCTTAAAAAACAGAATCAATTAACGTACCCTCCGGTGAGGATTACAAATGGTTTTATATTCTTCTGTGACTTTTTAAGCCTGAGCAAGTCATAGCTATTAAGCCTGGACAAGTCCTAACCTTCCTTTATAATGAGGAGCATTGAGCTCATAGAGCCTGGTAACCAAACGGTCCTAAGGTGAAGGAAGGAGAGGAGGAGTCTAAGGTAACATTCCAATGTAGCCCCTGTGAGTAGGATTTTTCTAAAGGTTACCCTTGTTGGATCCCAGGTTTTTATAAAGCAGCCTAATAACAAATCCTATACTTTAATACATTAACCTTAACTTATACATAGTTATAATTTTTTTGAAACTGGATAGCATCAGTGATTCTATTACACTTCCACAGGCATAAACAAATCACCTGTTAAACTGAATAGTCTTGTGTTAAGTTTATTACAATAAATGTACTGAGACTAACAATCTTAAATTTGCTCTTAGGAGACATAAAAATTACTAATTAAAGACAAGAAATCAATCTTGTAAATGGAACTCTTACCTCGACTGTTTCAACTGCCCAATCATCTACCTGCTCCTTTTCAGCACTGCTGAACTGTGTTTCGGCCATAAATTGTCTATTTACGTACTGCAAAGCAAAGTAAATGTTTGAGACCTCTGTTTGAAAGGCAGAAAGGGAAAACCAGCATTAAATAAAAACCCGTACCTCTGTGGATTCAACTTCACTTGGTTCAGTGTATTCCTCTGCTGGCTCAGGTTCTAAGAAGATACAAAAGAGTATAAGGAATCTTTAACAGTTTACCATCACATAATCCTAATTTATTTATAAACTTATAGTTAACAATAAGTTTCTATACTTTATCATTCTTACAATAATATATTTAGAAAGAATTTTCTTTACTATTTATTTTAGAATAAATTATTTCAGTTTCAATAAATTACTTCAGCCCGTTTCAATTCTGGGTCAGATATAATGCCAACTAAAAGATACTATGTTAAAGCTTCCCTCTATTCTTAGAATTCATGTTATAAAGCAACACAGGGATTATGGTGGTGGCAAAGGAAGTACAACCAGGGCTGTAAACTAATCCCATCCCACCTCATACTCACCAGCGTCAGCTACCTGGTCTTCAACAGCGGGTGCCGGGGCTGCCTCCTCTTCCTCACACAGCCCGTTCTGGTGGCTGTGGGTGCTGTCAAAGTAGTTTGACTGGAAAACACGCTCGACAATTTCCTTTAGAGCTTTATCTGAAATTAGAATAGTATAATGTTAGACTGAGGTTGCCTGGCTTGAAGATTCAACATCCTACAAAATATTATAAGGGGGAAAAAACCTCATTAACTGTTACTAAAACATATAAAAACATTAAATTCCATCAAAAACAGAAATTTATTATAGGATAGGGAACAAAAGCTCCTATTTGTATTAAACTTTGTGGATTTTATGTGTTCGTTTTTTAAAGAGCTGATAATTGTCATTTATTCATTCAATATGGCACCTAATTAATTTTAGTCAACGTGCTAGGCACTGGGGCTAGAAAAAGATATGTAAAAGATACCATATCTGCCCTCCCTAATTTTACAGTCCAATGGGTTGGACCTACTCAGAGACCACAAGAGGCTCTGCTGGTGTAGAAGCTGCAAGAGCTGAAACCTGGAGGTGAGTCGTAGAGAAGTGTTCAAGGCAGAAGCAACAGCATTGACAAGGCCCTATACGAAGAAATGTGCCAAATTAAATTTTTAAAAATGCACATATGCACTGTGGCTGAAGCATAGGGAGTAAGAAAAAGCGTAAGAAAACTTGAATCTGGAGAGACTGGTAAAGGCCCTATTATGGTGCAAGGTCTTGAAATAGATGTATATAAAATGTGATTAAAATAAAGCCAGTATAAAAGCGTTTAATGAGGGATAGGGAGTGGATTCAGTTAGAACTGTGTGTACACTGCATTAGGTAAGAGAAAGGCAGAAAAGTAGAAGAGAAAGAAGACAGATTCAAGATATTTAAAGGCTAAACTGTCAGAATTTGGTACACTAGGATATAAGGACAGAACAGCAGACAAAGGTGTGTCAAGAATTAAAATCTCAATTTCCTGGTCTTATATAGCAAATGTAGAGTAAGGCTATTCCTTCATAGGTCACACTCTACAGAAATAAAGCTTCAGAGACCATATTATCTCAAATTTATAATAAAATTAATCCTATTAACAATAAAATTATTAACAACATGAACACTTCATGTTCTCCATTCTCTACATTTCAAAGATTAATTCATGACTCAGAACTATTTATTTTTTTTTAAATGCATAAGAACTAAATGCATATAAAAACACTAATGCCCTGGCTGGGCAGTTCGGTTGGTTGGAGTGTCATCCTGAACACCAAAAGGTTATAGGTTCGATTCCTGGTCAGGGCACATACATAGGCTGCAGCTTCAACCCTGGCTCACATTGATTTTTCCCCCCTCTCCCTTTGCGCGCTCTCTCTCTCTTAAAAAAAAAAAAAATCAAAAAGCATATCCTCAAAAAAACAGCCCTCGCTGGTTTGACTCAGTGGATAGAGCATCAACCCACTGACTGAAGGGGTCCCAGGTTCAATTCCAGTCAAGGGCATGTACCTCGGCTGAAGACTTAATCCCCAGTCATAATCAAGGGGAAAATATCCTCCGGTGACGATTAACCAAAAATATAAATAAATAAACAAAGAAAAAAAAACACCCTAGTATCGAATATATTAGTAGCTTTCTTTTAGCTATAAAATGTGACATTCTTAAGATGCAGGAACAAGACTAGGCAGAAAATAATACCAAAATTATCTACAAGATTAGATGCTTAACCCTTTTCATTCCTCAATAATATTCATGAAAATTTGATCAACCTTTACCTAAAATTACATTTGTAAGCTAGCAAGTTATGCATATATTATCAATTAGTTTCCAAACTTCAAGTGGTAAGTTCAGTACATACTTATAGCAGAAATTTTTTAAAAAGCCAAAAATACGTTTTAATTTTTTTAATATTTTTTTTATCGATTTCAGAGAGAAAGACAGAAACACCAATGATGAGAGAGAATCATCGAATGGCTCCCTCATGCCCCCCACTGAGGATCCAGCCAGCAACCTGGGCATGTGCCCTTGATGGGAACTGAACCTAGCACCCTTCATTCCGCAAGAGCTCAACCCTCACAGCCCTGGAAGGTCTTTGTCAGTCTGGTTTAATTAGCATATTACACTTTTATTATTATAAAAGATAAAAGTGTCAGTGATACTCACAGGTTGTTCCACACACAGATTTTTCTTTGCCTTCCAGCAAGTCCCACAGGTGAATGGAGGCATGTTCATACTGCTCATTCAACCTTATAATAATAAATAGCTAATTAATTACCTTTCAATTGTCAATTTAAAGTAACATTTAGAAGCTTCTATCAAATGCTGCTATACCTCAAGCTCATGTCCCGTTCAGGGTCTGCTAACTTGTAGAATTCATCCAACAATGACAATTCCTCTTCAGACAGTATTGGCACGCCATTTAAACCCTGTTTCAGGTCAGTTCTCACTTCTTCATCTCCCAATTTGTCCAAAACATACTGCAGCTCAAGTACAGTTTTTAAACGTTTTTGTTCAGCTTCTTCTCTCATAAGCTGCTCCCGTCGCGCTGTTTTCTTTATTGTTTTCTGAATCTGCAACAGGAATAAAAACAGAAGATATCAAAAGGAGTTTTAAAGGCCCTTTTAGTTCAATCAATTTCAGGTCCAATGTAAATAAGACACTTTTCATTCAATGACTTAAATGTTACCCCATACTACAAAAAGAGTTTGATACATGATCTACTTTAAGCAGTTGTTCGAAATTCAGAACACATCTTTTATATTACTAAAGGTATTATACTACTGAAAAGTTACCAATAAAATTATATATTTGGAATTTGCTTCATAATAACGCAGCAAACAGGGAGTAGGGAAGTAGGTGTGAGTAAACTGTATCAAATGATTGCCCATTAAGTGGTAAGTGTAGAAGATAGATATGGGTACATGGAGATTCATTATATTCCTTAGTTTTGAAATTTCCCATAATAAAAAGTATTAAAGTTTTTAATTAAGGCCCTGAATCAATTAAAAGAGAACCCTAACCACCACAACAAAACATCGTGTGTGTGTGTGTGTGTGTGTGTGTGTGTGTGTGTGTGTGTGTCTTCTCTATGGAAAAATGATCCAAAGTTCTAAGTACCTATTACTGATTCATAAATAAACATCAAAACTCATCACTGTTACCTCAACCCAAACAATCCCCTGATAGTAAAGGCATTCCAACACTTGAAAATAGTAACTAAAACCGACTTGTTTTTATGAGTAATCAGATACTAACAAAGAGGGGAAAAAAGGCAGAAAAAAAAAACGATAAAAGCTAAATATGAATGTATTTTTTCCAGTTTTCTCTCCACTACACTTTTTCTTTCCTGGCGAGGATGAAGGGAGAGCATCAATCAAACTCAAATACTAGTATTTCTTTTCTCATGTATAGATAGCATCAATGTGGGATCAAAGAAAAAGCGTCTTTCCAAGAGCCACAACATTGTTTTCCTTCCCACACTCTCCCATTCTTGAGACTCACTTGGATAACTTGAAACAGAGAAAACCAAAATAAGAACATAGGAAACATATAGTAAAGGGAGACCTGGGAGGAATAATGATGGCTGCAGTAAGTCAAATTCATAACAGCAGAGAGGATAGATTAAATGGTATCTTAGCATTATTGGCAAAAATAGTACCTATGAACGGTAAGATGAGATCTCTTAAACTAGGTTGAACAAGATAGCTTTCAAGGGAAAAAAGTACCATCTACTCTGAAGATGAATGAGCTTTCAATAGGACTGGGAAGTATTTTATGGAAAAAGAGGTCTTTATAGGTAGCCAGACGCAGGACACATTATAGGAAGACGGGGAGGAATACAAAGTGAAGTCCAGGAAACAAAACAAACAAACAAAAAGTTACATTAGATGAAATGAGAAGTTCAAGTAAGGAAGAATATGAAAATTAGAACAAGTAGGCTAGACTAGGTATAAAAAAAGCTCTTAAATGCCAAACAAGAAAAGTGTTCAATAATTGTGGCAAATACAACCTAAGGATGGCCAGTGAAGTTAAAGGCCTAATGAAAAGTTGCTAAAAAACACCAGTATTAAAAGCAAAGGAAGGCCAAAACCAGTTTGGCTCAATGGATAGAGCGTTGGCCTGCGGACTGAAAGGTCCTGGGTTCCATTCCGGTCAAGGGCATGTACCTTGGTTGCGAGCACATCCCCAATAATGGGTGTGCAAGAGGCAGCTTATCAGTGATTCTCTCTCATCGATGTTTCTACCTCTATCCCTCTCTCTTCCTCTCTGTAAAAATCAATAAAATATATATTTTTTTTAAAAGCAAAGGAGGGCACAAGTATTTTCATTTACACAGTGACAGTAGCTTTAGAAACAAATTTATTAAATTGTATAATAACAGCAAAAGAAATTGGGCAGGGATCAACCGAGAAACTTGTAATGCATGCCTGTAAGCATAACAACATGGACGCAAAACTCTGGGGAGGGAGGGCATGTATGGGAGAGTGGAGGGGGCAATGGTAAGATATGTACACATACAATACCTTAATGAAAAAAGAAAGAAAGAAAAAAATTGGGCAGAGTTCATGATTCATCAAGACTGAGGCTCTGACCTAAGCTAAGGGGAACAAATCCCGACCTGAATATAAATTAAATTTCCTTTAGTTCTGAAAGATATCACCAAACTTTAATCAAATTTAATAAGTAACATTAAGTATATGAAATATATTAGTTTTGCATGCAATTTATTAATCATCCGTCAAATACTATTCTAAGCACAACCTTCTGATGAACAGGTAGTATTATTATTACCATTTTGTAGATTAGAAAACAGAAGCATAGTGATAACCTTTCCCCTCTCCTCCCCCTTGTCCCATCCTTCTCTTTTTATCCTACTAGTTCTGTTTCTCTGGAAAGTCCAGACTAATCAAGGAATAGAGAAACTAAGTAATCTATTCCAAATCATACAATCCTATATAATAATCCTATCCTATATATTAAAGCTAGAATATGCAAATTGACCATCACTCCGTCACAAAGATGGTGGCACCCACAGCAGAGGAGGGGTTTCCGTAACACAAGATGGCTGCACCCAGAGTGGAGGTTGAGTTCCCATAATGAGCCTTAAGGAGCAATCAGTAGGAATCTGAGGCTGCGCCCCCCTCCTCACCCCCACCCCCATGGGGCTTGACTGAGAACCTCAAGCCAAGCCTCGTCCGGGGGACCTCAAGCCACACCCCTGCCCAGTAGGGCTTGATGAGGGACCTCAGGCTGCGCCCCCTTCATACACATATACCACCTTTTACTTACATCTTGACTTAATGCCATGAAACTCCTCTGTAATTCTTTTGCAAACTCCAAGTTATTTGTGACTTCCTGGTACTTCGAAACGGCATCCTAATATAACAAAGACAAAGCACAACTTTACTGGAAACAACACAAACACAAAATTAATTTTCTTGTTAAAAATATTAGATATATAATCTTAAATAAAATGTAGCATCTTTACCAGCTGATCTTGATTAAGCCGTTCCCCTTTGTTCATTCGCTCCTGGTAATCATCAAGCTTGCCCTATATTTAATAAAAATAAAAATAAATTATATTCCATATTGGAAGTATATAACAGCTTAAAATAACAAAACCCACATAAACCTAAATCTGTCTCAAATATTGCCCTAAATATACACTACAGATGTATTTGTTTGAATTAGTACATAAAATAAGTTAGTGAGCTAAAAATAGAAATACTCCAGCCACGCTAGATGATACCAAATATTATACCATAAGGCAATGGCACAACATTGTTTGTTCTTTAGGTTTCTAAAAAATATACATATAGATCAGATGACCCAGACACATGGTTCTTCCAACCCACATGGGTGAGGGCCACAATTTGGTTAGGATCCACTTATACCCAAGTGAGCCTATCAGATATTTTTTGAAGTGTTAAAAACTTTTGTCCCTCCCTCCTCCTGCCAAAGAATTTACATAAGTGATATAAAAAGAATTCACATGGGTAAATAATATAAAAGTTGTCTTTTCCAGAATAAACCTATATACATATTATTGATGTGCCTCATCCATTTTCCCTAAAAGCATGAGATACTTCAAGTCATATCACCTGTGGGCAGTACACTAGTTAGCAGTTTTCCTTAGTCATTTTCTCAAAAACAAACAAACAAAAAACCCACAGAATTAAATGTGCGAGAGTGGGAGCAGAAAATCCTCTGGTCATGTCTTTTTTTTTTTTTTTTTTTTTAATTTTTTTGGCTAAGATGAAAACTCCGGAGGTTTCCCAGGCTACTACCATTAGAAAAAATCCCAAGGGAAAAATATTCAAGTAATGCAGCCTCGTCAAGAATTCAGTTGCTTTATGGGTAAAAAGAGAAAAATAAGAAAAAAATCTAAATTAAGAGGGGTAAACTTTTAAATAATCACAATAAATGAACATATGTAGTTTCTTACTCTTAGCAATAATGAACAAAATACAAAAAAAAAAGGTCCTGATAAAATGCATTTAGAGGCACAGAAACAAGTTTTAAAACAATAATACAGGGTTTTATGTCTAATGATCCATTTTCTTTGTACCAGAAACATTAATCAACTTCCATAACCATTCTACCCCAAATTAAAAAGCCTACCAAAATTTGTTAGTTTTACTGGAGGTAAATAAAAGCAAGATAATCATCAAAACATTAAAGAATGATGAAAGTTTCCAATTTTATTCTTCTGTGAACTATTTTATTTCACATAATCAATAAGCCTCCAGATAAACAGGTATAATATCAAGTTTATTAGGTGAAAAAATCAAGTTTCTTTTACACTGATCTGACAGGCCTAACCCCAAGTGCAAAAGATATGTTCAGCTACCTCAAAATACTTTAAAAACAATTCAAAACAATATAATGTAAATAACATTTTTAAAATTCTCCCTCTTCATCTATATTTCTATTTAATACCTCTCCTCTAACTCTGAATCGTATTTTTTCCTTTTTTTAAAGGGTAGGCTACAGAAATAAAAAACTAAACGAGTTAAGATTTGCTTTTAATTTCAACTTAGGATGTAACAGTATTATAATCATTCTTCTACTTAAAAGTGTATGGACAGGAGGAACGAAGATGGCGGCGTAGGTAAACACACCTACACGGCTGCCGTGCACAACAATTAAAAAAAACCTATAAAGCAAACATCTATCTCCCCAAAACCAAGGGAACGGTGGCTGAGAGGAATCCCTACAACTAGACTGAAAGAGAAAGAGAAGAACCCAGGGCACAAGCACTGAAAAACTGAGGTAGGAAGGATGCGGACCGATATTGGCTGGCGGCGGCGGATCGCGGCTGGCAGAGGGCAGTGCTTTCTTCAACCTGAAGAGAGACAAGCTCCCATCTCTCTGAAATCCAGTTTCTGGGGAGAGGCTAGACCAGGAGTGGGAAATTTTTTTTTTTTAATTATATAAACTCAGGTGAACTTGTTTCCAAGGTGTTTTTTTTAAAATATATTTTATTGATTTTCCACAGAGAGGAAGGGACAGGGATAGAGAGCTAGAAATGTTGATGAGAGAGAAACATCGACCAGCTGCCTCCTGCACACCCCCTCCTGGGGATGTGCCCGCAACCAAGGTACATGCCCTTGACCGGAATCGAACCTGGGACGATGCTCTATCCACTGAGCCAAACTGGTTTCGGCGGGAAAACTTTTTGACTCGAGGGCCACAATAGGTTCTTAAACTGGACCGGAGGGCCGGAACAAAAGCAGCCTGACCATGCTGGCAATCTCATCTTGGGCTGCTGGGGAAGGAGTGGAGGGTTCTCTCAACGGGCCGGATCCAGCCCGCGGGCCATAGTTTTTGCCCACAGCTGGGCTAGACTGTCTGCCATCGGGTCGGAAAGTGAGGCTGGCTTGCTTACAGAGACAAAATTATTTGCTATGCTGTGGCACAAGACATGGGGAGACTCAGTGATGCGGGGATGCCATGGGCAGCCATTGCTGTTGGCCCCAGCCTAGTGATGCCCTGAGACTCTGCCCCAAAAAACCTACAAACAAGCCCAAGCTCCAAGCAGCACCTTTTGCATATGAATGGCCCTCTCTGTTGCAGTTTAGCAAAATTGCAACCTGATCTAAGGACAGGACTGTGGTTCACGCTGTAGCTCAGGCGACAGTACTGTCCTCAGACAGTAGCTGATCTGCACCTCACTGAGACCCAGAAACCAGAGTTCTAGTCCTCATAGTTTCAATCCCTCACACCCATAAGTGACACATTCGGGAGACGGTCTCAGTGAGCACCAAAGCCCCACTGAAACAAGGTGTATCTCCAGAGCAGCAGTTCTTCCTTTATGGACACGGCAGATCCTCACAGACAATTGGCCTGCAGGTCAATTCCTCCCAATGTACCAACAGCAATCAAGGCTTACCGTATTTGCCGGCGTATAAGACGATTTTTTGGCCCTGAAAAATACGTATTTGCCGGCGTATAAGACGACTGGGCATATAAGACGACCCCCTAAAATTTTCACTAAAAATACAGAGTTTGTTATATACTCGCCGTATAAGACTACCCCCCACTTGGAGGCATATTTTTCAGGGCCAAAAAGTCGTCTTATACGCCGGCAAATATGGTAATTACACCGAGACTTTGCACTAAATCCACAAAGGTATATAGCAAAAGCTACCACCTCAGGTGACTAGGGAAGCTGAGCTACTGGCCCATATAGCTCACCGACCACACAAAGCTACTTCATCAATACAGGGAGGCAGCCAAAATGAGGATTCACAGAAGCATGACACGAATGGGAGAGATGGAGGAGAGTAAATTACTGGACAACACACAGTTCAGAATCACATAAGATTACTCAAGAATCTTCTAAAAACCTTTAAAAAACTTGATGAGACCTCCAAGGACCTTAATGAGAATACCAAAAAAGAAAGAAAAAGAAAAGGACCAGCCAGAAATTAAGCATACAAAGTCTGAAATAAAGAATATACAGAAACTCAACTATAGATCAACATACCCCAAGAATCAAACCAAAGATCTGGAATATAAGAAAGCAAAAATCACCCAACCAGAGAAGCAAAAATAAGGAAGAATCCAAAAGTGTAAGGGTAGTGTAAGGAGCCTCCGAGATGGCTTAAAATGTACCAACATCTGGATTTTGGGGGTGCCAGAAGAAGAGAGAGAACAGGATATTGAAGGCTTAATGAAAGAAATAATGACAGAAAACTTTCCCTACCTGGTACCTATAAGTTCAGGAAGCACACAGGACCCCCAAACAGGAGGAATCCAAAGAGGAACACACCAAGACACATCATAATTAAAATGCCAAGAGCAAAAGACAAAGAGAAAATCTTACAAGCAGCAAGAAGAGAAAATAAACTAGTTACCTACAAGGGAATACCCATACGACTGTCAGATGATTTCTCAACAGAAACTATGCAGGCCAGAAGGGAGTGGCAAGAAATATTCAAAATGATGAACAAGAACCTACAACCAAGATTACTCTACCCAGAAAAGCTATCATTCAGAATTGAAGGACAGGTAACAGCTTCACAGACAAGAAAAAGTTAAAGGAGTTCACCACCAAACCAGGATTATATGAAATGTTGAAGGGTATTCTTTAAGAAGAGGAAGAAGAAAGAGGTAAAGGTAAAAAATTATGAACAAAAAAATTAAGAGAAAAAAAAATCTGAAGAACAAAATGGACTGGTGAATATAATAAATCAGGGACGTAGAAAGGGATTGGACTAACAATTCACAGGGGAAAGAGGTCTGAGGGGTGCGGGAAGAGATTGGCAAAAATCTTACACCAATGGATGAAGACAGTGGCAGGGGTAAGGGCGTGGGGTGGGGTTAGGATTCAGGTGGAGGGGAGCTATGGTGGGGGTGGGGGGGGAGGGAGAGACAATAAAGATGTATTTAAAAATTAAAAAATAAAAATAAATAAATAAAAGTATATGGATAATATAGCATATGCCCATAGATGAGTCCCTGAAATTTAGTACAAGTACACAGCTAAAATACTAGGGAGAAGGAAAACCACTGTTACCTGGCATTTATTATCTTCCCTTTCTATGGTATTACCAGAGGCACCCGTAACCAGAGGCCCGGTGGACAAAATTCATGCATAGAGTGAGGAAGTGTCCCTCAGCCCAGCCTGCACCCTCTCCAATCTAGGACCCCTCGAGGGATATTCGACTGCCTGTTCAGACCGGATCCCACTGGATCTGACTGCCCCTAACCGCTTCTGCTTGCCAGCCTGATCACCCCTAACCACCCCCATGCCAGCCTGATTGATGGCTGCTTCCCTGCCACTTGTTTGCCCCCAACTTCCCTCCTCTGCCCATCTGGTCACCCCTAACTGCCCTCCCCTGCAGGGTTGATCACCTACAACTCCCCTCCCTTGTAGGCCTGGTGCCTCCCAACTGCCATTTGCTGCTGGCCATCTTGTGTCCACATGGGGGCAGGATCTTTAACCACATGGGGACAGCCATATTGTGTGTTGGAGTGATGGTCAAATCAGCATATTACCCTTATTATTTAGGAGAGAGAACTGGTACATGGGTGAGGGTCAGCTGGTTTGCCCTGAAGGGTGTCCCGGATTAGGGTGGGGGTTCCCTTGGAGTGTGAGAAGGCCTGGGTGAGGGGCCTGTGGTTGTTTGCAGGCCAGCCACACACCCTTGCAACCCAAGCAGAGGCCCTGGTATCTGGAATTTATTTACCTTCTACAATTAAACTTTGTAGCCTGGAGCAGAGCCAAGCCTTCTGCTTGCTACGTGGCTGCTGCCATTTCTGTTTGGATTTGTTTACCTTCTATAATTGAAACTTTGTATCCTTGAGTGGAGGCCTAGGCCAGCCTGTGCAGGTGGAAAGCTTGGCTTCCTCCATTGCCGAGGGCAACCCTAGCTTGTTCTCTGCAGCTCCGTGGCTGCTGCCATTTTCCTTGGGATTTAACTTCTATAATTGAAACTTTGTATCCTTGAGTGGAAGCCTAGGCCGGCCAGGGTGTGTAGAAAGCTTGGCTTCCTCTATTGCTAGTGAAACCTAAGACTCTCAACTGCTCATCTTGTTTGGGGTCAATTTGCATACTCACTCTGAGTGGCTGGTGGGCGTGGCTTGTGGGTATAGCTGAGGTGATTAATTTGCATATTACTGTTTCATTATGTAGGATACCTTTTTCATGGTAATTGTTGCTAAATCTAGAAATTAATACACACTGGGTATACTCTATATCCTCTCTACTCATAAAGTAGAATTTTATATACCTAAATTTAACTTTATAATTGAACTAGTAGCCTAGTGCACAGATTCGTGCACATTCTAAAAAATTAATTAAAAGATTCATGTGGTAATTACATTATTGCAAAAAATTACATGTGAAAATAGTATATATAATAGAGTATAAAATTAAAACACACGTGCAATTAGTGCCAGCAAGAGATTTCTATGTATTGCGCAGGCACAAGTCAACATTTGTTTTTAAATTGCCAGTGCACATCATATGTACTGGCTGGCCGGTCGGACAGTGGGTCGATGAATAAATCGCGATGTGGTTCAAATTGAATGTCAACAAAAACAACCAAATTCAGAATCGACAATGGCAGATTGACAGATCAAAAACATATGCATGTCATTGGTGCCAGCAAGAGCTTTATATGCAGCATACATGTGCAAGTCAATGTTTATTTTTAAATTGTCAGTACACCTCATATGTACCGGCTGGTTGGTAGTGGGTGGGTAAGTCACTTAGCCTTTTCTATAATAATAAAAGTGTAATATGCTAATTAAACTGGACAGCTGAACTACCTTACAGACAAAGCTGGGACTGCAAGGGTCATGTCCCTTGCATGAATTTCATGCATCAGACATATATACTACATGTCTGATGCACAAAATATATATATTTAAATATCTTAAAAACTTGAAACATATATGCCAATCAAAATAGATGTCAAATCAAACTCCTAAAAAAATACTTATCCTATTTAATAAAAGCCTAATATGCAAATTGTTCAACCGGGAGTTGGACCACTCGCTATGACATGCACAGACCACCAGGGGGTGGCTCGGAACATAGCAGGCATTGGTGATTAATCGCTGGCAGTGGAGGTACATGATGTGAGAGATTGGTCACCTCCCACATGCACCCCGACTGGAGCCTGGGATCGAACCTGCAACCCAGGTACATGCTCTTGACTAAGAATGAAGACAACACATGAGCCAATGCTCTAAGCACTGAGTCAAATCGGCCAGGGCAGTACATAATTTAAAACCCGGTGTGGCTCTGCTCTGTGACTGTCAACCCATGAACCAGGAAGTCACAGTTCAATTTCAAGTTGGGTCACATGCCTAGGTTGTAGACTCAAACCCCAGTAGTTGGCGTTAGACCAACTACTCATAACATCCACATAAAATATACAGTATTTTTTTTTCTGGAGAAGGGCATTGCCCTAACATAAAAAGATAACTTCATCAGAAAGCCAACCATACTATAACTAGAATTATCCATTTATGACTTTTCACCCCATTTGTTGATCATTGATGGAACTTTTAATGACCAATTGTTTCCCCTTTGTGCTTCTTCATTAGTCAACACATTCCCAAAGACTACTGATTTTGATTTTCAACCCAACTTAGTAAACATATTCAGGCCCTGGCTGAGTAGCTTAGTTGGTTAGAGCATCATCCTAAAAAAAAAAAAAAAAGAAAGAAAGAAAGAAAGCCTACCATAATACTGATAAGCAAAACCTGCTCTCTTAAGAGTCATCTTAAAATTCAACTTAGGGTTCCTTTTTCAACTACTGAGTATCCAGTAGTGAATTAAAAATTCATTTATGCCACCACATGTGAGCAAGACAAAGATCAGGTCATTTCCCAGATTACCCAGAGACTCAGAAGCAGGGAACCATCTGATAGAGATATGACTATACCCAGTAAATGTCAAAACACAATATAGTCATTACTAAGAAATAATTACCCCAAGTGCTGCCCAGTCCCAATCTATCGTTTCTTCATTATAATAGTTGACAAATAAAAAGAAATAGCAGAGACCAAAAAAAATTCAACTAGACAACTGTAAATCATCATAACAAGAAAGATTAGGAAGAAGAAACAACTCTGAAAACTTGGCTATCCATGAAAATATGTAAATCCTATTCTCAATTAAGGAGAAAATCTCTAAATTGGAATACAAAAGATACTTAAAAATGAAATCTCAAATAACAAAAGTAGCAAGAGCATCTAGCTATACTTTAAATTTTGCCTTCAAATAAATCACTTCTACAATACTGAAAGAACCTGTAGAAAGAAATACCAACACAAAAAATAAATATTTATTTTCTTTTCAACTTTCCATAACATTCAGTGGTCTTTCTGGAAACTGTTTCAAGTCCCCACATCACTCCCTGTTCTTCACCTAGAAACATTAGTTTTGACATTGTCCACATATTGGTAGGCAGCTGGCTCTGCCTCCTGTCAACTCTCCACCAATTCAATTAAAATTTAGTTGCTGTCCTTACTGGTTTGGCTCAGTGGATATAGCATCGGCCTGCAGAATGAAAGGCCCCAGGTTCAATTTCGGTCAAGGGCATGTACCTTGGTTGTGGGCACATCCCCAGTAAGGAGTGTGCAGGAGGCAGCTGAATCAATGTTTCTCTCTCATCAATGTTTCTAACTCTCTATCCCTCTCCCTTCCTGTCTGTAAAAAAAAATAAAAATAAAATAAAATAAAATATATTTTTAAATTGCTAGTAAAATTCATTAGAAGACAGGAAACAAATGTTTCCTCAATTTTTAAAAGAACCATAGAGAGAGCATATAGCACAATTCATAGATCCATACCAGCTATTTTCAAATGGTGAAGTCTTATCATGTAGCAGAATTCTAAGTTATTCCAGGAAACAAATCATATATATTAAACAATGGTGGTGTGCCTCAAACATTAAGAACTTGTACAGCGCCAAAACCGATTTGGCTCAATGGATAGATAGAGCATCAGCCTGCAGACTCAAGGGTCCAGGGTTCAATTCCGATCAAGGGCATGACCTTGGTTGTGGGCACATCTGCGGTGAGGGGTGTGCAGGAGGCAGCTGATTGATGTTTGTTCCTCTCTCATCTATGTTTCTTTCTTTTAAAAAAAAAAATATGTGTATATATATGTATATATGTATATGTATATACATATATATGTGTGTGTGTGTATATATATACATATATATATTTTTTTATTGATATTTTACAGAGAGGAAGGGAGAGAGATAGAGAGCTAGAAATGTCGATGAGAGACATCGACCAGCTGCCTCTTGCACACCCCCCCACCGGGGAATGTGCCCGCAACCAAGGTACATGCCCTTGACCGGAATCGAACCTGGGACCTTTCAGTCCGCAGACTGACGCTCTACCACTGAGCCAAACCGGTTTCGACTGTTTCTAACTTTCTATCCCTCTTCCTTCCTCTCTGTAAAAAAATCAATAAAATATATTTAAAAAAAAAAAAGAAAAGAAAACTTGTATAGCTCAGCAGGTTGACCCGTGAACCAGAAGGTCACGGTTGGATTCCTGGGCAAGGCAAATGCCTGTTTCAGGCTCTAATCTCACTAGGGGTTGTACAGGAGGCAACCAATGGATGATTCTCTCATCATTGATGTTTCTCCCTCTCCCTCTCTTTGAACTTAAAAAAAAAAGAATGTGTCCAAAACTGAAAGACTTTCATTGAGAAATGAGCATTCCATAGGCCCTAGAAAACTGATTAATGTAGAAGCTGAATGAACACCTACCTATCCAGATAGCAGGATTTCTGAACACTAACAACAGTAAAAGGATGCTAAGTTAGAAGCTACCTAGGGTCCAACAGTAAGATATTTTTTCAAGCTATTAAGTAACAAGGAGTTTAATCTAATAAGACTTTTTGCACTACTAAAAAGGAAAAAATGATATAAAATAATCCTGTAAATACCCTTATCCATGGCTGTAATTATGCAGCTAAGTGTGCATGAATGGAAGCAGCTGACCCTAACAGGAACACAAAAAGTTTAATGTTAAGGAGTCTCAGCATCATCTTCTCTGAATCATAGTTAAAAGTCTAAAGCATACCCTGGCTGGTTTGGCTCAGTAGTTTAGCGCATAGAGGCCATAGACTAAAAGGGTCACTATGTCTTTCTCACACTGATATTTCCCTCTCCCCTTCCCCTCCACTCTCTCTTAAAAAGAAAAAAATCAGTAGGAAAAATATCCTCAGGTGAGAATATATATCCTATATAATAAAAGGCTAATATCCACATCAACTGAATGGCAGAAAGACTGGTCACTACACGCACACTGACCCACCAGGGGCAGATGCTCAATGCAAGATGCACTCCCACAGAGGGAGCATCGCTCAGCCAGAAGCCAGGCTCACAGCTGGGAGCACAGCAGCAGTGGAGCCTCTCCTGCCTCTGCAGCAGCACTAAGGACAGCTTGGGGGATGTCCAACTGCTGGCTTAGGCCCACTCCTCCCCTCCACCCCCAAATGTTGTACACTGGGCCTCTAGGATATAGTATATAAAAGACTAAGTGACTGACTGGCTGGCCAGCCAGTACATATAACACACACGCACAGCTTAAATGTTGACTTGTGCATGCACAATACATATAAAGCTCTCACTGACATCAACCACACATATGTCACTGTCTTGATCTGTCATTGTAGATCGTGAATTTGGTTGTTTTTGTTGACATTCTGAAGCTGAAAGGAAGCATCATCAACAGAGCATGTCTGAAGACCAATTATCGGCATCTCACACGGCATCTCACACGGGCCTCATTTAAATCCAAAGTTTCCCATGATGCCAGCATTTGCGATAACTATTAGTAAATCACAAGGACAAACTCTAGACAGAGTAAGAATATTCTTTCCTGAACCCATTTTCAGACATTGTCAGTTATATGTTGCTTTCTCTCAAATTCAAAGAGCATGTGACATTAAAGTTGTAAATATTTCATCACAAGGGAAATTAGTGAAGCACTCTGAAAGTGATTTTACTCTTAATGTGGTATACAAGGAGATATTAGAATAAGTTTAACCAATTTATCAGTCATTGTTTTTATCAGTTTTTATATCGTTTTTGTTGTTTTTAATGTCTTTGTTGTTATATCATATCAATTTATATATTATTTTCATATACATTTTACTAATTTTTTCTCACCTCTGAGACTTCTATTATAGAGAAAGGGTGAACAGCAATATTTCCTCTAATTAATTTCCTTTCCAAGTGACAAATCCATGCACCAGGCCCCTCTAGTATAGAATGTGTGTGTGTGTGTGTATAAAGTCTAAAGCTTGTGCATTTGAAAAACAAATAATCGTTTATAATCTTAAGGGTTATATAATCTTTTTAATTAGTTGCTTTAATCCAGCTACTCATTAGAATAAGTCAATACAACCAAATGATATACTCTCAATGTAAAAATGTGTGAATTGCAATTTATTTAAAATTAATACCAGAAGGTTTTTCCCAATGAATAAGGTATATTTCAGTTATTTCTGTTTGGATAACAGCATCATGGGGCAAACAATAAAATTTCTAATAATTTCTAATTGTTCAGATACCAAGAATTGGCAATTTCCTCCTTCCTAAGATTATTCACAAATCTTGCCTATACAATCTAGATTATATATATTGATTTCAGAAAGGAAGGGTAAGAGAGAGAGATATCAATAAAATATATTTTTTTAAAAACACACAATATATATACATATTGATTTCAGAAAGGAAGGGTAAGAGAGAGATATAAACATCGATGATGAGAATCATTGACAGGCTGCCTCCTGCATGACCCCACTGGGGGAATGAACTCATACCCGGGCTTGTACCCTGACTGGGAATGGAACCATGACCTCCTGGTCAATGCTCAGCCACACAGGCCAGTCACACTCACTAAATTTTAAAATAAGTGGGCTCTGTTTGACTACTTATTAAAAAAAAAAAAATCCTTAAGGAAAAAAATGCTTTTTTAATAAAAAATTTTAAAAAACCCACAAATTGCCATAACCAGTTTGGCTCAGTGGATAAGAACGTTGGCCTTTGAACTGAAGGATCCAGGGTTCAATTCCAGTCAAGAGTTGGGGGCTTAAACCCCAGTAGGGGGCTTGCAGGAAGCAGCCAATCAATGATGTTTCCATCTCTTTCCTTCTCTCTTCCTCTCTGAAATCAATAAAATATATTAAGCGCGCGCACACACACACACACACAAGTTCAACAACAAAGATTTAAGAGTGAAGATGGGGGGCACGGGGAAGGGGGAGTAGAGAAACCACAACAATAAACTGCTCTATACAAAAAGCATTTCCCGAACCTCATGAATTAATACATTTTAACAGGGTTTTGCTGGTGAAGCTACAAATATTTCCACGTGATTTCATCAAACTAGCAATTATTAGCATATGCCATTTGGCACACTATGCTATTAATAGTCTCTGCCTTTACCTATTTTGAAGAGCATAAGGCAATATAAAAATGTCAAAGTATAGACAATAGGTAGCACAGGAAGTTAAAGGAAACAGACTAATTTAGCTGAGCATGGTCAAGAAGCACACCTGCCCCTTTCTTCGGAAAATACAAAATTCTGAATTCTGCCCAGTAAAGTCTCTTTAATCTATGTTTCTTTTTAAATATATCTTTATTGATTCAGAGAGGGAAAGAGAGAGATAGAAACATCAATGATGAGAGAGAATCACTGATAGCTGCCTCCTACTTGCCCCCTACCGGGGAACATGCCTGCAGCCCAAGAATATGCACTGGTTCATGGGTCAAGGCTCAACCACTGAGCCCTATGGACCGGCTCATCCATGTTTTTACACTTATAGTCTATCCACCAAAAGCCTGGTATAACTAGTGTTAAAAATAAAGTAATATGCAGAAGCCAAGCAATTTACAATTCCAACTTGAGCTAAACTCTGCAGCTACTCCTCGCATTCTTCTATACAACATACATACTATTCATTTACTCCAAAAAAGGGGAACCATTTACTAAAAATTATCCAGAAGCTTGGGATATAAGAATTAAGATAGGAAAGTTGACATACCTCCTACTTTTTACTGGTAAGGCTTTTCCCAAATTTTCTGCTCTACAACATACCAAGCTTGAGTAGAGACTGGCAAAAGTACATTTGGGGCTTACCTATGTATAAAGAGAAACTTCAGAGTTCAACTTAAAAGTTCATTTCATTACACAATGTCCCAACAATACAGGACGTTACCTTTACTGCTAGTCTGAGGACCCCATTAACTGGACAGCCTACAAACACTAATTTAACAATGAGATGTTAATAAAGGTCTAACAATGAAGAAATGAGAAGCTTTTTCTTTTACTTTCAGCTTTTAAACCAAAAAGTTATAAATTTGGTGGATTTGAAGTAAAAGGCTTTACTTTACTTGGTTCTACGTGATCAACTTAAAGAAATTACACTTATAGTGCAGAGCATTACAAATTCTAATTGCCCCCATAAAACATTATAAGACACCTTAAGACCTGGCCGGTTTGGTTCAGTGGATAGAGCATCGCCTGCCGACTGAAGGGTCCCAGGTTGGATTCCAGTCAAGGTCACACGCCTGGGTCACAGTTTCGATCCCCACTAGGGGGCATGCAGGAGGCAGCTGATCCATGGTTCTCTCTCATTAATTGTTTCATCTCCCTTCCTCTCTGAAATCAATAAAAAGATATTTTTTTAAAAAACAAACAAACAAAAAAACTCCTTAAGATTCACCAATTCCAAGCCAGGTCATTTCACAGGAGTATCTCAGTTTTCTCTCCTGAAAATGAATTGGATTAAATTGTAAGATGGCTTTAAGCTCTTAAAAGTCTTAAATTCTATAACAGTATAGTAATATAATGGCCATTTGTTTTAGTTTAACCTTTTACAAGTATTAATTTTTTAATAGATGAAACACTACTAATCTTTATCGAATTCTAACTCTAAGTTAAGAAGTTACATAAAGCCAAAACCAGTTTGGCTCAGTGAATAGAGCATCAGCCTGTGGACTGAAAGGTCCCAGGTTCAATTCCGGTCAAGGGCATGTACGTTAGTTGTGGGCACATCCCCAGTCTGGAGCGTGCGTGCAGGAGGCAGCTGATCAATGGTTCTCTCTCATCGATGTTTCTGGCTCTCTATCCCCCTCTCTTCCTCTCTGTAAAAAAATCAAAAAAATATTTAAAAAAAGAAGTTCCATAAAATTATGACAAATCGTATGCTTAATCTAAGTCACACAAAATGTATTTTTATACAAATATTTGCCACATAGGAATTACCCTACAGTAAAATAATGTGGCTAGGTCACAACAATCCATTCTCATTGTAATATTTAGGATTCTACCCTGATGCCAAAAAAAGGTACCCCCCTATTATCACATGAGGGAATTCACATCTTTTCAAATTAAAATACTTTCCTATGGCACACAAACAGCACACACAGGCAGGCAGAGAGGAACAAATTAAGCATTGTAAATGCCTTTTTTTCTGTGACAGGGTAAATGCAAAAACAATAATCTTGTCCTCTGCATTGCAGAGGAATAGTTTATGCAATCAATGAAGAACACATCAGACTTTAACTGTCAAGAAAACCTTCAGATATTAGCCAAAAAAAATTTTTACCTACAAAATGGTTAATGTTTTCATTTCAAATACTTAAAACTCTGCAACAGCTGCACTGAAAATTCTAAGTAGAGGTGCACTGCAATGCTCTGGTAAGAAAGGTTATCCTACCAACAGAAGCATCCTTTTTCTGATTATTATTTAACTGCGAAGATATAAAGATCATGGAGACTTTAGGGAGTGGTATGAAAATCAGCACACATTAGATAACACATCTGCTCCCATATTGGTTACAAAGATGTCAGGCTGTTTTGCAAGAGAACACTGGTTAATCTTTCATCTACCAAAGTCATTCATGTATATTAATCTTATTATGTTTACAAAGTATATAACAAATTAAATATTATCTATTAAAACACCCTTTATTCTGCATCAAATCTGATTACATCTCACCATATAAATGAGGTCTCTCTTCAGTTAAAATTAAGACTTGATTTCAAAGTATCATCTCGCAACCTTAGCTGGTTTGGCTCAGTGGATAGAGCCTTGGCCTGAAGACAGAAGAGTCCCAGGTTCAATTCCAGTCAAGGGCACATGCCCCGGTTGCAGGCTCAATTCCCAGTAGGGGGCGTGCAGGAGGCAGCCGATCAATGATTCTCTCTGATCATCGATATTTCTATTTCCTTTCTCCCTTCCACTCTGAAATCAATAAAAATATATTTAAAAAATAATAAAAATTAAAGTTATATAAAAAATCAATTTGCACAGCCCAGGGCCCAATTTTATACCAATAAAATGTTGAAAACTAGGCAATTACTCAAAGTTCATTATTATTTATACTTTAATCAGTTAAATGATTTGTAAATGGGAGTTTTACACTAGATTAATTTATAGCTGCATTTCTTCTCTCTGCTAAACATTCATGTAATTTTTATTTATAAGCCCAAATTTCAAAAACTATCAGGCCATTTAGTTGCATTACAATTAATAGGATGGTACTTCATCAATGTTAAGTTTGTGTTCTCACGGAACAGATGCTTGGGTTTCCTCTAATGACTGGGCTTACTAGGAAATTAACAAATAAGTAAAGTGAAATAAAAATTGCAATTATGTCTTAATGTAAGTGGCACTACATATCTCGTAGTCATTTTTGTCAGGATATTTGATTTTAGAACCCATAGAAAAAGTCCTTTTGTCCAGAAGACAAATACAGCTCAAGTATCAGTTGCTAAGTAGACTAAAGTAAAAAAATCCAGCTATACATAGTATCTTACTTTATCCCCTAATTGTTCCTAAACAAGTTCAAAACCAATTTGCAAAGTAAATCCTACTTTAGGTATATTAGGAATGCTCACTCCCTATTACAAAAATGAATCACGTTCAGTCCTTTCATACACCAAATCATCTAGATATAAAAAAGTAAAATTTCAAGATTTAGTAGCAATTAAGTCACATCAATACTGCCAAGTTAACAAATAGGCAGCTCAAAGTCTGTGAGTTATCAAAAAGCCTCACTTAACTGTAATATGACCTTTCAGCTATCTAGCATCCAAAACACTTAAAACCGAAAGAAAAAAAAGATACAAAATAAATTTGTTACTTTGTATACTTTTAAATCTCCACTCAGGGAATTTTTTCAGTAATCACATTCCCTCATCTCTATCTCTGTAATATTTACATCACTTTTTCCTCTGTGCTTAGGGAGGAGGGGCAGAGAGGTGGGCAGTGTACAGCATATAGTAATATCAACCTATGCAGAAGTGACCTGTCATGGTTCAGGCATGCCTAAGGCTTATAAACTGGATTTCTATTTTTTTCCAATACACTTACTTGAACACTAATCTCTAAATGTCACTTCACAACTAAGCTAGCTGTTTATCTGCACCTTTATATTAATACCTTGGGAAAATTGTTTAGTCATTAAAATATAAACATCTGCACTTAAAATATTGCATCATTAATATTTATCTTTTGATTCCTAAAAGGAAACAAGATTTCCTAGAATTCTGAAAATGAAATATTCAAGCATAACCAGATTAACAAAATTATTTATTGCTTTGAGGGGTTTTTAAAAGATACCTAATTCTAGTCCTAACAGGTTTGGCTCAGTGGATTGAGCGTGGGCCTGTGGACTAAAAGGTCCCAGGTTTGATTCAGGTCAAGGGCATGTACCTTGGTTGCAGGCACATCCCCAGTAGGAAGTGTGCAGGAGGCAGCTGATTGATGTTTCTTTCTCATCGACGTTTCTAACTCTATCCCTTTCCCTTCCTCTCTATAAAAACGCAATAAAATATATTTTTTTAAAAGATACCTAATTCTCAATTTCAAATAGAATACCAAAAACTAAATCAGATGGCAGACTCACACCAATACTGGCCTTGGCTATGGTTATTCTATTCGATTACATATTTGAATGTAGCTAGTTTACAAGTAAAATACCTTTGTTGCCTTATTGCTATTCATAAACCTATTATTTCAATCATTTATAATAAATCACATTTGTTTAACAAAACAAAGGGTCAGAAAATAGAAATCCATAATTAGAGAGCATCTCTCAATTGAAAATAATGTCCAAGAAATCCAGGTAAAATTCCCAATACATTTGAAACAGAAGTACCAAATCTAAAGTTTTAAAACTCAAAAAAGTAAAATTAATCATTAAATGAGCCATTAAAATAAGATCTACATATCACCAGTTTTCTTCAAGTTATTTCCCACAGCCCAAATTTTAGCCAGAGTTACTATTACTACCTCGTCATTTTAAGTATTAAGTGACTTGCAAAATATGCATTTTTAAAGGACTTCCTCAAAATCCAACGTTATAATCAGTGTTTCATTAGAGTCGGACAAGCAGAAGTTATCAAATTAAAATTATTTTTCTTTTTAAGGTAAAATACTAAAGTTTGCAAAATATAATTCCCCCATTTTTTGTACCGCATTTGTTTCTCCCTTCTCACCTCCAATCGTTCGAAGGTTGCATTACATTGCTTCTGCCTAAGCCTGCCCTCTCTATGCACACATACACACACGTGTGTCCCTCTGAAACAGTTGATACACTGTCCTGGGCTGAAAGCAGGAAACAAAAGGCTGACGTGAAGATGACCCTCATGGTGTGATCCAGAATGACTAAACATTGAACCCAAAACATTATAGGAGTGGCTCTGGCTCTCGTTGTTGTTTTCGGAGGGGGTCGGCCGAGGCCAGCCGGGCGGGCGGGCGGCTGCCGGGCCCTCCCTCCCCCTCCGCTTTCGCTTTGTGCTCACAATGCAGCTCCAGCACAGCGCTTCCCTCTCCCCGCGGCCGCCGCCATGTTAGCCGCGCTCTCCATGTGCCCGAGCCCTGCCGGTCCCCTCGGCGCCCAGACCCACCCCCCCCCCCACGAAGCCCACGCGGTGCAGCCTCCCCGCCGCCCCTCTCCGGGGTCCCCGGGGGGCAGAGCGCCGCTCCAGGCCGCGGCCCCGGGACCCGGGCGGGCGGGCGGCTCCGGGGGCCCCAGACAATTGGAACAAAGAAGGGAGCGCAGGGGAGCCCATCCGATGGGATGGGGGCGGGGAGGGGAGCGGGCGGGAGACCCGCTCACGAGGGGCTGGATGAAAAGCGATCCTAGCCTCGGGTCCTGCACACACTCCCTCCCCCGGGGGAAGAGTGTGCACCGAGCGGGCCTCCAGCGCACGGTAACGGGGCGGGCGAGCCCCGACCGAGGACGCAGGCCGCCCCGACCGACCCCACGAGGCGGCGGTCTGCCGGGTCCTGAGCCCCCGGACCGGGGTCCCGCTTCTCCCCAGGAAGCCGGGCCTCGGGAACCGGGGACAGGGCCTCGGGAACCGGGGACGGGGCATCACACGGTTAAGTCTGGCGGCCGCGCGGGTCCCCACCCCGACACTTTCCGCTCCCCAAGGCCCCGGGGCCCGGCCGGGGGGCAGTAACCCGGAGGCCGCGGGTCAGGTGACAGCACCTCCCCGGCCGGCCCGCTTCCCGGGCACCAGGCTCCCGCTGACCGTGGACCGGGACCGGGAGCGGGGAGGGGGGAGGGGGGGCGCAGCGGAGGGGAAGCGCCGGAGACGGGAAGGGAGAAGGATCTAGCCCTCGGGGTCGGAGCATCAAACCCTCCCTCCCTTGCTTCCTCCCTCCCTCCCTCCCTCCCTCCCCCGCCGACTCCTCCTGGCACCTTTTTCTTCTCCAGGTTCCGAAGTTTCTTGTCGATGACCCCGAGGATCTGCTTCATGGCCTCGGTCTGGACGGCGCCGGTGCCGGTTGCGGGGTGCTGAGAAGGCGGCGGCGGCGGCGCGGCGGCGGCGGCCCCGGCCCCGGCGCCCGCGGCGGCGGCCTCACTCCCCGAGGACCCCGCGGACGGGGGTGGCGGTCCGGACGACTTGCTGCCGCTTCCGCTGTGGCTGGTGGCCGAGGGCATCTTTGAAGACCGTCAAAAGGGGGAGAGAAGAGAAGAAAAAAAAAAAAAAGCGGGAGGGAGGACTAGAGGCGGCGGCGGCGGCGAGTCAGGGCGGCGGACGGGGCGAGACGCGGGACAAAACGCGCAGCGGGCGGGAGGGCTGCGCGAGCGGGCGGTGGGGGCGGGGCGGCGGCGCGCGCCGCGGGGGCAGGAAGGGACGGGACGGCGCGAGCGCGCGCGCGCGCGACCCGCCAGCGGGGCGCCCGGCCCCGGGCCTCGCGCCGCCCCCGCCCCGCCCCGCCCCGCGCCGCGCGGGCCGCCGGCTCGGCCTACCCGCCCCGGGGCACCCGGGCTCGCGCTGGGGGCGGGGCCAACGGCCGGGGCAACGGTCCTCCCCGGGGAGGGCTGCGGGCACCGCCGCCTTCCGAGGGAGAGAGGGAGGGGAGAGGGAGGGAGGGGAGACAGCGCGGGGCCGGGAGGCCGGGAAGGGCGGAGAAGGGCACTGGCAATGACCGGGGGGGAGAGGGATGGGGAGGGGGCTTGAGGATCGAGCTCCTGGCGAAGGTCTTAGCGGGTCCGGAGGTATAGAGCGCTCGGGGCCACGGCCCCCCGGCCCCCTGTGCGCCTCGGTCCGGGGCTGGCGCTCACCGTGCGCGCGCGGAGGCCGCTGGAGATCCCGAAGGAGGCAAGGGTTTTGCGGTGCGTTCCGGGCTGTGTCGTGCGCTCCGAGGGCGCAGGCCGCTCCGCCCAGTCCCCGCTCCTCCAAGAGCCGCCGCTAGTGAGGCGGAGAGCCGGGAGCGGGCGGGACTTAGCCAGCCAGCCAGCCCTCTGGGGCCGAGGGGGCGGGGGAGGCCGCGGGCGGGGTCCTTCGAGGCCGCTCCGGCTGCCCGGCGCGAACGCCTGCGAGGAAGCTCCCTCCCCTCCGCCCTCCCGGGCCGCCTACCAGCCCTGCCCGAGTTGCCGGCTCGGGAAAGCGGCCGGTCCCGACGGCCCCGGGAGGCTGCCGGAGCGGGGCCTTGAGTTTTTGGACGAAACCGAAGCTGGGGTCCTTCAGGCGAAATCGCTTGACGCCCAAACGGGGGACAATAGGTGTCAAGCAGCTGGATCTGCGGCCGGCTGCGGTCGAGTGTAAATCCCTTATTTGGTGGGGGTGGGGTGGGGTGGCATGGCAAAGGTTTCTGCGACCAAGGGGTGCGTGGGGGTGGGTGGTGCAATCCCAGCTGCTAGAATTCCTTCTGCATGCAGAACGAGCAAACTCCCACATCCAAAAAGGTCTTGAGAAAACACAACTTTCCCTACAGAACAGTCACCCAGTAACCTAGGAATTTTCTAGAACGCGTTGGAAATAAGCAACACGGGTGGCTCTTTAAAATTCTTAAAGCTCCAGGCTCATTAAAAATAATTGTCAGCTGCCTTCAGATGACATTCATCCAGGAGGTCTGAGTATTGCGATGAAGACCTTTTCCCTTGTTTTATGAACCGGAAACTTAAGAGCATGTTTAATGAAATAAACAGTTTTTCCCTTCAAGAAAATTGCTACAGTCTTGTAATTAATCCAGGAACAGGGCGGGTGTGGTTGAGGAGAGCGCACCGAAACTAAGCCTAGCGCTGGAAGGAAATGTATTAAAAGGAATACAAACAGTGGGAAATTAAGCAACATAATGTGCGACAACAGTAAATGAAAAATTCCATGGGGGGAAAAAAAGATTTTAACAGGATTCTACCAAACTCATTGTTCTTTGGAGACTGAAATGATACCCGGCTGGCAACAGTATATGCTGAGAGAGCTAGAAAAACCACTGCAAGCCTGTAGCCTCAAGATATTTCAGTTAGCCGCAAAGTCCGTTATCCACTCATTCAAATCTGTGTTGTCATACAACTGTGTGTTAAGGAGGCTTCACCTCTAGGGATTGGGAACAAAACAAAAATATCTTCGTGGAGCTTACATTCCATGTGGGGAGAAGATAAGTAAATACATGTGAGATGGTGAAGTGGTAGAAAAAAATAAACAGGGTGCTTAGGATTAACCTTCCAGCAGAGTGACACATGAGCTAACACTGAAGGAAGTGAGGAAGGCCAAGCAGTTATCTCGAAGGAAGAATTTTCCGGGGGCAGGGGAACACCAAGTGCCAGGTCTGATACCAGTGTGTGTGTGGTGGGTTGAAGGAAACGGTGAGGAGGCAACAGTGGCTACCACAAGAGTAGGCGATGAGGCCAAAGATGTAAAAGAAGGCCAGTCTTGGAAAGCCTCATAGGCCACTCTAAGGGGTGAAATGGGCGGGACACTGCATGCATAGTTTTAAGCGAGGAGTAACATGATCAACCCGTGTTTTAAAGAAATCCTCTTGCTGCAATATAACAAATTTAGAGTGTATATTAGAGGTGAGGGGCAGGGTAGAGCCAGAGCTGGGAGCCCAGTTTGGAGGCTGTTGAAACAATATAGCTCAGAGATCGTGGTGGTCGATGCCATTATGTTACAGAAAAGGTGGTGACAGGTGCTTTATCCATTGTGATTGTAGAAAGGATAGGGCCGTGGTCAGCAAACTCATTAGTCAACAGAGCCAAATATCAACAGTACAACGATTAAAATTTCTTTTGAGAGCCAATTTTTTTTTTAACTTAAACACCTTCTAACACCACTTCTTCAACATAGACTCGCCCAGGCCGTGGTATTTTGTGGGAGAGCCACACTCAATTGGGGGGGGGGGGGAGCCACTATGTGGCTCGAGAGCCGAAGTTTGCCAACCACAAGGATAGGGTTTGCTAACAAGTTGTATGTTAAGTGTGAGAGAAGTCAAAGTTGACCTAAGATTATTCAAGATGTTAGCACCTGAACTGTCTGCAAGCCTAGAGGCTAGAAAAGAAGACAATTGTTGCCGAGACTGGTTTAGCTCAGTGGATAGAGCATCAGCCTGTGGACGAAAGGTCCCAGGTTCGATTCCGGTCAAGGGCATGTACCTTGGTTGTGGGCACATCCCCAGTAGGGGGTGTGCAAGAGGCAGCTGATCAATGATTCTCATGGATGTTTCTAACTCTCTATCCTCCTCTCTCCCTTTCTGTAAAAAAATCAATAAAATATTTTTTTTAAAAAAAAGAAGACAATTGTTTAGCTCCTTGCAGTTTTTAGTGTGTTCGTGCTGACCACTATCACTATCAAAATCTCAGGCCCCACCCCAGATTTACAGAATCTGCATTTTAACAAGATCCCCAGCTGATTTTTTAAAAAATATATTTTATTGTTTTTTTTTGTTTGTTTTTTTTTACAGAGGGGAAGAGAAAGAGATAGAAACATCTATCAGCTTCCACCCGCAACCAAGGTACATGCACCTTGACCAGGATCGAACCCAGAACCTTTTAGTCCACAAGCCAACGCTCTATCTACTGAGCCAAACCGGTTTCAGTGATCACAGCTGATTTATATGCCCACTAAAGTTTGGTGTGAGGTTGTTTTTTGTTTTTTGTTTTGGAGGGGGCGGGAGAACCACTTCTTTATTCCTTAGAACTTGACTAGTATCTTTCAGATCAGACATGAAATACTCTAGCAGGCAGATTTCCCCCCAGTCCTACAACCTACAGAATTAAAATCTGGGGGGTGGAACCCCGCAATCTTTGTTAACAAGCCCGACAGGTGCCTCTGATGCATGCTAATATATGTGAACCATGGACTTGGAGACGTCTTTTGATTCAGGTCAAGGAAGACCTGCCTTTACTTGGCACATTACAATGCAGGAACAGTTATAAAGTGTACAGTGTCATGGTCAGCTAGATTGGGCTTTTCAAAAAAGGAAAGATTGTTGAGAGGGAGCAGGATAGCTAACACACATAACCAAGAATCTCATTTGGGGGCTCCATCTCACAGCCCAGTATATCAAGGTAGATTAAGTTGTACTGGAGTAACAATCTTGAAAACTCTGTGACTTAAAACAGGAATTTGCAAACTTTAGTCCCTGGGCTAAGTGACCATCAGTTTATGTAAATAATGTTTTTTGGGGACACAGCCATATGAATTTATGTACATGCTAGCAGTCTAGTTCACGAATTTGTGCACCAGTGGGGTCCCTTGGCCTGGCCTGCAGGATTGGGCCAAAAACAACTCTCTGACAACCCCTGAGGGGTCCTGGATTGTGAGAAGGCACAGGCCAGGCCGAGGGACCCCACCAGAGCAGGATCGGGGGGCCACAGAGGGATGCCGGAGGTTGGCCAACTGGGGAAGGGAGGGGCCGAGGGAGGGCTCCAGGGTGTGTCAGGCCTGTCTCGCTCAGTTCCAATCAGCCGGACCCCAGCAGCAAGTTAACCTACCAGTCGGAGCATCTACCCCCTGATGGTCAGTGCACATCATAGCGACTGGTCAACCAGTCGATTTTCTGCCCCCTAGTAGTCAGTGCACATCATAGTGAGCAGGTGAGCGGCCTTCAGCATATCATTAGCATATTACACTTTGATTGGTTGAACTGAGGACTGGACGCATAGCATATTAGGCTTTTATTATATAGGATTACCACTGTTTTCATGCCACAGGAGAGCAGAGTTGAGTAGTTGTGACAGACACTATGATGTGCCTTACCTAAAATACTATCTGTATATATTATATGTTTTATTATTGATTTTGGAGCCGGGGAGAGAGAAAAATCAATGATGAGAGAGAATCATTGATTGGCTGCTTCCTATACAGTCCCTACTAAAAATCTAGCCCACAACCTAGGCATGTGCCCTTGACCAAGAATCAAACCAGTAACCTCCTGGTTCCTGGGTCAATGCTCAACCACTGAGCCACATCAGACTGGGCTACTTGTCTCATTCTTTACAGAGGTTTATCCATGGCTTAAAATAAGTGCTACATATCCATCCTGGTTCAGCAGAGGATTCTGCTCATAGTGGCCACTTGTTACATTCAGAATGGTGGAGATACCATATGACAAGTGTTGCTGATTACTATGTCATAAGGAAAAAGAACTCAGGAATATCTGGAATGTCATATACTACTCCAGACAGACTTGCTTCCTGTGTGCACACACCTCAATGGCCAGAAAGAGTCACATGACCCCATCAAACCAAAAGAAGCTATCTTAATCAGATACCCAGTAGGAAGTCAACTGAACCAGAAATCTGATGAATGTACATATCTGTCCTGCTTTTACTTCCTACAATATGGCATTCTGATCCCATTTCTTTGGTTTTTCTGACGTTGTTGTAGCTGTTTGTTCAGGAAGACCAATAAACTTAAGGCAAAGCAATGTCCTGCCCCACCCAATGCCATGGTCCCAGCAAACCAAATTTGTCTATTTCCTACAGGACAAAAATAGGGCTAAAACTATGTTTGTGTAAATTTCTAAATTTAAAATTACTTTTTTTTTAACCTTTATTATTGTTGTTAATCCTGAGGATATTTTTGTATTGATATTTTTTTAAAGAAAGAGTGAAAGGATCTGAGTGGTGGGAGAGAGAGAGAGAGAGAGAGAGAGAAACATAGATGTGAGAGAGGCACATCAATTGGTTGCTTCCCGAACTTGTCCCTGACCAGGCCGTGAATGGAAGATGCCCTTGACCTGAAACCAAATCCAAGAATCTTTGGTGCATGGGCCAGTGCTCTAACCATTAAACCACATAAGCCAGGGTGTTGAGGGTTGTTTTTGTTTTTTTTGGTGTGTTTTTTTTTAACCTTTTTTTTCTAATCTAAAGCCATGCAGTTCTTAGGGTCATTATATCACTGAAGAAATAGAGAAATCACAGTTTTCCCAGAAACCCAGTGAGAGCACAGAATATGTCTATAAACAGAAAACACTCCTCCAAAACCCTTGGTATTAAAGTTATATCCATTATTAATATATTTAATACCACAAATCTCTCAAGCTGGCATCCACTTGTTTAATTCATTAGAGAGCAGCAATCTGAAGTCTCCACAGTCAAGTGCAGTGAGTAACGGAGCAACTTATCCTGATCATTTTGGCAAAATAGTTGAGCTGCTTCAACTTGAATCACCCAGTAAGCCAACACCGAGTTTATTGTAGCAAAAGAAGGGAACTTCTCTGAATTGCAGTCACTGCCTTAGTGCATCAGATTGACAGAAACCTAGCCTCGGTGTGAGCTACGCTGGTCAAACAGCTAAGGCTCTTATTTTTCAGTCGTTTTACAACTCAGCAGTCGACATTTCAATCCTAATTTTCCCGGTACTTCCTTTTTTTTAAAAAAAAAAAAAAGATAAATGTCTTAATTATTTATGTGTTTATAAGCCACCATTAGACTCTGATCTTTACAAGGGAAGAAAGCAATTGTTTTCACCTCTGTATCATCAGAAGCAATAATGTGCCTGGCACAAATGTTTTGTCAATAAGTATTGCCTATAAAAATAATAATAGATATTGCCTATATTAACATGTTGGTGTGGTATTGTTACTATTGGTCCATACTGCCTTTTCCCCCTGTTATAGTGTGGTTATCAGCTGAGGTAGCATTCTTTCCCACTTGCATTTTCTTTCTTTTTTTTAATTTATTGATTGATTTGAGAGAGAGAGGAGACATCAATTTGTTGTTCCACTTATTTTTATGCATTCATTGTTTGATCCTTGTACTATGTTCCCTGATTGGGAATCAAACCCACAACCTTGGTATACCAAGACGATGCTCTAACCAATTGAGCAATCTGACCAGGGCTCTGTTTTTTTTTTAATATATATTTTATTGATTTTTTACAGAGAGGAACTAGAAACATCGATGAGAGAGAAACACTGACCAGCTGCCTCCTGCACACCCCCTACCAGGGATGTGCCCACAGCCAAGGTACATGCCCTTGACTGGAATCAAACCTGGGACCCTTCAGTCCACAGGCTGACGCTCTATCCACTGAGCCAAACCGGTTTTGGCCATTTGCATTTCTTATGTCTAATTTTTCTTAATTTCAATATTATACTTAGAAATACTTTTCATATTTTGTACAAGTACAATACGTCCAGAACGGTTTTTTCAGATTTCACAAAATACTGTTGTTTCTTATTGAACACTCTTGGAAGCTATGCACTATTTTCAGCATAAAAAAGCAAAAATAGTTTGACCAGAGACATTAAAATATTCCATATACCTACTTATGTGAATTGTACGTTCTCTTAACTTGATGCTTCTATTTCAGTGGTTCTCAGTCTGTGGCTCTTTTGCCCACTCCCCTCCCCAAAGACATCTGGCGATGTCTGGAGGTATTTTTAAGTTATCACAACTTGGGGAAGGGGGTTGCTATGACATCTAGCGGGTAGAGGTGAAGGATGTTTCTAAACATCTTGCAATGCACAGGGAAACACAGAATAGTCCCAATAAAAATGCCAATAGTGATGAGGTTGGGCAACTCTACTCTATGAGACCAAAAATGTAGACATTTGTTTCAGCACTTTACCAGTAAAATCACTGATATGACATTGGCAAAAAAAAAAAAAAGGGGGGGGGTTAGAAAGTTTTTAAGAAGAAAGGACTCAACACAACTATAAACAGAAAAGCATCTTGCATCTTGGCAACTGATGCATAATCATGGTCCTTTCGGGCAATCTGTAGTATATACATTTACTTCTCCCAATCACACACACAACCCACTGTGAACAATAATCTGAGAAAAAGAATTTCTTTCAAAGTGACAACTGCTCCACAGATTTTAGAAGAAATGAAACTTTATGTATCTCAAAGTTACATACTAGGAGAACGTAAGTATAAAGGTGATTTGCTTATTCGGGATTGTTTCTACACCTAGTCAAGATGTGTGTTATTTCAAGAGTAACCAGCACACCTAACAGCAACTCTCCCTACATTAATGATTTGTCCTTCAGGTGTTAACATCTTTTTTTAATCTTAAGACTCTAAGAACTTGAGTTAAAGGTCTCCTAAGCACTAAACCGCTATGTTAAAGACATAGAAAAGGTTACAGAGAGATGTAGGTCCTCTGTTACTTACCTTCTCCTGTAGGATAGATTTCAGGGTCAAGGCTCGCCACCTTCAAAACCACTTGGGGCACTTGGGAGAATGAAGATTCCTGGATTCCACCCACACGTTTTAAAAAGCAAACTCCCCTTGGCACATTCAAGTTTGTGATTGATTCTCTGAGGCTCCATAGAAGTAGTGCACTTATTTTTACCAAAATAAGTACCATAAGTGTTCAAACAAAAATTCCTCTTAACTGGTTCGGCTCAGTGGATAGAGCTTTGGCCTGTGAAATGAAGGGTCCCAGGTTCAATTCCAGTCAAGGGCATGTACCTTGGTTGTGGGCACATCCCCAGGGAAGGATATGCAGGAGGCAGCCGATCGATGTTTCTAACTATCCCTCTTCCTCTCTGTAAAAAATCAAAAAAAATGTGTATTTTTAAAAATTTCTCTTTTCATAGTACCCTCTTTCATCTTAGGACATGTGTGCGTGGGGTGGGGGTGGGGGGGAATCTCTGAAGGAGAACATGTCGACAACCGCCAGGTAGGTGGGAAAGGACAGCAGACTGGAGTTGCCTATCAGGAAAGAGCAATCGGATTCCAAACTTTTGAGAGAAATGTGCTGAGGGAAGAAGCCAAGCAGAGTGGTGAATGGAAGGTTAGGGGAAGGGAAAGTGACTCAGCAAATCTGTGGCTCCAGCTAATGTACATTATACTGTGCTGATGCTGATGGCTAAGAGATGGGAGCAGGAATCGGAGCCCAGGGCTGAAACCTGAGTGCGCATCAGAAGGAACTGGAAGGCTTCTCAAGGCACCGCTGCCTGGGCCTTAACCCCAACGCATGGGATTGTATGGATCTAGGCAGGCAAATCATTCGAATTCCTTACAAGTCCTCTACTAACCTTGATGCTGCTAGTCTGGGACCACATTCTCAGGAGCGCAGGATAAAAGGAGTAAATATATATACTAGTACCGGTATATTATTGGAGCAAGAAAAGAAAAAGAAAAAATGAAGAAATATTTTAAGTAATCAAAGGTGACAGTAGTATAGCGATCATGTTTTATGCTGCTACTTTTTATTTTGTGTTTTCCTCTTCAGGAGGCCAGAAGAGAAAAAAGAGAGGAGGCTATTGGACAGGCTGGCCATACACACTCCAGGAAGACCGTTGCTTCCAGAGGACAGTGAGGGAAGGAACGAGCAACCTTTTCTCTAGGCTCTGCTTGCCTAAACCGCATGCCTCTGGCAGCCCTGTCACCCTGCAAGATCACGTTCCTTGGCATTCTTTGGAGTTCAACCAGGTAACACACACTTCTGATGTGAACGCCGTGCTAACATCCACTGAAAGTAGATAGAGGCCAGTTCTTCAGGACAGTGCAGGCAAGACCAAGTAGAGGTGATAATATAGTAAGAAATACATCTGTGCCACTTTTTCCACAGGAAAAAAAATATAAATCATAAGTATATTTTAACACCCCCTTTTTTTTTTAATTGCAATAAGCTTATTGCAAAACTAGAGGCCTGGTGCATGAATTTGTGCATGGGTGGGGTCCTATGGCCCGGCCGGCAATTGGGGTCAATTGGGGGGTGGGAAGGCAGCTGGCCGGGGGAAGGGACCACAGGGGCAGCTCCTGTGTTGAGTGTCTGCTGCCAGGTGATCAGAGCACATCATAGAAACCGATCGACCGGTCATTTAATATGCCAGTCCTAACAGTTATATATATATATATATATATATATATATATATATATATATATATATATATATAGCGTATACATAAAATTCAATAAAAAGTAAATTATTTAAAAAAATAAAATTTAACAGTTCAATTTGTTGTATAATAACTTTATCGAGATATAATTTACATATCATAAAATTCACCCTGTTAAAGTGGACAATTCAGTGGTTTTTAGTATATTCAAAAAATGATGCAATCATCAATTACTATTATCAATTTTAGTACATTTTTAAGACCCCAAAAATTAATATGTACCCATTAATAGTCATTTGCCATTTATCGCTCTTTTCAACCCCTGTCTACCACTAATCTAACTCTCATCATTGATATTTCTATTTCTCTCTCCTTTCCTCTCTGAAATCAATAAAAAAAATATTTTTTAAAAATATGTGGCCTTGCCCTAACTGGTTTGACTCAGTGGGTAGAGCGTTGGCCTGTGGATTGGGAGGTTCCAGGTTGGATTCCAGTCAAGGGCATGTACATTGGTTGCAGGCACATCCCCAGTGGGAGGTGTGCAAGAGGCAGCTGATTGATGTTTTTCTCTCATTGATGTTTCTAACTCTCTATCCATTTCTTTTCCTCTCTGTAAAAAACTCAATAAAATATATATATTTTTTTAAAATATGAGGCCTTTGTATCTCATTGTGGGTTTGATTTGCACCTCTGAGTATCTTTAAACAAGGGTCAGCTTACCTGGTTTGGGTGGCTTAGATGTGATTTTACCAGAAAGCAGGGGAAACATAATTTTATTTCAAGGTCTCAATTTTATAGTTAGAATTATCACAGCTCTGTCCTACCAGGTTTGGCTCAGTGGATAGAGCATCAACCTGTAGACTGAAGAGTCCTGAGTTCAATTCCAGTCAAGGGTACATGCCCATGTTGTAGGCTCGATCCCCAGTGGGGGATGTGCAGGAGGCAGTCAATCAATGATTCTCTTCATTGATGTTTCTATCTCTCCCTCTCCCTTCCTCTCTGAAATTAATAAAAATATATTAAAAAAAATAAAAGATAAGGACCACTCAAAAACAAAGGACCAGTGGAGTCTGATGTTTTACTGACAGTCACAGCAGTGAAAACCAGAATGAAGAGAGTTTCCAGTTTCATTTATTAAGAAAATCTGAACCTTTGGAATTTGAAGTTATCACACGAGGGAGACAAGTAAAAGGCTCCAAGTCATCTGATTTGAACATTAAGAGGAATGTGACCTCATTTTGAACCCCCGGGGAGTGAAACAGGATATGTCAGTTTAATCAGATTTGCATTTTTAAAAGATCATTTTGGCCGCTTTATAGAAAATAGATTGGAAGGAGGCAACTATGGATGCAGGAATACAAGAGGCCACTGTTATTAGTGATGGTGGCTTGAACCAGAGACTTGCAAAGATATGGAAGGAATTGAATGGATTTAATAAACCATGTATGTTAGAGGGACAATAAATTGAATGTGGTAATTGATGGAAGATGAGGGGGTAGTGAGGGAGGAGAAGGAGTCGCTGTGACTCCTAGGTTTCTGTTTGTATGTATATCTCAGTGATGGTAGAACTGTCTCTGAAGAGGGGGAGCTAGCAGATGGAAAGTTCAATTTTGTGCATGTTACATTTGTAGACTTTATGAGTCTTCCCAGTGATGTACCAAGGAGACATCAGAGTTAGGTCTGGAGTTCAGAAGAGAGATCTTGGTTAAACATTTAATGTGGGATTCGTTCCCATTTACAGCAACTGAAGTCATCTGGTGAGAATCAGTGAGATTTATTGAGATATGAAAGTAAAGAGAAGATGACCCAGGACAACGCCAACATTTAAAGGTTATGTCAATGGGGAAAGTCAATATAGGAAACTTGAGATGTGCAGGAAGACAACCAGGAAAGCGTGTCATCACAAAAATCAAAAGAGGAGATGGTTTCGAATAGTCGACGGTGTTCAATGATTCTGAACAGTCAAGATGGAGTCTGGGAAATCTGTTGATTTTGGTTGAAATGGGTTATACTAAAAACATTTAATGACTACTGTAGTATGGGTTGGTCACAAACCAATCAGAATGGGTGTGAACCTGGTATGGGATTGGATGGGAGAGAGTAGATGAAGACAGCTCTTCCAACAAGTTTGCCTTTGGACAGACAGAGTGATGGCTAAAGGTAGGGGCGGGGAGAGTTACTAATTTTTTAAAAATATATATTATTGATTTTTTTTTTTACAGAGAGGAAGAGAGAGGGATAGAGAGTTAGAAACATCCATGTGAGAGAAACATCGATCAGCTGCCTCTTGCAAACCCCCTACTGGGGATGTGCCCGCAACCAAGGTACATGCCCTTGACCGGAATTGAACCCGGGACATTTTGGTCCACAGGCCGACACTCTATCCACTGAGCCAAACCGGTTTCGGCGAGTTACTATTTTTTAACCTGCTGGCAGAGACTCAAGCATGAATGAAAGGCAAGCGCAGATAGAGGGAGATAGCATGAGTAGACTGGAAGGAAAGACGTTATAGATATGGCAGCCAGAAATGGAAGGAATTCCTGCATGGCAGATTTTTTTTTCCCGTTTGAAGTAGGAGGTGAGAGTTATTTTCTGAGGATGAAGGGAGGTGTAAAAAGTCAGAAGTTTAATACATGTAGGTAGATGAGTGGAGTGGGGCCTGGAAGTTTGCATTAGAAATGTCCAGGAATTGTGGGTGATGCTGGTTCAGGGACCACACTTTCAGAGAAAAGTACCGAGAGAGTGTATGGTTACTCCCTAGAGCAGTGGTTGGCAAACTGTGGCTCTCGAGCCACATGCGGCTCTTTGGACTCTTGAGTGTGGTTCTTCCACAAAATACCATGGCCTGGACGAGTCTATTTTGAAGAAGTGGAATTAGAAGTTTAAGTTTAAAAATTTTGGCTCTCAAAAGAAATTTCAATAGTTGTACTGTTGATATTTGGCTCTGTGGACTAAGGAGTTTGCCGACCACTGCTCTACAGGAACACCTTCATCTCCCAGTTGTGTCACAGCAGAATTCTCCTCACTGTGTCCCAGCTCCCTCTATACATTCCCCACAGTTTAATGTCTACTCAGTACCCAGTGAGGATTTTTTTTATGTCTTTTAAAGAAAACCAGAACATTTCAATCAGGTGCTTAAAATTTTTCAATGGCTTCTTTGGAATAAACAAAATCCCAAGTTCTCATTTGGGCCTATAAGACCTTCATGACGTGGCCTCTGTATATCTTCCCAACCTCATTTTCTATCTGTGCATTCCAGTCAGATTGTCACCTTGCTCTTCCTCACGCGCACACACCCACCCCAGGATCTTTGCACCTACTGTTCTCTGGAGTGTCCTCTCACGTCTTGGTTCTCAGCTCATTCAGGTCTCTGCTCAGAAGTCAGTGATGCCTTCCTAGGTCGTTGCATCTAAAATAGCTCCACCTCGTTGAGACCGGTTTGGCTCAGTGGTAGAGCATCGGTCTGCAGACTGAAAGGTCCCAGGTTCGATTCCGGTCAAGGGCATGTACATTGGTTACGGGCACATCCCCGGTAGGGGGTGTGCAAGAGGCAGCTGATCGATGTTTCTCTCTCATCAGTGTTTCTAACTCTATCCCTCTCTCTTCCTCTCTGTAAAAAATCAATAAAATATATTTAAAAAAAAAATAAAAAAAAAATAGCTCCACCTCCTCTCTCTGCCCTCTTATCACCATTACTTTCGGTCCCTTTGCCTAGCACTTATTTTTCCTCAAAGTACCTATGGCCTGACATGTATTAAATAACTCTGTGCCTATTTTTCTGCCAACCCCACCAGTCCCCCAGCAGGATATAAACTCCACAAAGCCGTGGCTGTGATCTGACTTGTCCATTTTGCACCTTCAGTGCCTATAAAAGCACCTGTCACAAAGTTGATGCTTATGCAATACCTGATTTATTGAAGGTTGTTATCAACCATGATTGGGTTTTGCCAGAGTAGTAACCAAAGGTCAGAAAACAAAGTAAATGAAGATATTTGCAAGACTAATTAAAATGATAGGCCAGCCCTAACCAGATTGGCTCAGTGGATTAGAGCATCGGCCTGTGGGCTGAAAGGTCCCAGGTTCGATTCCGGTCAAGGGCATGTACCTTGGTTGCAGGCACATCTCCAGTAGAGGGTGTGCAGGAGGCAGCTGATCCATGTTTCTCTCTCATCCATGTTTCTGGCTCTGTATCCCTCTCCCTTCCTCTCTGTAAAAAAAATCAATAAGATATATTTTTTTTAAATAAATTTAAAAAATGGTAGGCCATCCCATCAAAGGTGGCAAGGAACCAAGGAGATGATTATAGGAAGGAATTAAAGGGTACATTTTGGAACTAGGTATCTCAAAGAGGTTGAGAACAGCTAGTCAAGAAAACTCTAATGCAAGAATCTGTAGTCAGGAATGGGATGCTTGCATTTATGATTCTGGAGGTAAAGCAGTCTCCAGGTGCACAGGCGCTATATGGGACTGTGGGAGTCAATGGTAGAGGACAAAGGAGGTCATTGGTGGACAAGAAATTGAGAGGCTCAGGTGCTAGCCATCACTGCGGACTTTGAAGTGGCTCTGGGTGAGCCTGGTACAAAAGATTTGAATAATGAGAAGGGGGAAGGGTGATTTAACCACAAGGCATTGAGTCTCTAAGGAATAAGAGATTTTACAAGATGATGGGAAGGAAGTAATGGTCTAGAAATACTGATGGAGAGAAGTGAGGACAAGGAGTGAATAGCAAATAGCTCTAGCCGGTTTGGCTCAGTGGATAGAGCGTTGGCCCGAGGACCAAAGGGTCCCGGGTTTGATTCTGGTCCAGGGCATGTACCTTGGTTGCAGGCTCCTCCCTGGCCCTGGCCCTGCCCCTGGTTGGGGCACATGCAACCAATCGATATGTTTCTCTCACATCGATGTTTCTCTCAGTCTCTCCCTCTCTTCCACTCTTCTCTCAAAGATCAATGGAAAAATATCCTCAGGTGAGGATTAACAACAACAACAACAAAACTAAACAGCTGTGAATAAAGATCTGCCATCCTGATGGCTACTTTAGAAGAGATTTCAATTAATGCACAAGGTATAGATAACATTTCCTGGAAGATGTGGAGGACAAAGGGAAATATTTGCTTACCACAGAGCAGCTGCTCCAGAGGGCACATTGGAGAGCAGGGGTGCATTTGGGGACGGTGCATTAGAACCCGGGGAAGTGATGCAGGAACAAGGCGGATGGAGGATTGTGGAGGTGATGCCCTAGCGCAGTCATCCTCAAGTTTTAATGTGCATCAGAGTCATGGGGTGAGCTCGTTAAAACATAGATTGCTAGGCCCTACTCCCAGAGTTTTGTTTTTGTTTTTCTTTAATATATATATATATATATATATATATATATATATATATATATATATAAAATTTTATTGATTTCAGAGAGGAAAGGGAAGGGAGAGAGAGAGATAGAAACATCAATGATGAGAGAGAATCACCAATTGGCTGCCTCCTGTTCATCCCCCTTTGGGGATCGAGCCCACAACCCGGGCATGTGCCCTTGACTGGAGTCAAACCCAGTATCTTTCAGTCTGCAGGCTGACACTCTATCCACCGAGCCAAAGCAGTTGGGACCCAGAGTTTTTGACTGAGTAGATCTGGAGTGGGACCTGAGAATTTCCATGACAAGTTCCCAAGTGATGTGGATGCTCTGACCCAAGGACCACACTCTGAGATCATGGATGCAACGGAAGACCTGCGACTGGTGTGGCAATGACAACGGGGATGAGAGTGCAGAGTGACTCCCTCCCAGCCAGCTCCCAGAACCCCAGTTTTGGGCTAATGGGCAGAAGGCTTGGCTCCATCACGCTAAGTGCTATCAGCTTGACACCTGTGGCCTTAGTACATTCCGTTCAGGGGCAGCGTGAGGATCTGGCCCTAATTAAAACGGTGTCAGCTTAACCCCAGAGTATATACCCTGGAGTCCAGAACCCTTCATTACGGGATCTAGCACAGAGCAGCACTACCTTGTGAGTTGAAGGATATTTATATGAAGTCCAGTGGCTGGCCTAAAACAGCACCCCAGTGGAACTCCTGGGGGTTGGATTGAGAAGCCTCAGCGGTGATACAATCAGGCATCTGGCTCCGCCAGAAGGTACTGATAGTGCCTGAAACAGCCAAGGACTGCCAGGCATAGACGGCTTGATCAGAACAAGGTGACGTGGCGCTGCCCATAAATCTCAGGTCTCCGATTTCACCAGCTGGGTGATGTACACGAAGCCACAACACCCCAATGTGAGCACGCCTGATAGGCCCTGACTCCAGACCTTGCTTCTCCAAGACCTTACCTCATTGACTAGCAGGAATACAAACAGTTTCCAGCACTTTCCCCGAAAATATTTGGGAAGGGCTGGGGAACTGAAAATCAGGATACTCATTAAGAGTAACCTCACTGAATGTTGGCTTGAATGCCAGGGATGTTTTTGGACCTCAACTCCACAGTTTGGAAGCTCCCAGCCCTCACTTTGTGTTGATGTGAAGACGATCAGTCTCTCTCGGGTTTCTCCCCCTCCTGACAGTGGTGGGGTTCCCAGGGAAAAGGACACAATCTCTGTGAATCACCACGGGCCATGGGCCATGACTCTGATGCACATTAGCAAGCCGGCTGGCTAATCGAGGGAGGAGTCATGTGTGCCCCTTCAGGCAGAAATTCTAGCTTGTGAGTCAGAATAAAGCTGGAAGTTGAGTGTGAAAAGAATGCAGCCATGCGTAGAAAAGGAAGTGGTATTTTTTAGTTTGGAGTCCAGCCAATTCTCTGAAGATTGCAGATAGAACTCCCCCCCACGCTCACCCCCCTGCCGTGATAAAGGGGTACAAAGATCTCAATAGGGTCTTCAGAGGAGGCTAAGGACTCAAAGCGAGGCTAACTCTGCCTATGAGTCTCCATGAGTAAAGCAGAACTAACCTCATTTCTGTTACTTCTCAAGATAGGACTGGATTGGTTTGGGGCCTTTTCCTTTAATTGGCTGTGGGAAAAGAGCGTGGCTACCCATAAACACCTGTGTGTACTCTGGCTCAGGGTAAGGGCAGGGCAAACGCATACAGAGCTAGGGACCTATGAGGGCATAAAGGATGTCTGGCGAGTCCTTAGAAGTTCCAAAAGTGTTATGCCATGTGCCCTCTGGGCATGCTAAAGTTAACTAGGAACTAGGGCAAGTAAGCATGGCTCAGCAACAAAAACTCCCGGAGTTTCTCCACTGTGGATCTGGTGGATTAAAAGTATTCATTCAAGTAAGTATTTATGATACCAGAGTAGAATCACCAGGATTACTCCTCCCTCTCCCAAAGACACGCATCTTATTTTTCTTAACATATTTTTATTGATTTCAAGGAGGAAGAGAGAGAGCGATAGGAACATTAATGATGAGAGTCATTGATTGACTGCCTTCTGCACACCCCCTATTGTGGATCAAGCCTGACTGGAATGTGCCCTTGACTGGAATCGAACCCGGGACCCTTCAGTCCGCAGGCTGACACTCTATCCACTGAGCCAAATCGGCTAGGGCATCACACATCTTTAAACGTTTGCTTTGCTTTGGAGGTGATTTCTTTCTTTCCGCAACAGAAAAAAGGTTGTTGATGGCGCTGGTATAGGACTACTATGGCCAACGGGATTGTTTTTCCAGAGTCCCAGGTAACCGACTCCAATCGCACATCCTTAATAACTTTTCCGTAGACGTCATTAATGAAGCAATTACTAATTTAGAGAATATTAGAGAAATAAACCCTAAGTAAAATTGAATACTTTCTTAAAGAAAAAATCTAGTATGAGATGCTGCTGGTCTCATTCTGAGGGGAAGACCTAAGTAGAAATAAGAATGGCCGCCATTGGTTGGCCATCCACTGCGTGCCCCGCACTGCCTTTGTGTTCTCATTTAATATATATATTACAGGGGGAAAATAGGCAAAAGGAATGTGAATGAGTGTAATGGTTACAGGTTGTAGGCAATGGGGCTGGGGGGTTGCAAAGGGCAGGACTCTACTGTTGTTCACCTTTCCATGATAATAGGCAGTTCTCCGAGGAGAATGGACCGAATTCCAGGTTAACCCCCATGTCCCCGGGGCATAAACTCTCAGGGGGGAGGGGGGGTAGAATGCACTTTTCTCAAATCAGAACGGAACTGTTACTGGTCAACAGCATGGTCAATATTTCTACCCCCAACACTCCCTCACTCTGGCAGATGGAGCCTTTCACATAGGTTGTCTAATGTAGGATTTTCACATCTTCGTTAGTGATTGCATTAGAGTGAAATATATAGTGTGTCCCCCAAAAAATGTATACATAAACTTTGAATATTTATAAAGGCAGTGTTTCTTAACATCTATTTCATTGTCAAAACGGAGCTATCAGATGAAACCGGTTTGGCTCAGTGGATAGAGCGTCGATCTTCGGACTGAAAGGTCCCAGGTTCGATTCCGGTCAAGGCATGTACCTTGGTTATGGGTACATCCCCAGTAGGGGGTGTGCAGGAGGTGGCTGGTCAATGATTCTCATTGATGTTTCTAACTACCGAGTTTCCCCGAAAATAAGGCATCCTCCGAAAATAAGACCTACTTACAGGTTTCCTTCTGAGTGAAATACAAGGCATCCCCCTGAAAATAAGGCCCCAGGCTCTGTCTCAGAATGAAAATGACGGCCTATCTCCAGACTCTTGATATTGCAATAAATAATCCATTCAAAGACAATTTGCGCATGGAAATTAATGACTACATTGAAAATAGAATGGAGAGAAATGAGTGTGGAAACTTTGTGAAACCTAAACTGCAAGAAGTTGTGACTTGGGTGAAGAATTCATGGGAGAAAATCACTGACAGTTGCATTGCAAGTGCACTGCGAGCAGGCTACCTTGACAAGAAGTACTCATTTAAAGACAGTACTTTAAATGACAATAGTGTTAATGTAAAAAAACCATTGAAACCTGTAAAGAATTTTTGTGAGTTTATTTATACATTGCCATCAAATTTATACATTGCTAAACATGAGAGATTTGGTCCACTGGTTCTGAAAGAAATGGAGTCACAAGAAATCCACCAGGAAATTCAGGAATTGGATTGTTATGATGATGTTCCAGAAGATGATGACATGATTGTCATTGAATAAGTGAGTAAATTCTTGATACTGTAGGATTCACAGTTTGTCTGGTTTGTGTTGACAACTACCGTACTACCGTACCATATACAGGTAATAAATTTCCTTTATTTTCATTTAACAATAAATGTGTGCCGTATTCTTCTTCATGGAAAAATAAGACATCCCCTGAAAATAAGACCTACCACATCTTTGGGAGCAAAAATTAATATAAGACACTGTCTTATTTTCAGGAAACAGGGTATCTATCCCTCTCCCACTTGGTGAAAAATCAATAAAATATATTTAAAAACAAAACAAAACTGAGCTATCAGTGGTTAAAGTGTGTATACCTTTTTGGGGACACCCTGTATATGAACGTTTGTGCATATTTATGTTACAGATGGAAATAGAATATTGGGGACTAGCTATTAGTTATAAGAAATATTAAGTTTTGGTTTCTAGAGCTGCCTAAGGAGCTGACCCCTGAGATTTGGGAAACTCGCCACAGTAAGCTCTACATGTATTTATATGTAAGGCAAATGTTCACTCGTCCCCAAAAAAGCCATGCAGCTCACCTTAAATCTGCACGCTGATGCCAGACTGAGATGGTGTGTTCTGATTAGCAATGCAAACTGAGCTTGCCTGTGGCCAGCCTGTGACTTTGAAGGAGGAGAAATAGCTTTTTAAAATTTTAGTGGTTTCCTTAGGACTGTTGAGAGAGTAGGGGGAAGTGCTGTGGGTATCGTGGCTGCCTCATCGGTGTGCTGGGCTCTGCCTTTAGCATGGGAGAGCTTGCCAGTGCGTGGAGCAAATACTTCAGGCTGAGCAAGTGGTGAGTTGGTCCTACAACCTTTCCAAGTAATTACCAGGGAAGTGGCGAGGGCAGCACTGAATCAGCATTTTCCAGGGACTGCCCAGGCAGCGTGAGTTTCCACGGCAACACCATGGAGCAGGCCCCATGGCATCACAGAGAATGGGCATCTGGGAGGGTGAGCCTCTGCGAAGGGTCTTCCTGTATGTCCAAGTCCTTTATCAGTTGACTGTTAAGAGATGTGACCTACATCATACTCCAAACTGGTGAAGTGGAATATTTCAGGCCTATTTTAGACTTAATCTTTTTTTTCCCCATTAATTTTTTTGTGTGTTTTAATTATCAGCAGAATTCTCTTTGTAATGACATATTGAATACCTTTATAAGTAACAATACCAACCTAGATAAATAGGCTCCCTTAATTAAAAAAAAAAACAAAAAACTTTTTCTTTTTTTTTCAAGTTTATATGTATATTTAATTTTTTAAAATTATGTTTCTATTGTGGACTAAAAGGGCCACATGCTGACCTGACAAGCTCAGGGGAGGCCTGCATGGCGGTCTTGCAAACTCAGAGACCTAAAGTAACCACAAGGGATGGTCTGAAATGAAACTTTCACTGAAAGTGGTTATGGTGGGTGGTTACATCCTAGGCTCGTATTTTCACTGACTAGGTCAACCTTTACCGTAACTGAGCCAATCCGTCTTTTTGCATCTATAATAACAAACCCTTGAAATGTCTGGGAAACTTGTAACTTCCCTTTTCTGGACCCCTTGGGGCACAACCTAATGAGACAGTTTAGCTCACAAAAAATTTTTTTAAAAATATATTTTATTGATATTTTACAGAGAGGAAGGGAGAGAAATAGAGCTAGAAACGTTGATGAGAGAGAAACATCGACCAGCTGCCTCTTGCACACCCCCTACCGGGGATGTGCCCGCAACCAATGTACATGCCCTTGACCGGAATCGAACCCGGGACCTTTCAGTCCGCAGACCAACGCTCTACCACTGAGCCAAACCGGTTTCGGCATCACAAATTTTTTTTTTACAGGTTTGAATGTTTTTATGTTAACAGTATTGATTTCAGAGAGGAAGGGAGAAGGGGAGAGAGAGAAACATCAGTGATGATAGAGAATCATACATCAGTTGCCTCCTGCACGCCCCACACTGGAGATCAAGCCCGCAAACCAAGCATGTGCCCTGACCGGGAATCTAACTGAGACCTCCTGGCTCATAGGTCGATGATCAACCACTAAGCCGGGTTTAAATCATTTTAATTGTTGATAGTATTACAGATATCTCCCATTCCCTCCCCTTTGTCTCTCTTCCCAAAACGTTTTATTTTAAAATAAAGTTTCACAGGAAGTTGCAAAAAGAGTACAGAGAAGTTTCATGTACCCTTCACTCAGTTGGCCTCATGGTATCATACATGACTATATATGTATTTCATAAATTTTCTATAATATGGTGTACTTAGAAAAGTCTTTTTCCAGTTATTGAAAGTGTTTTGTTTATCCTTTTGTTCTCAATTATCCTTTTGTTCTCAATTAGGTCAATGCCCGTCACATAGTAGGACACCAGTAAATGTTTGTTGAATTAATCAACTTGTCTACATATGATGCAAGAGGTGGAAAATTTCAAAGCCATGATCATTTCTTTTTTTGTATTTTTTAAAAATATATTTTATTGATTTAACACAGAGAGGAAATGAGAGGGATAGAGAGTTAGAAATGTCAATGAGAGAGAAACATCGACCAGCCGCCTCTTGCACACTCCCACTGGGGATGTGCCCGCAACCAAGGTAAGAGCCCCTGACTGGAATTGAATCCGGGACCTTTCAGTCTGCAGGCTGATGCTCTATCCACTGAGCCAAACCGGTTTCGGCAGCCATGATCATTTCTGATTATTGGCGACAATAGGGTTAATGTAAAAAAGAAAAAATTGAAACCTGTAAAGAATTTTTGTGAATTTATTTGACCCAAACTGTCCACATATGCCAGGAAGCAGAACCTCAAGGAATTGAGATAATGCTCAGGAGAATGGTGGGTTACATCAGTTTCTATACATTGCCATCAAAGGAAAGGGACGTAGGTGGGTTACAGGAAATCTATTGGTGAAAGATAAAGGAGGTGGGATAAAGCAAAGTGGGGAGACCCCTGGGATTGGATCAAAAGTAAAATGATAGACACATACTGAGGTGGGGGCAGGAACAATGAACATGATAACAATGAAGGATTTTGTGGTCTCTGTCCTGGCCCCCAGGCACATTAGGTTGTGCCCCAAGGGGTCCAGGAAAAGGGAAGTTACAAGTTACCCAGACATTTCAAATGGTAGGTTTTTATACATGCAAAAAGACAGGTTGGCTCAGTTAAGTTAAAGGTTGACCTTGTCGGTGAAGATACAGGCCTAGGAGGTGACCACCCACCATGACCGCTGTTAGTGAAAGTTTCATTTCAGACCGTCCCTTGTGGTGACTTTAGGTCTCTGAGTTTGCAAGACCACCACGCAGGCCTCCCCTGAGCTTGTCAGGTCAGCGTGTGGCCCCTTTCCTCCACAAAAGGAAATGCCCAGCAATTCCTTTCCGAGCAAATTATGAAAGCTATGGCTTCTCAGACAATCAACTCTCCTTTTCCAATTATCGGGACCTCCAGAGTCCGACTTACCCTGATCAGCTGAAAACCAGAATAGAGTTTCAAGCTTTGAACGCTAGACCAACAGCCAAGAATGCTCTTCCGGGTCCCAAAGTCTGGGCTCATTTCCTGACCTGGGGAGACTCCATCAAAGACCAGGGGTCATGGTGAGCTAACTGACTTCCCTTTCTTCCTCTACACCTCCCCCTTAGAGGGGAATTAAATGAGATAACGTAAGCAAAGTTTGCATGCTGCTAGGCACCAATGACCACTCAAACATCAAGGTGCTCTTAACATTCCCTTGTGCCCAGATTTAGCGACAATTCCAACAGCTTCCTCCTTGCCCTTTCGCCTGAGCTGGACATGCGGGCAGCCATCCTGGCGTGGACGTTTCGATGATGCACTATCAGACTTGGAGATCTGGTGAGCAAGCTCCGTCCGTTCTCCGCTACAGTTTAGAATTTGAGGCCTTCCCAGAGCCTTTCCTCAGAGCCCAACGCATGCTACCTCTCACACTCACCTTTGTCCCTCAGGCAGCTGTCCAAATCACTATCTTGCTCCGAACCCACAGCAAGTCCCTGGGGTCCTTCAGGCTTCTCTTCAGTCTGCCCTGTCCGCTCTTGTCCACCCCCACCTTCTCTACTGACCACAGGCGAGCGTGTACACCGACAGTCCAAAAGTAACAAGAGCCTACGAAGTTTCAGTTCTTTTCCCTGCCCAAAGCAGAGCTTGTTGGGAAATATCTCATTAAAAATAAATGATCCTGGGGTTTCACATAATTGATGCGGAAGTACGTGCGCTGCAAACCAGTGTTTGCTTTTCTGCTTTTGTTGCCCGGAGAGGAGGGAACGTTGGCTAGAGCTCTCTGTGCCTCAGAGACTTTGGACCAGCCCCTCTGGTTTCTTCCACTGATAGCTGACGCTATTAGGAGCGTTCCCCTTTAACGTGGTAAGGTTTGGACCCGAAAGGGTTCAAGTCCTCGCCCTGTTAATGATACTCCCTGTGTGAGCATGGGTATTAGCTATAAAAAATAAAGGGGTAATATGCTAATTAGACCAGACGTCTTCCGGATGTCCTTCCTAACGAAGCCTGGGCCAGAGGGAGGTCAGCTGGGTCCCGGGTGCCTGCTGGCAGCTGGAGGAGAAAAGCCAGGGTCCGGGGTGCCAGAGGGAAGCCAGTGCCGGCAGCTGGGGGAAGGAGGGCCTACTCTTGCAGGAATTTTCGTGCATCGGGCCTCTAGTAGGATGATAAGACAGTTCAACAGCAGTTTTCAACCACCTAGTAAACCCTATCTTCCCTAAACCGAGGACACTTAGAAGTATATGTTTTGTACTTCCCTCCTCCACCAGAGGGTGAAGAGCTTAAATCACCCTACTCAGGGAGACAACAGAAATCCAATTAGTGCCATTTGCCAACCACACCCAAGGACAGACAAATTAAGAGGATAAATCTCATTTTGGCACATTTGCATAAAGCTGATATATCTTCTACTGATCTGTCCCTAAACCCTCCCCTAAATGCCCAGCCTTAAAAACCCCTGAAAATGAAGGTCCCAGTGGGCTGTCCCTCCAGGGAGCATGCCCATGCCATTCCCGTCCCCTCCCCTCCCCCTCACAGGCACATATCCCCTAACCTCTAAGGGACCCCGTGAGACTTACAGCCCGGGGAGCAAGGGGCAGCAGCAGCTCCTCCTGGGCTAACCCCACGAGCCTGTCTCCTAGGCCTGCTCCTCTCGGACTTCCCAGTGAGTGAAGGAGGCCCATCTGGGCTCTCTTGTTGCCGCTATGTCCTTCCTTGTTTCACTCTAAGTGCATTTTTGCTGCGGTCAATACTTTTTGCTTGCTTTTCTGCACTTTTGTCTTTTGATTGAAATCTTTCGTTCAAGAAGACAAGGACCGAAGTCTGTTTGTCTCTCCAGCAACTGGGAAAATTCTTAACTCTTCTAATCCTCAGTTTTTCCATCTATAAAATAGGCACAATAATAGCAGCAGTAGCTACTAAAAGAAAATTTGATGACACACATAAATTTCTGGCTCAGGGCCAGTACGGAATAAGCACCCATTTGAGAGTCAGCTCTCTCTCTCTCTCTCTCTCTCTCTCTCTCTCTCTCTCTCTCTCTCTCTTTTTCTTACCATGGCTCAGACGGTCCATCTATCATAATAAAAGTATAATATGCTAATTAGACCAGATAGCCAAACGACCTGCCAGAAGAAGCCGGGCTGCAAGGCCTTGCTTTTTCTCCAGCATTCATGAAAACCCCATGCAGCAAGAGGACATAGGCCTTGCCGAAACCGGTGTGGCTCAGTGGATAGAGCGTCGGCCTGCGGACTGAAAGGTCCCGGGTTCGATTCCGGTCAAGGGCATGTACCTTGGTTGCGGGCACATCCCCAGTGGGGGGTGTGGAAGAGGCGGCTGGTCGGTGTTTCTCTCTCATCGATGTTTCTAACTCTCTATCCCTCTCAATTCATCTCTGTGTAAAATCAATAAAGTATATTAAAAAAAAAAAAAAAGAAGAAGACACAGGCCTTCTGCATCTGCCCCGCGCTTCCCCGAGCAGCCACGAGGTCCCCGGGCGGGCCGCAGGGAGAGCGCGGCTCTTCCAGGCAGAGGCCCGTGCATTCCCGGGCACACCGCGCCAGCTGCTGCCCAACCGCCCATCCCCAACCGTGGCAACGTCAGGCAACAGCGATTTATGACTTCTCACCTTCCCGGTCTGACTGGCAGCTGCTGCCTCCGGCGCTGTTGGCTGGGTTCACTCACGCGGCTGCATTGGGCCGGCGCGGGGGCTGAGCGGGGCGGCCTGGGGCGTGGTGACCGTGACCTTCAGCGCCTCGCCTCGGCTTTCCTCCCTCCCGTGCATCTCATCCCGCAGGTGGCCTTTCCCCGGGGGTGTGTCCTGGTCCTCTTTACGGTCTGGCCGGGAAAGCAGAGGCTGCCGGTCCTGTAAAGGCCCGGGCTCGGAAGCCCTGCAATGTCACTTCTGTCCCCAGCCTTGGCCAGAGAGAACCAGCTCCGGTTCAGCAGGAAGAGAAATAGACTCCACTCAGCGTTGGGGCAGCAGCGTGCTCTCACGGGCACGGAAAGACGTATGGTGGTCCTCCGCACACGGGACGGGAAACCCTTCACTACACGTCAGAAGCCTTCCAATGAGCAGACTGTCATCTCCTCTTTAAAAATATATATATATTTTATTGATTTTTTACAGAGAGGAAGAAAGAGGGATAGAGAATTAGAAACATCGATGAGAGAGAAACATCGATCAGCTGCCTCTTGCACACCTCCTACTGAGGATGTGCCCGCAACCAAGGTACATACCCTTGACCGGAATCGAACCAGGACCCTTCAGTCTGCAGGCCGATGCTCTATCCATTGAGCCAAACCGGTTTTGGCTGTCATCTCCTCTTTAAACATCGGAAGCCCCGGACAGCAAACGCCTGCCTTTAATTTGGGGAAAGAGAAGAACAGGTGGAAAGTTTCATGCCATTCTTATGAAATTGCAAAGTCCTACACCAGACACCTCTGACAGACGAGGAGCCGAACCGCCATTACCACGCCAAGAGTGGCACCAGCGGAACCCGTCACGTTTTATGTACGCCCAGAGAGCTGAATCCAGATTTGCGATCACCCCGTCAACAACAGCTGTTTCTTAGAGGGCAGACAGATTGGGGTTTCAGTTCACCTTGGTAGACGAAAGGTCGCCTGAATGATCTGGAATACATGTATCTGTTATGGAAAAATGGCACGCTCACATCTACGCATCTCTGTCCATTCGTAAAGTGATTTGTTTCTTTCCTGGAATCATATAGTCCAACTGTGTGCCTGGTGGATTTGTCTGTGGACCTCAGGGGTTAACTGTGCATCATTCTCTCTCTTTCTCTGTCTTTAGTGTAGTCCAATGCACATAACGTAAGTTTGCCAATACTGACATTTGGTACATTCTTAATGTTTTGCAACCATCTTATCTAGGTCTAGAATACATTTTCTCTTAATCCTCTTTTGTCTTTTTAAAAAATATATATTTTATTGAGATTTTACAGAGAGGAAGAGAGAGCAATAGAGAGTTAGAAATATCGATGAGAGAGAAACATCGATCAGCTGACTCTTGCACACCCCCTACGGGGGATGTGCCCGCAACCAAGGTACATGCCCTTGACCAGAATCGAACCCGGGACCTTTCAGTCCGCAGGCCGACACTCTATCCACTGAGCCAAACCGGTTTAGGCAATCCTCTTTGTTTGGTCTTTGTTTTTTTTTTTAATCAAATGTTAGAACTACCTTTCCTGGTTCCCTCAGTGTATCGGGGCTAACGGAGGTTGCTTGGAGCCCAGTGGCCTGATCAGACTGGTTTGACAGGACTTGAGGAATCTGGGCGACTGTCTGCGAGGACTTGGGCCCCGCTACCTGGAAACCCCACATGTTTGCAAAGGGACTGGCCCCGGAAAGGACCGACTACTGCCTTTTGATAACGGGGTAATCAGTATGATCCCTCCTAAGATTCTGGACGGAAAAATGTCTACATTTGCTGAGATACACTGTTGCTTTTATGTTTAAAAATATTTTTATTGATTTCAGAGAGGAAGGGAGAGGGACAGAGAAAGACAGGAACACCAATGATGGGAGAGAATCATTGATTGGCTGCCTCCTGCGCGCCCCCTACTGGAGATCAAGCCCAACTCAGGCATGCATCCTTGACCAGAATTGAACCAGGTATCCTTAAGTCTGCAGGTCGACGCTCTATCCACTGAGCAACACCAGCTAGGGCTACACTGTTGCTTTTAGATGACCGACACTCTTTGTAGAACTATAACTTAATTCTTATTTACTTGTTTTTTACTTTACAGAAAATGGTCAACACTCTACGTGTTTAATTGATTCCTCACTCAACTAAGATGGAGGCCCATTTTCATGAGCTCCATCTGACAGGTGAGAATATGGAGTTTCGGTCTAACCACGATGCTGTCCACCCGGAACTAGTACAACGTTGTATCGAATGTAAACCATAATTGAGGAAGAACATTTAAAAACTGTATAAAGGCTCAGAGACGTTACACAACTTACATCTAGTTAAGCTGTAGACACAGGATTCAAGCTCTGGTCTGTTCAACCCTGGAGCATGCTCCTCACTAACAGTGAATATGGCCATTTTCACTCCACAGCACAGGAGCGAAGGCAAACCAGGCTTGTGGGGGAAAACCCGAGGCTCTAGAGCAGGAAGCATCCTCAAAGAAGCGGCCTGAACAAGTGGAACCAATTCTACAACAGCGCCAGGTAACATCGCTCAGTGAAATAATAGCCACCCTACCCAGTCTGTTCCATTTTCCACAAAGAGCTGACTTACCAGCCCGTGTGGAATCTGCTATGGACCTCAGTGTGTACCCCCAGAATTTGTTCACACCGTTTCCTCTTGCCTACTGTGATCCTGGGACCCTCATTTTTATCTTCCCAGGATATATTTTTTCCCTCCCTTTGCTTCCTTTTCTCCACCCTCCATTCTGGCTCTCCACACTTCTGGCTAGATCCATTTCGACATGCCACTTGGGCTCTCGCCAGCATTCCACCTTGACAACGATCTTAACATTGACCCGTTGACCTGCAGGTGCCAGGGGCTCGGGCGTGGCTCCCCACCCGTGCCGCGGGCTCTCCCGCACAGGAAGCATCGCCGCCAGGGCAGTAGAGGAGGACACCAGCCCCCATTCATACGAAGCTGTGCGGTTTTCAGAACATTTGGAACAACACCCTTTAGTGCTTATGGGAGAAGACAGAGCAGGTACTATTTTCTCCCTATTTTTAAACATCACAAACATCTCGAGTACCCAAAAGGAATGCAGAGACTAACAGAGACATCTATGAGCACTGCCCAGATTTGACACCTTCACATGTACCTTTCTTTTCTTTTTTTCTCAAAAAAATTTTTTAACATATTTTATTGATATTTTACAGAGAGGAAGGGAGAGGGATAGAGAGCTAGAAATATCGATGAGGGAGAAACATCGACCAGCTGCCTCCTGCACACCGCCTACTGGGGATGTGCCCGCAACCAATGTACATGCCCCTGACCGGAATTGAACCTGGGACCTTTCAGTCCGCAGACCGACGCTCTACCACTGAGCCAAACCGGCTTCAGCTCACATGTACCTTTCCTTAAAGGAATAAAATGTTACAGACATAATTGAACACTTTCCCTTCCCATTTCCTTCCCTCCTTCCCCAGAGAACACACTGTCTTTACATTGGGTTGAACCATCCCATCCAGGTCTTAATCATTATCTAGCTCTCTGAATCCACTGTGGGGACGATTATTTTTTGTGTTGTGAAAATTTTTACAATATATCATACAAAATATCCCTTTGCAGCTTGCTTTTTCAAAGATTTGTTTTTAAGAGTTGTTCTTGCTAAAACATCTATCGAAGTTCATTCATTTCAGCTCCCAGAGCCTCCCTCTCGGTATACACTTTACGTATACACACACACATATTACTTATCTGGCCTCCTCTGGAGAGGAATTTACGTAACTTTCTGTTTTGCAGCATTTCAAACGCTACTGCAGTGACCAGCGTTCTTGTAGACGTGTGCCAGAATTTTCTAGAGCAAATTCCTGGAAGGGGAATCGCTGTGTCATAGGGTATGCACAGATCTACAGTTTTAGAAGACACTGCCAATTCCTCCCAGTGGTTGTACCAATTTTACATTTCCATCATCTGACTGAAAAATTTCCATTTCCCTTCATCCTTGACAACTTGGCGTTGTCGGATGTTTTGATTTTTTTTAGCAATCTGTCCACTTTAAAATAATTTATTGTTTTTTCATGGGTAGACTCTTACATTAATTTCTTTGTCATAATGTCCACTTAAGTTCTCTATTTCTTCTTGGATTAATTTTGATAATTTATAGTGGATTTAAAAAAACAAAAACAAAAACAAAACAACCCTGCTTATTTCATCTGCATTTCAAATATCTTGGCATAAAGTTGATTATAATGTTTTCTTGTTATTTTTAAATTTGCTGTGATTCTGCACTCCTCTTTCTTGATATTGTTTATTTATTCCTTCCCTCTTTTTATTTAAATAGATCTCACTAAAGAATTCTCTATTAAGTTTTTGGTGTTGTGGATATTCTTTCTTCTCTTTTTCCTTTTCTTTCTTTCTTTTAAAAAAATATATTTTATTGATATTTTACAGAGAGGAAGGGAGAGAGATAGAGAGCTAGAAACGTCGATGAGAGAGAAACATTGACCAGCTGCCTCCTCTACACCCCCTACTGGGGATGTGCCAGCAACCAATGTACATGCCCTTGACCGGAATCGAACCTGGGACCTCTCAATCCGCAGACCGACACTCTACCACTGAGCCAATCCGGTTTTGGCTCTTTTTTCTTTTCTTTTTTAAATATCTGTGCCTGTCTTTAGTCTTCACATCTTCCTCCCCCCCCCCACCCCATGGTTCTTTTCTAACTGCTTAAGTTGCTTGATCAATTAATTTTTAATATTTATTATTTTCTAATAATAAATGCATTTAAGGTTATAAATTTCCCTTAAGAAACTGCATTAGTTTTTTTATATATATTTTGTTGTTGTAATTTTGTCCTAAATATTTAATGTTTATCACATTTCTTAATTGATCAAGCATTTATTTATAAAAGTGTTTTACATTTTCTAATTATATTAGAATACAGTATTTGGCCATGTTTTTGCTAAAGACTTTTTGTTTATTTATTAAAAATATTTTTATTGATTTCAGAGAGGCAGAGAGAGGGAGAAGGAGATAGAAACATCAATGATGAGAGAGAATCGTTGATTGGCTGCCTCCTACTGGGAGCCCATAACCTGGGCATGTGCCCTTGAATGGAATCAAACCCAGGACTCTTCAGTCTTCCGGCTGATGCTCTATCCACTGAGCCAAACCAGCTAGGGCTAAAGCCTTTTTAATTTTATTGTATTTTAGACAGTTAATGCAGTATGAGTGATATAAACTATTTTATGTTCGTTGAGCCTTTTCTGTGATCTAGGCTGGGGTTAGTTTTGTAACTGTTTCACGTGTGCATAGAAAGAATGTATATTATTGAATTATTGAGAAAACTGAGATTCCTGGCGGTTAAGTGACTTGTCTAACAAGCAGCAAAATTCATGTAGACCCTCCTCATTTGGGAACGAAGCATCTGTAGACAAGAATTCGTTTGGTTCTGCTGACCCTTTCACTGTCTGAGTAAATTTCTGGGGCCAGCTTTAAGGCACAAAGAAAGCTATTGGGCCCCAGCTGTTTTGGTTCAGTGGATAGAGCGTCAGCCTGCGGACTGGAAGGTCCCAGGTTCGATTCTGGTCAAGGGCATGTACCTTGATTGCGGGCACATCCCCAGTGGGGGGTGTGCAGGAGGCAGCTGATCGATGTTTCTCTCTCATTGATGTTTCTGACTCTCTATCCCTCGCCTTTCCTCTCTGTAAAAAAAAAAAAAAAATCAATAAAATATATTTAAAAAAAAAAAGAAAGAAATGCAGAATCTCAGGACCTGCTCCAGATGTTCTAAATCAGAATCTGCATTAAAAAAAGAAAGAAAGAAAGTAAGAAAGCTATTGGGTATCTAAAACTATCTCTCCATAGTAAAACAGGTAAAATGGGTGTTTTGCCCTTACGTTTGACGATAACTAGGAAACTGACTTCTTCTGAACCTTGCGTTCTCCAGTGTGTGCTCGGAATCTCATTGTTACTATAACGAAGTGACACACGACAGGTGACGTGCTGGGAGTTAGATTAACGATGGGACACAGAGGAGACCGCCCGCTGCCTCCTTCCCTCTGTCAGATGGTTATCCTGCCAACAGAGCCATCCTTGAGGCTCCTGATTTGAAATTTCAGTCTCTCTGCCCACCCATTCATCCTTCGACACGTGACGGCTTTATGGCTGCGGTTGGAATTGTAATTGCACCAACTTCTGGCCTGCTGCTTCCGCCCTCCGATCATGCTTCTTATTAATGAGGCTGAGATCCCGGGCGAAACAGCTTGTGGACAGCTCACAACCTATTGTTATTGCGAGGAAACGCACACAGCCCGCCGCCGGCGGCGATGCGTGTCACCGTGTCATCGCTGTCCATGACAGACGGCCCAATTCCCAGGTGGGGAGCAGAGAGTATATCTGAGGGTGAAAGGCTGGTGAAATCGCGTGGCTGAGTAAATGCTCCTGCGGCAACGATTACGGCCTCATCACTCAACGGTGAAAGAACAGGAAAATAAAACGGTACAGAGTGCATCCACCAGGTAACAGAAGAAGAAGAAAAAGAACAGAGAAAAAAGAAGAAGAAGAAGGAGGAGGAGGAGGAGGAGGAGGAGGAGGAGGAGGAGAAGAAGAAGAAGAAGAAGAAGAAGAAGAAGAAGAAGAAGAAGAAGAAGAAAGCTTGAAAGCTAGCAAGTACTCACATGGTCTTCTTAGATCCGCCCCCAAAGAGGACATCTGTACTGATTTTGGATTGTGCGATCGTCTTGTGTACTCACACCCACTAAAAATAAACAGGTCATCATTAAAATCCGGGGCAATGTAGAGGGACTCAGAAAGAAACCTAGGAGAACATTCCTGTGGCTGACACTGCAAAGCGAGGACCAGACCAAGGATGGAACTAGTGTTCAATGCCCGCTCCGCCAGGCCTTGCACGAAGCCATTTGCATACGTCATTTTAAGTTTTATTTATGACTCCTGCGAGGAAGGTTTTCACAGCCTTCCTCTACGGGACACACTGAAGCTCGGAGACCTGAGGCGATTCGTCTAGATGCACAGGGCTCGTAAGGGGAAGACCTGGGACGTGAACCCGAGACTGCTTGGCTCTCACTCCGGATTGCCTTTCGGTGAGATGACGTCTGCAGTTTAGCATTTGGAAGGTTAAACGTGAGATTAGGAGGCATCCCTTCTGGACCTATGCCCCTCCCACCCCCCTGAGCCAAGGAAGAGGAATTCTGCACGGATGTCTCACCCTGTCTAACGGTGCAGGCAGGCTGCAACCCCTCCCCCTCCACTACACGGTCGTCACCGTTTAAAAATAGGACTTGAGCCCCCTCCCTCCCTGTCTCACCTCTTGCCCTGACCCGTTTCCAGGCCCGCACACGCATCTGGCTTTCAGCTCCGCCTCCCCCCGGCCGTCCCTCCTCCACCTCTCATCTCTGTTCCTCTCCTCCGGCGCTCCAAGAGCCCGCATGCCGGACATAGCTCTCCTGGCCAAGGACCGGGTTCTCATCCCCTCCCTGGCCGGGCTGCCTCAGGCCACTCTGGCTCAACTCCATTCCCGGGCCGCCCTGCCTCCCACCCCCTCCCACGCCCTCCCACGCCCTCTCTCGCCAGCTCAGTGCGACTCCTGCCCTCTGCCCTTCCCTTTCCATCCTTCATGGGTGGAAAGGCACAGAACAGCTCCTATGTGCCAGGCACGAATCCACGCTGAGGGGGTGCAAATGGGCCCCAGGAGGTCATGGGGTTGTGATAGACAGATGAGTCAGTAAACAGAGTCCTTCAGGCGCGCACATGAGTGTTCTGCTGCAGGTGTGCACAGGGTGTGCACAGGGTGTGCACGGGTGTGCACGGGGGGAGCTGTGAGGTGGTCCCACTGAGGCCGCAGGAGGCCTGGGCTGGCTTCACAGACAAGGTGAATGCTTACCTGAACCTAGGCAACCGTGGGCAAACTACGGCCCGCTCGGCTGTTCGTTCCGGCCCGCGGAGCCGAAAGAGCGGAGGGTTCTCTTGCTCTCCCCTCCGCTCCTTCACCAGCAGCCCCAGAGGAGAGTGCCAGCATGGTCAGGTGGCTTTTGTTCCGGCCCTCCGTGTCCAGTGTAAGAACCCATGGTGGCCCTCGAGTCAAAAAGCTTGCCCACCCCTGAAGGGGAATGAGTGGGCGTCCCCACTTGCTATGGTTATAGGTACAGCAGGCGACTGGCACGTAAGGTGCAAGGGAGGGAGAGTGGTGAGCAAGCCAAAGGGAGTTTCCTCCGGACCTTTCCTGTCTTCTACGCCATCCTTGAAGGTTAAAGAAACATCATCTTCTCCACCGGCGTCTCCTTCTCCCATTAGCAGGGAGAAACTCCCTGGCTTCTTTCCCTTTTGCGGAAAACAAAGTAGTGCTGGCGGCAGATTATGTGAGGGGTTGCCTTTCCTGGGATAACGGCCGTTTTTTGAAAGTTGGTTACCTTGTGTCAGTGTGTGTGTGTGTGTGTGTGTGTGTGTGTGTGTGTGTGTCAGTGTGAGTGCTGAGCGGCCCTCTACCGGGCACCGTGGTCTCAGCTGCAGATCGCGCGGTTGGAGGCGCCCCCTGCTGGTGAGAGCCGGGAGTTCACCAGGCCCATGGACCTGGGCCCTGGGCTTCCTCTTCCTCTCCTCCAGGCGGCGTCCTGGCACCCAGGAGACCCCCCCACATGTGTCTTGCGGCAAGAAGTTCAGGGGGACTTAGTCCTATGGCAGTGGTTTGGCTGCGTGAGAGTCCCCGAGTGCGGCGGGAGCTGGTCCTGGGGGTGGCGGCCGTCCCCCAGTCCTCTGCTCCTGTAGTAACCCGGTGGTGAGCGTGGAATCTCCTGAAGGCAGGGGTGGGGTCCTTTGGGGATGGACTGTAAGTCCCCCAGGGATGCACTCCCAAGGGGGCTCACAGCCAGACCACCGCAGTTCTCATTTTGGACCCCATGGAGCCACGTCTGCCAGGCTGCTCCAGGATGGGGGTGGGGATGGAGATGGGGGTGGGGTACGGCTTCTCAATAACTGGGAGGGCTGGAGGGTGGCCCAGCCTTTGCCTGAGATGGTGTAGACCAGTGGTCGGCAAACTCATTAGTCAGCAGAGCCAAATATCAACAGTGCAACCATTGAAATTTCTTTTGAGAGCCACATTTTTTAAACTTAAACTATATAGGTAGGCGCATTGTTATTAATTAGGGTACACCTTCAGTAGCACTGTACATGCATGCCCACACGTGGTGTTTTGTGGAAGAGCCACACTCAAGGGGCCAAAGAGCCTCATGTGGCTTGTGAGCCGCAGTTTGTGGACAACTGGTGTAGACTGAGCCCCAGCTCACCAGCCAGCTCCTCACTACCGTGCTTCCCCGAGAATAAGACATCCTCCGAAAATAAGACCTACTTATAGGTTTCGTTCTGAGTGAAATATAAGGCATCCCCCCGAAAATAAGGTCCATAGGCTGTCTCAGAATGAAAATTAATTTACTATAAACTAGTCGCTAGGGCCGCCCCGACTGGCATCTAGCAACCAGTGACGTTACGCCGAGTCCTGATGTCACTGCTGTGTGAATGGAGAGAGATCAGCATGGAAACTTGGTGAAACCTAAACTGCAAGAAGTTGTGTCTTGGGTGAAGAATTCATGGGAGAAAATCACTGACAGCTGCATGGCAAATGCACTGCGAGCAGGCTGCCTTGACAAGAAGTACTCATTTAAAGACAGTGCTATTGCTAATCATGAGAGATTTGGTCCACTGATTCTGAAAGAAATGTTCACAAGAAATTCACCAGGAAATTCAGGAATTGGATTGTTATGATGATGTTCCAGAAGATGATGACATGATTGTCATTGAATAAATGAGTAAAGTCTTGATACTATAGGATTCAGAGTTTGTCTGGTTTGTGTTGCCAACTACAGTGCTACCGTACCGTATACAGGTAATAAATCTCCTTTATTTTCATTTAACAATAAATGTGTACTGTATTCTTCTTCATGGAAAAATAAGACATCCCCTGAAAATAAGACCTAGCGCATCTTTGGGACCAAAAATTAATATAAGACACTGTCTTATTTTCGGGGAAACAGGATATTTGCTTTTTAAAATCCTCCCGCGAGGGCATTTTCCACTGATATTTAGGGAGAGTGGAAGAGAGGGGCAAAGACAGAGAGAGACATCCACGTGAGAGAATCACATCGATGGGTTGGTTGCCCCCTGGGCCTGGGAGGAGCCTGCAATCAAGGTTCGTGCCCTTGGCCAGAACGGAACCCGGACCCTTTGGCTCACAGGCCCACGTTCTATCCACTGAGCCAAACCGGCCAGGGCATTGCCCTTATTTTGTACGTAAGAATGGGAAGGCCCGGCAACATGAAGCCCCTTGCCCCAGTTCTCGGCGGTCAGGATCAGAGCAGAGACCCAAAGCCCGCTCTGTGGCACTCAGAGGTCCTGACCCAGGCTGCCTTCCTGCCATGGAGGATTCCTCATCCTCGATGGATAACATTCCCCTGAGAAGAAGGGGTACATTGCCCCAAATCAGGGGTGGGCAAACTTTTTGACTCGAGGGCCACCATGGGTTCTTAAACTGGACCGGAGGGCCGGCACAAAAGCAACCTGACCATGCTGGCACTCTCACCTTGGGCTGCTGGTGAAGGAGCGGAGGGGAGAGCAAGAGAACCCTCCGCTCTTTCGGCTCCGCGGGCCGGATAGAACAGCCGAACGGGCCGGATCCGGCCCGCGGGCCATAGTTCGCCCACAGCTGCCCCAAATGCTGAAATCAAGAATGGGTTGCACACGGACCCCCGTACACACGTTATTTCCGTTTGCTTCTGCCCTCTGTGTTCGTTGTGGGCTGAACTGAGTCCCCCGGCCATTCATATGTTGAAGTCCCAACCGCTCAGAATGTGACTGACTGCCTGTGGGGACAGCAGACCCTTTACACAGACGATTAAGGTGAAATAAGGCCATGGGGGTGGGTCCGAATCCAACATGACTGCTGTGTTTATAAGAAGAGAACGTTGGAATGCAGACAGTCACGGAGAGAAGGCCACGCGAGGACACGGAGGGATCGTGGACCGCCTGCAAGACACGGAGAGAGGCTGAGGAGAAAGCAACCTCGACAACACCCTAAGTGTGAGCTTCTTGCTGCCAGAGCTCCGAGGAAACCAGTCTGCTGTTTGGCCACCGCTCTGCGGATCTTCGTGGCAGCCCTCGTGGCAGACGCATCAGCATTTACAGCTCTTGTCACGGAGGGCGTTCCTCGTGTTGTCAACAAATGGGTTTCCAAAAAGAATAAGCAGGTCCTACAATATTTCTGTCCTGGAATTGCCTGCTCCTGGTGCAAGGAGACTGGAAAGTGGGAGGGAGGTTGTTGCTATGAAGAAAGACACCCTGCATGGGTTCTCTTTTTTTTTTTTTTTAAAGAATTCTTTATTGTTGAAAATATTACATATGTCCCCTTTCCCCCCATTAACCTCTCTCCGCCCACCCCTGCCCCCAGCCCAGACCTTAACCACCCCTCTTTTCTTTTCTTTTTTGATTTTTTAAATTTAAATTTTTCTTTTTTTATTGTTTAAAATATTACAAATAGTAGTACATCTCTCTCTCTCTCTCTCTCTCTCTCTCTCTCTCTCTCTCTCTCTCTTTTCCCCCAACTGACCTTCCCCCAGCCTCTCCTACCCTCTGGCTCATGCCCTCACTCCTCTCCCAGTGTCTTGCGTCCATTGGTTATGCTGATATGCATGCATACAAGTCCTTAGGTTGATCTCTTACCTCCCCCCGCCCCCAACCCTCCTGCTGTCGTTTGACAGTCTGTTCGGTGCTTCTCTGCCTCTGCGTCTATTTTTGTTCGGCAGTGTATAGTGTTCTTTATTTCCCACAAATGAGTGAGATCCCTCTTTCCCGTGTTGCATGCCTTCTTCCCCATCGTGGTCTTGAGCTTAGCTCCGCGCAAAGCATAAAGGCAGTGACCTTCACCGGACCCTCCGAGCGTGAGGCGCTCCACAGACGTCGCATCCTCACAGCCAGCCTCCGAGGTGACTGTTGGCATTCCCGTTTTGCAGGTGGGAAGACTGAGCCCTGAGGAGGATAAGTCACTGACGGGGCTTGGCAGAGCAAGTGGCAGGAAAGACCCACCCATGCTCTTATCTACGATGATTTTGACAACGATGCTTCACTGTCCCCCCTTCCCCGTTGCTTCTCAACCTTTCCCTGTGAAATACTACACAAACTGCGGAATACGCAGTTTGGTCTTGCCACTCAAAATGTGGTCTTTGGACCAACAGCAGGCATTCCCTGGGAGTTGGTGAGAACTGCAGAACCTCAGACTCACCCCTGACACACCCAAGCAGGATCTGCGTTTCATCCATGCGGGGCCAGCTAGCTACTCTGCAGGGCTCAGTGCAACATGGAAGCGCAAAGCCTCTAGGTTAAAAATTAGTAAGAGCTTCCAGACAGTGGCAGCAGAGCATTAAACCGGGTGTGAGGGGGCTACACGGGACTCGCACCCATGCGGCCAGCCCCGCCCCGGGGGATGCACAGGAACCCTGACGTGTGAGAAGCATCGCCCTAGAGTGTGGTCGGCAAACTCATCAGTCCGCAGAGCCAAATATCAACAGCACAACAGATTGAAATTTCTTTTGAGAGCCCAATTTTTTAAACTTAAACTTCTTCTAACGCCACTTCTTCAACATAGACTTGCCCAGGCTGTGGTATTTTGTGGAAGAGCCACACTTAAGGGGCCAAAGAGCCTCATGTGGCTCACAAGCCGCAGTTTGCTCACCATGGTCCTAGAGGATTCAGAGATGCAACCTTCCTCCAGGGGGCTGCTTTTTAGTTTTATGTTCTCTTTTTGAATTTTATCTGAAGCACACAAAACATTTGCATCACGCTCCTTAATATTTCAGTTGGCCTGACTGAAAGGTTATCTCCCCCTCCCAAACTGGTGGGCGGAGTTTGACACATGACCCCTTAGGGCTCCCCCCCTCCCAAACTGGTGGGTGGAGCTAACAACATGACTGACACCTGCCAAGGGGACATCTCCAAGAATGAGCCACCAATTAACACGGGCCAAGGTGCCCTTGGGGCCCATCCCTTTCTGTTCCACCCTGGGCCCAACCCCCTCCCTTTAAAAGGAACTCCAGGCCAGACACGTGCGCTCTTTGGAGGGGCACCTCCATTGGCCCGGTTGGGTTCCGATTTCCTGTCCCCTCTCCTCTAATTCTGATCTTTACCTCGGTGATGGCTCCCGCCCATTACCGGGGAATAAAATCTCTTTAAAACTCCCTGTTGTTCTGTTTCCTGTTTCCTTTCAAACCTAACACTGACCATAAAATAACATTCCCCCCAAACACTAGCAGGGAAAATCGATCCTCTTGGATGCTGCACCATGTTTACCTACAGCATCGATAGCCAGTGGCATTCTGACCACTGCAGGAAGTGCCTGCCTCCCAGCTCAAAAGCCTGGGGTGAGCCCATCCTTAGGTGCAGGCGACACAGCCCTTTATTGTTAAACTAGAGGCCTGGGGCACAGATTGGTGCGCCCTGGGGATCCCTCAGCCCGGCCTACGGGGATCAGTGGGCCTCAGCACCGCTGCAGCCTGGCCTTACCTGCCGCTCACTGGGCTCCAGCCTGCTGTCCGTGTCAGTCCGCACAGCACAAAGTAGTGCGAGAAGCAGCAGGTGGCCAGGCAGGAGCCTGAGCCCGGGCTGGGCACTGTGCCACGCCCACTTATCCCGGCCCTCGGCACCTGCTTCTGCAGCTACTCTGACGCACAGGGAAGTGTCCGCAGGAGAGGCTTGTGCCGCTGCAGCTGTGCTCGCCAGCTGTCAGCCCGGCTTCTGGCGCTTGTCTGTCAGCTGAGCGGTGCTCCTGCTGTGGTAGTGCATTGACCACGTGGGGGCAGCTCCTGTGCTGAGTGTCTGCCCCCCTGGTGGTCAGTGTGCGTCATAGCTACCGGCCGGTCGTCTGGTCATGGTCATGCAGTCTTCCCGTTGCTTAGGCTTGTGTGTGCAAATATATTTGCACACAAAAGAGACTTGGCAAGTAGAAATATATATATATATATATATATATATATATATATATATATATATACACACACACCGTATTTGCCGGCGTATAAGACGATTTTTTGGCCCTGAAAAATACCGTATTTGCCGGCGTCTAAGATGACTGGGTATAAGACGACCCCCTAACATTTCCACTCAAAATACAGAGTTTGTTATATACTCGCCGTATAAGACAACCCCCCACTTGGAGGCATATTTTTCAGGGCCAAAAAATCGTCTTATATGCCGGCAAATACGGTATATGGAGAGAGAGAGATGTATCAATAGAGTCACTTCATACAAGTTTCATGCCCCTTTCTTGCAAGAAGGTGAGCCTTCATCTAGTATCACTCTGGACCATGTATTTAAGCTCTCTAAGCCTCATTCTTTTTAAAAAAAATATATATTTTATTGATATTTTACAGAGAGGAAGGAAGAAAGATAGAGAGCTAGAAATGTCGATGAGAGAGAAACATCGACCAGCTGCCTCTTGCACACCCCCTTCCGGGGATGTGCCCGCAACCAATGTACATGCCCTTCATCGGAATCGAATCCGGGACCTTTCAGTCCGCAGACCGATGCTCTACCACTGAGCCAAACCGGTTTCAGCAGCCTCATTCTTTACATCTGTAAAATGGGGAGAAGAATAGCACCCACATTAGAGCATTGTTGTGAAGTTCCAGCGAGACAATAGATAAAAAGAAAGCGCAGAGAACATTCCCTGTGTATGTTTAAGTGTTCAATAAATGTTTGCTTTTTATTACATCCTGGAGATTAAGTTCTTGTTTCACTTTGAAGAAGGCGGAAATGAGACAGAGAGGGTGTCACCAGGGGAATTTGCCCAGCTTCCAGACAGAGCCCCAGGGGACGGTATTTGTTTTAGTGATTTCATCCAGACTGGGGTCTGGTCTTCATTCTCCTGATTTCGAAACCTGATTTTGTCAGCTCCCCAAGAATGCAGCTATAATTGGGGGGGGGGTGTACTTACAACACTGGGCACTGGTGGTGGTGGTGGTGGTGGTGAGGTGTGTGTGTGTGTAGAAAGGAAAAGAGAGTGGGAAGGAAAGGAAAGGGAGAAAGAGGAGAGGGATTAGAGAGACTCGGCAAGTAGAAGTTTAGAGTCTGGTGAGAATGACCTTTATATTTTCCAGCGAGAAAAACTAATTCTCCAAAGAGCTTGGAGGAACGGTAACACCAGTAGTGACAGGACGGTCTCAGTGGGGCTGACCGGGTTGGGTTTAAGCTCTGACAGACACGGTTCACCTTTGTGGGTTGCATCTCCTGAGAATCTGGAGCTGGATCTTCAAACCCCCAGGGGGCGCTCTAAGCTTCCGCTCTGGGAACTAGATACTTTGCAGGGCGCAGTGCAAAAGGAAAGCTAGGCAAGAGCCTGTCTCACCAGGAGTTGTCTTTCGGATATAAGCAAACACCAGGGATTTTTGGAGACAACCTGGTGGGTGGGTAGATGGGTGGGCTGCGTTTAGAAAAGACTGGATTAGTCTGGGCATGTGGGAGCTCAAGAGGTGTGTTTGAGGACATTGCTAGGAAAATGCTTTTTATTCCTTAGAGTCTATAATTGAACATGATAACAGGGGGTGGGCAAACGCAGGATTGCAGTTTTTAAGGCAGAAATTATTTCCGGATCAAATACGTACATATTTTTTTTAATTCTTTGCATTTCGGTGAGAATTAAACATTTTCTTTCACCTACCTCTGGGTCCTTTAAAAAGATATTTAATGACCTATTTAAGATGATTAAAACCATTATATTCATTTTTTAAAATTCATGTTTCAAAGGAGACTGAGAAAAGGGACATTTCCAGTAGCAGTTATTTAAAACACACGGTCAGACCCAAAACCTATCGGTGTGAATACATCTAAAACCTGCCGTTAATACATCAATAAGGAATGACTGCGTGAGGATTAATTGCAAATATGTTATACCCTTCACGTAAACCTGGAAGTGCGAGTTGCAATTACTTTTAAGACACGTGAGACATAAACAGAAGACAAATGGTACCTCTGGCACCAACTGTTCTTCATCTCATCCACTAGAGGGTACCTGAGGGCTGTTCAACAGAGGCGCTTGGGTACTCAGGAAACCAGATTTAAAAACCTGAGCTAGAAACCCCAGACCTAAAGCACTACATGCAATACTATTATACACCGAGTGGCCAGATTATGATGATCTCTGAACGCATACTAATCTGGCTACTCAGTGTATATCCTATATGGTAATAAAAGGCTAATATGCAAATTGTCCCCTCGACCAGGAGTTTGACCAGCAGGCAGGCCGGCCAACCGCCCAAGTCCCTTCCTCCCTCTGGCCAGGCTGGCCGGCCCCCACCCATGCACGAATTCATGCACTGGGCCTCTAATACACACACACACACACACACACACACACACACACTCTGAGTGGCCAGATAATTATGTGTTCAGAGATCATAATAATTTGGCCACTTAGTGTATATATACTAGAGGCCAGGTGCACGAAATTAGTGCACTCTGGGGGGGGTGTCCCTCTGACAGGCCTGCACCCTCTCACAGCCTGGAAGCCCCCCCCCCCATGGATCAATCACCACTGCAGAAGGAGGCCGGCCCACCCGCTGCAGCCTGCCAGTGTGTGGCCTGGGCCTCCCTCTTTGGGGAGATCATGGGGCGATGGTGGGGCCCCCCACCAATCACATTGCACCCACCTTGGCTGGGCTGGCGCCAGTGGGTGTCATAGGGTGGTCATCCAGATGGTCATTCTGCTGTTTGGCCATTCGGCCGATTTGAATATTATGTTTTTATTATTATAAATGCTCCTGATACATTACTAACCCAATTCAGTCTGATGAAGAGTAGCCACATGTTTTGTCTTCTAACTTACAGCGTTCTGACACTTCTGCTTGTGGACAGATTCTCTTGAAAAAAAAAAAAGTTTGGGTCTTGCCTAGAGAGGAGGGTGCTCGGCATTTTACAATATTCTAAACACCCGGGCGTTCCTGGTGAAGTTGTGGTATTTAAGTTTACAAAAATAGGCTGGCAATTTTATTACCATAACCGCAGAGCTGTGTCTCTCTTGTGTGTCGTTAGCATATTACTTAATTGGGGTCAGCCTGAATAGCCTCCCGGCCGAGGCAAAATGTTATTTTTCCTTCTTTAGGTTCGTCCTCTACTTCTCACCCCAGTGAGAGCAAATCACTGTGCTTCAAATTAAAATTAAACATCGGAAATGGTCCAAATGGCCCGTAGCAGGGACTAGGAGCGCCACAGTGCTGTGTTAGGGCGATGGGTATTTATAGTAATCAATTCGTTGTGGTGCATACAAAGCATAGCACTAATGCAGTGGGATTAGGAATGCATGTGCAAAAATGTGCTGACGGTCCACGAAGGAGCAGTCCTTGTGGGTGATGAATGGGAAAGAAATCCTAGCTCTTGACGGGTATATACTTTGGTGTGGGGCGGTGCAGTGTGTGTGTGTGTGTGTGTGTGTGTGTGTGTGTGTGTGTGAAGAGACCCATACTTGAGAAGGTAGAGGGTAAGGATTGTGATCACGAGCGTTGGAGCCAGAAATTCAATCTCTCCCAACCCTTTGTTATATGACCTCGAGTAAATTATTTTACCTGTCTCTGAGCCTTGGTTTTCTCACCTGCCAAATGGGGATAGTCAACTTCCTTAAGTTTCTTGTGAAAATTAAGTGGGGTCATGCAGCCTCTGACACTGATTATGGAGGTCGGTGGATGACCATCAGGCCGTGGTTTTTGTGACTGTCGCTCTCTGTGTCTCAGGCCGGCCACCCCCAGGGTGAGATGCAAGCGCTGTGCCCAGGCCAACAGTGTCTCCGGCCAGGCGGCGGCTGCCACGGGAAAGGGACAGGCCGGACCGCTGGAGAAGCCCGTGGTTTGGCTGCCCGGCATGTGAACATCCCTACGACGGGTCTGGCTTCCCTCGGAGCGGCCCGCTTTCTGTTTTTGCTTTGGCTGCTTCGAGGTCCAGTGGTCAGAGCGGCCCTCTCCACGGGGAGCCGTCCGTGGTCCCAGAGCCAGTGTGGCCTGGGGTGGCAGACAGACAGCTCCCTCCACGGAGAAGCAGGTGGGGGTTTGGATGGGAGGGGAAGTGTTTCTGCAGCAAAACTCCAAGTGACAATGAATCCAAGGAATCTGCCAAGCTGAGAGTCAAACGGAGTCAGGAGTCCAAGGAGCTGAGGTCAGAAAGCAAGACGACGGAACCCAAATGGGGTGCCACGCCGAGGGGGACAGACGCTGTGCTGGAATCCGTGGGGTAGAGCAGGGCTGGAAACCGATGTGTGTGTATGTGTGTGTATGTGGGCTGGAAACCTGTGTGTGTGTGTGTGTGTGCTCGCGCTCAGAGAGCAGGGAGGACCCGCTGTTCACCAGCTGCTCTTCCTGATCCTGGGAGCGGAGGTGCCAACTAGCTCATTTCCCATGCCAGCCAGTACATGAAGACAGAGAGCACTGGGTGGTGTAAGAGAGGTCGGGGGAGGCTCCTTAGCTAAGGAGGTGCTCTAGGCCGGAGGAGCAGCAGGAACAGGTGCCCTGAGGCCAGAATGACAGGGAAACCAAGGAGCCGGAGCAGAGGGAGGGGTGGGAGGTGGGAGGAGGAGAGCTCGGAGGAAAGGCCGGGATGGGGCGGGGGGAGGGGGGGGAGGGTGGTGTCCCACAGGATCTGGTGGTGGGCCCTCCTGAGAGTCTGGACTCATCAATGCACTGGGAATGGTGGGACGTGTGAGCTGGAACAGGAAAGTCGGCATGGTCTACGTGACGCTTTAGAAGGACCGCTCTGCTGTGTGTGGAGCATGGATGGCGATGGTCCAGGAAAAGTCTTGGATCAAGGAGGAAGCAGGGAGTCTGGGTCAGACTGGACACAAATTCCCATGGGGGACCTGTGGAAAAGGGATGTGTCAAATTCCTACCCACCTCTCCAGCCCTGAGACTGTACTTCTGTTTAAGCCAGGCCAATGGGCAGGCCTCTGACACCTGTTTGCCAGGAGCGCCTGGGTCCCGGGGCTTGTTTATTCAGGTTTCCAAATACGAACAGATCAACCTGAAATTTTAAGGAAATGTAGCAGCTTGAGGTTGCTAAGATGGGGCTTCCGTTATATCTCCTTCTGTTTAAGTCCAGATGAGGAGAAAACAAACCTTAGAGATTTTAAAAATATATATTATTGATTTCAGAGAGGAAGGGAGAGGGAGAGAGAGATAGAAACATCAATGATGGGAGAATTGTGGATCGACTGACTCCTGCACGCCCCCTACTGGGGATCGAGCCTACAGCGCAACCTGGGCAGGTGCCCTTGACCGGAACCGAACCTGGAACCCTTTAGTCCGCAGGCCCATGCTCTATCCACTGAGCCAAACCAGCAAGGGCTCTTAGGGATTTTTAAAGTGGTGTGTGTGTGTGTGTGTGTGTGTGTGTGTGTGTGTGTGTGTAGAAGTAGATTGATTTAAGTAGCATTTCAACTAGATGTGACTTGGATTAGTTATTTAAAGAGATAGCTTAAACGTATATACAAATATTGCAATAGCTACAAGGCAATGAGTCCCTACGGAGGGCTAAAGGCTTTCTAAATGAAACAAAACAACAACCGTTGAGTCTTATTCTTCCCGCTGAGCATTTACAAAGGACTTTGGTTCTGGGACTGGTCCGGGTGGGTCTTTGGCTGTAGGATGGCTGGGGAAGTGTTTCTTCATTTACCTCCCTGCAAGCCTGGCGTTAGCGTCGTGTCCCCCCCCCCCCCCCGTTTTGCAGGCGAGGTGAGTAACGTTTAGACAAGCTGCATACCTGGTAGGACTGAGTCAGAAAGCCAAGAGTTTGAATTCAGGGCGATCCAGTGCTCGTGCTGGAAACACTGGACATGAATCCCACGGGTCTGGTGCAGAGAGTAAAGGGTGTGAACCACGGTGCCAAGGGCCTTGGGCTTGAATCCCGCCCCATCGCTGACTCGCTGTATCAGCTCCGGTTGGTTACTTACCCTCTCGGAGCCCGTGCGTAGCTCCTGCTTCCCAGGTTGCTCTGGAGATGCTGTGAGACAGGCGGCCTGGGAGGCAAATGGGAGGCGTTCAGTAAATGCTAGTTGTTATTCTGCCAGACCGTGCGGCCTCTGCGCGTGGGTGGCGTCTGTCGGAGCCAGTTTCACTGGCAGCGTCAGAAACAGGCCTCCTGCCGTGGACACCTATCACACAATAGGCTGCGTCCTCTTAACTCAGGCCTCTGAGAAGGGGCCGGACGACGCTGTCACCCGGCTGCACGAGTGGGTTTGGTAGCTTTCCCCGAAGGGCTGGCATTTCAGTTGCGCAGCTGTAACGGCTTCACGGCGACGGGACAGATTTACTGTGCTGGCCCCCAATCAACCCGCAGCCCCGTTTCTCAGACTCCAGCCACATCACACGGTGTCGAAGTCGTGCGCTGTGAACACTGGCCCAGAGGTGCTGGAAGCATTGTGCACACACAATGGAGAGCCCACATTGCCCGAGAACGCTTTGCGGTGCCCTCTGCCCCGAGCCCTGCTCGCCCTTTAAGGCCCAGGCGGCAGGAACCGTCGGTGGCAAGCGCACCTGGAAGGCAGTGCAAGGACAGAGACATGGGTTTGTTCAACTTTGCCTGGCGCCTTGGGCTGGGGGAACAGGTGCCACCCAGCGAGGGGACGGGCCTCCGAACAGCTTCCCCCAGACCCAAGGAGGACAAAAGGAAAGACATTCCATCATTAAAAATTTTTAAAAGTAATTTTTGGATGCGATGATTACCTGGCTCTTAAAGAAGAAACAGGAGTGGGGATGGCAAGCAAAGGACAAGGAGGGATCTCCTCATTCCCAGAGGCTACTGTGGTCAGCGAGGTGAGCTGTTAAACATCCACTTCGGTCTGGTTTCTTGACCTGGAAACGAAGACTGGTGTGCTTGCTGCACTCGGGGTCTCTTCCCACCAGTTTGTTCTCACTTACGTTGAAGAAACCGAGTCAGCCTAACACAGTGCAGGAGCCACACCTCCACGGGAGTTTCCTGGCCTGGCAGCCGTGTCCTCACTGTCCCCTAAGTCTCGGTCCGTGAGGATTTGGACAGGCCTGGTTCAACTAGTGGTCCAGCCACGTAGCTACAGGGATGCCTAAGGTAAGCCGCGTGACCTCAGTTTCAACCTCCATAAAACCGAACTAATAGAAGAACCTACTTCAACAAGATGTGAAATGGGGGAAAAATAATATTTTAAACCTAAACTGACCATAGACACTTCTGCCTTTGTTTTATTTTATTTTATTTTTTTCACTTCTGCTTTTAAGGGAGGTAGGCGTGCTTCCTATCAGGGAGGAAGTACATTTTTTTCTTTGTGCCCGTCCCAGAGAGGGAAGACTGAGAGAGCGCGAGCCTGTGATGGGGTGGAAGGTCTGTTAAGACCGCATGCTACTGGTGTTTGGATACACGATGGGGGAAGAGGAGTGGGACTCGGCTATAGAGGCTGGAGAGGGCTTTCCAGTGGCCAGAGAGAGAGTGTGAGACAGATGAGAGAGAAAGAGAGAAAGAGAGAGAGAGAGAGAGAGAGAGAGAGAGAGAGAGAGAGAGAGAAATACAGCTCAAGCAATATGGCAGAAGGCAGATCTTAAAGGGCTAGGAGAACCCAGCTGCAATTCAATTTACATGTTTCCCAGCCAGCGTAGCTCAGTGGTTGAGCATCAACCTATGAACCAGGAGGTCTCGGGTTTGATTCCTGGTCAGGGCGCATGCCCAGGTTGTGGGCTCGATTCCCAGTGTGGGGTGTGCAGGAGGCAGCTGTTCAATGATTCTCTCTCATCACTGATGTTTCTCTCTCCCTCTCCCTTCCTCTCTGAAATCAATAAAAATAAATATTTTAAAAAAGTTTTCAATTTACATGTTTACATATGTCAAAGCACTTAGAACCATTCTTGGCAGCAGTGAGCACTGAATACATGGTAGTTAGTAGCTGTGTAGCAAAGCCATCTCATTGCTGCCCTCTAATAGCCTCTCTGCCTGGCGGGATAGTGTCATCTCTCCCTGTGATAGGACGTGTGTGTGTGTGTGTGTGTGTGTGTGTGTGTGTGGCTTTGGCCTCAGGGAGTTAAACAGCAAAGATATTTAATGAGTTCAACTTTTGTTTCCACAGAGTTTATTTATTTGTCTCTTTAATTTTCCATCTTTAAATTGGGGCAAAAAACGGTACCTCATCTCATATGACTTATGTGATGTTTAAATGAGATATCTGAGATAATTCACGGCCTGGGCTCTTAGCCTTCCGTAAATGTGAGCTCTTACTAGAATTTAGTAACAATGGTCTTAGAACAATGGCATACCACACCCTAGACCATGTGCTTTGTGAGTTTTATTGTAAAATGTACATGTATATTCGATGCAACACCCTTGGATAACGTTTAATAAAAGAACACTGAAAAACAACAACCCCTCCATCAAAAAGGTCATCGGTGTTAACATCTTGGTTTCTGTCTTCTCATTCCCTCCCTCCCAAGTGTGTGCACATCTTCGTTCTGTCTCTTCAAAATGAAATACTGTTCTATAGTCTGTTTTTTTTTTTTTTTTTTTTTTTTAACCTAGCCATAGACTGTGAACTTTGCCCCGTGGATGAGTTGCTTCTTAAAATAGATGTTCTACTGGAAGCAGTCATATCCTGGACCAGCAAATTCATTATTCTTCTTAAAAAAAGAGGTAGTGCCTTATGGCCATCCAAATCTGGAAAACACTGACATTACATTTCCATCTTGGAAAATTCATAGCTCAGATTAGCATGTTAAAGGCTCCAAGAAACTCCTCCACAAAGAAACTGCTTGACTTTGATTAAATCAGTGTTTCCCAAACTAATTTAACTCTTCGGAGCCACTGATTCACTCCCATGAACGTCTCAGGAACCATCGGGGGAAACACCGCCGGCTGCAGGCTCCTCAGGAACAGGGAGCCTGTCTCGTTCGTTCACCTTCCCGCTTCCACATGCTCTTTTTTAAAGGAAATTATGAAAAATGGGATTGGACGGACGAACCCACTTTCTAACCAACAGCCACACGTGTGTGAACTGGAGGCCAAGGTTATAGGCTAGACGTGTCTCCCGGTGTAAAGCTAATTGGCCCCGTTGGGGATGAACCTGTGAACTTGGCCTCGTTAGCACCCGCACAGAACAGCTGAGTTCCTATACCGGGCGCCTGGAAATTGTTCTCTGACCCAGATGCTCAGGCTGTCCTCCAGGGGGCGATGCCGGTTTGTCCACCTCCAGAGAGCCTGCAGATTGGTCCAAGGAAAGCCTGACGCCAAGGTTGGGAAGCAGATGAGGGTTGGGAGTGGAATGATGGTTGAACACAAGGAGACGCACGGTCGGGTTGGCAGTTGGCATGGAGCTGAGGTGCAGCCCTCCACAAGGACCTAAAAGTCTCGCTGAGCCAGGAAGCCAAGAATAAATATCGCTGGCGTTTATTGAGCACCAGCTATGGGGCTGGCAGTGGGCCAGATAATTTCAGTAACCGTTTCTTTTAATTCCCTGCACAGACCCACAGGGCAGGGCCTGCGGCTGGAAGAGGCTGCACTGGGAACTCCACCCTGGCTCCCGGGCCTGGTGCTGTGGTCTGAGCGCTTCCCCGGACTGGAACAAAACATTTACCCGGGACGTAGAGTGTTTATTTGTTTGCTTTTCATTTCATTTGGATGGGCCTAATCACACTTCATGAAATCAAGACCAGTTTAAAAAAAAATTTTTTTTGGGGGGGGGGAGAGGCAGTAGTTTTTGTTTTTAGTTAGCCACCTGCTAACTCATTATAGTCCTGGGATGCACTCTTAGAACATTGAATATCATGTTTAAATTTAAAATAACACTTAGCCCAGCCATGGTGGCTCGGCGGTTGAGCATCGACCTATTGAACTAGAGGGTCGCGGTTGGATTCCGGGCCAGGTCACAGGTCCGGGCTGCAGGCTCAGTCCCCAGTGGGAGGAGGGGAGGGGGGAGGGCAAGAGGCAGCCAATCAGTGATTCTCCCTCATCATTGCTGTTTCTATCTCTCTCTCCTTCTCCCTTCCTCCACTCAATATAAACGTATTTTGAAAAATAACATTTAAATCAGAGTGGTAGAGGTATGTTTTTAAGAATTCTCCTACTTTATTTCGTCCTGGGGGGGGGGGGGTCATTGTGCAGGACAAAATCAGCCAAACGGAATCGCTCCAGAGTGGCCAGTTGAAAATTCAGTTGTGATTCTGAGGGCTTCCACCGTCTCGCCATCCTCCTATCGGCACTTGTCCCCTAGCACATGTTAAATTTGTCTCTGTAGATGCCTCCTTTCCTCAGTGGGCCCTGTGCTTCTTGAGGGGAGGAACTACGCCCTTTCATTTCTGTATTCTTAGGACCTAGAACAGCTGTGGGCAAACTATGGCCCTCGGGCCGGATCCGGCCCTTTCGGCTGTTCTATCCGGCCCGCAGAGCTGAAAGAGCAGAGGGTTCTCTTGCTCTCCCCTCCACTCCTTCACCAGCAGCCCAAGATGAGAGTGCCAGCATGGTCAGGTTGCTTTTGTTCCGGCCCTCCGGTCCAGTTTAAGAACCCATAGTGGCCCTCGAGTCAAAAAGTTTGCCTACCCCTGCCCTAGAAAGTTCCTGGTACCTGGTGAGTCATTAGGAAAGTTTAAATGAACACGTGAGCCCATGAATGAAAGGTGTTTCTTGCAGAAATGACAGCAGGACATGAACCGAGGCAGGAACTCAGGGAGCTCGGCCTAGATGAGGGGAAAGAAGACCAGGAGGAGATGCGAGGACTATCTTTACACGTGTGAAAGGCTGTCGTGTGGGCGAGATTGCGGAACAAGATGGTGCCTCTTCAGGTGGAAAGCTCGGGGAGGCCAGTTCCTTCCATGGGAGAGAATCTAAGAGCTGTCCCCAAATAAAGGGAGTTACCTGTTGGCAGGGGCCTTCCCCTCTCCTCGGCCAGAGGAGGAATGGCTGTCTGGTGGGAGAGGGGTTCCTTCGTCCAGTTCAAGGCTGAACGAGGGGGTTGCGGAGGCACGTGGCTGTGTGCCATGCCCAGAACAGTGGTGGGCACATACATTGAGTGGCCAGATGATGATGATCTCTGAAGGCAAAATATCTGGCCACTCAGTGTATATCCTATATAATTAAAGGCTAATATGCAAATTGTCTTCTCAACCAGGAGTTCTACCAGCAGGCAAGCCGGCCAACTGCCCATGTCCCTTCCCCCTGGCCAGGCTGGCCGAACCCCACCCATACATGAATTCATGTACGGGGCCTCTAACACACACACACACACACACACACACACACACACACACACACAAACACTGAGTGGCCAGATTATTATGTGTTCAGAGCTCAGTGTAGAAGATACTTAATACTTGTTGAACAAATGAATGAAAGCCTCCTACTAATTGATGACTCACTCAGCAAATGCTTATTACATTTTTTCTGTGTTAGATCTCTGCTCAGCTGCAGAGGGTGCACCAGTGAAAAGGGTGACTCAGCCCCCATCATCAAAGGGGAATGTGCCATCCAGGCTGGGAGCACAGGATGGAGCTGCACTGTCTAGGTTCAAAACCCAGTTCTGCCAATTGCTTTACTTCTTTGTGCCTCAGTTTCCTCATCTATAAAATGGGGATGAAATAGTACCTCCCTCGCCCAGCTGGCAGGGCTCAGTGGTTGAGTGTTGGCCTATGAACCAAGATGTCAAGGTTTGATACCCAGTCAGGGCACATGCCCAAGTTGCAGGCTCGATCTATAATCTACCTCAAGAATTATTTTGATAATTAAATGAATGATACTTGGGCATAATTATCCTATCTAATAAAAGGGTAATATGCAAATTAACTGTCACTCTATCACAAAGATGGCGGTGCCCATAGCCACAAGATGGTGGCACCCGGTCCTCTCAGACCCGCCAGAGTCCCCCAGTCCCAGGGGGGCAGCCACTGAGAGCGGGCAGCGTGAGTGGCCTGGCGGAAAGCATTCTGCCCCTGGCCCCGGATGGGCCCCTGGGCAGAGAGCCCCTGGGCGGCGGGCACGGAGCAGCCAGGCCCCGCAGAGAGCTACTGGTGCACGGATTCGTGCGCAGGGCTACTAGTAACAATATACTGTTCACGATGCTCATGGTACACACATTCTGGCAAGGGCTGCGGCTAAGTTACTGTGATGTGATGGATGCTCAGGTGGGTATGTCTGGACAGGCTTATAATTAGGCACCCTATCAAATCAATGTGCTCTAAATCTTTATTCGGTTTTCATTAGAGGAGAGGCTGACCACTTTGTGAGGCAGAATTGTGGCTCACCCATCAGGGTTTCTCCCCCCAGAGCCCTCTCATGCAGCTCGACAGGGCTGTGGGGACCTGGTGGGGAGGGAAGGGCAGAGGAAGGAGGCCTGCTGAAGGCCTTACACCCAAAGTCCGACCAGTTCCACTCGGGGCCAAACCTGCAGCCCCCATGGGCCAGTCAAACACTCGGCAGTTAAACAGACAAGCCACCCGTCAATGCTCAGCCACTGAGTCTCTCAGGCATGCCCCTTGGGGATGTTACTCTTACCCCTGAGAGACATGGCAGAATACCCTTCCCAACAACGCAGAGTACTTTCTGAGGAGATTCTAGGAGAGAGAGTTTTTCTGATCTCATTACGTTTCCTATGGTTTTTACTCCCTCTTATTGATCAGCTGGCCACCTCCTAACCCCACCCTGCTGGCAGGGGCTGTGCAGAGTGCCCTAAGGACACCTGACGAGGAGCTGAGCCCTGACTGCAGGGTGAAGGAACGCTGCAGGGGGTGAGGCCAGCTGTGCGGAGGTGGCAGGGACGGCTGCTGCAGGCAGAGGGAACAGCACATGCGCAGGCCTGTGGTCAGCGAGGACATGGTGCTCTTAGGGGACTAAACCCAGGTTAGTGTGGCTGGCCCTTAGGGTACAGGGTGTGTGACGTGGGGAGGGAGAGTGAGGAAGGGGCTGGAGACGTACACAGGGTCAAGATGGTGAGGGCCTTGTAAGCTGTGTTCAGGAGCTTGGACGTGATGCGGACCCAGGGAGTCTCTGAAGGGTTTGAAGGAAGATGGTGCAGTGAACAGGTTTGCATTTTAGAAAAAGCACCCTAGCTATGGAGGGATGAGTGTGTGCATGCTCCAACTCGCTCCCAACTCACTGCACCTCGAGTAGCTGGGGCAGGGATGGTGCAGTGGGTAGGGCTGGGGCAGGGAGGATGGTTAAAAGGGTGTTGCAACACCTCCTGCAAAGAAGATGTGGTCTATCTGTAATAATAAAAGCGTAATATGCTAATTAGATCGGACGTCCTTCCGGGCAACCTTCTGGACGAAGCCGGGCTGCGAGGGAAGCCCGGGTTCCGGGTGCCAGAGGGAAGCCGGTGCTGGCAGCTGGGAGAAGGAAGGCCTGCTCTTACACGAATTTTGTGCATTGGCCTGTAGAATATATAAAACAGGATATTTCTGCAATAAAAAAATAAAATCTTGCCATTTGCAACAATATGGATCAACCTAGAAGATATTATGCTAACTGAAATAAGTCAGATAGAGAAAGACAAATACCATGTTTTTACTTATATATGGAATCTAAAAAAACAAAACAAAACAAAACAAAAAAACACCCCCCTCAAAACAAAACAGATAAATTCAAAACAGAAACAGACTCAGATGCAACTGAGGGTAGCGAGAGGGGAGAAGGGTGAGGGTTTGTGTGTAAAGGCGAAGGGGAATAAGAGGAATAAACCACCAGGTATTAAGAAACAAAACAAGTCACGCCCTAACCTGTTTAGCTCAGTGGATAGAGCGTCAGCCTGTAGACTGAAGGGTCTTGGATTCGATTCTGGTCAAGGGCACATACCTTAGTTTCAGGCTTGACCATTGGCCCCGGTTGAGGCACGTGCAGGAGGCAACCAATCAATGTGTCTCTCTCACATTGATGTGCCTTTCTGTCTCTCTCCCTCCCTTCCACTCTTTCTAAAAATCAATGGGAAAAGATCCTTGGGTGAGGATTAAAAGAAAAAAAAAGCACAGGGATGTAATGGTAGCATAAAGAATATAGTTAATATTATTGTGATAGCTTTGTATGGGGACAGATGGTTATCAGGTTTATTGTGTTGCTCACATCATGAGGAATATAAATGTTGAATCACTATGTTATACACCTGAAACTAATCTATTACATGTCAACTATACTTTAATTTTAAAAAAATGCATCTTGGGTTTTTAAAGATTAGATTCCATCTCTGGGAGAGCAGAACCTGTAATTAAGTTAATCCTCCGTTTGATGGCGTAGGGCTCAGCGTAAGTGACCCCATTTGGGGCGTGTTGTCTTGTTTTCAGCAGTCTTTAACAAAGGCTCTCTTCACTTGGTCTATTTGCTTAGCTGTCTCTTGCCCTTCTTCCTCATTTTAACCTCCTGAGGGCCAGCACCATGTCTGTCTTACTCACCTTTGTCCCGAGTACCTAGTACAGTGTGTGCCTGGCACACATAGGTGCTCAGTAAATATTTGTTTTAAGAAAGAAAGTTTTTTTTTAAAAAGAACATGATAAGGTTTTCTCCCATTTGTAGCATCCTTTCCCACTTTTGCCAATTCTATGACATTCATCTGTCATCACTTTTTTGCTGTAATTTCTTCCATTTCCTGTTTTCATGGAATATGGTATTATGAAGTGGAATATCCATTTTTGCTTTTTTATGGTTTTTGTTTTTCTTTACTTTGCTCTTCTAACTGCTCTTAGCATCTAAGAACCAGTGTCAAGATTTAACTCTCTAGCCCCCACAACAATTTTTTTTTCTTTTCTGAAACTTTCTTAGTAGAAACTCGAATTTGAGCTCTGTTGGTCTTTTATTTTTTTAAAGTTTTATTTATTAATGAGAGAGAGAGAGAGAGAGAGAGAGAGAGAGAGAGAGAGAGAGAAGAGAAAGAAAGAGAGATGCAATTTGTTGTTCCACTTACTTATGCATTAATTGGTTGATCCAATTAATCAACTGAGGATCGAACCTGCAACCTTGGTGTATTAGGATGATGCTCTAACCAACTGAGCTACCTGGCCAGGGTGGTCTTTTCTTATGTTTTAATATAAATAAGATTTTTCTTGTCAATGCAGATGAAAGCTCTCTGAGAAAAGAATTAAATATAGATAACATTTTATTGATTTTAGAGAGGAAGAGAGAAGGAATGAGAGATAGAAACATCAATGATGAGAGAGAATCATTGATCACTTGCCTCCTATATGCCCCTACTGGGGATGGGGCCCACACCCAGGCATGTGCCCCTGACCAGAATCAAACCTGGGACCCTTCAGTCCTCAGGCCGAGGCTCTATCCACTGGGCCAAACTGGCTAGGGCTGGGGGAATACATCCTGATAAGCACCGGGGAGCTGATCAGCGGCACTTTTACAAACCGAACAAGACTCAGGTACCCTACGCTTCAAACGTTCACAAATCCCGAATTGGTAGATTCTGAGACAAACACAACCCTGCAGCATACAGAATTTAATTGCCCACGCACGATGCGGAAATGCTATTAGACGTAAGTACGTAGTCATAATACGTGTTGTCAAAAAGGTCCTGCAGAACGCTTTCTGACAGATGACTTCCCTGCTTCAATGGAGGACGTGGGGCCCTTGGGTGACACATCCCTACACACATTTCTGCTTCCTTCCAATCCAGCAAGATTATAATCACAAAAGAGAAAGACGCCTTCATCTTCACCTTCAGCTCCGCTCCCCCATCGATAGGAATCCTTTGGATGAATGCTGCGGCTGGCCACCGTATCGCCTGCGAGCCTCATGTGCCGGATTTTTTTTTATTTACTTTGTCATCTTGCTTATCATTTACACCTAAGAAGTGAGCCCGAAAGATGATGGAAACTTTTGATCCGAGAACTAGCTCCCACGTTTGTTTTGCTTTGCTCTGATCTTCAGAGCTGTATATCATGCTGACAGCCCCCAGATTTTTAAAACACGGATTTTCCTTTGGGCTTCCCCCCCCCCCCCACTTTTGCAGTGGAAATATTTTCTCCTATCTTCCATCTTCTGAACAAAAGTAGGTGTAACAGTCTAATCAGCCTTTACCAACTTTTCTGCAAGAACAAGGCAGAACAGAGGAAGATATAAATCAAGAGTGGTTATTATTGTTTATGTAGGCGTGATGTATGGCGCCCCCGGGCCCCGAGTTTTACATGGCCACTTGGAAAACACGGGACGCCGCTCAGGCGCCCGCGATTTGTTTCTCAGCCCTGCGCCTGGATGTTTCTAATAAATATTATTCTGTCTCTGATTTTACGATATCAACAAGATAGCCCGCGCAATAAAATATTCCCAGCTTCCTGGTGTTACATTGTCAAGCAAAGATAATGCCCCTAAACTTCAAGAAGGGGAAGCAGAGAAAACAGTCAGCGTGAAACAACTGAGATATTTGTATACTGTCGTCATAACCGTGATACATAGTTTTGTGCCCGGGACAATGTCTGGAAGGGTGTATGTCTATCAGTATGTGCAACCAGGCTTTTCTGGGGTGGAGAAATCAGAAGTGGTTTTAGTTTTCTTTTTTCCCCCCGCTGATCTAAATTAATTTTTTTCTAAGTGTGAATGGATATTACTCTTGAGGTAAGAAAAACCCTTTTCAAAGAAGAGTACATAGGAAGAGTTGACACACCTAGGTATAAAAATGGAATGAGTAACATTCTTGAAAGGAAAATACGGAGAATAGCTTCAGAGAAAGGGAAAAATCTGATTTTTAAAAAACAATATTCACTTTTATTGATTTTAGAGAGGAAGGGAGAGGGACAGAGGGATAGAAACATCAAGGATGGGAGAGAACCATTGATCTGCTGCCTCCTGTGCTCCCCACATTGGGGATCAAGCCCAAAACACAGGCATGTACCCTGTTTGGGAATCAAACCGGGACCTCCTGGTTCATAGGTCAATGCTCAACCACTGAGCCATGCCAGTTGACTTGTTTTCAATTAATTTATGAGTTCAAGTTGTGCACATTTTCTTTCGCTTTGATGAAAACATCGGTCGTCCACCCCCATCCCTGTAGCTAAGCCAGGCCACCATGTCTCCATGCCTCGAGCCAGGAAAAGCCAAGTGGCAAACCCTTCTACTTCCCAGTTGGAAAATAGGCTTCTCATCTGATTCCCTGCTGGCGCCTACTCCAATTCTATTTCACCTGGCTCCTGATTCCTCTTTTCTTCTGCCTAAAGCAGTGGTCCTCAACTTTCTAATGCCGAGACCCTTTAATACAGTTCCTCATGTTGTGGTGACTCCCAACCATAAAATTGTTTTTGTTGCTACTTCATAACTGTGATTTTTCTATTGTTATGAATCATAATGTAAATATCAGTGTTTTCTGATGGTCTTAGGTGACCTGTAGAGCCTAAGCGTTCAGGCTAGTGGCCTCTGGTCAAACACCGTGGAGATAGTCAGCGGTATGTACCACTATGACCACATCCATCCACTGGCATGGCTGGTGTCTTTCCTGGCTGCTCAGTACACAGGCCTCATCAGTGGCTAAATATTTTGATTCTCAGAGTAAAACGACATTGTTGAAAACCGACTTACAAGAGACTTGAATTTGAGTATGACGTAGGGCCAGCGACTTCCTGTCTCCGGGCTATGGCCTCCACATTGGGTAAATGGGGTACTGTTAACGCTGCCACTTCAGAGAGTCGCTGTGATGATCCAATTGTCCGAGCGGGTGCAGCAGTTCCCTGTAAACCGTGAGAGACTGTGCGCAGGCAAGGAAGAATGATAAAAAGAATCAATACTGATGATCACCATCATGTTGGTGGTGAAGGTCAAGGTGATGGTGATGATAAAGAATAAAAAGAAGACAAACTTGGGAACACCGAGGACTCTCCTTTTCTGGTTCAATATGCTACAAAAATTGCTCTCTGGCTCACAATGCACAGTACCGGTCAGACAGAACATATAAACTGCCACCGTCAACCTTCTCTGGCTCCTGCCGTTATAGCCCCCGGCTCGTTTGGTGCTGATAGGCACTTCCTTTGTCTGCAGGCATCCTAGATAATAAAAGCCTAACATGCAAATGGTCCCCTATGGTGGTCTTTCAATTGCTCGCTATGATGTACGTGCACTGCCCACCTGGGAGCGGGCATGATGGGGACGGAGGTGCGGAGGTGCGGAGGTGCGGTGAGAATGCGTGGTGTCCCCTGAGCTTGCTCTCACTCCCCCTGCTACCCTCCCCCAGGATGCCAGGGCTCATGCGCCTGGGAAGCCCCCGCACTCAGGTGCCCTGTGCCCATGAGGAGCCCACCCCACACCAGTGCAGTGTCTTCTGGGTGAGCCGGGCAGCAGCTGCTGGGACCACAAGGGCCGGTTGGGCTCCCATGTGTTTGCGGAGGAGCTGGTCTGTGAGGCCGGTTAGGACAGGGCGCACTGCCCGCCTGGCTTCTGTGCAGCACTGCTGGGCAGCCCAGAGGCCCATGCTGTGCCCAGGCCCATGGTGCCTGGCCACGCTCACCGCATCTCCGTGCTGGGGACTAGTCTGCCGTGACTCAGGCAGAGGGGGCCACGCAGGGGTCCGGGGGCCCAGGTGCTGCCCAAGGCCCAGAGGTCAGCTAGGACCTCCCCTTTCACACCAGACACTCATGCTTCAATTGCCAGCAAGGCCTAAGTGTCATCTAGGGACTGCACCTGTGCATGGATTTTGTGCACCGGGCCTCCAGTTCATTCCATACTTTATTTCACACCCTGGCTGGGAAGCCCTTCTGTGTTGTAATTCCCAGCATCAGGGACAGCTCTTTTTTATTTTTATTTTTTAAATTATTGATTTCAGAGAGAAAGGGAGAGGGAGAGATAGAAACATCAATGATAAGGGAGAACCATGCCCCCTATTGGAGATCTAGCCCACAACATGGGCACGTACCCTTGACCAGAATCTAACCCAGGACCCTTCAGTCCACAGGCAGATGCTCTATCCACTGAGCAAAACTGGCTAGGGCACAGTCAGCTCTTGATGTCTATTTAACGATCTACTAGGACTTGGAGCCAGTAACATGGAAATGTGCAATTATCCCAGTAGGTTCCTTCACCCCCACACAGCACAGTCTGAGCTGAATTCTCACGTGCCCCCTTCTGATGCATCTCCTGTGATACCCAAACCCAAGTGCCTTGGATGAGCTGTTGGTGTGGCCAGGTGTAGTTAGTAACTGGCTCCTTCCTTCCTTCCTTCCTTCCTTCCTTCCTTCCTTCCTTCCTTCCTTCCCTCCCTGCCACCTTCCCTCCCTTCTTGTTCTTTTTAAAATACATACATTTTATTGATGTTTTACAGAGAGGAAGGGAGAGGGTAAGAGAGTTAGAAACACTGATGAGAGAAAAACATCAATCAGCTGCCTCTTGCACACCCCCGACTGGGGATGTGTCCGCCACCAAGGTACATGCCCTTGGAATCGAACCTGGGACTCTTCAGCCCGCAGGATGATGCTCTATCCACTGAGCCAAAGGCTCCCTTCTTGTCCTTCCTGCCACCCCACTCCCTATCCCGTGAAGACTCCGGGTCTGTGGTGAGTCATGGGAGAGGCTTCGGGCTGACCCTGACTAGAGCCCCCACGCTGCCCTCAGAGAAAGGTGCAGAGAGCCCCATGGAGTCCATTCCAGCAGCGGCAGCACATGCTGGCAGAATAATTGCTTCCTATCATTCATTCAGAGCAATGCTGGGTGACAGGGAGGTTTAAATCCTGTGGCCTCGAGGGAAAAACACACTCTGGAATGGGTTCTCTGCTTTTGTTAATTGTGCAATAAACATACTTCCTGCAGAGGAGGCGCCCTCTGTCCCCTCAGCTTAGTAAATGGCCTCTGGGACCCTCTCTTCCGCTTTCCCCCTTGGGGGCAGGTGCTAAAACGTTACACAGCATGGCCCTAGCGCCTGGTTTGGCTCCATGGATAGAGCGTCGGCCAACAGACGGAAGGGTCCTGGGTTCACTTCCGGTCAAGGGCAGGTACCTTGGTTGCAGGTTCTTCGGCCCTGGTGAGGGGGAGGGGGGTGCATGCTGGAGGCAACCAATCCATGTGTCTTTCTCACATCGTTGTTTCTTTCTGTGTGCCTCTCCACCCTCCCTTCCACTATCTCTAAAAATAAATGGGAAAATATCTTTGGGTGAGGATTAACAACAACAACAACAAAAAGTTACACAGCATGGAGGATAGTGGGGAGCCAAGGCTTAGACTCCTAAAGCCCTCTCATACACACACACAGAGAGAGAGGGAGACCAGGACCTCAGGGTGGAATGAAGGGGGAGGGAGTCCTTTCATAATGGCTTCGAAGTCACACAGGGCCTCGAATTCCACTTTTATATAACATCTCTCCAGTCGCAAAAAACTCACCGACACAGAAGTCAAGCGTGAAAATATCCCAGTTCCCACTCGATCCAGTTTGGGCATTGCTTGGTATCCAAGGAGACTCTCTTGATGGGAGACACCGGATAAGACCAAGAAGCAACCATACTGCTGAAACCGGTTTGGCTCAGTGGTAGAGCGTCGGTCTGCAGACTGAAAGGTCCCGGGTTCGATTCCGATCAAGGGCATGTACATTGTGTGCAAGAGGCAGCTCGTCAATGTTTCTCTCTCATTGACGTTTCTAGCTCTCTATCTCTCTCCCTTCCTCTCTGTAAAATATCAATAATATATATATTATATATATATATATTATTGATATTATATATATATATATATATATATATATATATATATATATATTTTTTTTAAAGAAGAAGCAACCCCACAGACTGTCAGGAGGAGCTAGCTTGGGCTTCCATTTACCTGAGTAATTATTCTGCCGGGTTGTTAGATCGGACCCTCTGGACAGTTCTGAGAAGCTGGTAGTGATAGCAGCTCCATTTCACAGATGGGGACACGAAGGCCTTGTTCAAGGTCACAGCTAGAAAGCAGGGAAGCTGAGATACAAATCCAGGCTGGTCTGACACCGAAGCATCTTTCCATCCTTCTGTTATCCACGACAGCATAGCCCACCCTTTGACAGCTAACCCTAACCCTCTTCATCGGCCAGTCGTGGGTTCCTGGGGTCATCGGGTGGCATCCCTCCCGGGCCGGGTCCTGCCGGCGCTGTCAGGTGGGGTTTTAGGTGTATGTCTGGGTTAAAAATCCTCTAAAACTCCCTCCGAGAGTCCAAGGCGTCTGATGCCTTGACTGCGCTGGCTGACATCATGTTTAAGTTAGCCTGACCTCCCCAAGCTAATTTCTTTGTCCCCCGTCCCCTCTGCTTCCATCAAAAATAACAGGTTGCTGATAAGATGGCTCTCAGCGCCCCTGCTCAGACGGTGGGCTCTGAATCTGCACTCGGACGAGGCCACTCGAGTTCAAAAAAGCCCTCCTGCTCTGTGTTTTGACAGGTTGAGAAATCCAATCCATTTATTTCGAAAACCCATTAAGCCCAGCCAATATGGGATATTTAGAAAGGCCAGAATTTTGCTTCTGGCCAGAAGGTCAGGGCTGTCATAAAATAACAGCGAGGGGAAGTGGAACAAAACATATTTTATTGCACCGCTATAATTCCCAAACATTCTTTAAAAATGTACTTTCAGTTAAAATAAGACAAAACAAAAACACAGCACATTGAATTGCCGGAAACCTCCACCACTCTAAACTCTTTGTTCGGAGGACTGATTGAATTCTGTGTGCCCAGTTCTCAGACCAGCGGCAGGCACATAGTCAATGCTCAATAAGTGTTCGATAAACGAGCCTCAAAACGGTTTACTTTGCTACTTAATGTGTTTTCTAGACATTCGTGTTTCTTGTTCCCAGTGGCTGCGAAATTATCCTCGAGAAAAGAAGACCTGGTTTCAGTTCTCTGGGGTTTTGGAAAGCGAATTTCAGAGTAAGTAAGTTTGACTCTTCTTGGCATCTTGAATTATATTATTGGCCGTACAGGTAACAGGGCCTTAGGGTCAGACTCTCCAAAGATAATTCATTTGATCCTTTCGACCTTGTGGAGGTGTCATGGGAGATATTATTATTATTTTTTGTTACCCCCTAGGAAGGGTGTGTGAGTGCAGACCGTTACCTGAGAGAAAATAACCTTACGACTAGGTGACCCTGAACACAAATGATGTTCAGAAGATGGTGCAAAACCTTCTTGTCTTTCCCCACTGAGTTATCTTCCAGTCCATATACTGTCCCACTTTAAATATATATATATATATTATTTATTTTTTTACAGAGAGGAAGGGAGAGGGAAACATCTATCAGCAGTCTCCTGTACACTCCCACAACTAAGGTACATGCCCTTGACCGGGATTGAACCCAGGACCCTTGAGTCCGCAGGCGGACGCTCTATCCACTGAGCCAAACCAGCCAGGGCTACTATCCCCCTTTGATGGGTGTCTTGGTGACCCTCTTTTTTCATCTCTTCTCCATCTTCTTTTACCTCCCATGATCCCCTCTATCTTCTCTATCTCATTTCTCTGAGCACCACCCTGGAAATTCACCAGAAGACCCTCAAGCTTCTAAGCATAGCTCCTGCCTTCTCCCTAGGGAGATATAGCGGGCCCTAATCCTGCAGCCAAAGATTAGGTTTGTGGTCAGAGGGAGCAAACACGTGACCTGGGACCAAGCGGACTCCAGGAGTCTGGGGGTATACCCAATAAAGAGAGCTCCCTTGCTGTTGCCTGAGCTGTTAAATTATCTGAGAAGAAAGAACACAGAGCAAGCTGATGTAGGTAATACATCACCTCAATGAGAAAGTAGACTCTGGGGAATATGGTTTATGGTGGTAGACCGACAGGGTTCCTAATGCAGAGGCCAGAGTGAGAGCCTTACCCACACTGGACTGCGGAAGGCAGAACCCTCTGGGTAGGTAGCTCAAGTGGGAAAGGTTGGGGGTGGGGGGTGTAGGAAGGCTCTGAATTCTGAATACCCAGTTCTTTACTTCCAAACCTATCAACCCGGTAAGTAATTTTTTCCCGCTGGGGGAAGAATGAGAGAAGAGGGGGAAGAGGCCAGGTGTTACTCTTATAGATGTTTCTTCTCATGAGGAATTGGCAAAAAAAGAACTAGTTTCCCTTAACACAGCATGTTCTATTGATCCACACCATTTCCCAAAAGTTGATGAAGTAGGTAATGTTTAAAATGAGATTTTGCATAAAAAACACTATTTCTGGCATTTCTCGAAAAGTGAAATGATTTATCAGCAATGAACCTGTGTTCCCATGTGGCAACAAGAGCTTGGAGCTGAGTCACGCCTTGCCGCCTAGAGGGAGGGCTGTGTGCTTGAGCTCATCAAGGACCCCCAGACCCTGTGTGTAGGTATCATTTGCTCTCTCCAATTTCACTCATTTGTATTTCCTGCCTAATCCTTCCAGGCATTTTAGTTTGTTTGCTATGCTTTACCTGTGTAAGTCAAGGGTGGAGTATCTACAGCACCTCTTATCCCACCCACCAATCTGTAGGATACACGCTGAGTGGCCAGATTATTATGATCTCTGAATGATAATAATCTGGCCACTCAGTGTGTGTGTGTGTGTGTGTGTGTGTGTGTGTGTGTGTGTGTGTGTGTATTAGAGACCCGTTGCATGATATTTGTGCCTGAATAGGCTTTCCTTCCCCTGGCTTTACTCCCAGCCGCCTGGGAGCCGGCACATCCCCACTCCCGGCTTGCTCAGAGCCGGCAAGTCCCCACTTCTGTCTGGAGCACCATTCCAATAGCTCCCTCCACCACCCCACTTCCCCTCATGGCAGGCTTCACGCTGCTCTGAACCTGCATATGAAAATTAACCTCCCATCTTTGATGGGTTAATTTGCATACTCACGCTGATTGGCTGTGGACATAGCAGAGTGACGATTAATTTACATGTTTCTCTTTTATTAGGTAAGATATTAGAGGCCCAGTGCATGAATCTATGCAAGGGTGAGGTCTGGCCAGCCTGACCAGGGGGAGGGGACATGGGTGGTTGGCCGGCCTGCCTGCTGGTCGAACTCCTGGTCAAGAGGACAATTTGTATATTAACCTTTTATTACATAAGATATTATTTCTCTATAGACTTGGCATAAATCAGAAAGATGGTTGCTATGATGGATGGATGGGTAGATAGATGGATGGTTGGACCAATGGACTGAGGATTCATCTCAGAGTTCTGAAACCCTCTTTCATGTGTTTTCAGAAGAAAGCATTTTGATTCGTCCCACATTTAACATCTACAGTTCAAATATCAAGGCTGAAAAAGCAGAGATTTTCTGTTTCCAATAAAAAGGAAGTATGGGCCCAGCCGGCATGGCTCAGTGGTAGAGAGTTGATCTATGAACCAGGAGGTCACAGTTCCATTCCTGGTCAGGGCACATGGCCAAGTTGCGAGCTCAATCCCTAAAGTAGGGCGTGCAGGAGGCAGCCAGTCAATGACTCTCCTTCATCATTGATGATTCTATTTCTCTCTCTCCCTCTCTGAAGTAAAAAAAAAAGTACAGTAGAGGTTAAAGACATGGGTGTCGGAGCAAAGTGATTTTTATTAACATCTCTGAGACTTAGTTTCTTCATGTATAAAGTGATAATTATAATAGTACCTTTCTCAAAGGTTGTTGCTATTAGAGTGAAGTGAAATAATCTTTGGAAAATCCTAGTAACTCAGTGCCTGGAAGATAGGAAGCACTCAGGATATGCCACCTCTCAGTCCATTGAGAGAAACCTGTTTCATATTGAGCGCTCACTACATGCTTAGCTTCATCGCAGGGACCAGGTGTGTGTTTGTGGATACTAACAAAACGTGAAGGGTGGACATCTGAAGAATATGGTCAGAGATAAAGTACAAGGACCTGCTGCTGTGATCATAATCATATATAAATCCTTATATACGCCTTGGTGAGTTAGAAGGGAGCAATGGTCCTCTGGCTGGAGCTGTTGAGAAATGAAAGAACAGGTGGAAGGAAAGAGGAGTTGGGGAGAAATTCCAGGAAGGGAAGCCATACGCAGAGGAAACAAAGCAGGCCACAGGAAGGCAGGAGGTGGACAGAACAGTAGCTGCTGGTCAATTTCCTCTTACCCCAAATCCAGGGACCTTCTGAGAAGCAGATCCGGCACTAAGAACTTTCAGCTGAGTCCTAACCCTTGCTGGCTCTTTTATTTATTTATTTATTTTAAATCCTCACCTGAAGATATTTTTCCATTGATTTTTAGAGAGAGTGGAAGAGAGGGTGGAGAGACACACAGAGAGAAACAACTACGTGAGAGAGACACATGGATTGGTTGCCTCCCATTGGTTGCTTTTAGCCAGGTCTGGGATCCTGCAACCGATGGAGGTACATGCCCTTGACCGGAATCCAACCTGGGACTCTTCAATCTGTGGGCCAACTCTCTACCCACTGAGCCCAACTGGGTAGGGCCCTTGCTGGCTCTTACCTGGCCTTAGTGGAGGAAACCTTTCTGAGCCTCAGTTTTCCAACTATTCACCAGGAAGCATTCGGTATTGTGATGCTAATGAGATTGCTCACACGGAGGGCCTTGGTGAACAGAAAAGCTCTGCACAAATACAAGAGCTGGTTGTCGATGGCTTTCCCACCTGGCAGTCACAGTGGGCTGTTTCAAACGCCAAGTGAATCAGTTCCCTGAGGAAAATTCTCCTAGTGCTTTCCCACTGCACGTGGAACCAAAGCCTCTTACCCTGGCCCCTGGGACCAGGCCACTCACCCACCTTTGTTTACCACCTTCCAGCACAGTGGCCTTCTGCCCCATCAAAGGCGAAGCCATTCCTACTACCTCAGTGCCTTTGTATGTGTGGATGAAAGGGGCCACACGCTGACCTGACAAGCTCAGGGGAGGCCTGCGTGGCCGTCTTGCAAACTCAGAGATGTAAAGTCACCACAAGGGATGGTCTGAAATGAAACTTTCACTAAAAGTGGTTATGGTGGGTGGTCACCTCCTAGGCCTGTATCTTCCCTGACAAGGTCAACCTTTACCTTAACTGAACCTATCTGTATTTTTGCATCTATAATAACATACTCTTGAAATGCCTGGGTAGCTTGTAACTTCCCTTTTCCTGGACCCCCCTGGGGCACAATCTAAAGTGCCTTGGTCTCCAGGTCAGATACCACAAATTCCTTCATTGTTATCATGTTCATTGTTCCTGCCCCCACCTAAGTATGTGTCTATCATTTTATTTTTTATCCAATCCCAGCCCCCCCCAACCCACTTTGCTTTCTCCCGCCTTTCTAGTCTATCACCGACGGATTGTATGTAACCCACCTTCATCCCTCCTTTGATTGCAATGTATGAATATTCATGTAACCTGCCATCCTCAATTCAAATTATCTCAATTCGTTGAGGCTCTGCTTCCCGGTAACTGTCGACAGATTGGCTCAAATAAACTCACAAAAATTCTTTACAGGTTTGAATGTTGTTGTTGTTTTATGTTAACGTTACATGGCAGAAACCCCCGCCTGGCTCCCTGTTTTCATTCAGGTCTCGTCTCTGAAGCCATCTTCTCCAAGAGGCTGTTCTAGGCCACTCAGTCTAAGGTATTTTCCTAGGCCCGTGGTTGGCAAACTGTGGCTCGTGAGCCACATGCAGCTCTTTGGCCTCTTGAGTGTGGCTCTTCCACAAAATACCATGGCCTGGGCGAGTCTATTTTGAAGAAGTGGCGTTAGAAGAAGTTTAAGTTTTAAAAATGTGGCTCTCCAAAGAAATTTCAATCATTGTCCTGTTGATATTTGGCTCTGTGAACTAATGAGTTTGCCGACCATTGTCCTAGGCCACTCAAACTAAGGTATTTTCTACCCTCATCGCACTCCCCACTCTCCACCTACTCCCTCTCACCTTGTTTTATTTTCCCTGTGTTGTTTTTTACTATCCAAATGTACCATGATCATTTATTATTTACTTGTTTGTCGGCTGTTCTCCACCCTCCCCCATGTAAGTTCCTTCCAGAAAGATTTAGTGAGTTTTGTTCACAGCTCTCCCAGTGCCTCGAACAGAGCCTGCCATGGAAAACGGCTCAGCAAGAATTTATTGGCCAAGTTGAACTACCCCCACCCCCAACACTTTTCAACAAACAAGCCCCATTCATGGGGGGAATATTTACAATTCACCACAGACTTCTAAACCGGGAGAGCTCTGAATCATGTGGCACTCACTTAACTCCTGCTACATGTAAGACTCCTGAGGACTGAGTCAGAATATTACCCCAAAGAAGGCAAAACAAGAAGTTCGGTCTGTCTGCTTCAACACCCATCAAGGGAAAGTGCATCAAACTCACAGCTGCGTGGTCAAAGACGGGGCAACGGGCACTTGAAAGGAAATGATGGGTGGGCAGCAAGTGGGACTGGGCAGCAAAGGCAAGGGGGACCAAGAAGGCCTTTGCTGGAATGGGCAGGCAGTGGCTGCTTGGTGAGGTAGTTTGTGCCTGGCTAGCCCTGCCCGCAGAGATGTCTGTCGGAGGGAGGGAGGTGTTGACAGATCTGTGATGCCCCGTGGTGTTCTGCAAACTGTGCTGGTCCTTAATGAGCCGGCCAGCCACTGAGCGCCTCCCACACAATGGCAGCCTTGGCAAATGGAGCAGCTGAAGGAACATACTGGAAAGCAGACCTCCTTATCCTGTCCACGCCACATATCTCTTTGACCTTGACTCCTAACGCTCTCCCTTTGTTCACTTTGCTGCACCCACACTGGCCTCCTAGCCTTTCCTCCAACTCACCAAGTCCATGCCTTCCTTGGGGGCCTGATTTTGTTCATCATTTTAGCCCAATGCCTACCACAGTGCCTATCTCGATTAAAACTTAGAAACAAGTTGTTGAATGAATGCATGATGGATGGATGGATGGATGGATGGATGGATGGTTTTTAAGTGGCCAGATGCATGTGAAATAATAGAAAACATATATTGTTCTCTGTTGCTGGTTTCTGACACACAGAGAGATCCTAAAATTTATGTAATTTATTAAATGCTAAGAGCAGTAGGAGCATCTTTTGGTCTAATTTTTTTTTTCTTTGACCCCAGCTACTGACACAGAGCTCCTAAATTCCTTGGACTGTCTGGGGTGATAGGAGTGTCTTTTGTTCTAATCAGGTGGCTTTTATGGGCTCCAGGGTGGGGGCTGGTCACCAGAAAGACCTAGCCATGATTAGAAGCTTGGAACTCTCAGCCCTATCTCCCATCTTCCAGGAAGAGGAGAGGGACTGGAGATTCAGCTAAAAATCGATTACGCCTATGGGATGGAGCTTCCATAAAAGCCCCAAAGTACAAGGCTTAAAGAAAGAACTTCCACGGTAGTGAGCACATCCATATCTGGGGGGAGGAGGGGAGCACCCCAATTCCACAGGGACAGAAGCTCCTGTGCTCGAGACCCTTCTAGACCTCGCCTTATGTATCTCTTCATCCTGCTGTTCATCTCTATCCTTTAGCATGTTCCTTATTATATAACATACGTGTTAATGTGTTACCCTGAGTCCTGTGATCCGTTCTGACAAATTATTAAACCTGAGGAAGGGATTGGGGGAACCCCATTTTATATCCAGTTAGTCAGCCGAAACCGGTTTGGCTCAATGGATAGAGCATCGGCCTGCAGACTGAAAGGTCCCAGGTTCGATTCCGATCAAGGGCATGTACCTTGGTTGCGGGCACATCCCCAGTAGGGGGTGTGCAAGAGGCAGCTGATCAATGTTTCTCTCTCATCGATGTTTCTAACTCTATCCCTCTCTCTTCCTCTCTGTAAAAAGTCAATAAAATAGATTTTAAATATATATATATATATATATATATATATATATATATATATATATATATCCAGTTAGTCAAAAGCAACAGGAACAACCTAGAACTTGCGGTTGGCATCTGAAGTGGGGACAGTCTTGTGGAACCAGGCCCTTACCTTGTGGGATTTGACCCTAACTCCAAGTAGATGTTGTCAGAACTGAAGTGAATTGCAGGACACTGGCTGGTACCGGAGAACTGGTCAGGGTGGGAATGAACCCATACATGTGCTGTCAGAAGTGCTGCGAGCGTGGCATTCGGGTGGGAGTAAAGGAAGACCGTGTTTTTCCTGGGCAACGTAGGACACTGGACAAGGTAACCCAGGACTCCCACGTATGCGACAGTAACAATTGTTCCGTGTGACATCAAACCAAAGGATCTGGGTGGAAATCCTCATTAGGTAGGAACTAAAAGTCAAAGGCAGCCATCCCTTCTGAAGTAGCTGCGACCGAGTTGAGACTGAATATTATCTTCCGAAGCAGCCAATTGTTGTATGCGGAGGAAGGAGAGGGAGGGCCCCTGAGCCCCAATCAAGTGCCTCAGAGACTGTAGTGTCCCTTCCCTAGATCCCAGATGCTCACACAACATGGCCCGAGAGATTAGGGCTGGCCTTCCTGTGGCTCCCCGGGGCCACCATCTAGTTATCTGGCCCAGCCTGCTGCCTGGCCTTCAGGAGGCTGAGCCACAGCCTGACCTCCAAGGGGCCCTGTCGTCCCTTTTGCGTTAAGGCTACTGCCAGCATTTCAGGAAATGTCCCACCAGCCACAGGACACCTGAGTGCACTTGGTATCCAGAACCAGCACCCAACAGAGCCAGCACCCGTCCATCAGCAGCCTCCAACTGTTTGGGTGCCGTAACAAAAGATGTAAAATTTGCAATGCGCTTCCTGTGACAGAACGAGTCTTCCGGCTTCTTTGGTCTCCCCCTCCCCCTAGAGAGAAAGGGAGGATCGGAGGATAGGTTCCAAAGAGAGTGGTCAGCCACATAAGAGACGCTCAAAGCTCTTTGGGTACAGAGACCTCAAAAGGGGTTTGCCAATGCTCTTCAATGCCTGAACCTTCCACACGGAACGGAGAGCACACGTACAGGTCCCGTGATTCTGGGCGAGCACAGCAAGAACCGCGTGGTGGTCCCACTGGGACAGCCTTTGCATCCGTGAAAGGAAGAAATGCCCTTCGACTGGAACTTTCTAAATATGAAACGGGCCACTTCGCCAGGTAGTGAGTCTTCAGTCCCCGGAGGAGTTGAGGAATGCCCTGGGAATGGGTCATAGAGTCCATTCTACCATACAGGCAATGGAGAACATTTCCTAGGCCCGATGTTTCCGAGATAGGTCTGAATGTTGGGAGTGAGGGAGAGGGATAATCTAATTTGACAAGAAAATGAAAAGCCAGCAGAAACTGGTTTGGCTCAGTGGATAGAGCATTGGCCTGTGGACTGAAAGGTCCCAGGTTCGATTCCGGTCAAGGGCATGTACCTTGGTTGTGGGCACATCCCCAGTAGGGGGTGTGCAAGAGGCAGCTGATTGATGATTCTCTCTCATTGATGTTTCTAACTCTCTATCCCTCTCTCTTCCTCTCTGTAAAAATCCAATAAAATATATTTTAAAAATAAAATCAATAAAATATTTTAAAAAAAGAAAATGAAAAGCCATTAGTAGCTCAAATTTTGAGCACTTATACCCACCAAACACTGCGTTAACTGCTTTGTATGCATGATACCATTGAATCCTCACATCAATCTCGAGCATTGAATCCTATCATTATCACCCTGTTAGAGACGGACTGAGAGACGTTAAGTAACTTGCTCAAGTTGCACAGCTAGGAAGTGCAGATCAGGGACTCAAATCCTAACAGTCAACCTATGACCCCATTCTGCTCTTAGTGGCCTCCTCACCTCTGCCTTCTCTCTCTCTCTGCCTCCTGACTCCCCACTAAAAACTATTAGAGCGTAAAGAAAAGATTTCCCCCAAGAAAGTTCACAAGAATGGGCCCCCACACAGAACAGCAACGCTAATAACACAAAAAGGCCTAAATCGGGGAAATGACTACATTTGAGTACCACTTGCAAATCACCCCCAGAGAGAGGCTTCCCACTGAGTGATAACCAGTTTTAAGACACCCCATCCTCTGGCCTCTCGCCCTCCTCCCCAAAGGTTCTTCTGGCCTGGCTCAGGCAAAAACCCCTTCGCCTTCATTTGCATTTTTCTTGGGAGAAGGAACGTAGGCAAGCTGTGAAGTCATTCCCCTGAGAAGAGTCAGACTCACGCCTTCAGCGCAACCAGCCGACCAGCCCAGCGTGACTTCGTGGGAATTTGGCTTCCAGGTCCAAAATGAGTCGGGCTATTTAGTCAACGTTCCCCCCGGGGGATGTAGATGCTTGATCCTTTGCAAGAAAATGACTGTGCCTCACCCAGGGACAGAAAAGTGGGAAGGGTGCTGGGGTTTTTTAATAGTTTTTTTTAAGGTATAGTTAACATAAAATATTATATTAGTTTCAGGTATAAAACATAATGATTTGATATTTGTATATATTGCAACATGATCACAACTCATCTATAGTAATAAAAGTGTACATGCTAATTAGACAGGATAGCTGAACTACCTTCTGTACATCATTCCGGACATCCTTCCTGATGAAGCCGTGACGGCAGGGGCCAAGGCAGAGGCAGTTAGAGGTGATCAGGCAGGCATGCAAGTGGTTAGTGGCGATTAGGCAGGCAGGCAGAGGGGTTAGGGGTGATCAGGCAATAGTCCCAGATTGTGAGAGGGATGTCCAACTACCGGTTTAGGCCCAATCCTGCAGGGATGCGCCTCTAACCGCTCGCCTGCCTGCCTGATCGCCCCTAGCCACTCTGCCTGCTTGCCCGAGGGTTTCCAGATTGGGAGAGGGTGCAAGCTGGGCTGAGGGAACCCCCTCCTTGTGCATGAATTTCATGCACCGGGCCTCAGAGTCACTATAAAAGTCTAGTTAACATCCATCACTATGTATAATCACAATTTATTTTTCTTCTGGTGAGAACTTTGAAGATCTACTTTCTTAGCCACTTTCAAACATATAATAGGGTAACGTTAACTATAGTCCCCACGCTGAATATGATGTTCCTGGGACTTGTTTATCTGATAACTGGAACTTTGTACCTTTTGACCACCTCCAACCACTTTGCCCCTCCCCATCCCTGCCTCTGGCAACCATCAATCCTTTCTACAATCTGTTCCGTGAGTTTGAGTGGCTTCCCCCCCCCACACACACACACATAAAAGTGAGATCACGCAGTATTTGTCTTCCTCTGACTTATTTCACTTAGCATCATGCCCTCAAGGTCCATCCACATCGTTGTAAATGGCAAGATTTCTATTTTATGGGTGAATGATATTTATTGTATATATGTACCACATCTTAAAGACCATTCATTCATCAATAGCTTGCTTCCATGTCTCAGCTATTGTAAATAAGGCTGCAAAGAACCTGGGGGTGCGTGTATATTTTCGAGTTAGTGTTTTCATTTCCTTTGAATACATACCCAGAAGGGGGAATTGCTGGAGTGTATGGTCGTGCTATTTTTTAATTTTTGAGGAACCTCCATAGTGGCTGTATCCATTTACATTCCTGATGTGTTGTTGTTGTTTTTTTTTAAAAAAATATGTTTTTATTGATTTCAGAGAGAGGAAGGGAGAGGGGGAGAGAGATAGAAACACCAATTATGAGAATCTTCGATCAGCTGCCTCCTGCACTCCCCACACTGGGGGGATGGAGCCCACAACCAGGAAATGTAGCCCAGCTACATTCCCGGCGTTTTAATGTGCTTCCACCTCGTTTGACCCCAAGCTCTGGGTGGCAGTCAGGGAGGACCTCTGGGCCGCCATCATTTGTCAAATCAATTTCACCCCCAGATTCACGGAGGCCTTGGAGCTGTGACATGTTGCCTCCGGACCACATCCAGGGAACCACAGAGGACTGACACGAGGTGAGGCCATTTCCTCACGCCTTTCCGGACGCCCTGCAACGGAGTTCATCATACGGATCTGAGGCTCGTAAACTCCCAGAGGCCCCATGTGACTCAGAGATCACACCGTATCCTTTTTCCCCTCCCCGCGTCTTCCCTGTAGCCACGGCGTGTCTGTGGGTCCTGGTGCTAGTCCACAGGGCTCCTGCTCAACCCCAGGCCACCATTCTCCTGAACAGTCATGACTTTTGTTCAGGGGGAGGATAATCATCTTCTTCTTGATGAAAGATCGAGACCCAGCAGGAGGCGTGTGTGGCTCTTCCCGGGGGCCCCGCGCTGCCGGGGAGGAGAGAGAAGGACTTTCAGTGTGAGGGCCATCGGTCATTAGGACAACCGGGCCCGCCGCAGTGCCGCCCTGCCCTTATCGGAGCGGGAGGCCTCGCTGGATCCTATTAATGGCCGAACGCTGTTGGGTTTGGCAGATACAGGAAGCAGTTAACATGGCTACACAGCGCCCTGGCTCACAGTCGCCCTGACACGGTATTGTTGTAGCGGGATCATTGTGATTAGGGACAGTTCCCCGAGGAAGACCAGGCCTTTGATGACTGAGTCATTTCCTCCCCACTCAGCTTCAGTGCGATAGGGCGGCTCGCCCCACAGACACGCACCCTTTGCTGGCCAGAGAGGCCTGTGCCCCACAGTGAGGTTCCCAAGCAGGGCCACCCCCCCCCCACCTCCCTACCTCTCCCTGTCAGAGCTGGGACCCTGGGAGCAATGGGAGCCACTGGAGACCACCCAGCCCTCCCACCCCCCAATCCTTTGTAGGTCACGGTGACAGGCAGCATTGCTGATGACCCCAGTTGTAAGTGTGACTCCAATTCCTGCAACCGCATGTGCTTCGAAACTGGGGAGACCAGGTTGTGCGTGTTTACGGGGCTTGTGTGACTTCGGGACGTCCCCTCCGCGGGCCTCAGTTTCCACATTTGTAAAGCAGCGGTAAGAGAATCTACCCCCAATGACTGTGGCGAGGATTGAATGCGACTCCTTGGCTGTTTCGTAAATGTTCGGTGTTTAGTGAGTAGTCGCTGTTACGATGATCATGGTTGTTTCTGTTGGTGAGGGTGCTGCCTCCTCTCCGCCCACCCGCAGCAGCGTGGAGAACTGAGGGACTGAGGGCCGGGTGGCATCGCCCTCCCTGGGCGAAGGCAGCCCCCTCTGGGGGGAAGGCTGGAGAGGCTGAGCCGGGCTGGACATGGGGCCCGGAGCGGGTAGGTGAGTCTCCACTTCCTCCTGGGTCCAGAGCCCCCCAGGGCACAGAGCCCATCCCTCTCACGCCGCCCTGGGCACGCGGTCTCCGAGACTGGCGCTGCCCTGGGCCCGCTCTGCCAGGGGTTTTAACAGGACAGCTGCTCACAAACTGCCCTGAATCATGCTTATCTCGTCCTGGTGCACGCGGGCGGGCGGGAACAGCTCCGGACCTAACAGGGGACTCCGCCCTGTTGCTGGAAGCCGTGAGTGGCCCTGCAGAGGGGGGCGGGGGGTGGGAGAGGTGTGCTGGGCGGCCCAGCCTTGCCCAGGGGAACAAAAGCCGAGAGCTGACAGCAGGGGGGTGGGGGGTGGGGGGTGGGGTGGGGTTAGAGTCAGACGCCTCGGGTTCCCACGCACCATTTACTACCATAGGGTAGTTGTGTGCTCTCAGGAAAGTCACTTTTCCTCTCAGAGCCTCAGTTTGCTCATCTGGTGAGTGGGGATAAAAATATCTCGCTTAGAGTGCTGTGGTCAGGATGAAATTAGACCTGTATGCAAAACACTTGGTACCCTCCCTAACACAAAGAACATGCTTAATAATACATGGTAGCCAAAGGCAGGAAGCCAGACAGGCCAAGGAGAGCAACAAGCGCCACCGACAGGCTCTAGGGCAGGGGTGGGCAAACTTTTGACTCGAGGGCCATAATTTGTCTTCAAGTAGATTTCCAAATGACCCCTGATATAAACAAACCGGGGCACCCAGTTTGACCTGAGCAGCTTGGACTTGGCCTGAGGTGTCCCAACCTCGGCATTGCTCTTCATCAGCGCCTGACCCCTGGCTGCAGATACTGGAGAGCGGGGAGCAGGCAAGCCAGCAGTCCCAGGTCCAGGCTGGGATAGGTACGGGGGCCCAGAGGCACTGAAGAAAGGTCCCCTTTGGCCGCTGGCATCTTCTATCTAATAGTGAGCAAACATCTCCATTATCGTGGAGGGCTAGAACTAGATTTGTTTAAAGCGTCTTCTCTTTGGAGGTGCGGTAATTGCTCTTCGATCCGACAGGAAGTCCTATTGCTCGAAAGGAGCCAGTGTTATCGAGAGAAAACACATCAGGCCTGTCCTCTCGGGAAGGGGATTGTGAGTAATCCACAGGCTCCTCTCCAGCTGGTCGCGGGGCCTTTGTGCGGGCACACAGGTCAGGGAAAGTGTGAGCGGGCAGTGCTAAGGGGAGGTGCAACGCCAACCCCTTCCCCCCATATTTTCCTCTCCGGGGGACAGGCGTTCCCCGGGGAAGGAGGCTAACCTGGGCAAACTGCTCTGAAGCCATCAGACAGATCTGATTGCACCTCTCTCCTAGGTGAAAGCCATCATGGGCACCCCCGTGGCCTTCGGGATCCAGTCCAGTTCCTCAGTGTGCAGTATGAGGCCCTTCAGGAGCTGGCCTTGCCCCATCCTGCGTTGTCTGTCCTCACCCCCTCCCAGCACCCCTCTTCCCAGATCTTTCAGAGCCTGGGGAGGTACAACTCATCATGCCAGGAGCACCATCTCTGCACATTGCTATGAGTTGGGTATAAGGTACTGCCCGTGAGCCCAACCAGTGTGGCTCAGTGATTGGGCGTCCACTATGAACCAGGAGGTCAAGGTTGGATTCCAGGTCAGGGCGTATGCCTGGGTTGCAGGCTCGTTACCCAGTAGGGGGCGTGCAGGAGGCAGCCAATCAATGATTCTCTCTTACCATTGATGTTTCTATTTCTATTTCTCTCTCTCTCTCTCTCTCTCTCTCTCTCTCTCTCTCTTCTTCTATGAGAAGAAAAAAAAAAAAAAGACATTGCCCATGAGCCCAGGAGACCAGATATACAGACAGGAGAGGGGAATCCTATAAAATTAATGAAATGAATGAGACAGCCCTGACTGTGACAAACTTCCACAAACCAGTCCCACAGCCCAGCAGCTGATCTCATGTGGCTTTCTGTGTCCTTGTCCTCTATGAGCTTCTTGAGGGCAGGAGAAACTTCCAGGACACTAGGGTCTCTCACCAGAAGATAATATTGAGGCAATATTGACGATACTGGCCGTGGGTATTTAGTAAGTGTCAGCACTCATAGGCCTCATTTACTGAGCTCATACCACGTGCCATGTTATGCTATGTGCATTATCTTATTAATCCTCACAAGGACTCTAAGAGGTAAGCATTAGTATTCTCCCCTTTTACAGATGAGAATGTCAAGGCCCACCGAGGTGGCCATTTGCCCAGGGGGGCACGGCAGGAAGTGGTGGATCCACCTCAAATCCAGGTTTTTCTGAGCCCAGATCCACCCGGAAGTCAAAGGCATACAGCTCCCTATGTGTGGACGTGCGGACATGTGCACAGAAGGTCCAGGCCGCAGAGCTGCTCCGGGCCGGGCTGAGGGTGGGGGGCCCAGCGGAGGCAGGGCAGACGTGACCAGGAGAGGGCCTCTTTTGTTTGGCTTCACTTCAAACAAAGAGAGCAGCAGGGAAACCGAAGCCCCTCACTTCCCTTCTCCGAAGACCAAAGCAAGGCTAAAAATAGGAGCCAGGAAGCATTTGATCCCGATGTGTCAGATGAGCATAAACATCCTGCCTGCTTGGCCATGGGGAGTGCCCGAGAACAGCTGCGGCGGGGCCACTCAGGAGGCCAGCCCGCTGGCAGTGCCCGCAGACCACTCAGGCTGGCGCGGGCCGGGTCTGCCCGCACATCTCCAGGGTGGTTCTGTTCTGAACCCAGGGTTCTTAGGACATTGGACACGGGAGCCCTCAGGGTGCCTAGGGATTATTGGGGCCTAAAGAACGCACCTTGCAGGCCTCCAAGTCCAGGAGGCCCCAGCGGCTGGCTCTGACACCCGGCCCTTCACTGCCTGTACTCCCAGGCCACACTTCCCACGGCTGCCTCCAGATGACAGCGCACGGCCAAGATGGAAGGCAGGCCTGGGGGACAGCGGGCTCCTCCGACAGACAGACAGCCGTCTAAGGCCTCGCCGATGGCCTCACTGATCTTTCCTCAGCCTTAGGGCAGCCTCGGATGCTTCCGCTGAACCTTCCTCCTCTCTCTCCTTGGCTCAGAGTCAGACTTGCATCGTGTCTGGGGGCTCCCCCAGCCCTTCTCCGCCTCTTCCTCACCTGCGCTCTCGGGCATTTCTCCTCATAACATCTTCGCACCATCAGCCCCCTCTTGGCACCTGCTACCTGGAGGACCTGGATTGACTTAGAGCAGTGTTTCCCAAACTTCTCTCATGATGAGAATCACCTGGTGGAGTTGTTAAAATAGAGATTCCTGAATCCCAGCTAAGAAGTGCTAAACTAGAATTTTGGGGAACATATAGGTAAAATTGTATACCACTAGTTAAGTATACAATTTTACCTATATGTTCCCCAAAATTGTTTACCACTAGTTAACTACACAATTTTACCTATATGTTCCCCAAAATTCTAGTTTAGCACTCCTTAGTTGGGATTCAGGAATCTGTATTTTAACAACTCCACCAGGTGATTTTCATCATGAGAGAAGCTTGGGAAACACTGACTTAGAGGTTATCTGCTAGTTGCCTCACCTCAGAGTGTGATGGCTGAGAAAACCCAAAACGCAGAGAAGCAGAGGGATTTTTCTGAGCTCACACAGTAAGCGCATGTGGGGGAGGAAAAGGTTCCCCAGCTTTCAGGCTGTCTCCCCTTCCTTTACATCAGACGCGTGTGGAATTGGAGGGGAGAGAAGTGACGAGACTTACATGAGTTTCTTCCAAATAAGTCCCCTTACTCGCCGTTCCCTCCAGCTCCAGAGCACGGAGGGAAAGACGGCGTCTGTCTTATTCACGTATCTGCCCAGGACACTGCCGCCTCCAAATCTGGGCCCTTGACCCCACGGCCTGCCCGACAGAATCAATGTGAGGCCGCCACTCACACGAGAGGGGTCGTTATTGCCTTGGCATTTGGGGCGGGGGGAGCGGAGGAATGCCCACCAGCAAACGTGTGTGTGTGTGGAGCCGGTTGGACGGTACCTAGAAGGGGTGGGATCTTCCCAAGCAGAGGAAGGGGGCATCAGCCTTTGCCCCGGGCCCTCTCCCTGTTGGGGGGGCCCGTGCTGACCTGTCAGGAGGCCCCCTATTAATTTCTTCTGCACCTGGTCAGGAGCTGGGCTGCCTCGTGGCTTCCGTCAGGCTAATTGCCACCGTCTTTCCAGCGACACTGAGCTCAGCTCCTGATAAGGTGCTTCCTTAATAGTCTCCCATTTCCCTGCTGACACCGGAAAATAGGCCCGCCTTGGCAGGATATTACTGCCCCGAGTGAGGCAGAGCTGTCGCACGCAGCCTCCCAGCCCGAACCATTAGTGGACCGAGGATCAATAGTGTTCAGGCAACCCTGGCTTCCCTGAAAGCATTCATTTGGCACGTTTGCTGTTTGTCAGGCGGTTCCTTTCTCTAACGTCCCGAGGTCCACGGCCCTGGCGCCTGAGACTCTCCTCCTCCTCCTCCTCCTACGGAGTCTGCAAGTTCCAGACAGCACCAGCTTGCTCTCTTCGGAGGAAAGGATTGATAAGGCTGCACCAGGTTGTAATTAATGGCAATTTCTGTTACAGTCCTTTGGTGGCAAGCAACAGAAATCAACTGAGGCGAATGTAAGCAAAGGAAGACCTAACGGGAAGTCATTTCAGAGCTCAGCAGTAGCAAGGCTAGACAAGCACCAGCCAAGATGCTTTGGATTCAGATTCAAGGGAGAAAAAAAATGTCAGTTCGGTCTAGTTTGAGTCACTTGCTTACCCTTTGATTGAAGGAGGGTGGCGCAACTCAATGGTCTGGGTGTAACTAAGGTGGGTGATGTTATCGGAAGAGGAGAGGATGGGTGTGGGCGAGGCAAAAATACAGGAAGTTCACTGGGCAGACGGACATTCGGGGATGTGGGCCCAAAGGTGGAGCTAATGATGATCCAGGATATAATCCAGACCTCTTTAATCCTTGCGTCTCTCTATCAGGCCCGTGAAAAGTGTTCCATGAGTGATGGTGCTCGAATTGTTTGTTTTTGTAGCATAACCTAAACTCCAGGCAAAGTTTAAGCACCTTAGAGAATGCTGGAGGCATGAATTAGTATCTTGACGTATACGAAGAATTGGGCTGAGTGTTCCGACCAGCTCTTTTTAAAAGATTGTTGCTTAGTCTAGTGGGTAATGGGACCAGCCTGAGACTTGGGGAGACTTGGGGAGACTTGGGTGAGGCGTACAGGAAGAACCTGCAGCCTCTGGAAGGGGCTGTAAAAGAGCACGAGGGGCCCCGCTTCTCAGTAGATGTTGTGACACAGAATTTTATCCACATGGGCTACCTTAGGTGCCTCCCAGCACCACCACAGAGTTTGTATTGTAATTGCTTATCAGCTTGCCTAGAGCACCTTCTAGATCAAAACTTCTCTAAGCTTAGAGCACTAGTTAAGTATACAATTTTACTATATATGTTCCCCAAAATTCTAGTTTAGCACTTCTTAATTAGGATTCAGGAATCTGTATTTTAACAACTCTACCAGGTGATTCTCATCATGAGAGAAGTTTGGGAAACGCTGTTCTAGATGGCCAGCTCCTTGAAGATGGAGGGTGGGGACTCGGATCTGTTCATTGCGGTACCCTTGGGGACTCAGCACGGGGTACTGGCACACAGTAGGCGCTCAGAAAATAGTTGTTGAAAGAATGAATGAATGCGTGAACAAATGACAGGGGGCTGACGACTTTTAAAGGTCACTGGTTGGCTAATTACAAAAGGTGACAGCTGCTGAAACCGGTTTGGCTCAGTGGATAGAGCATCGGACTGCGGACTGAAGGGTCCCAGGTTCGATTCCGGTCAAGGGCATGTACCTTGGTTGCGGGCACATAGCCGGTAGGGGGTGTGCAGGAGGCAGCTGATTCTCTCTCATCAATGTTTCTAACTCTCTATCCGTCTCTCTTCCTCTCTATAAAAAAATCAATAAAATATATTATTTTTTTAAAAGGTGACAGCCACTGTACTATACACTGAATGGCCAGATTATTATGATCTCTGAACACATAATAATCTGGCCACTCAGTGTATAGGATTTACATATAGAACCAGAATAAAGTCTCCTGGGGCCACTTTTGGGGCTGTGGAACTCATCTCATAAGGCGTTCGTATCGGGAGCCCTGGAATGCTTGCTGAATGTAGGGGGAAGGGGGATGGAAGCGCTAACAGGGGAATTCATGATGCAGAGATGAGCCCTGGAGGAGAGGAAATGGAAGGCAGGGAGCAGGGGTGTTGACTGGAAATTTCTGTGGGGATTCAGGGATAGGTGCATTGCCGGGAACTTGGTTTAGTTCCGACCTGGAAACTGCTGACCAGCGTTCTTCTCCTGACTCACCTTCCCACAGGTTGGCGGCAGGGAGGCTGACCCGAGGCCGCACGTGCTCTCCAAATAGAAAGTGTCCAATCAAGACACAGGACGTGTCAGAGGCAAGTCTCGCCTGAAGGCCACGTGCAAGCTGAGGGAACCAATGCCGCGGGAGTTCAGAGGTGCAGGAGACCATGGTAGCCAGAAGTGGTCAGACATGGCTTCATGGGCAAGAAGAAGGGTTCAGGTTGGTGCCATCCGACGGGAAGGATTTGGAGACGTGGAGACAAAGGAGCACAGTGCAGGGGACAGAGTCTCAACGAAACACAGAAGTATAAAAGCACAGGGTGTGCTTCTGAGGCAGGGATCCTGGCAAACAGGAAAATGACCAGTCAGAGAAAAGATGAGACAGGGCCAAGACCGGTTGGGCTCAGTGGATAGAGCGTCGGCCTGGGGACCGAAAGGTCCCAGGTTCGATTCCAGTCAAGGGCATGTACATTGGTTGCGGGCACATCCCCAGTGGGGGGTGTGCAGGAAGCAGCTGGTTGATGTATCTCTCTCATCGATGTTTCTAGCTCTCTATCTCTCTCCCTTCCTCTCTGTGAAAAATCAATAAAATATATGAAAAAAAAGAAAAGGTGAGACAGGGATGCTGAAACTCAGCCAAGGAGGGCTGTTCATTGCAAGCTGACTTATCATTTTGGGGTCCTAGTATTTATAAGAATTACCCACATATGAATGAATGAACACCTGAGTGAATGAACAAATGAATGAATGAGTGTTAACAGGAAGGAAGGAGACAGTTCCTTCCTTCCTGTCTGAACGGCCCTGTCCAACCCAGGAATGACCGAAGGCCTTTCCCAGCCTCCCAGGGGAGGGGTGCACCTGGATGCCCGGGAGGCTGCCCCTGACCTGCCATCCAGAACTCGGGCAGAGGAGGTGGCCAGGCTGAGACCACCGGTGCCGGAGCTTCGGGGGCAATGCCTACCAGTGGAATGAAGGTCCCCAAGGATCTTCTCTCTCCCGTCAGCCAGCCGAGGGGGTCAGCCACGTAGGCTAACCCGGGAAGGGAAGCAAAACAGGCCGCTTCTCTTGGCGGAATTTAAGGACACTGGGAAGGCCCCTGGCCTTCGAACGGCCCACCCCATCCCTTAACTCAGCTGGAGAAGGCCTGCAATTCCGCCCTCAAAGCCCCGTTTGCAGCGGCTGCCCTCAGTCCACGACACCTTCCTGTAAGTGAAGGATCTGGAAGCCGGCCTTGACAGGGAGGCTGGAGAGGGGGAGGAAGATGTAACCTGAGGACTGGAGGGGGGAGGTCACCAGGGACACAGGTGGCAAGTGCTGGCGGGAGCCGGAGAGGCGGGATCCTGCCCACCTTCCCCAAGGGCAGTGTTTGCAGAGTTCGAGCAATGAGTCCTGACTCCAGGTAGGCTGTCCGGTTACTAACAGAAACCATCCTGCACTCAGCGGATTTAAATGACTACATCAGGCAGCCTCTAACACAGCCGTGGGCAAACTATGGCCCGCGGGCCGGATCCGGCCCGTTCGGCTGTTCTATCCGGCCCTCGGAGCTGAAAGAGCGGAGGGTTCTCTTGCTCTCCCCTCCGCTCCTTCACCAGCAGCCCAAGAGGAGAGTGTCAGCATGGTCAGGTTGCTTTTGTTCCGGCCCTCCGGTCCAGTTTAAGAGCCCATTGTGGCCCTCGAGTCAAAAAGTTTGCCCACCCCTGCTCTAACACATAGGGGAGCTGGTCTAATCTTTTAAAAAATATATATTTTACTGATTTTTTTTTTTTTTTTTTTTTTTTACAGAGAGGAAGGGACAGAGAGAGTTAGAAACATCGATGAGAGAGAAACATCAATCAGCTGCCTCCTGCTCACCCCCTACCAGGAACACGCCCACAACCAAGGTGCATGCCCTTGACTGGAATCGAACCTGGGACCCTTCAGCCCACAGGCCTACGCTCTATCCACTGAGCCAAACCGGTTAGGGCGAGCTGGTCTAATCCTTTTTTTTTTTTTTAATATATTTTATTGATTTTTTACATAGAGGAAGGGAGAGGGATAGAGAGCTAGAAACATCAATGAGAGAGAAACATCGATCAGCTGCCTCTTGCACACCCCCTACCGGGGATGTGCCCGCAACCAAGGTACATGCCCTTGACTGAAATCGAACCTGGGACCTTTCAGTCCGCAGGCTGAAGCTCTATCCACTGAGCCGAACCAGTTTCGGCTGGTCTAATCTTAACATTCGCAGGGTGCAGTGCCTCGTGACAGCTGCCTGCTACACCGCGTGAGTGATGCTCCTCAGGATCCCGAGGAGGCCCGGGGAGGCCAGGAGGGATGGGAGTGCTCGTTCTTCACATAAACCCCCCGGGACCCCGGGCTGTGTAAAGGATCAGCGGGTGTAAAGGAGCCGTTTTTCTTCGGAGGAACTTGCCTCACAGTCCTCCTGCTACATATTTCCTGGTCATAATAGTTGGGAGAAAAGTATTGCTAAATGGCTGCATAAACAATTTTAATTGGCCCGAGCTCCCAAAATGTGCTATTTTTGTTCTGCTGCCAAGCTTGCTTTTTTTTTTTTTTTTTTTTTTTTTTACTAGCTAATTATGCCCAGCATTTAACTTGAGGCAAAAAAACAGGAAACAGGGCATTCATTACCCGAGTGACAACTTTTCAACAAGCCCACATTTCAACATCCATTGTGTAATTTCCTCTCCCCAGCTTACAGTTGGCTGTCCCGTCGGGGCCTTGGGAAACAACAGCTCCCTCAGCGAGGCCTGGGAGGGAGGGCCTTTGTTCCGTGGAAATGTCTTTCCTATCTCCAACGCGGGCAGGAGGGCTCCCGGAGTCACCCACGCCCGGGAGGTGGGTCTCCCACTCCGCCCGGGCTCCTCGCAGAAATCTCTGCCCCGTGGTTCCTGCTGCTCTGAGTTTGTTGCCACATCGGGGTCTCCCATCAGGATCTGAGCTGTGTCTGTTGTTGACGCATCATCCCAAGGCTCGTGGGAGGGGGTTCAGGCCACTCTCAGAAGGACCCCGTCTTATCCCCTGAGGAATCACTAAAGACAAGACTTTCGCAATTTGCCTTTGCAGCTCCTCCCCTCGAGAGGTGAAGATGTTTTTCTCCCTCCTCGGACACGAGCTGATCTCGTGACTGGCGTTGGCCAACAGAAGACGACAGATGTGCTGATACGCTAGTCCAAGCGTAGGCCGCAAGAGTCCTTCCTTGGTGCTGCCCTTCCTCTTGTCCCTCTGCCCTTCATCATGGGAACAAGTCTGGCTAGCTAGATGGAGGTTGAGACATGGGGAGCAAAGCCAGGTTAAGGCTCCAGATACATGAGAGTGGTCAGCCGAGCCTCCTGAGCCGACCCACTGTTGAGGGCAGGTGCGTGACTGATGTCTACGGAGCCCAGTGAAACCACCCGGCTGACCCACAGACTCATCAACAGAAGGTTGATTGCTGTGTGCCGCTGACATTTTGTGGTTTGTTTTGCACAATGATCGTGGTGGTAGATAGGACAGGCCACGGGGCCGTGTCTAATGGATGGATTACTAGCTAGTAAGTCAGGACATGCTGGGTATCCTCGGGCACAACTTGGCCTTAGCACAGCAAAATGCCAGGCTGCCACCGAAGAAAGGCGTCTGTTCACGGAGGCCTGCGAAAACCGCGCCACGGGAGACGGTGAGAAGATGTCAGGATGCCACACAATCTCATTCCAACAGCGGCCTCGCACCGCTGGGCTACTCTGGGATTGGATGATGCCATCGCTCTCTACTGTATCAAGTTTAAAGGGACTGAGAGAAGTGGAATTGCATTTCTGATAAGTTATACGTCAGAATGTTCATGCGCTAGTTATACTAGCTCGGTGGCTAGCAAACTGCGGCTCGCGAGCCCCATGCGGCTCTTTGGCCCCTTGAGCGTGGCTCTTCCACAAAATACCACGTGCGGGCGGGGCACGTACCGTGCGATCGAAACTTCGTGACCCGTGCGCAGAAGTCGGTTTTCGGCTCTCAAAAGAAATTTCAGTCGTTGTGCTGTTGATATGTAGCTCTGTTGACTAATGAGTTTGCCGACCACTGCTCTAACTGAATTCGATTTCTGTCCTTTGCAACCCAGAGTTCAGGTCCACAGATTGGAGCATTTGAAAGGCTGCAATGCCTTCCTGGTCCTTCCGCAATGACACAGGGCGGAGAAAGTAAACTACAAGCTCTGAAACACATCCAAAGGGCCCCGTGGCTGTCCCCTATGCCAGGCTCCTCATCTTACAGGAAGGCCTCCTCCCAGAGCTGGCACAGGCCTCGACCAAAGGAGGCAATGCTTCTCTGAAATGACCCTCCTTTGCCAATACCTGTCCCTTTCCCAGAGCCCCCAACCTCCAGCATCTTCAGACTGATACAGCATTCCGTGGCGCATGGCTACGGTGTCTGGACAGGTTCAAGCCTTGGACTGACAAGGGGGCTCAGTCCTCTCGTGGCCACGTGCAAGTGCCAGCTTGGAGGGCAGAGCCCTCCCCGCACAATGATAGCCAACAGCTGTGGTTGTCAGCTTGAACCTGTGGTCCGGACACGTGGCCCCACGTGCCTGAGTAATAGAGGCTGCAAATAAACAAAGCTTGGTGAGGTGCAGGTAATTGAGTAGGATCGAAACCCAGGAGAAGGTTGTAAGCATCTTGACCACGCCCTTGCCTCATGGCATCTGCTATAAAATAAAGACACGGCTTGTGGTCTGTGGGGCTGTCTCTCCATCCGGGAGCAGCGTCCCGCCGAGACCCAGCTTTCATTCTCTTGTCTGTCCTTTCTCATCCTTCGCCGCCCCCACTCAGGGTCGCTGAACCTGGCAGAGCTGGTGCGGCACATAAGGCGCCCTGGGGCCAAGTATGCCATGGCCGTGCCAGCCCACAACACCATTCCATGGTCCCACTCTGTACACACCAGCTAAAAGGTGCGTCATACTCTTGGCTTTTTTTTTCTTATTCCTTTACATACTTCTGTTTCAGTTATACATTGCCATGTAACAAACTACCCCGAATGTAATGACATAAAATAACCACAAGTTTTTTTTTCTCTTCATGTATTCTGGAGGCCAGGAACTTACAGAAGGCCTGCGGAGATGGGTTGGCATTGCTCCCGCATAACTGGGCCTTCAAATGGGAAGACTAGAGTGGCAAGGGTTGGAGTCATCTGGAAGCTTCTTGGGTCACATATGGATGGTGCCTGTGCAGGGCTGGGCTCAGCTCTGACTGTTGACATCAACACGTGGCCTGTCCACATTATGATGGACTCATAGCAATCCGACTTTTTAATGTGGTGGCTCATATTGGGATGAAAGTCGCATGGCCTTTTATGATTTACCATTGGAGCTCATGTTTACCTTCACATCTCTCATCTTTCATTCTCTATTGATTAAGACAGTCACAATCCTGCCCAGGTTCAAGAAGTGGGGACATAAACCTCATTTCTTGAAGGGACAATTGTCAAAGAATTTGTGGCCATATTTTAAGACTGCCATACCTTAAATTTATCTATCGTTGTCCCTGTTACTAATATTCTTTACTTTGTATAAGAATTTTTTTGGTTACAAGGCACAAAAAGTAATTGATGCCAACTTAGAAATTTAAAAAAAGGACGTGGATAATCCTATATAATAAAGATGTAATATGCAAATTGTCATTATGCCATGAAGGGTAACCAACTGGATCACGGATCAGCAGGAGGGTGGGGCAGCAAGCTACAAGTGGGTAGCTATAGGAGGGGGCAGGGCAGCAAGCTATGAGGGAGGTATGGGGAGGGTGGGGGCAGGGGGAGCTACAGGAGGGTGGGGCAGCAGGTGGAGAGCTATACTGGAGGGTGGCAGTGAGCTACTGGTGCATGAATTCGTGCGCAGGGCTACTAGTTTATTATAAGGATGCAATACTATCTCACAGAACACCTGGGCAGTGATGTCTTAACCCTGAAGGTCTTCATGGAATGCCACTAAGGGAGAGCCTGCAGCACTGTGGCATGCCTGTCACACATAACAGAGAGGAGCCCTAAGTGTGGGCCTACTCATATCTCTCCCAGGTACGAGCTGGAAAACTGAGGGACTAGGAAGGGCTGCTTAAACACACAAGTCATTCTAGGGTGTGATCTTCTTAGATCTTTCTTCACCACTCTAACCCTCAGGCTGACTCTGGCTAACCCTAGCTTAGCAGACTCAATCATTCATTAATTCAACCAACATTTGAGTCTCATAATTGTGACTCGGCCCAAGACATCCAGGAGCCCGATAAGATGGAAAAACACACTCCGACTTGGGCCTCAGGAGCCCCGATTCTGCCAGTTACTCTCTAAGTGACTTGGGACATGTGGCCAATCCTCCCTCGTCAGCCTCAATTTCCCCATCAGCCTTATGAGAGCCTTGACCTTGGATATCACGGAGATCCCTTCCAAACCTCCAGAAGCAAGATGATTCTGGCACAGCAAGGCGCTCCTAAAATTTCAATCCTCAACCTCAAGTTTATTTTCTGTCTTTTGCCTTTATTGCTGGCTGGCTTACTCTTGGTGTAATTTATTTAACCGAGCTGTACTGAGCAGTTTGGAACTGAGTTTGCATGAATCACTGTCCATAAAATCAAGTTAAGTGGATTTCATTCCACTCAGCGCACCTGTGTGTATACTGGGGGGAAAAGAAGCCGGATTTTCTTGGCTCCCTCAGACCACTGTTAGAATTGCTTCTTTGCAGATATAGCATTCCTCCTATATTTATAGTCCATTGTTACCACAGCCTCCTTCAGAGACCTGAAAGTAAAGTCTTGGATGCAATTTTTCCTTCAGATCATTTTATATAGCTGTCCTGTTTCTCCATCCAGCAGGAAAAGCTGACATTGATTTCCTCTGTTTTATCAGAGTTGGCAAATAACAGATTCGACCTAATCCAATCATTCAACAAATATTTATTGAGTGTTATGTGAAGTCATCCTGAGCTAGGTATAGGGGTGGGGGGTGGGGTGGGGGTGTCAAAGGCCCTGCAAGCTACGTGAAGTGCTAACTAATAACAATGTGAGAGAGTGTGTTGTTTCCAGGCAGGACATGGGGAATCGGGTGTGTTGTGTAGAAGCAGCAGCTAAGCAAGGTGAGTGATTTTGGGGAGGATTATGGAGAGTCTGGGGTGGAGGTGTGTGTGATATTGAGCTTGGGAGGGGGATTTCTGTGAGGACCACCACCCACATTTGCCTCTGCCCCGTCCCCGTCTGACATAACCAGCACCGGCATCACATCATTTCATTCCACCATTTTGTAAAAGGATGTGATCAGAAAAAAAAGAAAGAAAGAAAAAAGAACAGAAAAGAGGTTTTGAGTGGAGATGAGCATTCATAGGAAAAAATGCCCAAAGGGTCTGCTCCAGTGCTTGTGAAAACACATCCTTGGAGCCAATGGGAGGGATTGCAGAGAGATTTATTTTGTTTTGTCACACGGCCAAAAGCACAGGCAGGCGGCAACTAAAATGGCGGTGTGCGGGGCCTTTGGATCTTTGTTCTTATTTGGATCTTTGTTCTTATTTCCTATCAGAATAGAAAATGTGCAAGTTTTACTCCGTCCCAGAATAAACATTTTATTGTTTCCCCGGCCGATTTCAGGTGATTTTGGAAAATTCTGTTCCATTAACCCTCCAGGACTCTGGAAGACACATTGGGGTGTTGGGGAAGGGCCTCTCTTCCTTTGACACTATGTTTATGTGGGTTTTTGTTTTTTGTTTTTTGTTTTAGAAAAAGGAGTTGCTCTAAAGGACTTTACGCTCTGGATGCATCTGTGCTTGTATCTAGGCAGAAAGCAAAATCTGCTGAATGGTTCTGTTTCTTGTGCTGTCTGGGATAAGACAGGCCCACATTTCCGCCAAGTAACCATTTGGGGAACTTGAATGTCCAGATGGTGCTCGAGGCTGGACAGCGCCACCTCTGTCCTGGAAGGGGAATACTATGCTTTACAGAGCAGTGCTGTCAGAAAGAAAGAGAATTCGAGCCACCTGTAATTAAAAAATTCCTTGTAGCCACAGTAGAAAGTACAAAGAAACTGCCTAGCTTATTTTTAGTAATATATTTATTTGATCCAATATATTTAAAATATCATTTCGGCAAAGAATCACGATCTTTTCGTGTTAATCATGAAAATGATTGAGACACTATACTTTTTTTTTCATGCTAAGTCTTCAAAACCAGGTGTGTACTTTATACCTTAGCACATATCAATCGAGGATAGCTACATTTCAAGTGCCCAGTCGCTACAGGTGGCTGGTGACCACTATGTTGGAGAGTATAGTCTAGAGTTCTCTACCGCCCCTCCCATAGACCCTTAGAATGTGGGAGATCTTTTCTTTTGAACTTTGTAGGCAATAAAGACATCAACTCGCCCTTTTGGCTCAGTGGATAGAGTGTCAGCCTATGGACTGAAGAGTCCCAGGTTCGATTCCAGCCAAGGGCACAAGACCAGGTTGCAGGCTCAGTCCCCAGTGTGGGGCGTGCAGGAGGCAGCCAATCAATGATTCTCTCTCATCATTGATGTTTCTATCTCTCTCCCTTCCTCTTTGAAATCAATAAAAATAGATTGAAAAACTAAAGAGACCAACTCTTTGACTACAAATAGCTCCCTACTTAGGGGAGCCCTATTTTTCTGACTCCTGGCCCTACTCTTTTCCGACTATGCCACCCTGTCAACAATGACCATGGCCATGTATTAAATGGCTACAGTGTGGCAGGTACTGTGGTGAGCACTGCCCAGCAGTCCTTTCATGATAACGCATGAGCTTTGTGCCATCAAAGGTCCATCTTACACGTAGAAGCCTTCATCATGAAGGCCCCTCTCCAACCTCACGTCTGCCCCTCTTCCCTCCATCACGCTCCTCCAGCCGCACGATGTTCCTGCTATTCTTTCTGTGTGAAGGTCAGCATGTTCTAACCTCCAGGCCTGCAATCCTGCCTCCCCTTAGCGATAAACTCTTACGTTATATTGTTTTCATAGATGTTTCCGTGGGTTTTCTCAAAAGCCCCTGTAATAGGCATTGATACCTCCTTTTGAAATTAAAAAATAGCTAAGTCTTGAAGAACCAAAATCAATTGCTCAAGGTCACTTACATTTCCATATGTCACATATATGCTCGTTAATTTTTTTTTCAGAAAAAAATTTTTTTTAATCTCAATGTTGTGCCAGGCACTAGGATGGGTGTTCTGTGAGATAAAAAGATAAAACGGGGGTGTGGGGGTGGGAGAGGGAGGAGGGAGGGGGATAAACACCTTGATTTCAAGAAACTTACAGATTAGTAGAAGACACGAGATAGGAACACAAATATCTGTGATACAAGGTAAAAATTTGAGGTGTCATATGCAATAGTCATCCACATGTGCAAAAATTTCACTAGGACTAGTTTCCTCTGTATATACCATGGGAAGCCCCCAAATAACAATGACTTAAATGAGATAGACAGACCTAGCTTGTCACACAAAGGAGGTCTGGACCATGACAGGCTCTAACCCTGGGGCCGTTAGAGGGCCAGGCTCCTCGTATCCTGCTCTCCCACCTGAGTATGTGGCTTCCATTTTTATAGCTCACGTTGGTGCTGGGCCACCAGGCACTCTACCAGGCAGCAGGAAGGGTAAGGGGGGAAGGGCAAAAGAGAGCCCTGCCTGGCTGAGCCAGTGCCCTCCACACAGCCTTCCCAGAGATCCCACTTCATTCATTTCTGGTTGCATCTCGCTGGCTGACAAGTGTCCTCTTGGCCTCCGTGAATTGCAAGAAAAGGTTGAGAGTGACATGTTTTTTAGGCTCATATTTTCTCACGCCAAGTAAAACATGGCGTTCTATTCTAAAGAACAAAAAGAGAGGCCCATCTGGCGTGGCTCAGTGGCTGAGCCACGGACCTGTGAACCAGGAGGCCACGGTTCAGTTCTCGGTCAGGGCACATGCCCAGACTGCGGGCTCGATCCCCAGTGGGGCATGCAGGAGGCAGCTGATCAGTGATTCTTTCTCATCATTGATGTTTCTCTCTCTCCATCCCTCTTTCTTCTTCTTTGAAATCAATTTAAAAAAGAAAGAAAGAATAAGGGGAGAAGGGATATTTAGAGACCTAGAGTCAGCCATATATGTTTACTGGAAATACTTTTCAATAGTAAAAATTTGGAAATAATGTAAATATCTAAATACATGATTGGTTCAATAAATAAACTGATTCATTAATACCGTGCATGCTTACATATTATATTTCAGAAGAATATTTAAGGATATGGTAAAATGTTTATGATACTACCCGTGTTTCCCCGAAAATAAGACATCCCCTGAAAATAAGACCTAGTGCATCTTTGGGAGCAAAAATTAATATAAGACACTGTCTTATTTTTGGAAAAACAGGGTATATTGAGTGGGAAGGGGGGAAAAAGGTGACTTAAACCCACCAGGAAAGTTCCATAATGGACACATGTTTTTTGCCAGAGCAGCTTTGCCATTTCCTTCTTCAGTTACTCATCTTGGTATCCCTTTGGGAACTAGACTTCCCTCCCCACTTCCTGTCTTGGCGGGACTGCCCATCAGGGTGCCCCGTCCTCCCAGGCCAAAGGAGGGCCATGGGACCCAGGGAGGCTGCTCAGATGCTCTCTTGGCGTGTGATTCCTGCAGCAGAAGACACGAAGGCAGAAAGCAGCGCGGGCACATCCCCAAACAGCACCTTCAAGAGATCGACCCCGGCGTCTAATATTTCAGAGACCCGTTAGTCAGCCTTTTCCTTCAGCTATGCCTCATCGTGTGCTAATACTTTTATTTCCTGAACTTGCTCAAGTCTGTTTTCGGCTGCCTGTAAACCAAGAAAGCCCTTACTTACCCGGGGTTCAATAGTGACTGAGAGTGCTTTATTCTTAACGGCTTTTAATCCTGAAAGACAGACTCATTTTTTTCCTGGCTCCATTCCCCCCAACCCCAGAACCTGAGTCCTTTCTCTTCCGTTTCCTTCCGGAGCTTCCTGGGTGGAAAAAGCCTTTGTCAATGTGCTAAGCTTTACCTTGAGGGGTGAGCGAGGACACCCTTTAAATCACCTATAAAACCCTTTGATTCACTCAGCAGAGGTTGCCATGGGCAATTTGCTAAGCTTATTGATTATTTTCTGTTTAAATTAAAGTTTGATGTCCTGGAACAGGCTGTGCGGTGCATGGAGTTAATGGAAAAGTTGAGATCCAGGGGAGAGACGCTCGCTGGGGAAATGGAGGGTATTCAAGGGGAAAACAGGGAGTCTATGAAGAGGAGATTGTCATCGCCGAGTTGTAGTAAATATGATGGCGATAAAATAAAATAAAAAAAGATAGAGAATGGAATTCTTTTAGAGAGAAGGGCAAGCTTCCTGGACAGTTAAAGCCTCCGGGAGACAGTGGGAGAAAATGTATTCATGCCACGGATTTTCGTTGCATGCCTGTGATATGCCAGGCATTGTGGGTAAGAGGGGGAAATAGTGCAGAAGTGCAGGATTCTGTCCTCTGTACTTTCAATCCGTGACTCTCAAAGTGTGGCCCCTGCCATAGCCACATCCCGGCTGCTGGGTACTGTGTTAGACAGGCAGCTTCTGGGACCTCACTCTAGACCAGCCGTGGACAAACTACGGCCCGCGGGCCAGATCGGCTGTTCTATCCGGCCCGCGGAGCCAAAAGAGCGGAGGGTTCTCTTGCTCTCCCCTCCGCTCCTTCACCAGCAGCCCAAGAGGAGAGTGCCAGCGTGGTCAGGTTGCTTTTGTTCCGGCCCTCGGGTCCAGTTTAAGAACCCATTGTGGCCCTCGAGTCAAAAGTTTGCCCACCCCTGTCCTAGACCCACTGAGTCAGATACTGGGGCGGGGCACAGTCCCTCCTAGTGAATCCCATGCCTGCTACAGTTTGAGAACACCCTACTCTACATTCTTAGGCCTTTGCCAACCATGGAACTTGGTCTGTGCCTGTGTCATTATTGCCAACATCTACTGAGCATTTGTCACTGCCAGGTGCTGTGTTTCATCTTCACATAAACCTTTTCATAGAAGACGAAATGGAGGCACCGTGGAGGTAAGTGGGGTGGGTTAGAATGCAAATGCAAGCGCGTAACCCCTTTGCTCTGCTGTCTTCCCGAAAACGCCAAATTCCCGCGAGAACGTGGCTCATTCCGCCAGGGTCAAAGTTGATCTTCAGATGGAGACAGAACCATGGTTTCCCCCGGATGAGCTCCATGGTGCAGCTGGGCTCCAGATGCTTGAGGAAGAAGAGGAAGTCAAAGAAGAGCAGCAAGTGTGCAAAGGACGGGGAAGGAGGAAGAGGACATGTTAGCTGCAAGGAAAAGCCAGGCCAACAGCCCCACATGCACAGTTCTCCTCATCTTAGGGGAAGCTAGAGTTCAAAGTCACAGTGTGTCCATCAGGGATGAGGAAAATCTTGTCAGTAGGGTACAAACAAAACCTCATGTCCTCTTGCCGAAATTCCAGCTCTCTAGCTCTTCCACTAGTAGTGTGTATTCGTTCCACGCTGTTGCTGTAGCAGATTACCATCAACTCAGTGGTTTGCAATAACACGAACTTATTCTCTTACATTTCCGGAGGTCAGAAGCCTAAACCTCGAGGTGTTTGTCAGGGCTGTGCTCATCCTGGAAACTTCGGAGTAGAATCTGTTTCCAGTTTCTGGAGGCTGCTTGCATTCCTTGGCTTGTGGGCCCTTCCTCCCGCGTCCCTCCTGTCTGACCTCGGCCGCTATTCTCACACTTTCTCCCTGTGACTTGGAACCTCCCTCTTACAAGGCCCCTTGTGATGACCCAGGATAATCTTCTCATCCCCATCTCCTAACTTAATGACATCAGCAAAGTCGTTTTTGTCACGAACGTGAACATAGTCACAGACGGTGGGAATTAGGATGTGAACATCTTTTTTTGGGGAGGAGGTGAGGGTCCTTAGGAAATTTTTTTTTTCTCTCTGAAAGCCTCCAATTCTCCCCAAAATGGGGATCATCATAATTCTGGGTCTGTTCTTATAGGGCTGTGAGAGAGACAAGCGTGTGTGTCATTTCAATCACAGAAGCAAATATTACTATTGCCTCCGTTTCCTCACCTGACAAGTGAGAATAAGAGTGGTGTTTCTTTTTCATTCCGCTACAAAAATGCCTTGCTTCTTTACCCTGAGCCATGCTTGTGTTGCCTTGGAAAGGAATTGACACAGCGTCTGCCCTGAAAGCAGCCACACTCAGTCAAAGGTAGCTGCGGTCGTTGTGTAATTTGGTTCAGTTTTAGAGCCTTTTATACGTGTCAGCAACAGACAGAGATGAGGCCAGTTCTCTGGAGGAGCCGGCCATTGGATGACTCACCTCATCCCGCCATGTTTAGAAGAGAAGCAATAAGCACAGCTCCCAAGATGATCACGAACTTAAGCGTCTGTCCCTGTGCCACCTGAGGGTCAAAGGAGCCTCCACAGCGCCCCCTGGGTGGGTGGCGGGGCGAGGACGGCGCGTGCCCACCGGAGGCTGTGACTGCCACTCCCCGGACCTGCCCTTGTCGGTGATCAAGGGAACAAAAAGCAGCAGCGGGTCCATCAGGAGAGAGACATTAAAGTTGATTAAGTGAGCGGGCCAATTAGCGTCTGGCTTCATGCAGTGCGGAGTTAATTAGCCTCCACCAAACAACAACAGCTGCTTTCCTGGGGGAGCCGGAGGCCCAGCAGGAGCCCTGGGAGGAGAAGGGATGGGGCTAGTGCTTAATAACGCGGCTGCAGTGCGCCCTGTCCCACTAATAAATGTAGCACAAGCCCTGGGCCAATGTCCCTGCGAGCCTCCAGACAGTGCAGGCGGAGCAAAGACCCTTCCGGTGTAAACTCGGACCCCCAGCTGGAGTTTCTTTTTTTCTTTTTTCTTTTTCTTTTATTGATTTTTCACAGAGAGGAAAGGAAAGGGATAGAGAGCTAGGAACATCGATGAGAGAGAAACATCGATCAGCTGCCTCTTGCTCATCCCCTACCGACAACATGCCCGCAACCAAGGTACATGCCCTTGACCGGAATCGAACCTGGGACCCTTCAGTCCACAGGCCTACGCGCTATCCACCGAGCAAAACCGGTTAGGGCGAGCTGGTCTAATTAAAAAAATATATATTTTATTGATTTTTTTTTTCTTTTTTACATAGAGGAAGGGAGAGGGATAGAGAGTTAGAAACATCGATGAGAGAGAAACATCGACCAGCCGCTTCTTGCACACCCCCTACATGGGATGTGCCCGCAACCAATGTACATGCCCTTGACCGGAATGGAACCTGGGACCTTTCAGTCCGCAGGCCGACGCTCTATCCACTGAGCCAAACCGGTTTCCGCTGGAGTTTCTTTGTGAGACTGTTTAGCACAACTCCGTTTGCATCCTAACAAAAATCACCACTCTGCATGTTTTGTCTTGGTCCTCAACTTCATAATCCACCTGGTTTCCTATGGGTGATATTTCTCCTTATTAAGAGAGTCATACGTATTTTGGGGGAACACTGGCAAAGTGTGACAACACACAGAGGAGAAAATAGCCCCTTCACCCTAAAATAGATCCTGTCATTCATTAACCGTTTGTCGTTCCCCTCCCGAATGCCAGTGCTGTCCAGGGTGTTCAAAGCACACGTCAGTTTTGTCTTTTCTCCGCGCACACACACGTGCTGCTCTATAAATTGGACACACTCTGCATGGTCCTTAATGACCTGCTGTTTTTAGCAATATGTCATGAGCCTTTCCCCCATCTCATTAAATATATTTTTAAACTACTCAGCCTCCATGGTCCCACTAATTAAGCCATATTCTAGTTGTCCATTTAAGTATGCCTCCTGCCTCCTCTTCTAACAAAGTTCTCAGGGCAGAGACTTTTTTTTTTAAACCACTAGATTCCCCCGTGCCTGGACCAGAGGCAGGCATGTGGGAGACACTCATTAAAAACGTGATGAATGAGTAAGCACATGAGGGAGCCGTCCCTTCTGTGGGCCACTGAGGTTGCTCCCACTTTGTTAGCTTTATGCAAAAGGCTGTTGCCCTAACTGGTTTGGCTCTGTGGATAGAGTGTCGGCCTGTGGACTGAAGGTTCGATTCCGGTCAAGGCCATGCACCTTGGTTGCGGGCACATCCCCAGGAGGGGTTGTGTAGGAGGCACTTGATTCATGTTTCTCTCCCATCGATGTTCCTAACTCTATCCCTCTCCCTTCTTCTCTTTTAAAAAAATCAATAAAATATATATTTTTTTAAAAAAGAAAACAAATTAAAAGGCTATCACTTAAGATCTGGGTTCAACTACAAGTGACAGAAAACGCCCCCAAGCAGTGGCTTAAATATAAGGTGACCAGACGTCCTGCTTTTGGCGGGACAGTCCCGATTTTTAACAATTTATCCCGCGGCGTTTTTTTTTAACAAATTGTTAAAAAATCGGGACTGTCCCGCCAAAAGCGGGACGTCTGGTCACCTTACTTACACAAGATAGAGGCTTATGTCTCTTTTGGAGTTACTCCAGGGCTCGTATGTCATTTCGCTCTCTAGCAACATGGACTCCATTTCCAAAGTCACCTCCTTGTGCAGAAGGACGGCTAACGCTCCAGCCGGGGTCCAGCCAAAAGCTGGGAAAGGAAGGAAAGGGGACTTGCACTCACTCTTGAAGGGAAGTTCCTTAGCTCACCTCTGGTTGGCTCTCATTATTCAGGATTTGGCCACAGGATCATAAACGCGATCTTCATTATGCAGCTCATATGCAGGGGTGCTGCTCCTGAGGAAGATGGGGAAGAAAACTGGGGGACCATTGGTTGGCATGGTGCTTAGGCTCCTGGATTGACCCCAGCCTCTCTCTGCAGCTAGCTCTTTCCTAGTGTGACCCTTCGTTTTTCCAAGTGGGGACGTGGTTATCTGTGAGGCCGGTCTGGTGTCTTGGACTCAGGCCTGGGACCAGTGCACTGGTGGGGTGGGGGGTGGGGTTCTGAGCCTTCACCTTCATCTTACCAGTTGATACAGTCATCACCAAAGATTCACTCCATGAGGCAGATGCCCCCTTCCCCGGAGGATGTTTGTCCAATTAGTGCGAAGAGGAAGCTCCGGGTGTGAGGACGGGAATTGAGGGCTTCTGAAAGGCAATGGTTATTAGTAACCATCCACCCAACAGCCGTGTAGGACCAGGGAGAGAAAGTCCGCTCTCAGAGATGCCGCGCGGGATGAGAATGGGGAGCTGCCGGTAACGGGAGGCAGTGTGGCTCAACCGCGATGCGGCCCGGCCCCTCAGACAGCGAGGGGCTTTGTCCCAAGGCTTTACTGCCTGCAGTAAACATCCTGCCAAAACGCACTCAGGAGCGTGCGGGGAGACGTGCACTCATTACCATGCCCCTAGCAGCTATCACGGGAAACCATCTGGGCTCCGATGGCCTATAAATTTGCAACTTGCAGTTGGGTGGGCTACAGGGAATCAATCGGCCAAGCGGGAAGTCAAGGTGTGAAGTGGATCTGGCAGGTTCCACGCCCGGGGCTGGCTCAGAGAGGCGCCATTCCTGGCAGTTCCTTCTCTTTGTAATTTTTTTTATTTTTTATTGTGAGGTATATCACACAGGAAAAGTGCACAAGACATCACTGTGCACGTTAACAAATTGCCATAAAGCGGACGCATGTGTAACCAATACCCAAGTCAAGAAATAGGACGCGGCCAGCCCTCAGAAACCTCCCAGGTACCCCTTTCTCAACACAAAGCCCTCTTCCCCCCTCTCCCCCCAGAGATCCTGATCCTGACTCTAATGAGTGCAGGTTCCCTGTCTCACGTTACCGTTTGTCACCTTAAGCATCCCCCCCAAAGTGGTGTAATTGACTCTGTCAACTTTTGAACTTTATATTGTTGTACAGTCTTAAGTGTCTGGATTTGTTCTGTGGTGCTCAGGGTTACCTTCTTAACATTTATCCTTATTGAGTAGGATTCTAATATGTATTTTCGTTCCTGAATGTTCTCCCGCTTGCCTACTTTACTGCTGTTGGACATTTTATGGTGCCTGGGCATTCGGGTTGTTTTCAGGGTAGATAATGCTGTTGTGGACATTCTCATACACGGATCCCTGCACCCACACCTACAAGTTTCTCCCCAGCTGTGATTCTCAACCTTCAGCGTGTCTGAAAATAGTCGGGAGCTTGGTAGAGTGCAGATTCCTGGCCCTTCTCACTAAAGATTCTGATTCAGTAAGTCTAGGGTGGTGCCGGGATATCTTCATTTGCAACCAATTATTAGGTGGTAATGAGGCTGGGACACCCCTTTGGCAGCACTGGAGAGCAGCAGTTGGCACACTGTGGTCCACAGGCCAAACCCGGCCTACCATCTGCTTTTCCATGGCCCCGGAGCCATTTTTAAATGGCTGGGGAAAAATTGCAACAAACAACAACAACAACAACAAAAAGAAAATTTCATGCTACATAGAAAGTATACGAAATTCAAATGTCAGTGTCCAGGAATAAAGTTTTATTGTCACACAGCCACGTCAATTTCCTTAAGTAGCATCTGGCAATGCTTTGCTGCTCAGGAGAGCTGAGTAGCTGTGACAGAGACCATTTTACTCTTTGCTCACAGAATGAGTTTGTTCAGACCTGAGCTAGAATATACGCTCCTGGGTGGAATTACTGTGTTGAAGAGTATGCACTGTAACACTTTTACCAGAAAATGCCAGTGTCTGCGGTGGCTGTCCCCCTTTATGTTACTGTCAGCAGGGGATGGAAGTTCCTGTTGCTCCACGTTCTCACCGACACCTCATGTTGTCAGATTTGAAATTTTAACCAGTCTGTTGGTTGTGCCGTGGTATCACATTGTGGTTCCTGTCTAAATTTCCTGATTATTAATAAACAATAAGCACATTTTTCAAGTGTGTATTGGCTGTTTGGACTTCGTTGTGCAAATGTTTTTGCCCTATTGGACTTGTCTGCCCTTTTCTCTACACATTCTGGACACAATTTCTTTGCCATGGATGTGTCTTGTAAGTATCTTCCTCTACTCTGGGGCTTGCCTTCTCACCGTAGGATGGTGTTATTAAATGAGAAGAAGTTTTCAATTTTAACATAGTCAAACTTGCTGGATGCCAATTCCGGCATGTCGTAATTGCAAGAGTTTTATTGAAAGGTTGATGGAACTTGGGGACTCAACAAGGGCTGAGTCAGGTAGGTTATCACCTGCTGGAATGGCTAAAGGCATTTCCCCAAACCTGAGAAGGATGATTGTTTACTGCTCAGGGCATCTCAATCTACGTGTTATTGCTTCCTACTGGCCAAACACCTGAACAGCCGTAGGCTATTCCCCAATCTGACAACGCTTCTATAGGAAAGCCTACCCTTGGAAGTGTATATCTCAACCTTGCCTTAGGACAATTTGTGTTGATAAAAAGCAAGGGGTCCTGAGACAAGGAGAACTTGGTTTCTTCAGCCAAGCTCATCTGCCTCCCCTCCCTGCCCCCCACAATGCCTTTCAAAATTATGTTTCATCTCTGGACTCTTATTTAATCTATGCACAGCCCTCCTCCAGATCCCTGAACCCTTCTAGATGCCGAATTAAGACCATCGGCATTAAATGACGCCCAACATCCGGCACAAACTCATTAAACTTTTTTTTGTATGTTAAGAAATCTTCCCCTACCTTGGGATTATGAAGATATTGTCTTGTGTTACCTTTTAAAAGCTTCATGATTTTACTTTTCACATTTATGTCTTAGTTTATCTGGAATTGACTTTTTGTTAAGGTGACCAGATTTTAACGTTGGTAAAGCGGGACACCATTGACCGGGATGGGGGGGTTCTTGATTAAAAATTTGGTCTATATGGAGCAACAAAAATTTGCATAGAACACAAAAAATAGTATTGTAATATTTTAAAAATTTTCAACATAAGTACAATTTACAAATATAATAAATAAATAAAAATTATGTATAGTCATAAGTATCACTTTCAAGGCCGGTGCTAGACTTTTTGCTACCACTATAAAATGTAAATAATATGAGTACTGTCTGCTAAATTCAAGAAAATTTATGAATTTATGAAATAAATATATAAATTATTACCTAAATTATCTGAATAGCTGATTTGTAATGACATCACTTGTTTAACTAGCTTACTAGCACACAGTATGATGTGTATCGTCTAAAAGACAAAATGTTTTCCTCATTGCCAATCCCCAAAAATGCCATTGTGCATTAAGTCCAAACAATGGTGGTCGAATTCTGACAACTGATCAATAATGCGAACTTTGATAAGCAGTTCTCTATAATCAGTTCTCAACCATTATTTGTTATTATTAAAGTTTAACATTACAAAATTAACAAAAATAATATAAAACTCATATCCTGGCTAACTAGCCACTTGGCTGCCAAAAACCGTATATTCCCTTCCCGTTTTCCTGCCGTACCCTAGCTTGTCTTGCATTCTTTCCAAAAACCGAGACTTGCCAAAACCGGTTTGGCTCAGTGGTAGAGCGTCGGTCTGCAGACTGAAAGGTTCCGGGTTCGATTTTGGTCAAGGGCATGTACATTGGTTGCGGGCACATCCCCAGTAGGGGGTGTGCAAGAGGCAGCTGGTCAATGTTTCTAGCTCTCTATCTCCCTTCCTCTCTGTAAAATATCAATAAAATATATTAAAAACAAAAAACAAAAACCGAGACTTTTTAAAAACGCCACGGGATGGGGGACAAATTGTTAAAAATCGGGACTGTCCCACCAAAAGCGGGACGTCTGGTCACCTTACTTTTTGTGTCTGTTCTGAGGGAGGGGCTTATTCCATTTAACAGGTGCCTAATTTTTCCAACTTCACTTACTGGAACCACCACCAGTTCCCTGCTGTTCTTTGGGACTACTTTTGTCATCCAGCAAATATCCATATATATATATGTCTGTTTCTGTTCTCTTTTACTGGCCTTTTTGCCTATCCCTGTGCTAATGCCACGTTCACTTCATTACCACAGCTTTATAGTAAATCTGGTGAAGGAGGTCTTTCTGCCTTGTTCTCTTCAGTATTTCAGTTGTTTTTGGCTCTGAATGTTTTCTCCCTTTAATTTGTTTACAAAAAACATGAAGTTGATGGACAGTAAAAATTCACTACTGACTGGTAGCAGGCCTATTAGGACAACCTTTCTGAAAAAACAATTTGGTAAAACTCTGATTACTGAACCATTCTCTCCCCTCCTCCCCAGAAAAAAACAAACAAACAAAAAAACCAAAAAACAAAATGTATAACTCACTAATTTCATTCCCAGAAATACATCCTAAAGAAATAAAAATTAAAAATGGGGAAAGTTTTTGACCCAAAACTTCAGACTCGGTGTCAGATCTACAAGCTGAAGGCACAATAATGAGGAAACTCTTGCCTTCCAGAACCTTCAAGTCTTCTTAAGGGAGACAGCCGTGTAAGCGGATCATTGCCATCCAGGGTGGCAAATGTTCAGGTAGAGGTACAGTCTGTACAAACATTGTGTCCACCAAAATGTTTACCTCAGCATTACTGAAAACAAAGGTCAGGCAGCGGAGGAACAGATAAGCAAATTATGGCACATCTATATGATGGATTATCATAGTTACAGCCTGGGCCAGGTGGCCCAGTTGGTTGGAGAATAGTCCTGTACACCAAAAGGTTATGGCTTTGATTCCTCGTCAGGGCACATGCCTAAGTTGCAGGTTTGATCCCCGGTCAGGGTGCATATGAGAGGCAACTGATGGATATTTCTCTCTCACAAAGATGTTTCTCTCTTTTTTCCCTCTCTTTAAAATCAATAAAAAACACACACATCCTCGGGTGAGGATTTTAAAAAGTAACTAAAATAAAAACTGTAGCAAAATGGATAAATGATTTCAATACATGCTAGATAGAAAAAAATCACACAATATTGCAAAGAAAATATAATCATATCCGAGGGAAAAATAAATGCATTGGAAAAATAATGAAAGGAATATGTTATAAGGATAACTACAGGCCTGGTGCACAAATTCATGCAGGTCCCTCAGCCTGGCTGGTGGTGGGGCCACTGGGGCCATCTTGCCCAGTCCCGATCGAGGCTGGCCAGCTGGCCAGCGGAAGGGACCACAGGAGGTTGGCCAGCTGAGGGAGGTTGGCTGTGGGAGTGCACTGACCACCAGTGGGCAGCTCCTGCATAGAATGTCTGCACCCTGGTGGTCAATGCAAATCATAGTGATCGGTGGACCGGTCATTCGGTCGCTTAGACTTTTATAAATATAGACAGTAGTTAAGAATAGGGGTGATTCCCCCCACCCTTTTTTTTCCATTTTCCAAATCTTTGGCAATGTGGTTGTATAAACTTATAATAAAAAATATGTTTTAAAAAAGTTACTTCCTATTACCAACTGACTTCTTATTTTCAGTACTTGGCCCGTGCCAGGCAGTATGCTAAGTGCTTTACACACATGATCTCATGTAAGCCTCAGAGCCCTTTCAGAATGAATAGTTTAGGTCAGTGGTCAGGAAGCTCATTAGTCAACAGAGCCAAATATCAACAGTACAACAATTAAAATTTCTTTTGAGAGCCAAATTTTTTTCAACTTAAACTTCTTCTAACGCCACTTCTTCAAAATAGACTCTCCCAGGCCGTGGTATTTTGTGGAAGAGCCACACTCAAGGGGCCAAAGAGCCACATGTGGCTCGCGAGCCGCAGTGTGCCGACCACAAGTTTAGGTTATCACCTTCTCATGAATCAGGGGAGGAGCAGGAGGCTGAGACAGGTGAAGGAACTTGTCCCAAGTCACACAGAGAGGCGGGGCTGATGCACAGACACGTGCTGCTGATCTGTACTCCTAATCACTGCCCCAGCCCGCCTCCACTTGCTACAACACGGTGGCATCTTTCAGAGCGAAATGGGTTCAAGGATGGATCAAGGGCAGTTCTGCCTACAAGAAAGTAGGTCATTAGCCTCTAGAGCAGGGGTGGGCAAACTTTTTGACTCAAGGGCCACAATGGGTTCTTAAACTGGACCGGAGGGCCGGAACAAACGCATGGATGGAGTGTTTGTGTGAACTAATATAAATTCAAAGTAAACATCATTACATAAAAGGGTACGGTCTTTTATTTTCATTTTTATTTCAATAGTTTAGAACAGCAATCCGGCCCGCGGGCCGTAGTTTGCCCACGCCTGGCCTAGACCCCTCTGGCCCGGTGATTCTGATTCTCACCTCCATGTCACACTAACCAGCTAGGTGACCTCAGATAGTGACCGATCCTGCTGTGCCCAGCGTATTCTTCCATCAAATGCAATAAACAGAGCCCTCCTCATAGGCTGTTGCATTGATTAATGAGATAATATACACTGAGTGGCCAGATTATTATGATCTCTGAACACATAATAATCTGGACATTATATATACCGGTAGGTATATTAGAGGCCCGATGCATGAATTTGTGCATGGGTGGGGTCCTGCCAGTCTGGCCAGGGGGGCGGGGACATGGGCGGCTGGCCGGCCTGCCTGCCTGCTGGTCGAACTCCTGGTCAAGGGGACGATTTGCATATTAGCCCTTTATTATATAGGATATACACCGAGTGGCCAGATGATTATGCCGTTCAGAGATCATAACAGCCTGGCCCCTCGGCGTTTATCCCACGTCCTACGAGAGGGAGGCACTTGTCAGTTTCATTCCCTCCACCCAAGGACACAGGAAACTTTACCAAAAAAAAAGCCCCAGCCTTTTCCTGTCACTTGGCCTCTGGTTATTGTCCTGGGTGTAATGGAGTGGAAAACTCCAGACACGGCTCCCTCTGACAGTGAATTTCTAATCTCCGAAAACTTAATGGTTTTTGTCAGCCTGATTGTCCGGAGAGAGCGGATTAGGGGAATGACTTCCCTGTCGCTGGAGAGCCCGCCTGCTTCGCGGCGGGTTTCCTGCCGCCGGTGGGAGGCGCGATCGATACAACACAGGCCTAAAAACCTACCTGCGGTTTTGGAGGGGAGGACGAAGGCGGGGCATTCCATCTAAGTGCTCCTCCAGCCATCTCCGAGGAGACCCAGGCGTGATGCGCATTAAGCGGTTTAGCCGGTGACCCGGGGCTCCGTGGTCTGAGGGGCAAAGCCATGGAGCAGGTGCTCCCTCCCGACCAGGGATGCAGAGGCGCCCCCGGCGCAGGCTGGCCAGGGCCTTTCTGCTACGGTTTTCCTGTCTGGGGAAGGAGGGCCCATTAATTACTGTCCGCTCCAGGCGGGGAGGGCTGCCTTGCCTCCTCTGTATCGGGACTTCCCAGACAGAACGCACTGATGCCCAAATGGATGGTGACTACTAATGGAAACTCGGTCCCAAACCCCCCTACCCACTGCCAGCCTGCGGCCGGGGGCACCGCGTGCCCAGGCTACACGCTGCGGCAGACAGAACTGAGAGACGGACCTCAGCAGGGAGCATCCGCCCAGAATTGTCCCCTAGCGCACCTCCTGCCCCGTCCACCGTCCACGACGCTGCCTCAGGCCCCGGGGGCAAAACAAAGCCCTGTTTTATCGGAGGCTCTTAAACCGTGTCACTTCCTCAGACGTCATCGCTGACCTTTCGGACTAGGAGGACCCTATACGTTTCCCTCACGGTATTCATTCTAATTAAAAATACATCGGTAGCTACATCCATGAGAATGCGAGCTCCACGAAGGCAAGGGCGTTTGCCTGCTGTGTCCCTTGCTGGTCCCCATTTCGTGCTTAGGAACATTTTTGGCACTTATAGGTGCTCAGTAGATATTTGTTGAACACATCAATGACTAGATCCATATAATTGCTTGTTTCGGAGCTGTCCCCTCTGTTTGACGAGAAGCTCTATGAAAGAAGGAACTGTGTCTTATTCATTCTGTGTCCTCAGCGCCCAGAGTAGAATCTAGCACATAGTATGTGCTCAGTAAACACTGAAGGAATAATAAAGTACTTTAAAAATGTTGTTGTTGTTGTTGTTTTTGTTAAACCTCACCCAAGGATATTTTTCCATTGATTTTTAGGGAGCGTGGAAGAGAGGAAAAGACAGAGAGAAACATCGATGTGAGAGAAAGACATTGATTGGTTACCTCCTGCATGAGCTCTGACCAGGGCCCCGGCTGGGGAGGAGCCTGCAACCAAGGTACGTGTCCTTGACCGGAATTGAATCCAGGACCCTTTGGTCCACAGGCTAACACTCTACCCACTGAGCCAAACTGGTGAGGGCAGTACTTAAAAATTATTATGTTGAATGAATGATATTGCTCTTTATTTTTATAATGTATTGATTATGAGAGAAAGAGAGAGAGAGAGAGAGAGAGAGAGAGAGAGAGAGAGAGAGAGATTTGTTATTCCACTCCTTTATGCATTCATTGGTTGCTTCTTATATGTGCTCTGACTGGGGATTGAACCTGCAACCTTGCTGATGCTCCAACCAACTGAGCTACCGGGCCAGAGTCTAATGATGCTTAATTATTTAAGTTAGAAATCACAATCAGTTATTTTAGAAAAAGAGTGAAGAAAAAGACACATCTTTATTAATATCAACACACATACACAGCTACTGTAATTATTTTGATGTTTCTCCTTTCAGAGTTTCTTACTTGTGTCTTTTACGCATACGTTCAATTGGGTTATTTTAAGCACACGCACCTCAACTGTCCAGGTGGAGGGCGTTCTATGGATTTAAGAGCAGGAAGGGGGGCCTGAACAGACAACGTGCTTCCTACTGTTGTACTTGACACCTACCATGGGACTGAGAGCATCTAGTGAGGAGCACTGCTCTCTGCAGGCCATCCCTGGGGTCAAGGCAAATCTGGAAAAAATCTGCAGGTTAGGAATAACCCACAGGAAAATGGTTTATTTCTATGTTCACAAATCAGGGAAACCTGCTGTGGCCGTGGCTAAACATAGAATGGCTAGATGTACATTGCAGTGGGCTGTGTGGCTCAGGGTTCGGCCTTTTTTTTTATTTGGATCATTTCATGGAAATCAACCCAGTTTCTGTCTTTCAGCCCCTGGGGATGCAGTGTCAACAAGTGACTGCCACTGCAATTACAGCAATGGAAAACCAAAGTATACGTTAAAAAACAAAACAAATCAAAACCCTATTCTGGTATATTCAAAATACATTTCTCAACGTTTCCAGGGAAAATGTTCTAATCTCCGTAAGAGGCAGCCTGTAGTAGCAGGAAGCTCGTTTACAAGCAGGGAAACTCGTGCAAACTTCTTATTGATAAACTAGAGGCTCAGTGCATGCATGCACGGTGTGTGTGGGGGTGTCCTTCATCCTGGCGGGCTCCCTCTCACAGTCCAGGAGCCCTCAGGGGCAGGAGGCAACCCATTGATGAGGGGAAGGTGATGCCCTCATCACACCTCTGCTGCTGCCACTGCCGGCAGCACAAGCCTCAGCTGGCCCTGGTTACCTGAGCCTTAGGCTGGACCTGGCTGGCTGGGCAGCTGCCATCTGAGGCTTACCTGCACCCCAGGCCTTCCCTGGGCAGCTGGGGGGCTGAGGGGACTGAGCGACTTTGGGGGCAGGCCTGGCCGTGCCATGCACCTGCCATCCTGGCGGGGCTGAGGGGACTGGGCGCCACCATCCTTGAGGGTGTGACAGTCAATTAGCATATTCCCTCCTTATTGGCTGTGGGCACTCCCATCTTTGTGGGGGCGTGATGGTCAATTAGCATATTTCCTCTTTATTAGATAGGATAAGGTAGGCAGGAAGTTGAATGAACAAATTACTCATCTGTTGTTGGGGGACCCCTTCTGCGGTTGATAGAGAGCTGGGGGACAGTCCCAGGTAGAAGATGCCAAACCAAAGCTGAAGCGGCACCGGGAGTAACTGTAGGTTCTCAGGGTGGTCTGAGCCCAGAGATCAGGCTCAGGCAGTGTCACAAACGGGGGAAAGCTGGACCGGGGGCACCATACTCAGAATCCGGTTGCTGCTGTCCGATGAACAGGCACAGGAGGCCCGAGGGGGGCGGGCAGGGCCGGGGAGAAAGGAGATCTGCCAGGAGGCAGTCGACCTGGCTCCTCACAGGCGGCGTTTGCCTTGTTCTGTGTGTTTCTTGGCTCACAGTCCAACCCCTTTGTGCTCGTAGAATCTGGACCTCAAAGCATTAAGCAGAGAGAGAAGCCAGAGAGGGGGTCAGCCGGACCTAAGAGACCACATCAAAGCATGTTCAGGGCTGAGCACCCCGGGGGGGAGGGGGGAAGACATCGTGTCTGGGGCACTCACTGGGAGGTCTAACACGTGTGCAGAAGTGGGAGAAAATGGGGAACAAGACCATGAGCATTTGAAGGGGGACAAGGACAGAAAGGGAGAAGACCGAGGTGAGTGTGGTGGCAGGTAGAAATTCAAGTGTGGCGATTACTGCCCTTGCCCCTCAGTGCTGTGCCCCCAGAAACCTATTAGGGGCACATGGGGGAACAGGCTGTGCCAGACAGCCGAGGCTCCCTGACCCTCCCTTCCCCACCCCCCATTTTCCCTCTCTCTCTCTCTCTCTCTCTCTCTCTCTCTTTTTTTTTTTTAACAAGTTTTGAGTACAAAATGTCTCTCCACAGGCAGGAAGAGCTTCAGTAATAAGATGCCCCGAGTTGGCTATGACACGCCAAGCCTCTTGCAGAAAGAAAATATTTTTTATGCCATCATAAAACTGCCTGGCTCACCTCGGCCTGCTGCGAAAACGATGGCTCTGAAGACAGAGGGGAGACCAGAGCCGCCGACCTGAAGCCGGGGCAGAAAGTAAGTCTGGGGGTACGGGTCCCCCTCCCAGCCTTTCTCTGTGCCCAAGTTAGCAGGAAGCAACACCCAGCAGTTGGGCAGGAAAAGGAGAGAGGACAAGATGGGGGTGGGGGTGGGGGGCGTCTCTGGCCTGTCCCAGCCCTATCCAGAGGAATGAAGCCCGAGAAAGGGTGCCAGGGACAAGTCTCCCCCCCAACCGGTGAGGTGGGCGATGTGAAGGGGGGGGATGCATCACATGCCGCTGTTCGGGATCCTCTGCTTAACTGAGCCCCCCATCCTAGCTCCTGCCTAACATAAGCAAAGCAGGCCTGCCGGGCCAGGTCCTCAGAGCGCGCCCTCAAATAAGAGGCACCCTGAGCCTGGGCTCTGGAGGCAGGACGACCTCTGCCCAAGTGCCCCTCTGCCATTTCTGGCTGAGGAGTCCCCTTGGAGGACTGACTGCCCGTCTCTCGGCCTCTGCGCCCTCCCCCGGGAGGGAGGGGAGAGAGTGCCCATCAAGCAGCGCTCCGGGGCCTGGAGGAGGTGAATGCAAAGCTCAAAGCGTTGCATCCAAACGTATCCCTCGGCTGTCCCACCCCAGCCTCCGTGACTGTGTTCAAGCAATGTATCCTTCCGGAGGTGCAGGTCCTCACCCAGGGGCCTCTCACCCGGGCCCTGGAGGCACAGGGTGAATACGGCGGGGGACACAAGGCTCCCAAACACCCGATGAGAAGGTGTCCCAAAGCACCAATGTGCAGCTTTGGGAGCAGGCGGGAGAAGAGCGTGGCCGCCTAGCGCAGCGGTCGGCAAACCCATGAGTCCACAGAGCCAAATCGCAACAGCACAGCGATTCAAATTTCTTTGGAGAGCCAAATTTTTAAAACGTGAACTTCTTCTAGAACCACTTCTTCAAAATGGACTCGCCCAGGCCGTGGTATCTTGTGGAAGAGCCGCCCTCAAGGGGCCAAAGAGCCGCATGTGGCTTGTGAGCCGCAGTTTGCCGACCACTAACCTAGCGGGTCTGGGAGTCAGCATAGGAGCTGGGCCTGGAAGAGTGAGCAGGATGTTATGGGCGGGCAGTTATTGGTAGAGTAAGGACACTTTAATTAATTTATTTTTTAATATATTTTATTGATTTTCCACAGAGAGGAAGGGAGAGGGATAGAGGGCCAGAAACGTCAATGAGAGAGAAACATCAACCAGCTGCCTCCTGCACGCCCCCTACTGGGGATGTGCCCATAACCAAGGTACATGCCCTTGACCAGAACCGAACCTGGGACCTTTCAGTCCGCAGGCCGACTCTCTGTCCACTGAGCCAAACTGGTTTCAGCAGGAAGGACACTTTAGAAAGAGAGGACAGCATGAACAAAAAGTGTGGTGGTTGGATCCGCCCCGGAATATTGGTAACACAGTGACTGGTCTGAAGGTCTAGAGAAGATGGCCCAGGCTGGGGAGCGGAAGAGAAGTGGCCGCTACCACTGAAAGTGGTCAGCTGGAGCAGTGCCATCCAGGAGGACTCTCTGTGACATTAAAGTGTTATGTGTTTGCACAATATGGCAGCCAATGGCCACCTGTGGCTATGAGCACTTAACAAGAAGTTTCCATGATGGAGGCACAAAATTTTTTTAAATGTATTTGTATTGATTTTGGAGAGAAAGGGAGAGGGAGATAGAAACATCAATGATGAGAGAGAATTATTGATCAGCTGCCTCCTGCAGGCCCCCTACTGGGGATTGAGCCCAAAATCTGGGCATGTGCCTTCACCGGAATCGAACCTGGGATCCTTCAGCCCCCAGGCTGATGCTCTATCCACTGAACCAATCCAGCTAGGGCCACATTTTAAAAAATTTATTTTATTTTATTATTTTTTTAAAAATTTAGTTTTAATTAATTTCAATGTAAATCTAAAGAGCTACATGTGGCTAGTGGCTACTATATTTGACAGGGCAGCCATCAAACGTGATTGTATCGTCAGGTGTGTAGAGAGAGCCCTCGGGGCCCCCACCTTGCAGTCGTATTCACAGCCCATAAGCTGGGAGCTCCCACGCAGGCCATTGCTGTGGCTCTGCAGGCAAGTGGGTGAGCCGGACTGAACTACAGCGTGTCTCCTGCTTGCCACACTGTGCACCCCGACATGGCTGTGTCTGCTTAGAGAACAGAGCAGCCTTTCCCAATTCTTTTTAAAAAATATATATTTTATTGATATTTTACAGAGAGGAAGGGAGAGAGATAGAGAGCTAGAAACGTTGATGGGAGAGAAACATTGACCAGCTGCCTCCTGCACACACCCCACCGGGGATGTGCCCGCAACCAATGTACATGCCCTTGACTGGAATCGAACCCGGGACCCTTCAGTCTGCAGACCGATGCGATGCTCTACCACTGAGCCAAACCGGTTTCGGCCCTTTTCCAATTCTTACCGAGGTGTCATTCAGGCTGGCAGCAGCTCTGCATCCTCTAAAGGTTTTGTCCTCAGCAGTCTGTCTGCAGGTGGAGTCAGGTTTCCTCTCCGCTCCGGCTTCCCAGGGCTGCTGAGCCAGGTGAGCACACCTAGGGCCTGGCCCAGGTGGGGGACGCAGGGTGCTGGCTGTTAGTCAGCCAGGCGCCCATGAGGTACGGAGGCCAGGTCCTCCATATGTCTGTTGGTGTAAGGTTCTATTCTGCTGCCGCAACTGGCAGTTGAAAGTGTGTTCTCCATCAACATCAATAGGCTGGGGAGATATCTCCACAGTGAAACCCTTTTTTTGATATTTAAAAATTACCTCTCAGCCGAAACCGGTTTGGCTCAGTGGATAGAGCATCGGCCTGTGGACTGAAAGGTCCCAGGTTCGATTCCGGTTGGGGGCATGTACCTTGGTTGCGGGCACATCCCCAGTGGGGGGTGTGCAAGAGGCAGCTGATTGATGATTCTCTCTCATCGATGTTTCGAACTCTCTATCCCTCTCTTCCTCTCTGTAAAAAAAAATCAATAAAATATATATTTTAAAAATTAAGTCTCAGGATGCTCTTTGGGTCAGAAGAGCAATAAATTACAACTTACCAGTACTTTGTACCCACAAGAATGCCAACTGTGTATCTCGTTAAGTCCTCCCAACAGCATGGAGGTGAAGGGCAGAGGTGGAGAGAGAAAGCAGCTTGCCTGGGTAATGGGCTGAGCCGGAATTCAAATCCAGGTTTTTCTAACTCCAAAGCAAGGGTCCTGAACGCTATCCCTTTGGAGAGATTGTTTTGTTGTTGTTGTTTTTTTCCTCTTTAAAGCACTTTAATCACACAGTAATCACCGGAACCTCATAAAACACCGCATTCCCACCATAGTCTGGGCCTCTGAATGGCACACATACAACTAACCCGGAAAACCTACTGTTTGAACCGCCCTGGTGGAGAGAAGACCTTCAGAACCCCAAAGCAATAGTCCGGCCATCTGGTCACCCAGCCCTCGCTCAGCTTAAAAACCTTCTGCAGGGTGTCACCCTAAAGATAACCCGAAAGGTCTCATAGCTTCCTGGTTGTTAAAACAACAACTACAGCAGCAGGAATTGAGGCCCGGAGATCAGGGGGGTAGAAATGAGGAAGGAAATGGCATGTTAAATGACTATTTCCCCCCCAACTTGCCCTGTTCTTTCTAGATACAGCCTGCACTTGCATAGTTATAGAAGACTGGTCTGGTCAACTGTTGAAAGTTTTCTATCGATTTCAAGGCTGTTCAAATCTCTATGTACTTTGAAGTCTGGGTACAATGAAATTCCTAGATTTGATGCTTCTATCTCCGCTAGGCTGGTTTAACACAGATACCCCTCAGGAGGCCTTGCCCAAGTCACTGCGAGAACTGTCCTAGGCGGGCAGCCAAGATGTGTCAATGTAGCTCTCTGCCCTTGTGAAGATCTACCTAATCCTAATACCCCCTTTCATTTTGTCCCTTTCTGGTTTCATCAAATCTGTTGTTTGGTTCTTTCTCTGCCTGCCCCTCCCTCCCCCATCCCCACTTGTCTATTTCATATCAAAGGTGTTCCCCACATCCCCACTTCTGAATTTGCTCCCTGGAGGGCAGAGAAGCGTAACCCCCCTCCTCCTTTCCCAGGTACACCTGGCACTACTTAGTCATGAAAACCTCCCTTCATCGGAGCCCTGACTGCAGGCTCTCACATTGCCCTCAGAGAAAGGGTTGAGTTTGATGTGGTTAAGACCGTCATCACTGCCTCTTCAGACTCTCAGCCCCAAACCATGCTCCTGCTCAGCGCCCTCACTTTCCATTTCTCTGGGATTCTTTCATCTCGTTACCACAAACCCTCACAGCCTCCACGGGGGCCGAGGCGGGCCAGGAGGGTGGTACATTTCCTCTCCTGGTTGAAATACCGGCTGCTGTGGCTCAGTCATTCCACCTCGGGCTCCTCACAGAGAACAAGAGAAAGAGAAAGCAAGAGTGAGGGGCGCTGTAAAGACTGTTGTTACATGGTTTCCTTAAGCCCCAGAAATAGAAAGCCTGACTTCCGACGGGCAGAGCCCCTATGCAAACCACCAGACCACACTGCCAGATAAGAAAAATGTGAGATTGTGTCATACTTCCTTCATCAGCTCCTGTTTCTGAAAATGACTCTGAATTTCAGACAGCCTCACCATGATCCCAAGATTTAGAGAAGGTGGAAGGAGGAGGAAAGAAGGATCAGACATCTCTCTTTTCTGGCATAAATTTGTTTTCAACCACAGAAGTAAAGGAAAGAAAAGACGGTGAAAGACTAATGAGGAGCTAGCTTTATTATTTGCATATTTAAGAGAAAGAAAGGAACTGGATGTCAACCGGCATTGAGAAGGGGAATCTGCTAGCTAAAGAGTGGATCCTTAGCCCTAGCTGGTTTGGGTCAGTGAATAGAGCGTCAGCTTGTGGACTGAAGGGTCCCAGGTTCGATTCCAATCAAAGGTACATGCCCAGGTTGCTGGCTCGATCCCCAGTAGGGTACCTGCAGGAGGCAGCTGATCAATGATTCCCTATCATCATTAATTTTTTTCTCTCTCTCCTTTCCTCTCTAAAATCATTAAAACTGTATATTTTTAAAAAATGTGTCCTTAGCCTTTTCCATTCATGTGTGGCCATTTATTGATGAACCTACTATATGCCAAACACTGTGCTTGGCGCTGCTCATGCCAAGACAAGACACCTACTTGTAGGATAAGAAGGCTGAACTAGATTCAGACTCACCTAGATTCTAGCTCTTGTGCTCAGCACCACCTCCACCACCGGGGAAATAATTTTGCTTCACTCTCCCAGAGCAGCCTGCGCTGTCAGCCGCTGTAGGAAGAGTGATGGCTGGGGTGTTGACAAGCTCCTAATTGGAAGGTAGGGGGTGCCGCAGAGATCAGCTATAAAAGATATCTTTGGACCAGGGTGGGCTGCGAATGCTTGGAAGAGACTCAAGGGTGAGGTCTGGTGAGCTGTCACCCCCGGATAAAGCTCGGCCCAGCAGACAAACATGGGGGGGGGGGGCTAAATGGGGGGAGGAGCAGCTGACAGATGAGGCCCATGTTGGGGCGCAGCCATTTCAGGGGGTGGCAGCAGTAGCATACACACCAGGACTTCAGGAGTCAGTGGGCTCGCTAGGGTATGGGGCACAGGGAAAGGGGAGCCTGGAGTGGCCCCAAAGCCCAGGATCAAAGAGGCAGGGCCAGCAGAGCAGCTGATAAGAGTTTTGTGGTGAAAACAAGGAAGGGAGAGACAGGAGTCGGTTTTATCCAGCCAATACAGAACAACTCTGTATGACTGACTTCTGTTCACCTAAGCGTCCCAGGCACTGAGGGGCTCCAAAGAAGAACCAAGTTAGAAGTCAACATCTAACGAGGAGGTGGCCAAATCCGTACAGTGAAAGTGTCGCTGGGTAAGACAACATTGGCACTTGCGCAAACTCTTTCCTTGAAATATCTCATTTGATCCATTCCACCACCCTGCAGGTGGGTGCCGGGGTCCCCTGTTTTTAACAAGGGGAGGGAGAGATAGAAACATCAATGATGGGAGAAAAATCATTGATTGGCTGCCTTCTGCATGCCCCACACTGGGGATCAAGCCCGAAATCTGAAAGGTTGCATACCTTCTCTAAGTTGAGAGATTTTTTGGGAAAAGTTCTGGAAATGAATGGCAGCCACGGTTGCCCAACAATGTCAATGTGCTTAGTGCCCCTGAACTTGGGCTTGGTGAAAATGGTAAATTTGATGTTACATGTATTTTACCACAATTAAAAAAAAAAAAAAAAAACTCAACAAAACTGGTTAAAGACCGTTCCCTATGTACACATCGGTGCCAGCACACAGAAGTTCACCTATCATTTCAGGGCTGTGTGAGCCTCCCAACTTGCTGTACAGCCTGTAGCAGGGGAAAGTAGTAGATATTTACTCACTGATGGCGCAGGAGAGAAGTTAAAAGGGTGGCGCCGTGGGAGGGAGAGAGAGCTACGTGTGAACAGATGAGAGATGGTTCTTGGAACTGGAGGGCCCACTGGGGCCCGTGCAAAGCTGTGGATTCTCAGTCTTCTCCACGTTCTGAGCCAGACGCGGAGGGTCTGAGTAGGATGTGGGCCACCCAGCCTTGCTGTCTGGCACAGCACAGGGGACCTCCCCCGGGAAACCTGGAGATCCCACTCGGAGCGCATGTGGCATGAGCGCTCACTGCAGGAGCAGACTCCACCCATCAGATAGACAACCAGGCCGCACGGGGCCCAGCTCCCCCAACCACGGGTTTGCAACACACTCAACAAACAGCAACTGGCCTTGAGCAGAAGTGGGAAAGATACACCCCAGCAGCCCTTGGTCTTGCTGTCCACAAGGACCTGTGAGTGCCCGGGCAGAGAAAGGAGGTGGGATAGACGCCGGCACCTAGGGTACCGGGGCCTCCTGAGAAGCAACAGGTATGAAGAAGGGCAATTAGCTGAGGAGGCAGAGGAGAGACAGCCTCAGTCTGATTGGAGAAGCTACCCAGATTACGTCATCTGTGGTGAGTAGGCTGGATTAACTCGCTGATGAATGGAGACTTGCAGGGAAACTTTTTCTTCTTCTTCAAGGAGCCAGGAAAAGTGGTAATTAGGCTTGTCTTTTAGAATAAGACTATTCTGAGGCTTCCCCCTTGGTGTTCCAGGCGCTCTGGCTTCTCTCCCCCAGAGGGAGGGAGGAAGAGCATCTATTCATAGGCCAGACTTGGAGAGCCCTCCCCGCCCCCCCCCCCCGTGAGTCAGCCGCTCACTGTGTGAGCTGGGTGGTGGCTAATGTCTCTGGGAACTGCTAATTTATCCGTCTAATTTGTTCCTCTACGCCAGCCACGAAGGGAAATCAGTCTGTTATTTTGATCCCCCAAACAGGCTAGTGTTTACCATGATCTCACCAGCAACAGTCTGTGCACACATATGCGTGTGTGTGTGTGTGTGTGTGTGTGTGTGTGTGTTATAAAGAGGTGGGACTGCTGTCCTTGCTAGCATTTTTATTTTTTATTTTTAAAAAAATATATTTTATTGATATTTTACAGAGAGGAAGGGAGAGAGATAGAGAGCTAGAAACGTCGATGAGAGAGAAACATCGACCACCTGCCTCTTGCACACCCCCTACTGGGGATGTGCCTGCAACCAAGGTACATGCCTTTGGCCGGAATCGAACCCGGGACCTTTCAGTCCACAGACCGACGCTCTACCACTGAGCCAAACCGGTTTCGGCTTTGCTAGCATTTTTAAAAAATATATTCTTATTGACTTCAGAGGGGAAGGGAAAGGGGAGGGAGAGATAGAAACATTAATGATGGGAGAAAAATCATTGATTGGCTGCCTCCTGCATGCCCCACACTGGGGATCAAGCCCGAAATCCGGGCATGTGCCCTCACAGGGAATGGAACCGTGATCTCCTGGTCCAAAGATCAATGCTCACCCACGGAGTCACGGTGGCGGATCCCTGCTAGCATTTTAAACACATTCCAGTTATGATTTGAGGGCAGGGATCCTAATGCAGCGCCTCAGAGAGGCCTGGGCCGCCAAGGAGGTTACGGCCCAGGGCATGCATCCGTGCACCGTGTCTGGGCAGCGGCCGGGCTGTCCAGTGAGTGCATGTCCTGGGTCTCTCATTTAGGCAGGTTTAAGGTTGGAAATAACTTTGGCCTAATTTCCTCTCTGATCCAATGGAAGCCTGGCTACCTGCCCTAACGTGGGAGGTGGTGGTGGCGAGGGGGGTGATCTCTGAGACCCACAGGCAGGTGAGATTTGCAAAGTGTGAGACACGGACAGGACACCCTCCCCCCCCCCTTCCCAGACCAGCGGGAGCATCCAGCCGAGCGGCCACCGCAGCTGCGCTTAGGACAGCTCCGGACACACCGGCTGCACGTTTGGAGAAGTGGGCCGCTCCCTCACATAAACTAAACTGGTACACCACGGGGAGAGAGAGAGGAAAAAAAAAAAAAAGTTGGGCAGGAAGCAGCCTTTTCAACCAGTGGAGGAACCGTTAGAATCCATCCCTTCGCCTCGATGCCGGGCGCTCCGCCGGCCCCACCCAGCCACGCTATCAAGGACCCTCACACTATCTGAAAGCCCAGGGGCATTTGTCCCGAGTTTATCGAGGACCCGGGGAAACATTTCTCTAACTGAAGATAAAGAACTTCCCCGCCCCCCGCCCCCCTCTCTCCATTCCACTTCTAGCTCCTACCAGAGAGTTCCTCTCATTTTCTTTCAGGAACAACGGTTCTGAAGAGAAGCTGTTTTCCATCCTGGCCTTGAAGGAACTGGTGGAGAGGCAGGTAAGATGAGTTTCATTCATTCCTGTGTCCATTCGTTCCTTCCTTCGATAACTATTGGTTGGGCACTTACTACATGCTAGTACATACGGAGCATGTAGGAGCTTGCAGTCCTTGGGGGAGCCGGATAGCCCTTAACAATCACAAAACCTAGCGTTAGCCGAAACCGGTTTGGCTCAGTGGATAGAGCGTCGGCCTGCGGACTGAAAGGTCCCAGGTTCGATCCTGGTCAAGGGCATGTACCTTGGTTGTGGGCACATCCCTAGTAGAGGGTGTGCAAGAGGCAGCTGATCGATGATTCTCTCTCATGGATGTTTCTAACTCTATCCTTTTCTCTTCCTCTCTGTAAAACAAAAACAAAAACAAACCAATAAAACATATTTTTTAAAGCAAACAAACAAACAAAAAAACAACCCAGCATTATACAAATTGTGATCCAACCTGGGAGTGCGATCTTCTCGTGGGGGGTTCTAATCTAGTCACGGGGGTCAGGGGCACTTCCCCGAGGAAGTAATATTTGAGCCGAGAGAGTGTTTAGTACTTGGCTGGATTTCGCTCTTGCCCTCCACGTGGGTGCTTTCGGGATGAAAAGGAGGACTCAGGGCCCGAAAGACTCGCTGCCGTTCCCTGCCGGGCCTGTTTCTGATACCGAGTCACGCTTCCTCGGCCCTCGTGAAGGTTAGGAAGGGAATGACTTATTGGAGTGATGGAGGAGCCAGCGTAAACCTGCCAGGACCTCCTTCCCGATTCAGTTCGCTTTGCAAAAAGTTGCCAGATAAAAGATATTTCCAGATGGAGGGCCATGCGGGAAATACAAATGGAGGGCTTTTTTTTTTAACAGTCCTTCCTTTGCAAGCTCTGGCCCCAGGCAGCCTTCTGCAGTGTGGTGGGAAGCAGTGTGCCTGGGAGCGTGAGGGAAGCTGAGCTGGCCCTGGGCCTTTGCGAAGGGGCATTAAAGATGCTCTGCTTACAGGAGACCCCTCCCTTATCCCCCCCCTTCTCCACCCCCCAGAACAGCATCTGTGCCCGCTACACTCTGACTCCCAATTCTCAGAGAGGGCAGGTAGATGCCTAGAAGAGCATGAAGCTCCTTTAAGGACATGGCTTTACGTGGGAACAAACTGCACCTCTTCCCCCGTCCTTGGAGCCAAGTGAGCTCCCCAAAGAAGGTCGTCCGGAAGTCAGGGACCAGCCCCGCTCACCAAGGCCCAAGCGGGCGCGGGTTGCCTTTAGGGGACCTGCAGGACATCTTGGAGCTCCTGGGACCAGCTTCCCCGTAGCACTGGGGTTCTTAAATGGGTCAATAGATGAACTTGAGAAGGTTGTGAGCTTCCTGAAATGACAGATAAACTTCTGTATGCTGGCACCGATGAGTACGTAAGGAATGGTCTTTAACCAGTTGTGTGTGTGTGTGTGTGTGTGTGTGTGTGTGTGTGTGTGTGTGTGTTTGAACTAATGGTTTAATTGTGGTAAAATACACGTAACATCAAACTTACCATTTTCACCAGGCCCAAGTTCAGGGGCACTAGGCACATTGACATTGCTGTGCAACCATCACTGCCATTCATTTCCAGAACTTTTTCCAAAAAAAAATCTCTCATTTATTTATGTTTTTAATTTTCCCATTCCAGTTGATATTCAATATTATGTTAGTTTTGGATACAGCATAGTGGTTAGACATTTCTATATCTCCAGGAATTTTTTTTATTCTCCCAAACTGGAACACTGTACCCCTGAATCCACTGAACAATAGCTCTGCCTTCCCCCTACCGCACCCCCAGCCCCTGGCAACCACCTTCTACTCTCTGTCTCTAGGACTTAGATGCTGTAGTTACCTCAAAGGAGTGGGATTATACAGTCTTTGTCCTTTTGTGACTGGCTTATTTCACTTTGTATAGTGTTTTTACAACATCCATGTTGTAGCACGTGTCAGAATGTCCTTCCTTTTAAAGGGTGAAATAATATTTGATTGTATGCATATACCACTTTTTAAAAAATCCGTTCATCTGTTCATGGGCACTTGGGTTGCTTCCATCTTTTAGCCATTGTGAATAAGGCTGCTATAAACATGTATGTACAAATATCTGTTCGAGCCCCTGCATTTAATTCTTTTGAGTATATACTCCAAAAATGGGATTGCTGGATTATATTTTTAATTTTTGAGGAGCGGACATACTGTGTTCTGTGTAGCTGTACCATTTCCACCAGCAGTACACAAGGGTTTCAATTTGTCCACAAATCCTCCAACACTTATTTCTGCTTTTATTTTCCTTTTTTTTTTTTTTTAAATAATAGCCATCCTCTAGTGGGTATGAATTGGTATGTGGTTTTGATCTGCATTTCTCTAGTGATTAGTGATGTTAAGCATCTTTTCATGTGCTTATTGACCATTTGATTATCTTCTTTGGAGAAATGTCTATCCAAGTTCTTTGTCATTATTTAGTTGGGTTGTTCAGTTTTCCTGTAGAACTGTAGGAGGTCTTTGTTATATTACCCTGTTTTCAGGTATATGGTTGGCAAATATTTCCCCCCCTTCCATGGGCTGCTTTTTCACTCTGTTGAGAACATCCTTTGATATTGAAACATTTTTTACTTTGATGCAATCCAATGTACCGACTTTGTTGCCGTGCTTCTGGTGTCATGGTCACCACGTCGTTGCTAAATCCAGTGTCATGTGGATTTCCCCCGTGTTTTCTTCTGAGAGTTTTAGAACTTGAGCCTCCAGGTTTTTAAGAGGTCTGTGAATGGCAATGCGTGGGCCACCCTCCATGCTGACTCCGGGGAGACCTTCCTCACCAGCATGAAGGCCCTCGGGTCTCGGTGAAGGTCAATGTGAATCTTGGAATTGGGAAATTGACAACAAGGATGTGGTACTTGAAGCCTTTGATTGAAAAGGAATTACAGAAGATCTCCAAATTTGTATCAGTACCCTGGGAGCCAAGGAAAATGATGATCATGGCCACCCTTCTCCAGGAACGTAAGGCGCTTTTGAGGTAGCAAGACGCTGCTCAGATATGCAATCAGTGCGCTGCAAGACAGAGCCAGTGAGCACCTGCCAATAACCAGGCCCTATGGCCACGCGCTGTGAGAACTCAGGAAAGGATCGGCCACCGTGAGCTTCAGGCAACAGAGAAACCTTCAGGCTTGGGCGGGGTCCAAGATGATGGACACTTTGGGGAGCAGCAGGGGGACTAGGGAGGACTTTGAACTAATGGCAGCAATGGCTGCCAGGTACTTTCCATGTGCCAGACACTGAGCTTGGCCTGCTGCATACATTATCTCAGTTACTCCCCCTAACCTTACATTTATCACTGTCTCTGTTTTATCGTCTCGAGCACTGAAGCCCAGAGATTTGCCCAAGATTAATTGCCCAGATAGCAAGTTGTGAAGCAGAGACTCGAAACCAGGTTTATTTATCTCCAAAGCCTCTATTCTTAGCCAGTCTACCATGTGGGCACCAAGGGTTTGAAACTCGGGCCATGCAGGCATCCCAGAGAGAGAGAGAGAGAGAGAGAGAGAGAGAGAGAGAAAGAGAGAGAGAGCAGAGTAAGACAATGGATCAAGATGGACATGAGCAGGGTGTCTGAGACCAAGGAGGAGCAAGCTGCCCGGCTGGGTGGGAAGGTTCAGGCTCTAGGGTTGAGGGGTAGAAAGCTGAATGGATGGGACGGGCAGGCTCACAGGGCGCCCTTAATGGGAGTACAGGGGGTTGGGTCTTAATCTGCCGCAAAGACAGGGGTCACACACCCAGCTGCAGCTCTAACCTTCCAGTCTATCTCTTCCCTTTATGAAAAATGAGAACGTTGAGGTCCCAGTAGGTTAAGCAACTCACCAATGGCCACAAGCAAGAGGGATCCATGGCAAGTTCCTGAGCAGAGTCGTGACAGTGAAGAAAATAGTATTCCAGAGAGGTTAGCTTGGCAATAAGATACACGAGGGGCAACCGCACCCAAAGGAAAGCAGAAAGAAGCACGCAGCTCTTTCTCTGGTTTTTGCTGAAGGGCATTTCTAGGGAGCATCACAGACAAGACTCCTTCCCACGGAGGTTTGAAGCTTCAAAAGGCAAGTGTCCTTAGGAGGGTCAGAATCGCCTTGCCCGCCGGGCTCGGTCCTCTCAGCCAGCTTCCCAGAGAACAAGCTTCCCCGGAAGCAGCCTGGCCCCTTCCTTCGAGGGAAGGCCTGTCTGCAGTGCAGAGTCTCGGACCAGAGGAGCCCCTCCCCCCCCATAAGAGCCAGTGGCCAGGACAGCCTCCTGATGCCCTCTCTTTATCACCTTCTTGAGCATGAGGCCGGGCCAGGTGTCTGTGAGCCTAACACACCTTACCCTGGGAGTCACAGGGCAGCTAAGACCAGGCGAGAGTCCCCCTGGACAGGAGGCTGAGCCCTCATTGCCGCAGAACTCCATCATCTACCCATGTCCAGCCCACAGAGGCCTGCCCTGGTTGACTGTCCTCCTCGGAGGCTCTCTGCTTAATTAATTCTAATAATAGCTGCCATCCATGGAGCACTGTACTAAGCATTTGACATGCATGATCTCATTTTACTCCTACCACCCTGTGATGAAGATATAATTATCCCCATTTTGCACGTGACGGAACTGAGGCTCAGAGTAGTCGAATAATTTGCCTAAAACCGTGTAGCTAAGAGAGCCAGGACTGAAACCTAAGTCTGTCTGTTTCCAAAGCCGGTGCCTTCTCCCCTGTGGTTGAGTGCCTTCTACACACTGGCTCCCTGCAGCCAGGTCTCCTGTAGGCATGGGGGCCCTACAGCAGAGAGTCAAGCTTCAAAGGGTGGCCTCATTGCTCCTCGCCGCCCCCTGACCTGAATGTCCCTACGAGCCAAGAGCCTGATCTTTTCCCCAAACCAAACTCTTGGGCCCAAATCAGAATGCTTATCTGGGCCCTTATCTTCTCCCAAAAGTGATATTTGAGAAAGACAAGGGATCTCCCAGGTCCTTTGTGACTTTTACCCAGAGAATGTCTTGCTTTGGCCATGGCGAGCGGGGCTGCCATTTGTTCATTCATTCATTCATTAATTCATTCTTTCAGTGAATTTCTCTCCATGGTAGGCACATTCTGGGTGCAAAAGATGTGACTGAAAACAAGTCATAAAGAATTTTGAGCCTCATGGAGTTTATATTCTAGACAAGAAGAAAGGCCAACACACACACACACATACACACACACACACACACACACACACACACACCACCACAACAACAGACATACATGTAGTAAAGTGGAAGTAGTGATGGAGAAAACTAAAGCAGGATAAAAGCTTTTTAAAAACTCTCATGAGGATAAAACATTTGAACAGAGAACTGAATGAAGTACGTGGGGACCTTAGGATGATCTAGAGCGGTGGTCGGCAAACTCATTCATCCACAGAGCCAAATATCAACAGTACAACGATTGAAATTCCTTTTGAGAGCCACAATTTTTAAACTTAAACTTCTTCTAATGCCACTTCTTCAAAACAGACTTTCCCAGGCTGTGGTATTTTGTGGGAGAGCCACATTCAAGGGGCCAAAGAGCCGCCTGTGACTTAAGAGCCACAGTTTGCCGACCACGGATCTAGCGGAAGAGCATTTCCCATGGAGGAAAGAGCAAGTGAGAAAGGTCTCCAGGGAGAGCTGTCTTGGTTTGTTGTCACTGTGGTTCCAACAGAGAGAGCGAGAGGGCCGTGGTGGAGAAAGTATGAGGCCTTCTACGCCACAATGCGGAGCGCAGCGTGGATTTCTGAGGAACGGTGGCGTGTCCCTCAGGTGGGGCCCTCTGAGTGGCTAAAGAAAGGGGACATTTTGCATAAACAAAGGGCACAAGGACAGCTCAGTGAGTCAGCTCACCAGCTCTGACTCCCCCTGGACCTGGGAGCATCAAACAAACCCAGGGGCAGTGCCCAAGGGAGAGATTGGGGAGGGTTTGATGGTGGCAGAGCTGAAAGGGAAGCTGTTGACTCTATGCCTCCCTTGCCTTGTCCACCAAAGGGTGTCTGCATTATGGGTGAGTGTTCAAATATTGTAAACCTGGAATATGCAAACTCTCCCTCGGAATCTTCCTACATGCCAGTCTCCTTTCGGGCACCGGATTTGCTCCGCTTCACAGAAACGTCATAACAGCTCCACGAGACAGGTTCTCCGATATGCCCGCTTTACAGAAGCAGAAGCTCACGTCCAGAGAGGCTGAGTAACGTGTCCGAGGTCCAGGATGGAGCTGCTGGGTTAGAGCAGGGGCAGGCGAAGCCCCCTAGAGCAAGCTGGGAAATTCCATCCTGAGCCCCCTCCACTAGGATGTGCTGCGAGCTTACCTCTGCTAAGCCCCGGCTGTGAAACGGTGACATCTGTGTCAGTGACTTCAGCGCTGGATGCCGCCTCGTGTCTTCGTTGTAGAAGGTGATTTAGGACTTCCCGGGAGAGGGAAATCAGATGAATAAAGTCAGGGATGTGTCAGCAGCAGGCAATGTGTGTGGGGGAAGCCACGAAGCTGTCAGCAGCCTAAAATGGGCACCATCCAGCCTTTCGGGTTGAAAACCGTGGGCTCGCCACGCCGGGTGCTGGCTGGCTGACTGCTCCTTCTAAAGCGCCTCCGTCTCAGCGTGCGTTGGGGGGTGTCCTGACCAGCTGAGGGATTGCTGCTTCCCGATCCAGCGGTGATTGCTTCTGAAAGATGGGGTCGTGGCAACGGCTATCATTTCTGAGCATACGCCACCCCTGTGCAAAGCAGTTTTCCACACTTCCAATCCTCCCAAAGTTCCTGTGAGGTGAGCTGCCATCCCAGTGGCCTTGCCCTCGTTCTGGCCCCGCTGAGCGCTATGATTGCTCTCATGAACAGACAGAGAGACTGAGATTCAGAGAGGTGAAGTGACCCCCCAAGTCACACAGCCGGTCAACAGGTGAGCCCTGTCTGTCTGACACCTGCGCTTGTTTCTCCTAAACTCAGTTGATATGGATTTTCTTTAGATTTGGGGGAGGAGGAGGGTGGTCTCTCTTCTACGATATAGGAAACCTGATTGATTTATCGGTAAGTTACGAAGAGGTTGAACATTCTGTGATAACATCCCCACCCACCGGCCCTCAAATAGCAAGCAATTTGGGAGCCAGAGGCCTGTGACAATTGAGGAGTTGGAGAATTGTGCCTGGGGACTGAAGCCATATCAAAACAAAGCTTTATGCTTGTTCCGATGTGAGCATGCCACAGCTAACAGGTAGGTGAGGCAACCTGGCTTCTAACGTTTAGGGGGGGAAATAAAATAAAATAAAAGAAGTAAATTGTCATCCTTGGCATTTCCCCAATGGCATTTGCATCTTTATTTCTATTAGAAGTCCATTTTCGCAAAGAAATGCAGCCTTAGTCACTTGAGGCTGCGCTTCCCTAGGAAACAATTGTAAATGCAATAAGGGAGAAGAATAGAAAATGCCAGCAGGAAAGAATGGAGCCACCCGGGGTCAGATTCACCAGGCAGACTGATTTGGTTTCCTTCTGGCATTCGTGTTCAGGAAGGAAAACTTGGAAAATTTCTAAATTTAGGGTATTTACGATTGGCAAGGAGTGAGGGGCGGGGGAGAAGGAATCGCACTGCAACCCCGCTGGGTAGGCATCGAGCTCGGATGTCCCCAACTTTGAAGCACCGATTGACACGTTCCAGTCGCCTCAGAGTTACCCGAGACCCTCTTCTGCGTGGGGTAGAAGGTTGCCGAGGAAAGGTACAGGAAGGTCACGAAGGCTTTAACAATTATGCATAATAAAAGCGCATTTGGAGGCACGGTTCTAAATGTTACACTTACATTTGAGCAATCCAATTGCCCGTTGCATAGGAATGAAATCCCACCGGTCGGCAGTTATTTCTCCCAACCACTGTGTGTGAAATTGAAATCTTCAGATACCATTTCAAATATTCGCTTTCTCTAAGGAAGTTCTCCCCAAAGAGTTGTGAAAGATAAGACACTGACCCAAAGTCACAGGCAGTAATCTCTCTTTTCTTTACGCTCTCGGGTCAAAACAGGAGGCAATTATTCAAAGGAAGCGTTACCCCCCAAACTTGGCTGTCTGGGGGGGTTAGCTCCTGGAACCCAAGCATATATTTAGTTTAACAACTAGCTTGAGCCCCATGCAAAACAGTAGCAAGGAGGTCAGCAACTTATCAGATTTAATTAAGAGCAAGCAGCTCTAAGCATCTCACCTAGTCACCGAGGCAGTGAACATTCACATGGAAAATGCTTATGTTTTGTTAAGCAGCATTCAGAGGTAAGGTTAAAGGGACTGTGATCTGTTTACTTTTTTTAATCTTTAATTTCTTTATTGATTAAGGTATTACATATGTGTCCTCAACCCCCCAACCCCCACTCATGCCCTCACCCCCTGGTGTCTGTGTCCATAGGTTCGGCTTATAGGCATGCACACAAGTCCTTTGGTTGATCTCTCCCCCTTACCCCCACCCTCCCCTACCTTCCCTCTGAGGTTTGACAGGTCTGATCGATGCTTCTCTGCCTCTGGATCTGTTTTCGTTCATCAGTTTATGTTGTTCATTATCTGTTTGCTTTTTAAAAATAGAAAACTGTCTTTAATTTGGGTGGGAAATTCCTGTCTTCACATTTAATTTCAGGCTTTAGTTGTGTATTTATTTTTGATGTATAATTGACATAGATTATGTTCGTTTCAGGCGTACAACACGATGATTCAGTGTTTGCAGATGTTGTGAAACGGTCACCACAATAAGTCTAGGTAGCATGTCATTGTATGTAGTTACAATTTTTTTTTTCTTATGATGAAGACTTTTAGGATCTACTCTCTTAGCAACGTTCAAACACACGGTTTTAACTATAGTCACTATGCTGTACATTACATACCCGGGACTTACTTATTTTATAGCTGGAAGTTGGTACATGTTGACTCCTTTCGCCCACTTTGCGCACACACACCAAAACCACCCACTGGGAACCACAAGTCTGTTCCCTACATCTGTGAGTAAGGTTTTTTTTGTTTGCTTGCTTTAAGATTCCACATACTAGTATAAGTGAGATTATACAGTACTTGACTTCCTCTGTCTGACTTATTTCACTTAGCATAAGGCTCAAGTTCCATCCATGTTGTCACAAAAAACAGGATTTCCTGCTTTTTTTTGTGGCTAACTAATATATAACACTAGAGGCCCGGTGCACAAAATCCATGCACTCAGGGGTGGGGGTGGGGAGGGACACCTCTCAGCCTGGATTGTGAGAGGTGCAGGCCAGGATAAAGGAGGGTGGCCAGCTGGGGAGGGACCTTGGGAAGGCTCCAGGGCGAGTTCGGCCTATCTCAGTCCCGAGCAGCCAGACCCCCAGCAGCAAGCTAACATACGGGTCAAAGCGTCTGCCCCCTGGTGGTCACATCAGTGCACATCATAGCGAGCAACTGAGTGGCTTTAGCATATCATTAGCATATTACACTTTGATTGGTTGAATGGTCAACCAGACTACCCGACACTTAGCATATTAGGCTTTTATTATACAGGATTCTCTTAATCCATTCACCTAATGATGAGCATTTAGATTGTTTTGTATCTTGGCTATTGTAAATAAGGCACCATGTTTGTTGGGGTGCATATATCTTTTGGACTTGCTGTTTCTGTTTTCTTCAGAGAAATACCCAGAAGTGGAATTGCTGGATTCAAGCTCTTTTTAAATTCTCCCGATGATGTCTTTGCTCTAACATAGCAGCTGCCAGTTATGAGCCCTTCATATCCGCCAAGTGCGTTCTATGCATTTAATCGCATATGTTATGCGCCACACTTTGCATGCATTCACTCATTTAGTCCTCACAACAACTGAAGCAATACGTCTGGCACCCCCATTTTACAGATGAGGATTCTGGGGGTTTCAGTTCCTGCGGTGAGCCCAGGTTCACACAGGGGGGACGCAGGCAGTCTGACTCTGGAGCCCCGGCCCAATACTGGCTCCTCAGACTGCTTTCCTAGGCCACGCTGGCTGCTAAGTAAGAGCCTAAGTCAAACCCCAGGCAGTCCAATTCCCTAGTCCCCCCATTTTACCATCACACTGACACACAGGCTGTAAGGATGTAAACTGCCAGTCACAACCTATCTGTTCATTTCCATTTCTGATCGTAGAGTGGTAGATTACTATGGTAACCCCAGAAATTTAGGCTTGCCTAAAAAACTCTAGGGCTTTTCCTTTTTATTTATTTTTTAAAAATATTTTATTGATTTTTTTACAGAGAAGAAGGGAGAGGGATAGAGAGCTAGAAACATCTATAAGAGAGAAACATCAACCAGTTGCCTCCTGCACACCCCACTGGGGATGTGCCCACAGCCAATGTACATGCCCTTGACTGGAATCGAACCTGGGACCTTTCAGTCCACAGACTGATGCTCTATCCACTGAACCAAACCGGTTTCGGCAGGGTTTTCCTTTTTAATGAAAGGATATTTAAAAAAGGTTTTTTTTATATTTTTTTAAAAAAAACCACAAGAATATGATCAGGAGAATGTCTTTTTACATACGATGGCTTGACTTGGACCCAAAGCCGCTCTTATGGTTTCCTTCCCACACTCACACACCGGGACGGATTTTAATTGTGCCCATTAGGGCCCCATGCTTCCGTCACGCACACAGCAGTGAATTCTGGTTTTTCTTGTGAAAAGTCAGTGAGGATTTGGCTCTGAGCAGGGAAAAACGAAGTGCCCAGGGATTCACTTCCGACGCTGGTCACATTTCAAGGCGAACCCATCCAGGCCCTTCAACTGCCTTCTGTGAAATGGAAGTAACATGACTGCCACTATGATCCAGACTGTTCACTAAAAAAAACAAAACACCCTACACACTCTGAAAGCACTTGGCAGCTTCCTCTTTACAAGGCTGGGGACTGGCGTGGTGCACAGACAGGCCTTTACCCATCGTTTCTGAATGTGTCCTTCTGAAGGCACTCTGTCCTGGCCCACGGGACCCCACGTTTGGGCAGACGATTAGCCGCCTCCTCTCCCCTTCAGTATCTCCTCCCTCTTCCTACTAGAATTTGCCCTTGAGGTCAGAGGGGAAAGCCGAACTCCAAAACCAAGTCTGGCTTTTCCCTCCTCCTGATCCTCCCTTGCTCTCCATCCCGGGGAAGGCACTTGCTCTCTCTGGGGCAGCGTGTGGCTGGCCTTGCACGGGGGGCCAGGTGAGCCGCGGGCGGGCGTCTGGTGCTGGAAAGATGCTGAGGGAGGGAATTCGGCCGCCGGCAGGTGGGGAGAGGAGAGGAGCGGAGACCGGCGAGGTCCCTCCCCACCACCCTCCCTGGGGGATTAGCGGGCCTGGCGGCGCGCAGGCAGCAGACCCGGCAGAACCGCGCAGTCCCCGCTCCCGGCGCGCACAGCTCCGGCCGCGCGTCTGCAGAGCGGACGCAGCCGCCTGCCCGCCCGCCCGCGGCCCGCCGCGCACCACAACCGCGGACCTGGGACCTCGGACCCGGGACACGCGCGGAAGCCGCTCGGGACGCTTGCATTTCTTGTACGTGCTTATGTCACATTCTTGCCTTTTCTTCCTTCCCTGGGCAGCCGGCTGGTTACTTTTAGCCTCCGTTAACCAAAAGGGAAGCGCAGAGGGGGAGCCCCGAGGATGGTCAGAGGCCACCCGGCCGCCTCTCCAAGGAGAGAGGTTCGCTGAGCGCCGCCCCGTCTCCGACGCTGGCCCCTTTAAGAAGCCAAGTCTGCGCCGCCGCTGCCGCCGCTGCCGCCGCTGCCGCCGCCGCTGCTGCTGCTGTTTGTATTGCAAATCCCCGGGAGCCCCATTAAAAAAAAAAAAAAAAAGAAATGGGGGTGTGTGGGGGGGTGCCGGGCAGCTGTCCCTTTAAATGTGATTTCCTTCTATTGTATTTGAATCGTGATCAGGAAAAGGAAATGAAACCAGAGACAGAGGGAAGCTGAGCGAAAATAGACCTTCCCGAGAGAGAGAGGGGGGAGCCCGGGGAGAGAGAGGCGCGATCCCCTCCCCTCCCCTCCCTCCCTCCCTTCCCCTCCCCTCCCCTCCCCGCCCTCGGCCGCGAGCCGCGCGCCGCGCCCCGGGGAAGGTGCGCGGGGCTCGGGGCGGCCGGGCGGCGGGCGCTCCATCCCGCGGGCGGCGCAGAGCGAGCCGGGCGGACCGGGCGGACCGGGCGGCGTTGGCGGCGTTGGCGGTGGCGTTGGCGTTGGCGTCGGCGGCGGGACCGGGATGGAAGGTTAAGTCCTGAGCAGCAGCAGCAGCAGCAGCAGCAGCAGCAGCAGCAGCAGCTGCCGCCGCCGGGGGCCCGGCTGCGCGCCCCGGCCCCCGCCCCGGCCGGCCGGCCGCGCGGTGATTCGCTCTCTCTCTTTGGCGTTTGAAGGGAGCGCGGCGACCGTCCTTGAGCGCGGAGGGGCCGGCTCGCCGCCCGGGCGCCCCGGCCAGAAGCGGCGCAGGAGCGGCGGCGGCGGCGCCCGAGCACCCGACGGGGTCCGAGTCCCGGCCGCCGGCCAGCACCGAGCCACAAAGGGAGCGCCCCCGCCGCCCGGCACGCCGCCTCCCTCCCCAATGTCCTCGGCCATCGAGAGGAAGAGCCTGGACCCGTCTGAGTAAGTGCGGCGCCGCCGCCCGCGGGGAGCGCGGTGCCCGCGGGGACCCGGCGCCCCGGGAGGCGGGCGGCGGGCGGCGGGGGGCGCGGGCGGCGGGGGGCGCGGGGCTCCAGGTGCGCGCCCCGGCCCCCTCCGCCTCGCCGGGGGCCCTCCTTGCCCGCGGGGACCCCGGGGGCCCTGGGGGGGGGGAGGCTGGGCGGCAGGGAGGGACGGGGGGTCGCTCCTCTGTCCCCGGGAGGCTCCCCCCAAAGCCGCCGCGGGCCGGAAAGTTTCCCCCGGAGCGGGCGCCGGGGAGGCGCGCAGGTGCAGCCCCGGGAGCGGCGAGGAGCGGCTCGGTTCCGCGCCCCGGTCCCCTTTCTCTTTGTCCGTTTGGACCCGGAAAGGGGTCCACGTTCCAGCGGGGGCGTCCCCGGTGCCCAGCAGACAGCCCTCGTCCCGGCCCCCTTCCCGGTCCGCGGGTGGAGCGGCCGCCAGCGGAGCCCGGGCCGGCGGCGAGGGAGGAGGAGGAGGTGGGAGCGTCCACCTCGGAGCTCGCCCCGGCCTCCGGAGGGGAGGGGAGGCCTCCGATGGGGCCTGGGGACCTCGAAAGTTAGTGTGCACTTTGGGTATGGGTGAATGTTTCTGGGGATCGGAGCCTCACGGCTCTCTCATCACAGCCTCCCCGGGGTTTGGGGTCAGAGAACTAGGGCTCTCCTGAGCGTCTGCCGCCTCTGCCTTCGGAGCCTCTGCCCGGTTGGGGGTGTTTCCCGGTCCCCAGCCCCTGGTCCTGCAGCCCAGTCTCCAGTGTTAACGTGGAAAACACCGCTTTCCCGTCAGCGCAGGCGCCCTTTTAAGATTCATTAGCTGCCTGGTTTTGAGAATTTTTATTCCTTTGAAGTCCCCCCCATCTAATCCTTTGAAGGGATTTGTTACCCAGACCAAAGGAGCCGGGTAATGACTTGTCCATTTGGGCTTTTTAAGAGGCACTTGTTTTGTTTTCTTCCCTTTTCCTGCTTTAAAAGAACGGTGCTTTCCTGATTGAAGTCTCCCCTTCTCTCCCTCCACCCCCCCCATGCCCCCATGTCAGCCTTCTGTGGTGTTTATATACCTGGGTCTTACCCTAGGTTACCCGCATAAAAGCTCAGCATGTTCCCATAAAACACAGGAAGTGCCGCGATCCAATGAGAATATAAACATCACTATTCAATCTTGAAGGTTCGGGCACCAGTTCTATACGGAGTAAGGTTTGTTCTAACAACAACAACAACAAAAAACACCCCAAAACCCAGCCTTCTTATATTCTCATGAGAAAAATAACATTCCTTTTCATACATATGCAGACCGTAGGTTTAAAGGGTGGTTTGCTCACTTTTTTCTTTTTTGTACAAACCTAGAATTTCAACTTAGCTGAGTTCTCAGAGGCTGGACCAGCTCACAGCAATACATCAGAGTGCATTGGGTGAATTGCTGCCGATGCTTGCTTTTCCATCAGCCCAACGCAGCCGCTGATCCTTTTATTAGAAGATAAATCTGGCGGTTTCAGTTCCCTGAAGGAAGTTTGCCCTTTTTGAAGTTTGTGGTTTTTCACTGAGATTAGGAAATTGAAACATTCTAACCTCATAACACAGCAGGCACCTACTGAAGGGTGCTTACTCCATCCTGCGCCTCACCCTTTGCCCCATGAAGATGGGCGCTAATTAATGGAAGACGGACCAGTTTGTTGAGGAATTACTGCAGCACATTCCCTCTCTCTCAGAAATTGTCAGGAAATTACCCCTGAAACCCTGGATCAGGTGCACTCAGGTGTACTATTCAGACAGGTCCCAGGGGATTATAAAATATTAATTTGAAGGTGAATCCCACACAGTGATTGGCTTGGAACACCCACCGAAGTTAATAGGGTATTGCCATTCATTATAGAAAGATAGACACCCTGTTTCCCCGAAAATAAGACAGTGTCTTATATTAATTTTTGCTCCCAAAGATGCCCTAGGTCTTATTTTCAGGGGATGTAGCATGTTTCCATGAAGTAGGTCTTATTTTCGGATGATGTCTTATTTTCAGGGAAACACGGGTAGAGCCAATATCTTATTCTGGCCTTTCCTCTCTCGGGCCATCCCAATAGCTGTTTTGCTTAATATCTCTGCTGAAGACCACTATCCTGACAGCTTCCCTGGGTCCTTACTCAAAGCCAAGTTGGGTCAGTGTGACCAGCATCGCCAGATTACAGATAAAAACTTGCCTAGGCATATGCAAATGAAACATTGAGACAGAAAGCCAGAATCCATGAACACAGGGTTTCTCTACCATGCTGTCGGTGGCCCCAACACCTCCCCGGGAGTAACAAGAGCAGTTCATTTTAATTCCAACAGTTTTTGCACCAGCTAAGTGCGCCTTCTCCTCTGGCACAGTTGGCTGGCAGCATCAGCATCAAGGCATCCGGCGGCGCTGAGGGTCCCTTTGTGTTTCTGAAAGCCCCAAGTAAGACCAGGGACCGTGGAAAGAGAAGAGAGGCAATTCTGAGTTGATGCGCAGGACAAGGAATGGGGATATTATTTTTCTTCAGAAGGAAGAAGGGAAAGCCTTATGTCTCACCCGTGGAAACAAAGAAGAGCAAGCCAGGCTTCAGGGAACTCTTAAAACTCTTGTCAGGTCTTGAGTTTTTAGAAGAAAACTGGCCCGGGTTTCACATTTCCTTGTCCTCAAAGGAAATAATCTCATGAAGGATCTTTACACTCAACCTGCAAAGTGTGCACTTGGCTGTATTTTCCCACAGAGTCACCGGGAGGAGTGCGCTTGATGGACAGAGCCCCCCCAAAGCCATCACGGGGTGTCACCCACACTGAGGGCCTGGGCCTCATAGTCCCTAAGTGTCATGGGTGCTGAGCTCTGGGGGCACAGGCCCATCAAGACACAAGGTCACGCCGAAACCGGTTTGCCTCAGTGGTAGAGCGTCGGTCTGAGGACTGAAAGGTCCCAGGTTCAATTCCAGTCAAGGGCATGTACATTGGTTTGCGGGCACATCCCCGGTGGGGGGTGTGCAGGAGGCAGCTTGTCGATGTTTCTCATTGGCGTTTCTAGCTCTCTATCCCTCTCCTTCCTCTCTGTGGAAAATCAATAAAATATACTTTTTTAAAAAAAGACACAAGGTCACCACCCAGTAGGATGGTCCCAGTTAGGAGATACAGATTGATACCCTCAAGGTACCCAGGGGTAAGTTCCCTTTGGGCATCGCCCAGTTGGAAGCAGGTCCATTTAAAACAAAACAAAACATAATCGATACTTTAAATGTAGATTCGTGTTTGAGGAAAGGTTCAAAGAGCACGTGTTAATTTTTACAAATCAACAAGGTATTGGGTCTTTCCCGTGTCCCATTTGGTGCTGGAATCATTTCTTCTCTTTGTTTTCCTTTGCCAAATGACGTCATCTATTTTTAACCGTAAACGCAGAAGTATTCAGATTCGAGTTAAGCAAAGTCAGAAGCTGTATGAGTTTTTAATGAAAGAACACGTACCGAGAACTCACTGTTCACAGCCGCCTCGGTGGAGATTTCAGAGTCTCCTTGCCTTTCACTCCCTAGAAAATAATTGTTACCTTCTCCCCATTTTTTTTTCCTAAATCAACTTTACCTAAATTAGTTTTGCCAGTTGTAGAGAATTTCGGACGCAGGAAGGTCTATTTGATGCCTTTGTACGTTTAACAACGGCCTTAACACCTGGGATTGCTCTCCAAGGATTCGTTAGGTAAGAAGGACTGGGATGAGGAATTTCTGCAACAAAATAAAATAAAATAATGAGACTTCCTGTTACGTCCTGAGGGGATTTGTATCTTGAAAAGAAAAAGTAAAATGATTTTCGGTCACTTTCTTCCTCCCCTCTGCTTTTGTGCCGTTGGGAAGGACTTGAGGTAGGCGGGCGGGTGGATTCCATAGGAAATGTGCAGGGTTTTAGCCTAGCTCAGTGGTCGGCAAACTTCGGCTCGCAAGCCTCGGTTTGCCGCTCTGTTGACTAATGAGTTTGCCGACCACTGGCCTAGATAGTCCGGCAGCAAGCAACTGTTGGGTCCAAGTGCCTCCTCTGGGTCCAGCAGTGCGCGTGGGTCCTGGTATGAGAGGAGGGAAAAGAAGGAGAAATGAAGAGAGAGGGAAGGAGAATAGGAGGGGAGAGTAGGAAAGAAGGGAGACTGGAGGTGTGAGAATGGAGCTGGGCTGGGAGGGGGCTAGTGCCACCTTTAGTTGCCTTGGGTGCCTCTTGGTGCCCTGCATTTACTTCTTCTTTAAAAAAGAAATATATGTATTTTATTTATTTTTAAAAATTGATTTCAGAGAGGGAGAGAGTGAGAGAAACATCAATGATGAGAGAGAATCATACTGGGGATTGAGCCCACAGCCTGGGCCCGTGCCCTGACCGGGAATGGAACTGTGATCTCCTGGTTTCATAGGTTGACGCTCAACCACTGAACCATGCCCTCTGGGCTGCATTCACTTCTTAAAGAGTCTAGGATGTAAGGGCTAACTCTCTCCTGTCCTAACCCGGGGCTGGCAGGCCTCTGCAGTCCAGCCTGAGGGTAGGTTGTCCCGTCCTTTTCTCTGTGTCACCCACAGACAATTGAGTGCGGCTCCCTGACCTTGGGTGCTTGTCCCACCACACTGGGTTCACCCCCTAATGCTCGGCCTTCTTCCTAGGGAGCCCGTGGATGAGGTGCTGCAGATCCCCCCGTCCCTGCTGACATGTGGAGGCTGCCAGCAGAACATCGGGGACCGCTACTTTCTGAAGGCCATCGACCAGTACTGGCACGAGGACTGCCTCAGCTGTGACCTCTGCGGGTGCCGGCTGGGCGAGGTGGGCCGGCGCCTCTACTACAAGCTGGGCCGCAAGCTCTGCCGGAGGGACTATCTCAGGTACCCCGCTCGCCGCCCTCGGGGGCCCTTGGGAGGGAGGCCGGGGGTCCACAGACATCGGGGTGGGAGTCCACCTGCGGGGCTCCTGCCAGACGGAGCTCAGGCTGCAGAGAAGCAGTTGGCATTCCTTCCTGTTGGAGGACCAGGTTTTCATCCCTTCCTGGGGGGAAATACAAATAGTTTAGAGGCAAGAGGACAATAAACGCAAATTCAGAATACTTCATACGTTTTGAGGGTGGGCTCTTAGGAGCTCATGGAATGCTTCAGAGCAAACCTATCGGTCATAGCTATTCCTTTGTATGACTCCAACATGATGGGAGGAGAAAGTTAAAAACAGAGAGCATGTTCCCGCTACGGTGCTCCAAGCATGTGACTGTCAGCACAGGAAGCCCTGAAATCGGGTGTAGGCTTGAGCCCTGGCACCACTGCTTTCTAGCTCTGTGACCTGGGGCAAGTTACTTAACTTCCCTACGCCTCGATTTCCTTATCTGTAAAACGGGGACCATATAATACCTGCTTCCAAGGAGGAGGTGAGGGTTTAGATGGGGTAATACACGTCAGGTGCCCGACATGGTGCACAAATATCAAATAGATGTTCGCTGCTCTGGTAACTGACCCTCCCGACGTTGCCGAGAAGACTTCTCCTGCGGCCCTAGCTGGTTTGGCTCAGTGGATAGAGCGTTGGCCTGCGGACTGGAGGGTCCCTGGTTTGATTTCAGTCAAGGGCACGTGCCCGAGTAAGGTCTTGATGATCCCCAGTAGGGGGCGTGCAGAAGGTAGCCGATCAATGATTCTCTCTCTCATCACTGATGTTTCTACCCGGGGTTTCCCCGAAAATAAGACATCCTCCGAAAATAAGACCTACTCCATGGAAACATACGACATCCCCTGAAAATAAGACCTAGCGCGTCTTTGGGAGCAAACATTAATATAAGACACTGTCTTATTTTCGGGGAAACAGGGTATCTCTCTCTCTCCCTCTCCCTTCCTCTCCGAAATCAATAAAAATACATATATATAAAAAAGATACATTATTATATATATATAAAAAAAGACCTGTGCCTAAAGAACAAAGAGATGGGAGAATTGAGGGGCAAATAGGACATCTACAACACAGACAACCACTGAGGCCCTCCCTAATGCTCCAGCTCATGTATCCTATTGGCCATCTGAGTCTTCCGGCACTCAATGAGTGCCTTTGCCCGCAATGTTCTAGAATTTCCAGTTTCACACTGGCTGCTGTGGCGGTAACGCTGAGCCCTCTCTTGTCAGATCCGCTCAGCTGTGTAGCTGTCAGCTTTCTGCCTCTTCCGGTGGCAGAGGGTCCGTGGAGCATGCAGCCCTAATGCACGAGGGCCACCCAGCCCTGCGGAGCCTGTTTAGACTCCAGTGCCCTTGGCTGCCGGGCCAGCTCTTCCTCCCCAACCCACCCCACCGAGCATTTTACATTAAAAAGAAAGAAAAAAAAAAAAACTGCAGGCAATTCCTCAGTGAAGAGAGCTTATCTGCTTCCCGAGAGAGACTGCTAGAATAAGCTTTCCCCCAACCCCCTAAGTCCCTGACAAAGTCCTTGCAAATTTGGTGATTCAAAGAAACTGAGTAGGGTTTTCCATGATCATGATGATCTTTCTGGTCAATTTCTTCTACGCGACAAAGGGAAATGGAACCGGGATAACCAGAGACCTGGTTTTGCCCGCTCCCAGTTTGCCAAGCGGATGCAGAAGGCAGACGAGCAGATGATTCCCATCGGCCCCCCCCCGGACGACATCCCTGTCCAATCATTCGAATCTGATTAAATGAAGCGCCGGGAGAGGGAGGTCAGGAGAGCCGGGGCTGCTCCCAGCTCCGCGGTTTTAGAGAACATTCCAGAATAAAAAATTCCAGTGCCGCCCGGCCTTGTTCATCGTCTCCCCTTCTGAAAAGGAGAGGAGGCAACGGTCTGGGAGAACCCGGTGTTAATTAACTCGCGTCTCGGTGACATGAAATAATTCTTCTCCCTGCGACATTCCCAGGCAACATGTTAATTAGCTGCGTTGGTGCAGGCGGGCCCAGCCACCCTTTAGTATTCCTGGTGTTGTTATTGAAGTGGGCAGGAGGAGGCGTAAGGTGTGACACCTCTTGACGGAGGACAGAAACGTTTTTATTTTTATTTTTGCATCCGGGTGGCCCTTTATTTTTTTTAAAAAAAATATTTTTTAATTAAATTATTATTTGTGTACATGTATTACCATTGCCCCCCCCCCCCATACATGCCCTCCCTCCCCAGAGTTTTGTGTCCTTTGGTTGTACTTCTATGCATGCATACGCGTCCTTCGGTTGATCTCTGGGGGAGATAGGAGATCAACCGGGTGGCCCTTTAGCACTGGTTTGTAAGGTATCTGTCTGGGCCTTAACAAGGGCATGCTGGCATGACTCAAGGGGTCCTAGGGTGGGGTTCAGTTCTTCCCACTGGGATAACTTCTCCTGTGGGATCTCCAATGGCTGGCTCGCCAGTTGCAGTCTTTTCCAGGCATTTAGCCTCAGATATTCATGAGACACCACGCAGGGCCTAGAGCCTGCACTGTTGTGTTGTGTTGTGTTGTGTTGTGTTGTGTTGTGTTGTGTTGTTGTGTTGTTGGGAGCCTAACCGTAGCTGTTAATGTGAGTGCTGGCCCACTCCCTTCTGGTCCCTTTTCACCGATTTGTGTGTGTCCAGGGCGCCCACCTACCCAGTGGTTTCACTCTCAACAGCCAGCGCCTGCATCTGCTACAGCCCGAAGCAGGCCCCCTCCCCCGAGACGCCCAGGTCACCTGGACCAATGACCTGCACTGGGGGAGCACCGACACCCCGCACCCTTGCCTGGAGCCAGGGTGACCAGGAGACATAACTTACACCTCAGAGTCCCCTTGCCGGCCAGCCAGAGCACCCCTCAAACCCCCCACACCCAGGGACTCAGCCTGAGATGCAGCGGTGCTCGCCTAGCTTGCCTTCTGTCCAGTGTCCTCGCCCCCATCCGGTTTCCCCAGAACCCACCCCCAGGACCCCTCCCATCAGGCTCTGCGTCTGAGATCTCCGGCCTGAGGCCCCGTTCTCGGTGCCAATGCCAATGCTCACGTTAGATGCCAGGTCCCGGGGTATTTTTACTCTGAGCAGAATCTCCCCGTATCCGGGCTGGCCTGGCTGCAGAGGCCTTCGCTCTCAGTCCCCTCGCTGACCAGCTTAAGAGGCCGAAGCCGGAGAGAGGGCACCTGGCCTGTGAGAGGCGGTGCTAACTAGCCCTGAGCTTGTCTCCCAAGTGGTCCTCCTCCGGCCTCCCCTTCATTAGCTGCCTGACGTACCCGGTAATTTACCCCCGACGTCCCTTTAATAAACGCTGCCCTTCCTTAAGGGCCACACACCCCAGGCAGTTGGCTTCGCCTCTCGCACGCTGTTCGGGGAGCCGCCTATCCCTGCTCAGGCCCAGACGCCACTTCGGGAGCAGCCGGGAAGCCAGACCTGCCTTTCCACCCGGCGGCCTCCCCTCCAAGGCGGCAGCTTCCCGCCGCCCCGCCATCTGCCACGCTGGGACCCAGTGTTCTCCCCAGTAATGAGTTTGCTCCCGGGTGGTGCCTGGAAATCGCTCTGTGCTCTGCCGATGGGAAGCGGGATCCGGAGGAAAACAAGCTGGCCCTGGCTCGCGCTCTCTCTCTCTCTCTCTTTCTCTCTTGCAGGGAGCACTCTGCCCTCAGACCGAGTCTGCTTCCTCCCATTAATTTCACCCACCTGTTTCTTAATTTGCCCATTGCCTGTCCCTGCCCTACAACCTCTCAGACGGTACCAATGCACTCCCTGCCATTCTGTTTTTTTTGTTTTGTTTTTTTAAATATATTTTATTGATATTTTACAGAGAGGAAGGGAGAGGGATAGAGAGCTAGAAACGTCGATGAGAGAGCTGCCTCTTGCACACCCCCTACTGGGGATGTGCCCGCAACCAAGGTACATGCCCTTGACCGGAATCGAACCTGGGACCTTTCAGTCCGCAGGCCGACGCTCTACCACTGAGCCAAACCGGCTTTGGCTTAAATATATATTTTATTGATTTTTTTTTTTTTTTTTTTTTTTTTTTACAGAGAGGAAGTAGAGAAGGCTAGAGAGTTAGAAACATTGATGAGAGAGAGACATCGGTCAGCTGCCTCCTGCACACCCCCTACTGGGGATGTGCCCGCAACCAAGGTACATGCCCTTGACCGGAATCGAACCTGGGACCCTTGAGTCCACAGGCCGACACTCTATCCACTGAGCCAAACTGGTTTTGGCACTCCCTGCTATTCTGAAGTGAATAAGAACTTCTGCTAAGAACAAGCACTCACCTAAACATTGCCCTAAAGGTTTTATGTGAAAAGGACCTGCTAAAATGCCATGTGCGAACATGACTTCCTGTTGCAAGACTGGTGCGTTGGCCCCGAGGTGCGTTGAGACACAACCAGTGTTGGCTTAGCCCTTGACCTAGCCCTTGACCGTCGGTGCTTTGACATACCCCCTTCGATCCTCTACAGCGGAGTGAGGTAGATGCTAGGCTCACTGCCCTTTCTCGGCTCACAGGAACCAGAGGTCTTCCCCGAGTCACAGGTGCTCAGGGGTCCTCCTGGACTGCCTACCCTTGGGTCTCCTGATTCCAGTGCTTGGGATATTCATTCCACCCTTGCAGGCTGCTTCCCTACCACCCAGAATCACCTGTAAGTGCTCACTGACACGCAGAATGCTGGGGCCTCGCCCCCACCAGATTGTCTCCACCAGGGGGAGCCTGAGAATGTGCACTGCTGACGAGTTCCCAGGTGATGCAATGCTGGTGGTGCCAGGACCCCCCGTGGAGAGCCACTGCACTTGGCTCCACGGTGTGCATCCCCCACATCGTCACTGAGTCGGGCTTAACATATTCGGCGACCCGTCTAGTGAAATATTCATTGACTGCTCTATTGAGACTTTAGGAGCGTCATTATTTCAATGTCAGAAGAGAGGTTCCTCCCAAGATTCACGGCAACAGGGCAGCGAGGACCTTGAACTAAGGCCTTCCATTCAACGGAGAGAGATGCTCTTAGTCCTCTAGATCTCTGAGGCTGATTCACTGTGCCGCGTGCTTTCTGTCCAGCCCCCTCTGCCTCCCAGGAGCTGGGGGCCCCTGTGGGCAGTCACGTGGAGGTGGCCTTGGCAGCTTATGGAATTAGTAGCTGTTGACATTATAGAATCTGAGAGCCTCTGAAAGGTGCCCATTTCATTACATTCTTGGTCAGTTCTCTGTCAGCGGGTCCCCCAGGGGTTTACTCCATCTTCTCTTCTAAAATGCAAGGCCCCCTGGGCGGGGACACGGGATACATGCCTAGCCTCTTAATTTATATCACTTCCGGTGAGTCTTTTCCACAGAGGAGGGCCTGGACAGCCTAGAGGCGTGGGGGCAGTTGCGGGGGAGAGTTGGGGGTTGCTACAGGCAGGGAAAGAGCTCAGAAGAGGGACCGGTTATGCCCAACACCAATGCCACAGGTTATGGTTGCATCCCAGAGTCCCTTCTCCCTTGCAGGAAAGGCCATGCGAGTCGGCCCTCTGTGTGAGCCCAACTCCTCCTTGCTTCCTGGCACCTTGGAAATTCAGCCTCCTCCTCACGCCCTTTCTTCCAGTGTCTCTCTGCCAGTGTCCTCAGATTTTCTTTCTTTCTCTGTCCCTCCTCCTGCAGGCTTTTTGGCCAAGATGGTCTCTGTGCCTCCTGCGACAAGCGGATCCGTGCCTACGAGATGACGATGCGGGTGAAAGACAAGGTGTACCACCTGGAGTGTTTCAAGTGTGCCGCCTGCCAGAAGCACTTCTGCGTGGGCGACAGATACCTGCTCATCAACTCCGACATAGTGTGCGAGCAGGACATCTACGAGTGGACTAAGATCAACGGCATGATCTAGGCGTCCCCGGGGGGCGGTCCGCTGACGCCGCCGTCTCCGGGGGGCCTTCGCTCTTAGGCACTTTGGGGATTCGAGGGCGGGATGAGGCATTGCGTAGGGGGGGCGGTAGACCCTAATTGGGCACATGACACAGCATCTAAGTGACATAATGCAAAAAAAAAAAAAAAAATGATACCTACATGCGACAAGATGACCAGCCTTTAGGGTAGCCACACTCTAACCCACGATAACTGACACAATTAGTGAAGGAAAGGAGCGATCGGGGCGGGGACAGCACGTGGACCATCATGACGGGACTTTGCATCTACAGGAGGGGGCGTTGTGGGAGGACGGGCTCTGGCTTTGACCCTTGGCGACTCGAGATGTGCAATGGCCTTCTTTACTTCCTGGCTTTCACGTCACCCTGTTCCAATCCCTGCCCTCCCCACACGAGAAGGATAGGAGGGCCCCTTTTTTCCCCTCGGCCACCTCCCCAAGGCCCTAAGCTTTGGCCCCGAGGGAAGGCAGCAGGAGGACACGTTTCCACTGAAAATGGGAGCTGCAGCGCTCAGCCACCCGATCATTTACAGCCACACTGACGCATCCCTGTGTTTCGACCCCTTAGTGTTGAGGCGAGGAGTTCCACCGAGGGCTTCTATACAAATGTAAATCTAAAAAAAAAAAAGGTTGTCCAACTATTTTGTTATTTTAGATTATATCAAAGCATTTGTTGGGTGTCCGTTACAAAAAAACAACACAACAAAACGCCAAACCTCTGCAGACAATAAAAACGACAAGATTAAAATGTAGTGGTGTTTGTGCGATAATGGCTTACCAACGGGGGGGGGGGGGGGGGGGGGGGGGGAGGGAGCTGGCTTTTTATATTGTAGAGGAGAAGTAAATAAGCAGTTTACTTTTAGGTCAAATGAAAAGTTCCGTTTATTGCTCGGGTTTATACGAGGCAGGCACATTTCTATATTACCGGCAATTATGTAACGGGTCATCCTGTGGCTCCGAGGGACGGGGAATAATTAAATTGTGACTGTAAGACGCGCACCTCACCCCAGCATTGTATAAAGGAAGCGGAAGATCCTTGCCTTTGGGAAAACCTGTAACCTAGAAAGGACACAAATACATAAACCAGATTCCCTTCGGGAGAGGAGGTAATTACCTAGTTTGAAATGTGGCAAAGATGCTGAGCTTGACACTTCGATTTTCCCGGACGTGTGTCTCAGGGTGTTTTATGACAAGTGGTTAAGAGGACCTCACTCTGAGGATTTAAAGCGGGAGCCTTCTGGGTGCGTTTCTCCCGCCCCCTCCTTTCCTCCCCCCCACTCACACTCCTCTGGTCTCCGCCAACTGACCCTGAGCGCCACCTGCTGGTCATCACCTCTCAAGACGGTCCCAATGAAAGATCCACCCCTAGATGGACACTCTTTTCAATTGTTCAATAAAAACTGGCAAGCAGTGGTAATATGTTTAGTTATTAAGGCATCAGAAACACGCATCTATTTCTAAGTTAGTTAGATATGATATTTCATTAGAACTTCCATCGCTAAGGGTTATTTGATTTCTTCTAGAGGAGAAATAATTAAGAGGTGGCTCTCTGTAGAACTGGTTGGGAAATCTGGCTGCTTAAGGTGGCCATTTTTTTTTTAAATCTAATTATATTGCATTTCAACTCAGGTGGCAGTAGGGTGCTGCCAGTGAGGGGATGTTCTGAATCACCAAAGGGGCCCTAACCAGTGTGGCTCTGTTGGTTGAGCATCACCTCGTGAACCTGAGAGAGGTCACTGGTTCAGTCCCCAGTCAGGGCACATGGTGGGATTTGGGGCTCAATCCCCAGGAGGGGGTGTGCAGGAGGCAGCAACCAACGTTTCTCCCTCTCCCCCCCTCTCTAAAATGAATAAAAACGTATTTTAAAAAATAAATGAACAAAGGGGATGTGGTTCTCAAATTTAATCAGAATTCAATCCACTATGTTTAATTACACCGACATTAATTATAATGGCAATAGCAACAGATGTTAGCTATGCAACTATTTGATAAGCAGTGTTAGGTGAAAATAAAATTGTGTCTCCCCTTGGAAATGTAAACTCCATTCTTCATCCCCATGGCAGTATAACATACAGAAGGACTGAAGACCTCAGCCAAGCCCTAGCTGGTCTGGCTCGGTGGATAGAGCGCCGGCCTGCGGACTGAGAGGTCCCAGGTTCGATTCCGGTCAAGGGCACCTGCCGGGGTTGCAGGCCTGTAGGGGGCGTGCAGGAGGCAGCAGATAATGATTCCCTCTCATCATTGACATTCCTCTCTCCCCCACTCCCTCTCTGAAATCAATAAAAATATATTTAGGGGGAAAAAACTCAGCCAATACCTTTGCCATCCTCAATGAAGCAATGATGAACATTTTGCTTTTGTCAATGGTACCATCTTGTAGGATCGGGTGTCCTTGTGGTAAGCCATTCCATCCACATGGTTAGTATGGTGTCTCATGTGGTAAGTCTGGGCTCAGATGCCTAACCCACAACTGACTTGAGAGGAAGGACATATAAAGAGAGACTAAGAGACTTCTGGATAGAAAGAGAGAGAGAGAGAGAGAGAGAGAGAGAGAGAGAGAGAGGAGAGAGAGAGAGAGAGAGGGAGAGAGAGAGAGAGAGAGAGGAGAGGAGAGAGAGAGAGAGAGAGAGAGAGAGAGAGAGAGGAGAGAGAGAGAGAGAGAGAGAGAGAGAGAGAGAGAGAGAGAGAGAGAGAGAGAGAGAAGCTTCCAGGGGACCAGCTCCCAGAGTCTACCTGGTGATTTTTGCCCGAGTGTGTGACCCAGGTGCCCTCACCCGGGAGCCAGGAGACCCAGGCGCCTGCCCCTTCCCTGGCCCATGCCTATGTCAGCAGTTTGCAGACACGTTTGCTCCCTCTCACCACCGTAGTCCTATGCCCAGAACCAGCTCCCTGTCATTGCTGTCTCTGCTACTACTACTGCTTCTCCGGGAATCTCGACATCCCACAGTTAAGCTAGAGCCGTGGCTAGGAGCTTCACCGTCTGAAGACGTGGAGCTGAATTGCCGTGACAGGACTGCTTTACTTAAGGAACATTTACATTTGTCTAACCCTTCCCGCGAGCCGGCACCCCCCTCGGGGCTTCACAAACGCAGACTCCTTCAATCTGCCTCAGCCCTACGGGCCGCTGCTGTTTATTAGCACCGGGTTTTACTGTCGGGGACACTGCCGCACAGACAGGTTGCATCACTTGCCGAAGGCCCTACAGCTAATAAATGACCAGGGTCGGCTTTGACCGAGGGAGGGCCTTCCCCTTGTGCTCTGCTGCCTCTCTCTCTCTCTCTCTCTCTCTCTCTCTCACTCACTCACCTGAACCTCAGGTTTACCACCTGCAGAATCAAAATTAACACCTTCGCCCCCAGGTTATTGGGTAATATCTGAGTTCAGCCTCACCAGAAATGTCACCGCAGCACACTCATACACGACTTAACACCGTAATGATGACATGCAGACAGCGCTATGGAGACACACCTAAGGGGACAATTACATTGGCCCAGGGGTGGCTACCTGGAGTAAAGTGGAAATGACCTTGGAAATGACCCTGGGCACCTCAGGAAGAAGGTGACCCTGGCAAGGGCAAACACTCAGAGACCCTGACCTCCAGAGCAAGGTGTCAGGGGAGCCAGGGTCTTCGCGCGGACCGTGCTGGTGGGGCCGGGGCTGAGCTTTGGCCGGAGAGGGGCCGATGAGTAAACAAACAGGGGAAATGAGTTTGTCACAAATCTAAGTCGAAACCCGGGCATCTCTGAGGGGCAGAAGGAGGAAGCAAAGGAGGCAAAAGATGGGCCCGGAGTATCTTTTTATGCCAGAAAGGAAGTGTCCCAAAGAATAGCACAGGCGCCAAAACCAGTTTGGCTCAGTGGATAGAGCGTCGGTCTGCTGACTAAAAGGTCCCAGGTTCGATTCCGGTCAAGGGCATGTACCTTGGTTGCAGGCACATCCCCAATGGGGGGTGTGCAGGAGGCAGCTGATTGACGTTTCTAACTCTCTATCCTCTCTCTTTCTCTCTGTAAAAAAATCAATAAAATATATATTAAAAAAAAAAAAAGAATAGCACAGGCATGGCAAAGAAGCCAGCTTGTGGCAGCTATCCATGGCCAAACGTGGAACTACTTGGCTGCCGAAACAATGAAGGACAATGAGCTGGAAACCACTGGGGTTGGGGGGAGAGGTGATTTGTGAGTTAATGCCAAAAATGAATAAATGGGGAGGAGGGAGGTCTCTTGCTCACAGCAGGATCTTGAGCTCCAACTGGTAGCTGTGAAGAGCGTGTGGGAGCAGGAAAATCATTTTTGCAACCCTCACAGTGCGATGGCAGAATCAAACGGGAATCATCCGTCGTCGCTGCGACATTTCTACAAAGAAAGAGCCGGATACTTGAATGTTCTCAAGGTGCCTCCCCATATGTTGCTGATTAGCTGCCAGGGGAGGGGGCAGTCACTACACAGTGGAGACCTGGGTGGCACCTTGAGCAGGTGGTCAGTGAGGGGCAGACGGGCACGGTGCGCCCCCGGAGGTGACACCCTGCCAAGGACACAGGACCACTGTCTTCAGTGTTCTGGCTGCGAATGCATGACCGGAATCTAACTATGAGATAGATTTTTTTCAAAAATATATGTTTTATTGATTTTTTACAGAGAGCAAGGGAGAGGGATAGAGAGTTAGAAACATTGATGAGAGAGAAACATCTACCAGCTGCCTCCTGCACACCCCCTACCGGGGATGTGCCCAAAACCAATGTACATGCCCTTGACCGGAATCGAACCTGGGACCCTTCAGTCCCCAGACCGACGCTCTATCCATTGAGCCAAACCAGTTTCGGCAAGAGATAGATTAGCAGACAAACCCCAAATCATGAACATCGTACTTTAAAAGGCCGGGAGCAGACTCTATTGTTCACAAATGTCAACATTGCCCTGACCCTTTTGGCTCAGTGGATAGAGCGTCGGCCTGCAAACTCAAGGGTCCCGGGTTCAGTTCCGGTCAAGGGCATGTGTCTTGGTTGCGGGCACATGCCCAGTGGGGAGTGTGCAGGAGGCGGCTGATCGATGTTTCTCTTTCATCGATGTTTCTGACTCTCTATCCCTCTCCCTTGCTCTCTGTAAAAAATCAATAAAATATAAAATAAAAAAAATGTCAACATTGTAAAAGCCAAAGATGGGGTGTGTTCCAGATGAAAGAATGTGAGGAGGCCTGAGCACTAAAACCTGACACCTGGCTCTATGCTGGATCCAGGGCTGGGGCAGGGGGGGGGGGGACGTTTCTCTGAGGGACATCCTTGGGTTCATTCATAAACTTGGAATGTGAATGGGTAGATATGTTCACAGCATAGCTGGTAATTCCAGTGGGGCCGATACCTGCACTGTGGTTCTCTGGAAACACACACTGAAATATTTAGGAGTGAAAAGTCATGAGGTGTATTAACTGGTTCTCAAACGAGTGAGAAAAAATTCATGTGTGTGATGTGTGTGTTTGTGGGGAGAGAGAGGGAGAATCGGTGTTAAAGCAAATGGGGTAAGCATGCTAACAGGAGATTCTAGGTTAGTGTGCTGGTTTTATTCTTGCAGTTTTCCTGTGAGTTTGAAACTACTTTCAAATAAAAAGTTTGTTAAAAATTGAGGAATTTGGATTTTTTTTTCTTTCATATGTTTTTTTGTTGATTTTAGAGAGAGAAGAAGGGAGAGAGAGACATCAATGTCAGAGTGAAACATGGACCGGCTGCCTCCTGCACACCCCCTCCCGGGGATGGAGCCCACAACCCAGATAGTGCCCCGATCAGAAATTGAACCCATGACTTCTCAGCCATATGGCCAGGGCTGGACTTTTTCTTGTTTTGGGTTTCATTTCAATTAGGAGAAAAACAAGGAGATAAAGAGGGAGAATATATACTTTCAAATTCAGTCATATACTACTATTCATTGCTCAGAATTTCAATGCATTTTGACCTTGGAAGTAAAGGTCATGTGTCTCAAGCAAGTAATCTGCCCCCCCCCTCCCCCCGCCAGATACACACACACACACTAGACTGACTAGAGTGTTTAGGATTCACTGCATGCCAATGTCTGAAGAAGGTGATTTCGCAACCTTATAAAATGAGCTTACTGCCAGTTCTGCATTTCCTTTGTAATTAGGATCAAGATGTAATCATTTGGCTCTGAAATGCGCGTATCAGAGGGCCAGGAATCGAAGCTATGATATTTTATGTCTTATACCTAGATCTAAGAGTTGAGTTAAAAGGTGTTTCCAAGCGCCAAAGCCATTTCCGTTCTCTACCAGGGGCCGTGTATAAATTCTCCCAGAAAATCGTCATTTCTCTGAGTTAATAGAAGCTTTGAAGCTAAATCAAGTCAATTTCCATTGTCGAATTGTGAGGCTTTTGAACTGAGCCCAGGGAATTATCCTATTGGATGGCCACCTTGAGGATGGCTTTGTGGTGAGCCTTAGAAAGCCCCACAGCAGCCTCCGTGGGCCCCGGCCTTCCCCCCTCCCCCCTGCACCCTCATTACGTAATGAGCAGCTCCAGGCAAATGCCCCCTTACTTGTGCAGTCGGTACAACCGATATGAAGGCAATGTAATGCCATAGAAAGAACACTAAAATGGGAAATCTGATTTGGCCACTAGTTAGGGGTGTCTTTTAAGCAGACCCCAGTTTCCTCATTTGCACTGAATTCAAATCCCAATACAGCCAATGAAAGTGACCAAAGCTTTCGCCAACCTGGAATGTTTTCATTGCACTTAATGTTGTTACCTGATAAAATGAGAGGGGGTGTAATGTAGAAGAACAGTGTTTAGAGACAAATGGGCTTGGGTCTAGTTCTCGTCCGTCTTCTCCTCTGTAAAATGCAGACAACAATACGTACATATAGCAGCATATTCTTGCAAAACCTTATGGGTAATCTGGGTAAAGCAACAAGATCGCTTCCTGGCATTCGTGATGCCATCAATATGTGTTGAGCATCTTCTACTTGCCAGGCACTGCTCGTGGCGATGGAGACACGGTGGTGAGCGAGACAGGCATGACTCCGGTTACAATTGTCCTTATAGTCTCGTGGGAGGAAGCAGAAAATAAACGAGTGCATAAAGAAATGGACATGCCCAGGGGGCCGTGTGCCCCGGGTGAGCCGTGTGTCTGAAGGGGGCCGGGTGTCCCAGGAGAGCCGTGTGTCCCAGGGGGAGACATGTGCCCCGGGAGAGCCGTGTGCCCCAGGGAAGCAGTGGGACCCAGGGGAAGGGGCGGTGAGAACCAGAGGAGGAGCGGATTCTATTCGTGTGGTTCTGAGATAGTCACCATAAAACAAGCAGACTGCCAAATGACAGCGGGGAGGGGAAGGAGACCTGGGGGGAGATAAGAGAACAACCGAGGGACTGGTATGCATGCATATAAGTACAACCAACGAACACAGAACTCTGGGGAGGGAGGGCATGAATGGAAGGGGGGGGCAATGGTAAGCTATGTACACATATAATACCTTAATAAATTAAAAAAAAAAAAGAAATGAACATGTTTATTTTAATGATAAATGAAGTTAAGATACCGAGGGATGTTTTCATTCCAGAATTGGGGGTGGTCAGGGAAGGCCTTGGTAAGCAAGCGACTTTGAGCTAGGTCCCGATGCCATGAAGCACCCAGCCATGTACACGTTTGGAAACAGAGGGCAAGTACAGAGGTCACAAGGTGCCCACCTCCCAAGGGCACCAAAGGGAGTTCACAGAGCTCTCAGACGACCCGGAGGAGCTGGAGGACACTAGCCTTCCTGAGGCCAGACCCTCCAGTATCTTGTAGGTCCGGAGATGAGCTCAGATTTTATTCCGAGTGGAATGGCAAGCATTTGGAAGCAGGAGGGTGACATACTACTCTGCTTAGCGTTTTAAAAGATTGCCCTGCATGGATACATGGAACGGACTGACAGCTGTCAGAGGGGGAGGGAGTTGGGGGACTAGACAAAAGAAGGTGAAGGGATTAAGCGATAGAGAGATTGAGATAGAGATAGAGACAGATGTAAATAGAAAATATTATGAGTGTAGGACTGATGAGTATTGGATTGAAAATTTAAAACACTGCTTAGAATTAACATCACTAGGTAGTTTATCTGACCAACAGAACTGCCTTCCTTCTATTGATGTCATTGTTCCTTTCCTGTTCTCCTAAACACCCCTTGCCTCTGTCTCCTACTTGGAACACGGTTTGGGTTTCTGCCTTAATGAAGCAGTGCTTCCTGAATTGCAATTTTTTTAAAATCTCAAATTAATAATCATTGCTTCTCACTCTGGCCTTTTATGTTTAGGCTAACACATATAAAATATCTAGGAGGAAACGTAAGAGGAAATCTTGCAATCTTGAGCTAGGCAATAATTTCTTAGGTGCAATATAAACAGCATGAATCACAATTATTTTTTAATTGATAAAATGCACTTTATCAAAATTTTAAAAATTTTGTCTTTCAAAATAAACCATTAAGAACAGGAAAAAGCAGCCCAGCCAGCATAGCCCGGGGGTTGAGCATCAACCTATGAACCAGGAGGTCAGGGTTTGGCTCCTGGTCAGGGCACATGCCCGGGTTGCAGGCTCCATCCCCAGGGTGGGGTGTGCAGGAAGCAGCCTATCAATGATTCTCTCTCATCATTGATGTTTCTATCTCTCTCTTCCTCTCCCTTTCTCTCTGAAACCAATATAAATATTTTTTTGGAAGAAAATACTTGCAAAGCATGTATCTGATAAAGGACTTGTATCCTGAATATATAAAGAACTCATACAACCGAAACCGGTTTGGCTCAGTGGATAAGACCGGACTAAGGGGTCCCGGGTTCGATTCCTATCAGGGGCATGTGCTTTGGTTGCGGGCACATCCCCAGTGCGGGGTGTGCAGGAGGCAGCTGGTCGATGGTTCTCTCTCACTGACGTTTCTGACTCTCTGTCCCTCTCTCTTCCTCTCTGTAAAAAAATCAATAAAATACTTTTTTTTAAAAAAAAAAAGAAAAGCCAAAACCAGTTTGGCTCAGTGGACAGAGTGTCAGCCTGCGGACTGAAAGGTCCCAGGTTCGATTCGGGTCAAGGGCATGTACCTTGGTTGTGGGCACATCCCCAGTAGGGGGTGTGCAGGAGGCAGCTGATGGATGTTTCTCTCTCATTGATGTTTCTAGCTTTCTATCCCCCTCTCTTCCTCTCTGTAAAAACTCAATAAAACATATTTTTTTAAAAAGAACTCTTACAGCTTAATAACAGAAGACCACTCAACTAAAGGGCATAAAAGATCCGAATAGACACGTGGCACTGAAGAAGATATGCAAATGAAAGACTCCTCAGCAATAAAGAAAAAAAAATACACCTACTGATACGTGCAGCATGAATGGATCTCGAAAGCATCTCACTACGTGAAAGAAGCCAGATGCAAGACCTCCACTCACCCAAAGTTCTCAAAAAAGGAAATATACAGCGACAAAATCAAAACAGATCAGCACTGCCAGGAGCTGGGGTGAGGGGCCGGTGGGCCGGGCAGAGAGCAGGCAGGGAGTAGATTCACCTCAGGATGGCGTAAGGGAGCCTTTGGGGACGCTGCAAACGTTCCCTTTCATGGCTGTGGCCGTAGCTACATGAGAGTACACGTGTTAACATGCTGAACGGAACACTTAAAATTGGTGCATTTGATCATATATGTACATGATGCTTCAATAAAGCTTATTTTAAAAAAAATAGAACATGGTCACTTGTTGGACTGGACTAGAAACATATATCGGAATGGATTCCTGTCCCCTTTGACCGTACACAATACACAATACATAATACATCATCACAACACACACAGATGTGTGGCATGGGAGATAATAACAGAATATTACAGGTTGTTATGGGGACCCAATTACATGATGGACGTAAAGCAATTGGAACGGTGCCTGACATGGAATTCAATCTCCAGCTCAGAGACACTTTCTGAGCCTCTTGTCTTTGTTCTACTCTCTCCACAGCCTTCTCCACAGCCTTCGCCGCTCACTCCACAAGCTTCTGTGGATCTTGTCCCCGTGGTTTTCCTACAGGGAGAGTTGGCCCTGAGAGTGTCCAGTGCCCCAGAAGATTTTATTGTCAAATGCCAAAATTACACTGTGCATTGTATTTTAATCTCGCATGAGTTTGGTTGGTATGAGTCACCCCCACCCCCCTGTCCCATCGCCTCTAGGACTCAGATAGGATCATAGGTCTAGACGTGAAAGGCCTAGGACCTCATTCCCTAGTGTGAATGAGGGAGGCACAAATGAGTGGATCCCCCTGGCACCTCTTCTGGACCATCATGCTTTAGCGGTAACTCAAGATGGTGGCAGTCAATGCCAGAGGGGAGATTCCCCTGTGCTATGCACTCCTGTCTTTAAAAATAGTTTTGGATACAAGAAGTATAGTTTACCTTGTTTGGCCGGGGGTTGGGGGTGGGGAGTGGGCGCACAGAGAGGGAGGGAATGCATGAAGGAGGGAGTGGGGGGGGGACTAATGAAATATGATTTCATCTTCCTGGAATAGGCATAACTCTAGCTTATTCTGTGTGGCTATTCTGGTTTATAAATGATATTCTCTTCTTTTTTGTTCTATGGGGAATTCCTGACCTTGACCTAAAATAGGCATTTTGGTGGAATTCTCATTCCCAGAAAGAGCAAGTAGCAAAGAAAGAATAAATTCTCTTCTAGCCCTTCCTCGTTATTTCCTTATCCTGGCACGTGCAGAATGGGGTGCTGCAGCAACGGGAGGACGCTGCTGGGGGCAGGTGTTGATAATATAGACCCAACTGTAACTGATAAGATAGACCCACTGTCAGTGCACCCAGGTTCCCCGGCACACTGATGGCTCGGCTTCAGGGCCAATGGCTGCAAAGGAAGCTATTGCTAGAGGGGAAGGAATCGTGGTCTCAGTGTTGGCTAGTGCAACACTAACTCTGCAGCCAGCGACCTGCATGGACCCATGACCACGTTCCTTGATAGTTTTCACGAAAATAAAACCAATATGGCTGCTGAATTTTTATCTTTGCTCTTTGGACACTGGCTGAATGTCTTTGTTGGACCCTAAATTCATGAATGCAGGAGAAAGGCTGAACGTGGGGATGTGTTATTGATGGGTTTTTATTTATTCACTGTCCCATTTTTGACCACCTTTCCAATGTATTTCGGTAGCAGAAACAAAATACGTTTGAAATCATTTCTTGAAGTTGTAAAATTGGAATCATTTTCCACCTACCTGCTTCATGGGGTTATTGTGAAGGTAAATAACGCATTAGAACAGCATGCGCCACATAGTGAGTGCTAGGTAAACAGTGGCAATTATTATTTACGTGTTCACACTCTGAGAATGGAATCCCTAGATTAAGAACGAGTCAAAATGTTAAATCTGCCAAACTTACCTTAAAGGCGTGTGATTTTTACAGGAAATGTGGCATCAGGATGCTTAGGAATTCAGTTAATGCTACTATTCATAAACATTATCACATGAAGTCATAGAATCAGGGAACTGGGACCTCGAGAGAAAGACTAACCCTCCCCTTTATTAGATGCAGCAAAGGGATCCCAAGAAAGAAGCCACAATAGCAAACCTGCAATCATGACCAGCAGCCCACAGCCCCTGCCCAGGGCTCTCCAGAATGCTATGCTGTGGCTAACAAGGTGTATCCTTTCTAATAAAAGAGCAATATGCAAATTGACCGTCACTCCAACACACAAGATGGCAACCCCCATATGGTCAAAGATGACCACCCACATGTGGACACAAGATGGCTTCCACAAGATGGCCAGCAGGGGAGGGCAGTTGGGGGGAACAGGTCTGCAGGGGAGGGCACTTGGGGGTAACCAGGCCTACAGGAGAGGGCAGTTGGGGGCAGACAGGCTGTCAAGTGAGGGCAATTAGAAGTGACCGGGCCAGCAGGGGAGGGAAGGTAGGGGCAATTGGTCCAGCAAGGGAGCAGTTAGGTGACAATTAGGCTGGCAGGGAAGTGGTTAGGGGCTGATCAGGCTGGAAGACAGAAGCAGTTAGGGGCAATCAGGCAGGCAGGCAGGTGAGCAGTTGGGAGCCAGCAGTCCTGGATTGTGAGAGGGATGTCCCAGTGGGATTGGGCCTAAACGGGCAGTACTCTTTTATGTAATGATGTTTACTTTGAATTTATATTAGTTCATGAACAGCCGGGACCAGCGCACATGTGCCAGGCCCCAGCTGACACTCATTCCCTGCGGGGGGGGGGGGGGGGGAGGGAGGAGCCAGCCCCCGACAACCCTATCCCCTATCCCTAGCCCAACCAATCCCTTATCCCCTATCCCTAACCCAACCAATCAGGGTGATATGCCCCCGGGTATAAAACCCATGGAAATGGGACTTTCGCTCTCTTTCTCGCCTCGCTGTTGCCGGCGTTGGTGGGACTGAGCTCGGGCTGGTCCGAAATAAATCCAGACTTCCTGCAGTTACCTCGGATGCGGCTCCCTGATGGTCTTTGGTATTCAGGTACAGGGGCACAACATTCACACAAACACTCCATCCATGCTTTTGTTCCGGCCCTCGGGTCCAGTTTAAGAACCCATTGTGGCCCTCGAGTCAAAAAGTTTGCTCACCCCTGGTCTAATGCCAGCATCCTTTTTTTATTTTTTTTTAAGAGACATATCCGTTTCAGTCATGGTTTTTATTTCTCCTTTCCCCATTCCTCACTGCCTGGACTAGTGGAAAAAAAAAAAAACACACACACACACACACACACACACACACAGAATTAGCAGCTCCATTCCTTTTTAATTTAATGCCCTTGATCCCGGCAAAGGCAGCGAGGCACGAGAGGGATTTCAGGTGGGGAGGCCGCACTGTCCATGAATACTGGTGGCAGCGGCCGGCTCTGCCCTCGTTCCCGCAAGGTAACGCCTTGCTTCCCATTGTCATTGCATCTCGGCGTCGGCGTCAGATTATTGGAATTCCACACTCGTCGACAGCACACCGGAGGCCCCTGCCAATCTGCGGGCTCGCTGGGAGAAGGCCTTCCGGAAGCATCACTCATGTATACGGCGCCCGTAAATTCAGCGCACAGGGCGGCCTGCAGGTGCAGCCTTCTGCTCAGCTCTCTCATCCTGCAGCCCTCCGCCCCCAGCTCCTTCCCATGAACAAGCGCAGCAAATCCCCAGCTCCTGTGCCTGCAGATGGAGCCGGGGCTGCCAGGGGCGACCTGGAGGCGGAGCCAGGTCTCCGGCTTCAGAGCAGCCTTGGGGTGAGAGCCCGGGAGCACAGCACACACCCACCCACCTCCCGACCCCCAATATTTGCACACCGCTGAAGTCTGGTTAAAATGCACATCTGTTCTACTAGTGAAGCAGCTGATAATGACCCACCTCCTGTTGGATTGGGGTGGGCGGGCGGGCAAGGGAGTTTGGGGGGATTTTATTTTTATTTATTTATTTATTTATGAAATATATTTTATTGATTTTTTTACAGAGAAGAAGAGAGAGGGGTAGAGAGTTAAAAACATTGGTGAGAGGGAAACATCGATCAGCTGCCTCCTGCACACCTTCCACTGGGGATGTGCCCGTAACCAAGGTGCATGCCCTTGCCCGGAATCGAACCCGGGACCCTTGAGTCCCCAGGCTGATGCTCTATCCACTGAGCCAAACCAGAGAGGGTGGGATTTTTTTTTTAATGACCTAGGAAAAAGTCTCACAACATAAATGGAAAAATACATGTTGTATCATCCCAAACCTTATATACATGTTTTATCTATGCATGTGAGTATGCATACTACACATGTTTAATGGAAGAAAATGCGTTAACAAGAACAGTGATCGTTTTGAGTTTTTTTCTTTATCTTTGTCTATATTTTGTAAAAAAAAAAAATGTTATTTTTGTATCCAGGAGAGTAAATAAATGCTGTCTAGAAAGAAAATGTCCATCAAGGCTGTTTTTGTTTTGTTTTGTTTTGTTTTTTGAAAAAAAGGACTATTTTCAAAAGGTTTCCTGCCCGTGGCCCCCTGCTTAGAGAGGCTGCCATAGTCTGGGGTCCAGTGAGGAGTTGGTCCAGCAGGACCATCAGTGACCACGTAAGTTGAGAGAGAGAGAGAGAGAGAGAGAGAGAGAGAGAGAGAGAGACCTGCTGCTCCACTGATTTACGCTTTCATTGGGTGAGTCTTGCATGTGCCCTGACCAGGGATCGAACTCACAACCTTGGCGTATCAGGACGATGCTCCAACCAACAGAGCTATCCAGCCAGGGCGAATTCTCTCCAGAGGGACCCAGAGGAAACAGGGGGGGCGGGAACAGAGGGGAAAGAAGAAGAGGGGGAAGGGTGAGCCACGTGAGCGGCTAGAGGACTGCTGAGAGAAAGGCAGGACTTCATCGCTGGAGCGGCCGTGGGCCCTGGACAAGCTTTCGGTTCCAGGGTTCTATGCCAGGCAGATCCCCGATTTCTATTTTTCCCGTGAGGTCGTGGTGGTTGTTCCTGGGTATCTGGGAGAGGGGACCATGGCCAAGAATCCCGTTTTCCTTAGCACCGTGGGTATCCTCATAACCATCCACTTGGGGTCAGATTATACCCCGATCCTTCTAATCACACAAGGGAGGACCTTCGGGCTATCAGAGCCCTGGAAAAAGGCAAACAGGTTCCATGGGTCATTTTGTTCTTTATTAAGTACACGACCCAAACCAAGGCTACCACCGGCCCAGGTGGCATTGAATACAAATTTGAAAAAGTTACCCTTTCCTCAAGTTAACATGAAAGTTATATTACTTATTTCTCAATAACAACAAATACCAGGAAACACAGTGATTGTATATAAATTATACCAATACACGATTGATTAAAAAATAATGGAAAATTCAAATGTTCAATTATGATATTAGAAACTGAATTCACTCGGATCTAACAATTTGTTGTAAGAGAGATGCACGTCTTTTCTTGGTAGAAATGATTCTTTTGATAGGTTTAAGGCTTACTTTTTTTTTCTTCTATAGCTCGTATGTTGCAGAAAGGATCACCAGGTTGGTCATCTTTCTTATGTTACCGTGGACTGTGCACTGGTTTTAACACATTTAATTCTGAGGGGCCACATTCTTCACTGACCACGGTATTGGGTCAGGTCGACTGCACCTTGCAAGTTTCAACGCTGTTTGAAAATGGATCTGGTAAACTACCGTCATAAAAATATTGCACAATTTTGGTGGGAGAATACTACCGTGCTTCCCCGAAAACAAGACATCCTCTGAAAATAAGACCTACTTACAGGTTTCCTTCTGAGCGAAATATAAGGCATTCCCCCCCTGAAAATAAGGCCCCCAGGCTCTGCCTCAGAATGAAAATTAATTTACCGTAAACTGGTCGCTAGGGCCGCCCCGACTGGTGTCTAGCAACCAGTGATGTTACGCGGAGTCCTGACGTCACCGCTGTGTGAATGGAGAGAAATCAGCGTGGAAACTTTGTGAAACCTAAACTGTAACAAGTTGTGACTTGGGTGAAGAATTCATGGGAGAAAATCACTGCACTGCGAGCAGGCTACCCTGACAAGAAGTACTCATTTAAAGACAGTGCTATTGCTAAACACGAGAGATTTGGTCCACTGGTTCTGAAACAAATGGGAGTCACAAGAAATTCACCAGGAAATTCAGGAATTGGATTGTTATGATGATGTTCCAGAAGATGATGACATGATTGTCATTGAATAAATGAGTAAATTCTTGATACTGTAGGATTCACAGTTTGACTGGTTTGTGTTGACAACTACCCTACTACCGTACCATATACAGGTGATAAATTTCCTTTATTTTCATTTAACAATAAATGAAAATTTTTTCATGGAAAAATAAGACATCCCCTGAAAATAAGACCTAGCGCATCTTTGGGAGCAAAAATTAATATAAGATACTGTCTGATTTTCGGGGAAACAGGGTAGATTTTTCTTCCCACCGTCGCCGCTGTGCAGGCACGGAGCTATGTTCGTGTTCGTTGTGATTTGCGTTTCTCTGAAGGCGATGCCGAGCCTCCTGCCGTGTATGTATGGGCTCCTCCTCTATTTTTTACTTTGTGGCGTGTGTCCTCATTTTCCTACGGTATTCGCTGTCTACACAGCACCACCGATGGGTCCAATTAAACAAAGAACACTGATTGTCTCCGTTTCTGTGAGTCTCCTGCTGAAGGCCTCATAGGCTTCCCACGATCCGGGTGAGGGCTGGGGCTGCGGGCTCGCTGGAGGCCCAGGTCCTCCCGCGCACGTGGCTGGTGGCGGCTGTAGAAGCTGGTGGTTTGCTGCAAGGCCAACGGGAGAGCCTCCTTTAGAAGACTCACCTGATCATGTCAGGCCCACCCAGGTGAATCTCTCTCTCGATTGACTCCAAGGCAACTGATCCAGAACCTCAATGACATCTACCAACCCCTTCCTATAGTGTAATGTAACCTAACCACAGGGTGACATCCATAATATCCCCAGGTCGTAGCCACACTCAAGGGGAGGTCATGGCACAAGGGCGAGGGTCATCTCAGAATTCCTTTCACCCTACCCATTTTTTAAAAAAAACATATTTTATTGATTTTCCACAGAGAGAAAGGGAGAGGGATAGAGAGCTAGAAATGCTGATGAGAGAGAAACATCGACCAGCTGCCTCTTGCACACCCCCCACCGGGGACGTGCCCGCAACCAAGGTACATGCCCTTGACCGGAATCGAACCTGGGACCTTTCAGTCCGCAGACCGACGCTCTATCCACTGAGCCAAACCGGTTTCAGCTCACCCTACCCATTTGTAGTGGGTTGGTTTGTCTCCTTCATATTAAGTTTTATGAGTACTTTATATAAATTCTGGATACAAGTCTGATGCCAGGTATGTGTGGGGCAAATATTTTCTCCTGTCTTCTTTTAGAAATCTTATAGTTTTAATCCTTACAGTTAGTTCTGTGACTCGTTCTAAATCAACTTTTGGGTATGATGTGAAATAAGAGTCAAGGTTCACTTCTTTTTTCCAAAATGGATATGCCGTTTTACCAGCACTGTCTGTTAAAAACACCATCCTTCCCCCAATTGCCCTGGAACTTTAAGTGGAAAAAACCAATAGCCCTTATGCATATATTATTCTTAAAACATTGGCCTGTGGACTGAAGAGTCCCAGGTTCAATTCCAGTCAAGGGCACGTGCCCAGGTTGCAGACTTGATCCCCAGTGTGGAGAATGCAAGAGGCAGCTGATCAATGATTCTCTTTCATCATTGATGTTTCTTTCTCTCTCTCTCCCTCTCCCTTCCTCTCTGAAATCAATAAAATATATTTTTAAAAAATAAATCAACAGATATTTAAACCTACTTCACTACTGCATGTTTATAGCGTCTGAAAGTCAGGCAAATGACATTCCTTCCTCAGCTTTGTTCTTTTGGAAAAATCGTTTGGCTGCTCTATGGCCTTGGAATTCCTACATAAATTTTAGCATCAGCTTGTCAACTTTTGGACCGAAAACAAGCCGGCGGGGATCTGTGAGTGCACCCACCGGCCTCTTCCGGCTTCCCAGCGCCCACGAAGGAGGTGGTGTCAGCTAAGCCGTAAGCCTGCCCAACTGTGATCAAAACTGACCCTTCACTGGCGTAGCTCCCTCAGGCATGGCAGGGCTGGAGTCCCCTCTCCTCCTGCGGCCCCCGGTCCGCTGTGAGAGCACAGCTCACCCTCTGGCACCTCTTTAGGGAAAAAAGAGTTAGGTGGTTCCTAAAAGCCTTTACAGCTTTCAGGATTTAAGGTGCTCCATGAGAGGTTCTCCCCTCTGTGCACCCGAGACACTTAAAAGACTAACAACACCTGTGCCCTGTTCCCAGGCATAGAAGATGCAATTGACTTGAGGTGGAGACCACAGGCCAGTTATATAACATCAGGCACCTGTGCGTTTACAAAAGGTCATCAGATGATTCCAACGTGCAGACAGGACTGGGAGACCCAAGATCCCATTTGGGTGGGGAGCTGCTGATTTAAAGGGACCTGGTCCTGGCCAGACAGACAAAGCTCCGGTCTCGTGCTGCCCTCTGGTGGTCTGATTGCGCACTACAGGCAGTTTTCCACATCTAAGTGTTTCAACCTGGGGCAGGAACCTTTAATTAAGGACAAGCAGGGAAGAGGAAGAAGAAGAGGAAGGGTAGAAAAGAGGAAGGAGGAGAAGGAGAAGACCTGGCTTCTCCATGACCCAAGGGTGAACAGACTCACCGGCATTTCCCTCCCCATTTTCCCCTACGACAAACGAAATTCCCGGAGACTGAGTCCTGGGGGGCAGTCACATATATCTGAGAAAAATCTCCCTCTGGGTCCACAAGCTAGACCCCGTAAGGGGGATTCAGGAGGAAAAATGCTTAGAGGAGCTCCTCTTTTCCTCCTGTAAGCCAAGTGGGAGACTTGAGGGGATGTGTAAATATTTCTCTCTTTTCCGTGTCCAACGTGGCGAAAGGGCGGTCCGGTTCCTGAGTGGGGGCGACTGGGGATTGAGAAAATGAAAGAAAGAGACAGACACAGAGATGGGAGGAAAGAGCTGGGGCCGGGTGGGACCACTGTCCTCTGACAGGGACAGGGACCCTGAGCCAATATAGCGTGTTTATTTTATACAGAAAAACAAACAAAAAAACAGGAAGTTTCTCTAAAAGTCAAGACAAAGGAGATTTTGTGCATTCTTGGGTGGGCCCCAGTCATTTTCATTCCTGGTGCTTGGCTGGATTTCAATAACAAAACCCACCGGCACCTGGGCTGAAAGGTCAAGCTGACAACACTCTGCCTTTTGGCCAAGTGTGTTTCCAGGACGTAGATTCCGCTGGCAATAATTAAAGAAATGCCCACGTGCCTTCCCATGTGCTCTCCACCGGGATGAGATAATCTAGAGAAAGGTCTGGAAAATGAGTCTCCGTGTGGCTTGGCGTGTTCACCGGTCACTGTAACATTGGGCGAGATCATTTCTCCGAGCCTCGGGGACCACGGGCCACCTCACCACACCATGCTGAACACCAGAGTGTTGGTGGACAGAATGCTCTGTCAGGTCCGGGCCCTGGAACAGACTCCAGGCTGTCCAGGCTCCAGGCTGCTGGGGGAGGGACAGGCCAGGGCAGCGCCCTCGGCTGCAGCTCTGGTCCTGCCTTTCCTGCTTCTTTGCGTGGCCCCCGCCGGGCACGCGGTGGAGGCTAGATAAAGGCGAGCACTCACATCGCAGCTGTTCCCTCCACACCACCGCTGTGGGGGGGCGTCCCAGCCCCCTGCTCACCTTGGCAATTTTCCCGCCTCCTTGTGGATCTCCCAAATCACCAGCTTCTCCCTGGGTGGAAAAAAAAGTAGTTTCTGGACTTCTGCCACTCAGCATTGAACTTGCCACCTAGGTTATAAAGTTCCAGCTCGGTCTCTTCCAGTCTCGTCCGATCATCAAAGATGCTTTTCAGGTTTTTCTTCTGTGAAAGAAAGGAGCCACATGCTGACCTGACAAGATCAGGGAAGGCCTGCCTGGCGGTCTTGCAAACTCAGAGACCTAAAATAACCACAAAGGATGGTTTGAAAATTAAATATCTTATTACAGACAGGTTATGGTGGGCAGTCATTTTCTGGGCCGATATTTTCCCAGGCAAAGATCAACTTTGATCTTTACTGAGCCCATTTGCCCTTTTGCCTCTAAGATAACATATCTCTGAGACGTCTGGGTAACTTGTAACTTCCCTTTTTCTGGAGCCCCTGGGGCACAACCAGACATGGTGGGTGCCAGGACAGATGCCTTCCCATCATGTTAATTGTTCCTGCACTCACCTGAGTACACGTCCATCATTTTACTTTTTATCCAATCCTGGGGGTTTCCCACCACTTTGCTTTCTCCCGCCTCCTTACTCCATCACCAATGGATTTCATGTAACCCACCTATGTCCCTCCTTTGATTTCTATGTATAAATACAGAAACGTAACCGGCCATTCTCTGGAGCATTATCTCAATCCATTGAGGTTCTGCTTCCTGGCATATGTCGACAGTTTGGCTCAAATAAACTCACAAAAATTCTTTACAGATATCAATGTGTGTGTGTGTGTGTGTGTGTGTGTGTGTGTGTGTGTTTTCGTTAACACTTCTAAGACGAATGTAAAATGTTTAAAATAATAATAATAAGCCCTGGCTTGTTTGGCTCAATGGATAGAGCATCGGCTTGCAGACTGAAGGGCCCCAGGTTCGATTCCGTCGAGGGCACAGGCCTGGGTTCCAGGCTCGGTCCAACATGCAGGAGACAGCCGATCAATGATTTCCTCTCATCGTTGATGTCTTTCTCTCTCTCTCTCTCTCTCTCTCTCTCTCTCTCTCTCTCTCTTCCTCTCCCTTCCTCTCTGAAATCAATAAAAATACATTTTAAAATAATAATAATAAGCCAAGGGGAGGGAACCGTGTTACCGGAGCGGGAGGGCACAGCCAGGGCCAACCCCAGCTGGTGGAGACTAGACGCCCTGATTTATCATTCCTGCCCCTTCCCCAGTCTCCTTTAAAGGCTTCCCACCCGGAAGCCAGGTGACAAGGGCACCAGAGGGAGGAGCTCCCAGCCTCCTGGGGTGCAGGGCAGAGCTGGGGCCCGGGCTGACCTTCCCCTTCCTCCTGGAGAGCGTCCCCACCCCCAGTACGACCCCCGAAGAGCCCAGCGCTAGCCCACCCAAACCTGCGTGCCCGGTGTCCTCCCTCAGCCGTGCCCAGTCCGGCCCGGGCTGCAGGGAGGACGGTGGGCAGACTGGCCTGTGTGATCCTCGACAGGACGCAGTGAGACCCCGGCACTGTGATCCTCGACAGGACGCAGCGAGGCCCCGACACCAGTGGCTTCCCCGGCCCTGCAGGCTACCCAACTGGCTGGCGTTACACCTTGCCCACACCGGACCGCTCCATTTCCTCAGCCCCTGGTAGGAGGCGGTGTCAGTGACGGAATTAACCTTCACATCAGCCACAGGGGACACATGAGATGTACCCAACTGGCAGCTCTGCTCACCAGGCCTCCAAGAGGGCTCATCTCAAATGCATAGGCTGCCGGGGAACACGGGGCATGCTCCAAACAAACAACAGATATTAGGAATGTCTAAAGTCTCACCTAAGGAGAAGGGGACCAAGTCCCAGAACCTGGTGTGGATAACGAGGAACTGCACCTTTAAATCCCCTCTCCATCCCGGGCTGCTGATGAGCCGAGGGCTTGTCCGTGTGCTCGCTCCGCAGGACCAGCGAAATCCATCCCGGAGTTTGGCATCCACCCAGCAGCCTGCCTGCCTTTCCCGCTGCAGGGACAGCCCCCAACCTTCACACGTCTCCCCCCCCCCCCAATGTTCTCCTTCTCCCCGCTTTCAGCCATGAAGCAGAGGCGTCCCCTGGACCTCCCGGGGCTCCGCGGGGACAGCCTGTAGTCCCGGGTCTTTCTTTCGGGTGGCACACTTGTTTGGGGGAGTCGGTGTCTGGCAGGTCTGTCCTGGCCGTCCCACCCCCTCATCCCCTGGGCTCTCTCACAACCGGGAGAGCCACCCTGAGACCTGAGAGGACCCCATTCCCCACCCTCACCCCCCAAATCACCTGAGAATGTCTCTTGCCCCTAGGAGGCCCGATGGGACAAGGCCATTTCCCAAAACGGTGCGAGACAAAGTGGAGTGTGACCTTCATGCAACGCAGCGACTAGCACCACCACCCTGCCCTAACCTCACTCCCCACCCAGTCCTCCCCCTGAGAGTCCTGCCTCCTCGGGCAGAAGACTGGACACATCCCAGAGAGAGCTCAAGAGAAAGGGACCCTACACGGTGGCATTTACCTGTGGGGCGGGGCACAGCCAAGCCACCATCTAGCGCTGGGGTGGGCAGACTTTTTGACTCGAGGGCCACAACGGGTTCTTAAACTGGACCTGAGGGCCGGAACAAAAGCATGGATGGAGTAGTTTGTGTGAACTGATATAAATTCAAAGTATATATATATAAATTCATTACATAAAAGGGTACGGTCTTTTATTATTATTATTATTATTATTATTATTATTATTTCAATAGTTTAGAACAGCCGAACGGGCCAGATCCGGCCCGAGGGCCGTAGTTTGCCCACGGCTGAATTCTAGCGGGAGCCTCCAGACCTGGGCATCTGGCGACCACCTGTCCTGCCTCCCAGCAAACTCAGGTCCGCTGGGCAGCTCCTGGCTGAATCCTGAAAAGAGGGGGGATGAGGCTGGAGGGCCATGTGGACCTGTCTGTCTCTCCCCAGCCCCCACCCCACCCCCACCCCCACCCCCACCCCCACCCCCACCAGGCAGCAGTGTACCTCCCAGCTCTAAAGAGCAACTGCATCAACCCAGAAACCCACTGCACTCACCCCGATTCCTTACAAGCCCCAGCCCGGCCCCCTGGGATAAGGTGCGCACCAATGTCTGAGCACTGGCTGGTGACAACCTCGCAGCTGATGAAGCTACTCTATCACGTGACCTAGAGGTAGGGCACTGTTAGCCAGCCCTAGCCGGTTTGGCTCAGTGGACAGAGCCTGCGGACGGAAGAGCCCCGGGTTCGATTCCGGTCAAGGGCACGTGCCTGGGTTGCAGGCTCCTCCCCAGCCTGGGCCCTGTAGGAGGCAGCCAGTGGAGGTGTTTCTCTCACATGGACATTTCTTTCTCTGTCTTTCCCTCTCTCTTCCACTCTCTCTAAAAATCAATGGGGGAGGGAAGACCTTGGGTGAGGATTAAAAAAAACTATCAGCCATATTCCAAGGCGACATGGGGGTGCCGAAGAGAATATGGAAGCACATTTATTTCTTAGGCATCATCCATCCCTATTCCGGAGAGAAGAGAGAACCATTTTTTAAAAAATTGCCACGTACTGACTCTTTTTTCAGAACCTGGTCCATTTCTGATCTACCCTGGGACTAGAGATGGCGAGCAAATACTGTTTTATTTATTTTTTAAATATATTTTATTGATTTTTTTACAGAGAAGAAGGAAGAGGGATAGAGAGCTAGAAACATGGATGAGAGAGAATCATCGATCAGCTGCCTCTTGCACGCCCCCTACTGGGGATGTGCCCGCAACCATGGTACATGCCCTTGACCGGAATCGAACCCGGGACCTTTCAAGTCTGCAGGCCGACGCTCTATCCACTGAGCCAAACCGGTTTCGGCCAAATCCTGTTTTAACGAGACCCTTCTGTGCTCTGTAGAGACCAGCTTCCAATGAGCAGACGAGGAGGGACTGCTTCCCCTCCACCAGGCACGCAGACTCTGGAGCCCTCAACCCCAGCCTGAGCCAGAGGCCCCAAAGAGCTAAGTCCTGGCTCCCCCTTCCCGCCCCCTTTCCAGCCATTATTGGGGATGTGGGTGGAGGTGGAGGGGGAACAGGAGACACAGCCCAGCAGAGGGCTCACCAGCATCCGCCTCCGCCCCCTCCACCTGCTTCATCTCCGTTGGGGAGGAAAGCCGAGCCTGGGCTGGGACCGCCCCGGGAGGCACGGGCTGCTGCAGAAGGGGCTGGCGTAGATGGCACCTGCCAAGGTGGGAAGTGGCAGCGGCTGGCAGCCTGGGCGAGAGGGGCTAGGGGGGATGGCCGGAGCCCCGAGTCCAGCCACCCGGAAGAAGCAAGCCCTCCGCTCGAGTGTCCATTCCGGCCTTCGGGGGAGGGGAGGAGGGATGGCCATTTAAGAAGATAAAAACATGTAGTAATTAGGTGCCCATTTTTAAAAAAAATTTTTTTTTTTGCATCAGAGGAAATGTGATACGGCTTGCACAGCTCTGTGGGATCCTGGGTGATTTTATTGCATTTGATTAGGATGTTGTTCATTATGGATTTTTGAAAGCATTAGTTTTGATTTTTTTAGATGCAGTTAAGTACTATGTATTTTTGTTATTGAGGGTTTGGGGCACTCCCACCCCTTACAGGTTGTACTGCAGGTAAGTGTCTCTCTTGCCTTACCTTAATCCTGACCGTGATGGTAGAGTAGCTTCACACCTTCAGTTTTCTCCTTAGGCCATACCTGGACCCAGTCCAGAGGAAAGAGAATGGCAATAAGAGAGCAGAAGCAAAGGCTCTCTGACTAAAACAAGTAGAATAGCCCTGGCCACCTTGGCTCAGTGGATAGAGCATCGGCCTGTGTGCGGACTGAAAGGTCCCAGGTTCCATTCTGGTCAAGGGCATGTACACTGGTTGCGGGCACATCCCCAGTAGGGGGCGTGCAGGAGGCAGCTGATTGATGTTTCTGTCTCATCGATGTTTCTGACTATCCCTCTTCCTTCCTCTCTGTAAAAAGTCAATAAGATATATTTTAAAAAATAAGACAAGTGGAGTAGTCCATCTGAGGGAGAAGTAGAGACAAACATAAATAGGAGCAAATGCCTTTATAAAAATATATGTGTGTATGTGTCTCTGTTTGCCCTGTAAGCAGCAATGACTGTCTTCACCCACTTAATTTGAGTTTAAACTTTCTACTTGTTGAATATGAGGCTAGTCCGTGGGGTTACAGGATGAAAAAGGCTGAGAGTTGAGTCTGGGGAGACAGCCAAGCAGAGAACAACTGACTTCAGTCCAATCCTGTACGTGCTTTAAATGCCGGCATGGATGGTTTGGAAGTCCAGAGATATGAGCAGAGGGGTTTGTGTTTGGCTTTTGCTGGGAGTGTCTCCTTTGTATCCCAGGGGCTTCATGTATGGAGATGGCGGAGTGTCCCCATGGCAACGCCCCTGCCATGGGAAGAGTCCTCTTACATGTCCCCGGAGAAGGGGCACAGCCAGGCCACGCAGGGCCACAGCGGAGCACCAGGCCTTGAGCGGGAGCAAGGCGAAGTTTTAGGCTGGAGCCTTTAGTGGGGTCTGTCCTGGGAAGGCTGGGCAGAGCAAACAGTTTGGAATTGGCGTGGGGGTACAGGGGTGCTCTCCAGTTATCTGGCGCCTGGCCCTGGGATGACTGAGAGCAGGGGAAGCATTAGCTTGGTGTGTGAGTGTTAGATAAAGGGGGCGGCTGCTTGCATAGGAGAGGTGTACTCACTCCCAAGCAAGTTGTTTGGTTTCTTTAAACAGAGAGGAAGGAAGAGGGATAGAGAGCTAGAAACGTCAATGAGAGAGAAACATCGACCAGCCGCCTCCTGCACACCCCCCACTGGGGATGTGCCCGCAACCAATGTACATTCCCTTGACCAGAATCGAACCTGGGACCTTTCAGTCTGCAGGCCAATGCTCTATCCACTGAGCCAAACCAGTTTCGGCTAAAAAAAAAATATTTTTTACAGAGAGAGAAATAGAGAGCTAGAAACATCGACCAGCTGCCTCCTGCACACCCCCCACTGGGGATGTGCCCGAAACCAATGTACATGCCCTTGACCAGAATCGAACCTGGGACCATTCAGTCCATTCAGTCCCCAGGCCGATGCTCCATCCACTGAGCCAAACCGGTTTCGGCAGTCGCTTGTTACCTTTAGGAGAGGATTGAGCGTGAGATTTGGGCCGAAGCTCTGAAGATGCGAGGTGTAAGATTTCCGCGTGAGGGACTGGAGGCTGAACATGTTGGAACAAAGGCTATAAGGGGGCGGGGCGGGCCAGTTTATTTAACAATAATTTTTATTGATTTTTTATTTTATTATTTTACAGAGAGGGAGGGAGAAGGTTACAGAGTTAGAAACATCCATCAGCTGCCTCCTGCACACCTCCTGCTGGGGACGTGCCAGCAACCAAGGTACATGCCCTTGACCGGAATCGAACCAGGGACGGACCCTTCAGTCCGCAGGCCAATGCTCTACCCACTGAGCCACACGGGTCAGGGCCCGGGACAGTTTGGAGACCCGAATGGGACAGGAGAGACCAGCGACCTCAGGGGCTGCGGAGCTCGCGCGTCCCGGACAAGCCAGCGTTCGGGGACGCAGAGGGCGCCAGCGGAAGGGGCAGTGGGCGGAGCCTTTATCTAGCCCCGCCCACACGGCCCGCCCAATGGGCGGGGCCAGCCCCGGCAGTTACATAACAAACCTGAGCGAGTCGCCGAGGAGCGGCGCCCGTGCCGGCGGCGGGGGCGGGGCGTAGCCGGGGGCTGGGCGGGGCCAGGCCTGCACCGGGCCAGGCAAGATGGCCGCCGCGGAGCCGGAGTCCGCGCCTCTGACCCTAGAATCGCTGCCCACCGACCCGCTGCTCCTCATCCTGTCCTTCTTGGACTACAGGGACCTCATCAAGTAATGGGGCGGCGCGCGCGGCGGGGGCGGGGTCCCGGGGGCGGGGTCCCGGGGGCGGGGAGGCTGGCGGCGCGGGGGCCGGCTCGCCGGCTGGACCGGGACCTTGCGCGGATCCGAGGTGATGCGGGGCCGCCCTCCCTCCTGCAAGAGCCACCCGAGGGGTCGGGGCGAGGCGAGACGGGGGGCAGTCAGGGCTCCCCCGCCCGGAGGTCTTGCGTCCGGGACCCGGACCCGAGGAGCGACGAGGGAGCCCTGTCTCCCAGGCCTCTCGGCGAGGCTCATTTCCGGGGCGCGGGAGGTACTGCTTCCCGCTGCCGCCCCCCGCGACCCCCGCACCCCGCACCCCGCACCCCGCACCCCGCACGCCCGGCCCGCACCCGCTGGGCCCCAGCCCCGGCCGGCCGCTTCGGGAAGACCCTCTCGGGCCGGAGCGCTCCGGTCCGCAGCGGCCCCGCACCGGCCGGAAAGGAGCCGGGCGACCCCCTCCGGCCCAGGTGCGACCCCCGCGCCCCTCGGCCCCGGGCGCGCGCGGCGCACGCCGGGACGGACGTCTCCGCCGCGGAGGTCGCGCCGCCCGCCGCCGCCGCCCTCCTCGCCGGCGCACGTCGCGTTCTGGGGTTTCGGTACCGACTTCCGTTACGGCCCGTAACATCCAGGTGACCGCTTTCTGTCCGGTGCGCGCTGCGCCGTCCGGAGCGCCAGCATCTTGTTCCAAAAATAAACGCCGCGTGCTTGCGGGCTGGGGCGGGTCAGTGCCCAGAGTCTGTCGGGGCTGGTGGGGGAAGAGATGGCGCTGTTTACACCCTTGACAGCTGGTGGCATGGCTCTGTCCGGTTTTTTTTGTGTGTGTGTGTGCGTGCTGCCTCCGCTGCTGACGAGGAGGTGAAGTCGCCCTCTTAAGGATGGGTAGGCGAGATTCAGGGTTTTTTGTTTTGGGGTGGTGTTTTTTTTTCTTCTCTTTTTCTTGGATTCACTGTTGGGTTTGGCCGTCTGCTGAGGGTGCCCTGTGTTACCAGGGGTCCTTTCAGAAGTAGAGCCTTTTTGGTGCTGCTGGTAGCTAGCTGTTGGTTGGCCTAGCTGAGTAGTGACAGAGGGATGACTCCCAAGTGTCTGGCCAAAGTACCTGTAACACTTGTTTTTTTTCTTCCTGAAAACAAATTTTTTGTCTACAGGCTGGTACTCACGCCGAGATAAAGTTTCTCTTTTCTCTGGGAAAGGCTGGCCCAGCTGCAGACTGTCTTCCTCTGAAATGTTCTGTTGCGATTGCCTCTTAGGAATCGAAGACAGACACACACACGCCCCTCGGATCCATGGACTGCATTGCTGCAGGGCGGCGAACTTCCTAAGACAGATCTTGCTGTCATTCTCTTTAAAAACGTAGACGCCCCTTGTTTGCAGACTATAGTCTAAATTTCTGGAAGCATTTTAAGACTCTCGGCATTTGGCTCCGTGCGCTGTAGCCAAACCAGACTGTTGCCAGCACACTGCCTGCTGGTGTCCTGTGGCTTCAGCTCTCGACCTTACCCACAATGCCTCGTCCCCCTCTTCCCATCCTGGCAAGATGAAATTTCTCTAAGACCCCCCTCACTTGGTTCCTTTCTCTTAACTTCTTTCTCTGTGTATTTGCCGTGCCAGATAGGTTGTACACTTCTTAAATGTAAAGACTGCTTTGTTTATCTTTGTAATCATCATGTATCCACTGATTTTTAAAAAAATGCCTGTTGTGTGCGCCAGTCTGTTAAATGTCTCGGATACAATAGTGAGGAAGGCAGGTAAGGCCCCTCTCAGGAAGCTTACAGTCTGGTGGGAAAGATGGAAAACAAGTGCAAATACGAGAGATGCTCAGTGCTATGAAGGGCATGAATCAACTACTCTGTTAGGGAATGAGAGGGAGAGACAGTTCCCATTGAAGGGGCTGCCATAGGTGAAGGCCGCCATAGAGCAGTCCTGGCAGAGGGAACGGGGTGGTCAGCAGCTGATTGGCCAGCGGCAGGGCCTGCTGGAGGAGCTAGAAGGCGGGTGATGCAGGGGTAGGGAGTGACTCAGGCAGAGTGGCTTGAGAAGGAGCTGGTGAGCTCATGCAGGACCTTGGGAGCCAAGGTGAGGAGGCCAGATCGGATCGTAAATGCTTTCGGTAGTCATCAGAGTTGTAAACAGATGCGACAGGATCCCCCCACAGATGTTTATGAAAGTGAGCTGAGTTGAATGCCGTATTTGGGTTCTTGAGAGAGAAAGAATGTGTGTGTGTGTGTGTGTGTGTGTGTGTGTGTGTGTGACTTATCATAAGGTATTGGCTCATGAATCCTGGAGGGTGAGAAGTCCTACTATCTGCCATCTGCAAGCTGGAGACTCAAGGCAGCTGGTGGTGTAATTCCAGGGGCGCAGAGCTGGAGAGCGCCCGGCGTGGATGCCAGCCTGGGTCGGAAAGCCTGGGAGCCAGGGACGCCGAGGACAAAGAAGATCCCTGGCTCAGCTCAAGCTGTCAGTCAGAGAGCGGACCTAACCTTCCTCTGCCTTTTTGTTCTAGTCAGGCCCACGCCGGATTGGATGGTGTCCACCCCCATTGGGGAAGGTCATCTGGCTTACTTAGTCTCTCCATTCAAATGCTAATCTCTTCCAGAAACATCCACACAGCCACAGCGCGGAAGTAATGTTTAACCGGCTATCTAGGTGTCCCTGGGCCCAAGCAAGTGGACCCCTAACATTAACAAAAACCATTGAATTTTGTCCACAGAAAAGTTTCCAAGGTACCGCAGCTTCCTTCCTGCACTATATTCCTTTTTAGAAAAATACAGCCCGACTTTGTCAGGTGTCCTGTCCTGCTCCTCCCTAAGCTCTGAAGTTCTTGGTGCATGTTGCTGCGCTGGATTGGGTTGGACTGGATTCGCTCATTAGGGTCATTGTGTAATAGCAACTGCATAGTTTGAATCTCCTTCTCCATTCTGGGGTGACTTATGCACCAATCATTCTTAACCCTCAGTGTGTAGCAGAATTACATGTGGCACTTTTTAAACATACATGTGCCTGAGGTAAAGATCTTGCCCCCAGCAAACCGAGTCGGAATCTAGAGCAGTGGTTCTCATCCTTGCTGTGCATCGGAATCACCTTTGGTGCTTGTTTCAGAAATTCCGTTATGTTGTTTAACTCTTGAGACAGAGGAGAAGGATCAAGAAAAGAGGACCCTGAGTTACAAAACTGGACAGATTCAGTGTTTGCAAATGCTTGTTTGGGCATCTTGTGAGCTTGGCAGAAAAGGGTGAGGTTGAATTTTGTGTAAAATCTGAAAATTGAGAAGTTTTTAACATGGCCTCGACAAACCCCATGTGATTTAAGATTTCATTAATTGATGAGCCATGGCCCAGGCGAGATCTTTGAATACTATTTTCTATAACTTGTGATTCCTCTTCTGAAAAGATAGAATTCCATTTTCCTAATCTTATGTTCATCCTTTTTGCAAGTTAAATATGTAGTGTTGGATTTATAGGATAGGAACACTGTTGTATTAGGACACAGTATAGCACTGGCGGTGTGGCTTAAAAACATATTTTTTTAAAAGAACACAATGTAGAATATAATATGTAACAATGAATTTGTTTCTAACATTCCATGCTTTTGATCAGTTGATACTAACTTGACTAGCTATGGCTATTGAAATAGAATTGTTATGATGGTGACACTTTATAGGTGGGCTCTCCAATAGTTGGTATAATTAATAAGTGGTTTTAGCTGCAATATTTATTTCTTTTAATTAAAGCTAGACCAAAGCAAACAAAAGTCTTGTGTATTAATATAAAAGGTCTCACAGATCTTAAAAATACACACACTGAATCGCACTCTTCCCATGTGCAGAAATGATTATCCTCACAAGGAGTGAAGGAAGGCTCTTTAATTTGAAATTAACTCCAGTGATTTATATATTTTGTAGACTTCCGTAAGAAAATTACCATTGTAGAGATTTGGGGGTTTATTTGTGAACTCAAATGAGATTTCAATACTCAAAAGGTAATTATACTAGCTAGCACATTAAACAGATTTTGAAAATACTGTTTTGTAATTATAAGGGTAGAAAGTGGAAAAGGAGAAAAGCAAAAGGAATAGAATAAATCTTAACGCTGAATATTTTCATCTTGATTTTTCAATTGTTTTCTTTCTTTCTTTTCTTTTTTTATACTAACCGTGAACCTGGTTACTGTCAGTTGTTGCTACGTCAGTCGAAGACTTAGCCAGCTGTCCAGTCATGATCCTCTGTGGAGAAGACATTGCAAAAAATACTGGCTGATAGCTGAGTGAGTATTCAGGAATCGTGTGTTCTTCAAACTTGGCCCTGGGCTTCTAGAACGCTAGTCCATCCGGGTTCTCCTCTCTAACCCTCTCTCTCTGTCTCCTTTGGTGGCTCTCCAGCGCCTGGCCTTCTCCCGCCTCTGTCCTCGGCCCCCCGCCCTCCTCCCTGTGCGCTCTCCGGCGTGCTCTGTGACTGCTGTGTGCTGCTCCCTCCCATTCCCGATGTCCTCCTGACACCCCCACCGGGCTCCAGGCTTATTGCTTAACCTCCCGCTGGAGAATTCAGTAAATATTAATAGATTTGGCAGAATCAAAGTGTAGATAACGGAAGGTGGGGGTTGGGAAAAGTGAGAGAGGGTAGGACTGCTACTGTCTTTTTCTTAGGTTGAGGGGAATTGGGTTGTGACTGAAGTTGTAAGGCAAGAAGTAGAGGTTTAAGTGTATCATTGGAAGTTGCAAGCTACTCAGTGGAACTGAATATTAATAACAGCTACCAAACATTGGGAGGAGGGAGAACGGAGAGGAGAGAATTTTAAGTGTTGCTGTATACTGATCTTTTTGTTTGTTATTTTGTTTTTATATTTGTTTAAATATTTAATAGTAACTGAAATATTAATCCTCACCTGAGAATATTTTTCCATTAATTTTGAGATAGAGTGGAAGAGAGGAGGAGAGACAGAAAGAAACATCAGTGTGAGGGACACACACCAATTGGTTGCCACCCACACACACCCTGCCCAGGGCCGGGGGATGGAGCCTGCAACCAAGGTATGTGGCCTGACCCTTCAGGCTGAGGGCTGACGCTCTGTCCCCTGAGCCAGACCATCTAGGGCTATCCTGGTCTTTTACTTAGGGTATCAATAGACAGATGTGAAACTGATAAATCAAATATTAGAGGCATAAACATTTAGAATTACAGAGGTAACTTCCAGAAATAACTAAAGTTTCCTTTGAGAAGTTGGGCTTCATAAGTTCTTTGGTACTTATTTTGGTTTTGATAAATATGTATGTATGTATGTGTGTGTGTGTGTGTCTTCTTTATTTAATATATTAATATATACACACACACACACACACATATATATATATATATATTTTACTTACACTAATAAAAAAATACTATCCCCCAGAAAAAACAAATACACCAAACAAATCCTGAACTGTCCTTTTCTCCATTTTTGAACCTGATCATCCTACATTCCTGGTCTTCGGGGCAGCACCTTGCATCCACTTGAGCTTCTAAGCCCAAACCCGGAATCATCCCACATCTCTCCTCCCCTCTCTTCCTCCCTCCCTCCTTCCTTGTCTCCCTCCCTCCCTCTCTCCTTTCCTCCCTTCTTCCCTCCCTCCCTCCCTGCCTCCTTCCTTCTTTCCTTCCCTCCCTCTCTCCCTTCCTCTCTCCCTCCTCTCCTTCCTTCCCTCCCTCTCTCCTTCCTTCCCTTCCTTCTTCCTTCCCTCCCTCCCTCCCTCCCTCTCTCCCTCCCTCCTTCCTTCTTTCTTTCCCTCCCTCTCTCCTTCTTCTCTCCCTCCCTCCCTCTCTCTCTCCTCCCTTCCTTCCTTTCTTCCTTCCCTCCCTCCCTCCCTCTCTCTCTCCCTCCCTCTTTCCCTCCCTTTCTCCCTCCCTCCCTGCCTCCCTCTCTCCCTCCATTTTTTCAGTTACTAAACCCTTCTGATTTAGCCTCTATATTTCTTGAATCTTTCTTCTCATTTCATCTAGCTCCCAGTTGGAGTTCATCTTACTGGGAGGACTGCAAAACCCTCCTGACTCACCTCTGAGCCTCAGTCTGCCCCTCCCACTCCATAGCACAGTTCTGTCTTTGGACTACCCCGTTAAACCCGTCCGTGGTTCTTCATTTCCTGAGGATGTTAGCATGTTACCTTAAGGCCCTTTGTGGCTTTCTTATCTTGTATCACTTCTGCCCGATATTATTCTTTCTCCCTGATAAGACGGCATTTTTTAGGGCAAAAAGTATGCCTTATTTTTAATGTCCTCATGTGGCTAAATAGACAATAAATATTTGTGGAATTGTATCAAATCTGAATGTTGAATTATGTGATTGCTATGATGTTATTTGATTCTCTGGCTGGTCCAGTGTAGATAAATTAGATTAATATTATTGTGTCGCCGAAACCGGTTTGGCTCAGTGGATAGAGCGTTGGTCTGCGGACCGAGGGGTCCCAGGTTCGATTCCGGCCAAGGGCATGTACATTGGTTGCGGGCACATCCCCGGTGGGGGGTGTGCAGGAGGCAGCTGGTCGATGTGTCTCTCTCGTCGATGTTTCTAGCTCTCTATCCCTCTCCCTTCCTCTCTGTGAAAAATCAATAAAAATATATATTTAAAAAAATATATGAAAAAAATATTATTGTGTCATTAGATTCCAAATATTTTCTAAAATTGAACAACTACAGTTGACCCTTGAACAGCTTTGGGTTTGAACTACATGGGTCCATTTATCTACAGATTTTTTCAATAACTATTGTAAATTTATTTTCCTTATGATTTTCTGAACATTTTCTTTTTCCTAGCTTACACTATTATAAGAATATAGTATATAATACATATAATATACAAAATATATGCTAATCAATTGTTTATGTTATCAGTAAGGCTTCAAGTCAACAGTAGTTTGTTTTGTTTTTTAGATATATTTTATTGATTTTTTTTTTTTACAGAGAGGAAGGGAGAGGGATATAGTGTTAGAAACATCGATGAGAGAGAAACATCGATCAGCTGCCTCCTGCACACCTCCTACTGGGGATATGTCCACAACCAAGGCACATGCCCTTGACCGGACACTGAACCAAACAGGCCGGGGCAATAGTAGTTATTTGTTAAGTTATACTCTAATTAAAAAAAATATATATATATTTATTGGTTTTAGAGAGAGAGGAAGGGAGAGGGAGAGAGAAACATCTATGTGAGAAACATCCATTGGCTTCCTCAAGCCCGCAACCTGGGCATATGCCCCACCGGGAATCAAACCCACAACCTTTCAGTACCCCGGACAACGCCCAACCACCCCAGCAGGGCTTTACTCGGATCTTTTTGTCTGGGACACAGGTCAGGGAGGTCTGCACCCCTGACTCCTGCATTGTTCAAGGTCAGCTGTACACACACATTTATAATTTTGTGATTGGTATGCTTTTAGAAGTAATTGAGATTCACACTCCGTGTTTTCTTCCCATATTTTACTGAAACTAGAAAATTTAGAAAACAAGTAAGTACAAAGTAAGAAATAAGTGATTCATACCTACCATGCCATCAGTAACTCCTGTTGTTAACTTTTTTGGTGTCACTATTTGCTAGTCTTCATTTGTAGCTAAAATAAATGAAAAGGAAGGCAAAAGTTACCAGAAATTTCCAATGAAGTCTGTTGGTAAATGTCTAGAATATGTACTAATTTTATTTCAAAAGATTTTAAATCTCATTTTTGTAATCCGTTTAGGGAAGAGAAAACGCAGAAGAATCAGTGCTGGAAGTCTCTCTTCATTGATACGTACTCCGATGTCGGAAGATACATTGACCATTATGCTGCTATTAAAAAGGCCTGGGATGATCTCAAGAGATATTTGGAGCCCAGATGTCCTCGGATGGTTTTGTCTCTTAAAGGTATGGTGAGCCACCCAAGATGCTAAGTAAGTTGTTTGCCATCACAAGATAAAAGGCAGACCGGGATTTCAATGTCAGGCTGATTTCAGAGCTGTGGTCTTAGCAGCAGCTAAAGGCAGAAAGGACCTATTCATCCTGTTATTTAAAATGTCTTAGGGCCAAAACTGGTTTGGCTCAATGGATAGAGCGTTGGCCTGGGGACTGAAAGGTCCCAGGTTCGATTCCTGTCAAGGGCACACATCCCCAGTAGGAGGTGTGCAAGAGGCAGCTGATTGATGATTCTCGCTCATTGATGTTTCTAACTCTCTATCCCTCTCTCTTCCTCTCTGTGAGAAATCAATAAAATATATTTTTAAAAAATGTCTTAGGGCCTTAGAGAGCTGGTCCAATAGTAGAACATTTGGAATACGATAAGGTAGACATTTCTCCCTTCAGATACAGAGTTACCAAGAAACGAGGATACAGAGTAGCTTCTTTTCCCCCCACTCAGTTTGGTTTTGGCCTCCACTCACTGCTCTGTTTCCGGTGACTGGGAGTCAGGTTGTTGTCAGAGAGTTCCTTGACAGCCCCTGCTTTCCTCTCAGGTGCCAGTTGTCTGGGGCTTTGCCATGAGTTGGAATAGGATAAAGGCTCTTTGATACCTGGAATGCAGGGGAGTCTAGGAATGCCAGGCCTGTGAGTTTTAGGACTAAGTTAGGAGCCTCCTCCTCACCTCAGTGGCTGAGTCCCTGACTCATTTTCAAGGCACCTAGAAAGGAACCTGGGAAAGCAGACAAGAATTGGGCTTGGGGAAATTTTTATAAGTATCTTGAAATTATGATACATTAATATAAGGTGTCCCAAAAAATGTATACACACAGTTTGAATAATTATGATGCCATCGTTTATTAAAAGCTATTTCATTTTCAGAATTGAGCTGTCAGCTGCTAAGTATATATGCATTTTGGGGGGACATCCTCTGTATCTTTTATTAACCTGCCTAATGGTATGTGTCATGTATCTTCAAATTTCATATTTACTTTACTTAAAGTTTTAGAGTTGGAGGGATTTTAGAGATCACTTAGACCTGGGGTTAGCTAAGTTATTTTAAAATGACCAGATAGTAAATATTTTAGGCTTTGAGGGACAGGCAGATGGTGTCTTGTTTTAACTGTTTAACTGTCGCTGTTGGAGAAGGCAGCATAGGCGATACATAAACAAACAGGGTGGCACTTTTCTAAGAAAACCTTGTTCACAAATCAGGCGGCAGGCGAGGGGTTGGCCTGCCTCCTAGAGGTCGCTGCTCCCGGATTTATACCAGCCCCTCGTTTCCTGGTGAAGGGACAGGCTCAGAGCGTTAGGTGACGTAGGAAGGTCACATAATAGTAAGTGACAGCTAGAACTCTCATCTGGGTTTCTTGGCTCCTAGTAACTTTTTCACGGTCTCCCCATACAAGCCAGCTCGGGGGCAAGGAAAGTAAATGGATATTTGTGGAGAGCCAGTAAAGCATGTTACTAAGCACTTGGAGTTGTTTAATCCTCGCTGTGATCCTCTCAGGTAGGTGGCATCTCCATTGCACAGGCCAGGAGACGGCATTGAAGAGAGGCGCTGACTTGCCGGCGTCGGTCAGTAAGCGCAGAGCTGGCCGTCACCTGGTCTGACCCCCAGGGTCTCTTGCAGCAGCTGCCTCTCTAGACCTTGACTTCACCGTCTTGTAAGCATGTATTTCTGTATATTTTTCTTTTGCCATATTTGTGTTTTTTTTCCTTTTAAATATATTTTAATTGATTTTTTACAGAGAGGAAGGGAGAGGGATAGAGAGCTAGAAACATCAATGAGAGAGGAACATCGACCAGCTGCCTCCTGCACACCCCTTACAGGGGATGTGCCCGCAACCAAGGTACATGCCCTTGACCGGAATTGAACCTGGGACCTTTCAGTCTGCAGGCCGATGCTTTATCCACTGAGCCAAACCGGTTTCGGCAACCGTATTTGTTTGATTGGTTTTTGGCTTTTAAAAAATTTCTTTCTCTCTAGCTGCTTCTTTTTTAAGATATTCGTAGTTCCTTAATGTTGTATGGTCCAGGCAGTTACTCAGTTTGTTTTGTAATAAACCTTTTAAAATAAAGTTTCCATTTTGGTGTAATTTGAAATTATAGGAAAGTTGCAAAACAAACAAACAGACAAACAAACAGTACAGAGAATTCTTGTATACTCTTTACCCAGTTTCAGTTTCCGCTGACGTATTGCCTTGTGGGACATTTGTCAAAGCTAAAGTCTTCATTGGAAAATTGTTATTAACTAAACTCCAGTCTTTATTCAGATTCCACCAGCTTTCCCAATAATGTCCTTTTCAATTCCTGTATCCAACCCAGAATACCATATTGCGTGTGGTTCTGTCTTCTTAGTGTCATCTGGTCTCTGACAGTTTCTCAGTTTTTCCTTGTCTTTCCTGACCTTGACAGTTTGAAGGCGTACTGGTAAGTGTTTTGTAGAATGGCCCTCAGACTGACGTGGTCTGAAGTGTTACTCAGGACTAGACTGGAGCAATGGGTTTTCAGAAGTCACTGCAGAGGCGCCGGCACCTCATCACTCACTGTGGGGCTGTGACGTCCTCACGCTCTCTCTAGTGATGTTAACTCGCCACCGGAAACACGCACAGAGCGAAAGTGCACAGCTCAGTGAACAATCACAATGGGAACACACCCACTGTGGCCCCTGCAGGTCAAGACGTACAACAATCTGTACCTAGAACCCTCGCTCTTTCTCAGGAGGAACCACTCTCCTCATGATATTAGCACTGAGTAATTTCCCCTCATTTTGACCTTTATTTAAATTGTATGATTAAGTATGTTTTGTATGAATTATTCCCATTTTTTTGGTAAAACTCAACTGTTGTCTCTGACAGTAGTTTGTTCATTCTTGTTGTGATATAGTACTCCATTGTTTGAGCAGACCACATGTTATAGGTTTATTCTGTTGATGGATATTTGGGTTATTTCTAGTGTTTGGCTAGTGCCAATAATGCAGTGTAAAAGAATTGTAAATAAAAAAATGTAAATCATTTTTTATGTACATATGAGCTTACTTCTATCAGGTGAACATGTGGGATTGAGTTTAGTGGGTTGTAGAGTGTGCTTATATTAAACTTCAAAAGATACTGTTAATTTTTCAAAGGGGTTCTACCACTTTTCATTCCTGCCAGCACTTTAATGTTGTCATTCTTTGTATTTTAACCTTTTTAATGGATGTGTAGTGATGGGTTTGATTTGCATTTCCTTGAGTATGTACATTTACAATAGTTTTATTTCTAGCTTTCCAGCCCTTAGATGTTATTTATTTCTTTTTCTTGCCTTATTAGTAATTGCCGAGGGCCTTATTAAACTGTCTAGGGCAGTGGTCAGCAAACCGCAGCTCGCAAGCCACATACGGCTCTTAGGCCCCTTGAGTGTGGCTCTTCCACAAAATACCACGTGTGGGCGCACACGTACAGTGCGATTGAAACTTTGTGGCTCATGCGCAGAAGTCAGTTTTCTGCTCTCACAAGAAATATCAATCGTTGTACTGTTGATATTTGGCGCTGTTGACTGAGTTTGCTGACCCTGGGTCTAGGCCTTCAGTGCAGTGTTGGGAAGATGTGATGATGTAAGCATCCTTATTTTCTGTTTGCAGAGAGAAAGCTTTTGACATTTCTCCGATGATGTTTGCTGTAGGTTTTTTGTACTTGTTCTTTATCTGATTGAAGCAAGTTCCTTCTGATAATAGTTTAAGGGGAGTTATTTTGTTTTTGTGCTTTTGATCATTGAATTTTTATCAAATGTCTTCTAGTCTTGTGATTATCATGATCTTTCTACTTCATTTTGTTAATGCACTGAATTACATTGCTTCATTTTCTGAATGTTAAACCATTACTCAAATAAACTTATTTTGGCTGTAATATATTATCCTTTTTCTATGTGGCTAGATTTGATTGGCTAGTATTTGACTGGGTTCTTACAGATATGTTCATGAAAGAGTTTGGCCTGTAATTTCCCTTTCAGAAATGTCCCTGCCAGGTTTTGGCATTAAGATGATACTGGCTTGTAAAACAAGTTGGGACGTGTGCCTCTTTTCTGTTTCCTGGAAGAGTTTATGTAAGCTTGATCTTATTTCCTGTTAAATCATTAGTAGCATGCCCCGATGAAGCCACGCAATCCTGGAGCTTTATTGTAGGGAGGGTTTAAACTGAGGATTCACTTTCTTTATTAGAAATAGTACTCGGGTTTTTTACTTATTTTCATGTCAGTTTTAATAAGTTGTGTTTTTCTAGGCAATTGTCTACTTTATTTATATTTTAAATTGCCATAAAGTTTTTAATAAGATCCTCTTTGTAATGCTTGTTAGAGTAGTGATTTACTTTCCCATTTCTGGACTCACTTGTGCTTCCTCTCTGTTCCTCTTGTTCATTCTTGCTAGGTAGGGGCTAATCAATTTTAATAGACTTTTCAAAGAACTAGCATCTGCCTTTGCTAATTCATTTCTTATTTCATTAATTTCTCTGATTTCTTTGAGTTTACTGTCACTTTTTTCCTGATTTGAGATGATTTAGATAATAATTTTCAGGTTTTCTTATTTTTTTTCAAATGTTTTTAGAGCTGCCTTAGCCGGTTTGGCTCAGTGGATAGAGCGTCAGCCTGCACACCAAAGGGTCCCGGGTTCGATTCTGATCAAGGGCACATGCCCAGGTTGCAGGCTTGATCCCCAGTGTGGGATGTGCAGGAGGCAGTCAATCAACGATTCTCTCTCATCATTAATGTTTCTATCTCTCCCTTCCTCTCTGAAATCAATAAAAATATATTTAAAAAATGTTTTTAGGGCTATAAATTTTCCTGTGAACACAGTTTTAGCTTCATATCACAAGTTTTAATATGTTGTATTTTCATTAACATGAAGTTCAAAACATCTGATTTTTTCCTTGACCCATGAGTTATATAGAAATATATGGCTTGATTTCCAAACATGTGGGACTTTTTTAGTAGTTCTTAAAAATATAATTTATATTTTAATTCCATTGTTATAGAATATACTCTATGACTAGTCATTTGAAATTTGTTCTCTGGTCCAGTGTATAATCTATCTTGGTAAATGTTCTGTGTATACTTGAAAAGACTATATGTTTTACCATTGATATACACATATCAATACATGCACACACACATACACACACACACACACACACACACACACAATTTACATATATATGTAAAATTAGGCAAAACTTTTGAACTTGAACTCTTATTTATTTGGGGGGGGCTACTTGTTCTATTGGTTACTAACAGAGGTATGTTGAAATTCTCCCTGGGGTGGGCAGAGTTCTGAGAGAGTTCCCAAGATTCCCCAGTCACTGTTCCACGCACGGTATAAAGCCTCCCCTGGTGTGTGAGCAGACTGTGGATATAATTTATTTCAGCTCTGTGGTTGGTCACGTTATATGACAGAGATGAAAGGGTTTTGCAGAGGTAATTAAAGTCCCAAATTTGTTGATTTGAGGAAATTATCCCGAGTGGACCTGAACTAATCAGGTGAGTCCTAACGGGAACCGGGCCCTCTTTGAAGTCAGAGAGGTTTGGAGCGCGGCTCTTTCTCCCGTTGGCCTTGAGCAACCGAACCGGCACGCTGCGGAGAGGCCAGGGGAGAGGGAAGGGCCGGCACTTAGGAGCTGAGGCCTCCGCTGCACTGCGAGGAACGAGGAACGGAATCCTGCCAAGAGCCAGTGAGCTGGGAGGGGACCCCAAGCGTGAGGTGCTCACGGTGAGATAGCAGCCTTGTGGGGCCCGAGCAGAGGACCCAGTTCAGTCACGCCCGGATTTCTGACCCACAGAAACCGTGAAATAATGAAGGAGTGTTTTAAGCTGCTAATATGCTGGCACTAGAAAACAAACACACCTGCTGTGATTATAGATGCATCTTTTTCCACTTTTGTTCTTCATTTGAAAAATTATATTTTAAAGCTGTTATTAGGCATATGAAATTAGAATTATATTTGTGTAGTGAATTGAACCTTTTTGCCATTATAAAAAGTCCTCCATTATCTCTAATGCTCTTTGCTTAAAATTCTAGTTTGTGTGATTTTTAATGGAGCTATTCTAGCTTTCTTTTCTCTATCTACAGCTTCAAGATGTGCCTCTTGTATATGATCATGTTTGTTTTTATCTGATGTCAGTCTGTCTTTTAATTAGATTATTTACTCCATATTTAATGTGATTACTAATATATTTGAATTTAAATATACTGCTTCTATACATTTTTTTTATTTGTGCCATCTGAGTAGGTGTTTCTATTTTGCATTCTTCTTACTTTTATTCTGTATTCCATCTTTTTATTTAATAAAAGTTTGTTTTAAATTAATATGTTTACCATTTTCTGGAAAACGAATCTTTTCTGTTGCTCTTTATTGTTTCCTGCACCTTCATGCTTCCGTCTGGGATAATTTTTCTTCTGCTTGAGAATTCCTTTGTGTGTGTGTGTGTGTGTGTGTGTGTGTGTGTGTGTGTTTAATGAGGAACAGCTACTGCTAAATTTTTTCAGATCTTTTTTGGCCTAAAAAGTATTTATTTCATCTTCACTTTTGATGTATATATTCACTGGCTATGGAATTCTTGTCAGTCGTTATTTTATTGAGCACTTTGAAGGTGCCATTCTCCCGGCTTCTGTTTCTGTTGCGAATTTGCTGTCAGCCTTACTGTCCCTTTGAAGGTTCCTTACGTGGCTTTTCCCCTCTCCTGCTGCTTTGAAAATTTCTGTCTTTGATTTTTCCAGTTTTCCAGTCGTGTATCTAGATGTGATTTGTAATTATTCTCCATGGAGTTTATAGTGCTTCTTGAATCTGTGGTTTGGTGTTTTCATCAATTTTGGGAAATTCTCTCAGTCCTGTGATACTGTTGAAAACATCGTTCAATTTCTCAGCCAGTCGGCCTCGTTCGTGTTGGCTTTCAGAATTGGCAATTGCCTCAAAGACAAGGTGACTCCCTTTGAGACCTGGCTACCCTCTCAGCGTCTCTCTTCTGGACCGCTCACCCGACCATGTCTCACTGTCTTGGAGGTTTTCCAAAAGCCTTAAAACCAATTTTGTGTTGTTCAGTTTTTCTGGTTCCTCCCATGAGGTTTGATCCAACTACCTGGTGGACCATTGCTGAAAGTAAACCTCTTCTCTTGGTGTTTGTGATTCTTTTCTACTTATTAAAATTAAAATTTGTGACAGGCTTACCAACGTGCAAAATTGAATTTAAGTTCATGGCCACCTCGCGGCATGAACATACACCAAAGTCCAGTAAGAGATTCCGTTAAGACTCTTGGACAAGGTCAGATTAGAGAACTTCTGGAGATTGTTTGTAATGAGAAGTGTGGGCATATTAGATTAAGAAAAAGAGATACGCCCTATTATTTGCATTGCAATGTGAAAAATTATTGTGGATCTCACTGGCGCATACCTTTCTATAGTTGACTTAGTGCCAGTGTTTTCCTACTGGATTTGCTTGCCCAGGGCTTCAACGTCAGCCAGTCGGAAGTGACAAGTTCCTCTGAATTTTCAGTTCACTTCCCTGTATTTCAGCAGTGCATTTCGGGCAGAACTCACTTGCCCTAAGATGGTTTCACTGGCCAGCAGGAAGACTGCATTTCCTCTGGGATTTAAGGCTTATTGTTTCTTCATAACTTGCTTTCTTGTGCTTTTGCAGAGGGTGCTCGAGAGGAAGACCTCGATGCTGTGGAAGCTCAGATCGGTTGCAGACTTCCTGATGATTATCGATGCTCATATCGGATCCACAACGGGCAGAAGTTGGTGGTTCCTGGGTAAGAGGCTTGCTGTTTTGGTTGTTTTTAATGATACAGCTTCTTTTCTAGAAAGAAAAACAAACTATAGTTGTGGTTGCTCTTAGTAGATTAAACAGCATAGGAGTTCCCTTTCCTTCCTTGTAAGCAATCCGTAAGACGAAGTCCCCAGCTTGAATTTGGCTTTACCAAAATAAACGTGCCTCATGAAAACCTGATCTTTGTCACCCCCTCCTTAGAATGGAGTGGGGTCTGGGTGGGTGTGGGGCGGGGCAGTGCGACATCAGGGAAATGCACGCGGAGGTACATTTTAACTGAAACTGTTCGGCACCCTTCAAGTGTTTATCCTGTTTACAGCCAGGTCATTTGTTTTGGCGCAAATTCTGTGTACCATACGTGTAAAAACAATAATTTGTTCCGAACTACATGTACCAAACTAAAAAGCATATAGTTTTGTCCTATTCAAGCATGGCCTATAATTAAATGGCCTATTTTAAACTTCAAAAAGATGAAGTATTCATTGCAGAACCTTTCAGGAAAAGCAGACTACGTAGTTAGTAGCTGTCAAATTCACTCACAGTTTTAAAAACTAGATGCTTTGAATGGGTCTACTCCTTTTTTTTTTTTTTTAATGAAATTAAGCTATTTCAGTGACTGCATTTGTGCGATGCCTATAAGAATTCAGGGAGAACTTTGCATTGTTCTTACTGGAACATGCTGTCTTGGTATGTGAAGAATCATATGAGGCTCGGTTTCCATTTCAGGTCTGCATACTACCTTGCAATCTCAGTATGATCACCTCCCACACTCCCTGAACTCACTCACTGAGTACATTTCTGCAATGTGGGCAGTTAGGACTAGATAACCCTCAGTTATTGGCTTTTTTTTCCCTAATCTGTTTTCCTGTCAAACTGAAATTTGACAAAATTGAAAAACTGTCACACTTCAAGAGCATAGCCTATAATTAGAGAATTTTATTAAAAGAGTTGCCCAGAAGTGACATGACAAGGCCATGCATTTCAGTACAGGGATTTCTGTCTACCCCTGCCCAGTGGCGACGTGTGGGATAGGAATCTCATCAGGGACCCTCACCTGTGTTACTCTCATGCACATGCAGTGAGATGAATTTAGATCCCATGCATTCCAAGTTAATGAAAAGGCTGATTAACATCTACACTGTCTAGTAGGATAGAGTAAGCTAAAGGTTGTAACAACATAAAGGTATCGGAGAATTTATCCCTTGAAACATTAAATTAATCATACACGTATGTATAGCAAAACATCAGCAAATCAGTTTATCATGCAAGATAGGTTCCTGAACGCAATAAAACTATTTTTTCTTTTTATAAAGCTGACACACATTTTATTTTTTTATTTATTTATTTTTAAATATATTTTACTGATATTTTACAGAGAGGAACGTAGAGAGATAGAGAGCTAGAAACGTCGATGAGAGAGAAACATCGACTAGCTGCCTCTTGCACTCCCCCTACCGGGGACGTGCCCGCAACCAAGGTACATGCCCTTGACCGGAATTGAACCCGGGACCTTTCAGTCCGCAGACCGACGCTCTACCGCTGAGCCAAACCGGCTTCGGCCTGACACACATTTTAGACAGTTAGGCTTTTAATTTAAATCAATCTTTCCACTCAGGAGTTTGGCTGTAATGTATAAGTTACAGTGTTTTGGGCATTTCCGGTTTAGAATCGACATGTTAGCCAGTTCTTATAAAGTTGCCAGTGTGAAATCATTATTCATTAAGAAGATGAGGCATAGATGTTTGTTAGGCACTGCAGTTGATTACATTTTTGCGTGTCTGTCTCCTCAGGCTGTTGGGAAGCATGGCGCTGTCCAATCACTACCGTTCGGAAGACTTGTTAGACGTGGACACGGCTGCGGGAGGCTTTCAGCAGAGACAGGGACTGAAATACTGTCTCCCTCTAACTTTCTGCATACACACTGGTTTGAGTCAGTACATAGCAGTGGAAGCTGCAGAGGGCCGCAACAAGAATGAAGTTTTCTACCAATGCCCAGTGAGTAGGGAGTGTGCTGAAGTGTGGCTTGAAGATGTGTTTTGATAAGCGTATAACTGTGAGCATTAGGAATGCTCGGGGTTGTTGAATGGGTATAGGGCATTGTGCAATTTAAATATAGACCTCGCTAACCAGACACAAGTGGCATGGAAGGCCAAAAGGAAAAAATGTTACCAGTGGACAAACAATGCAAACTGTGGTTCATGCAGACACAAAGCCATGACTTGTGTGAAGGCATTTTAAGTTTAAGGAAAACTAATGAGCTTTTTGTTAAAGTAATTCATTATAATATACATTTCTAACTTTAAAAATTTAGCTTTTGAACATCATTGATCCACGTGCAGTAGGAACTTTTTAAACTCTTCAGTAGGTATTTGAGTTGTTGAAAAATGAAGATCCATTTTAGAAGCCTTTTTTTTATGATTTTAGTGTTTTGTTTGTCTTATTTCTTCAGTTTTCACTAATTTCTTAGTAACAACTTCTGCTTTCATTTTTATCTAGCTGTGAACTTTTAACTTAAAAGATAAACTTAAAATAGGAAATACTTTTTATAGTTATCTGAGATATGTGACTCCATAAAACATTTAAAATATTTTAAGAGCCTTCAGAGCTTTTCATTTTTCTAAGTATTTTCACATCTTTTATCTCATTTTTACTTGATACCTCTATAGGGTTATAGGATGATGGTTTGATCTCTTTATAGAGAAAAGCGACTAACCTAGAATTCTTCAGGTTTCTTGATTGAATCCAAAGCCTTTTCTCCTAGGATATTAGCTGTATTTCTTTTTACCCTAACTTCCTAATTCTTTTCCTGAAGGACAGTTTTTTGGTTCATTGTCACAGTAATAACAACATATAATAAGCATTTAACTGCGTTTTATAGAAAGAACCTAAATATAGAAACCATGAAGCAGAAGCTGACAAGTGTGAGGAATGTCCAAGAATTTGGTTAGAACACTTAAGTTATTTTATATCTGTTTTGCCTTTTCTTCAGGGGAGAGTACAAATAATGAACAACGGGAAATTAAGAAAATGTATTTTTCTTATTCTTTTTTTTTCCTTCTTTCCTTCTCAGAATCTAGTTAATATAAGGCGATTCCTCTTGCCTTAGACTCTTTGGGACGTACAGGCATATCTCATTTTTTTGTTTTATTTGTTTTTAATAAAAATTGGGAATTTATTCAAAACAAAATACTTGGTGTGGAGAGTATTTTTTTTTTTAAACTATTTTTTTTTTATTAAGGTATTATCTGTGTACATAGCTTATCATTGCCCCCCCCCCCCCGAGTATTTTTCTTAATTAAAATATTCTTTTTCTCACCCAGGACCAAATGGCTCGGAATCCAGCTGCTATTGACATGTTTATTATAGGTAGGAGAAAAAATGTTTTATTTTTTTCTTATACCTCCTGTCAAAAATATTAAGTTGGTAGAAACTTTTTAGTTACTTAACCAGCGGACAATTTTATTCTTGTATTTCTCAAGGCTTGCTGGTTTAAAAAGTGCTGTATCTAGGCACTTGTTAGAATAGCCTTTATACTTTATTTGAATTTGGTTTCTATTTGGAAAAAACCATGCCCTATCCAATCTTGTGCTCTTAGGACTCTGCTATGGAACACTAAAATGTATATAGAATTAGTATGAGTAAGTATATAGTTCCCTTACATGCACATGTATTTTCCATCACTCATATTAATACATAGAGATGTTGATATATAAAATTACTTTGTACTTTTTCTCCTTTTTTTTAATGTTGCACTTTTAAGAAAATATTTTTAAAATAGATTTTTAGAGGGCGAGGGAGAGAGAGAAACATCAATGGGAGAGCGAAACATCAATGGGCTGCCTCCTGCCTGCCCCTTACGGGGAATCAAGCCCACCACCCAGGCATGTGCCCGGACTGGGAATCAAACTGGCAACGTTTTGGTGCATGAGATGGTATCAACTGAGCTCCGCTGGCCAGGACAGTTCTTTTTCTCCTTGGAGCAGGTGCTATAGTAAAATACTGATAAACAACATCAGATACCTCTAAACAGCAGTCTTTGAAAACCAGTATAAACTGGACTTCCTGAACTCCTTGGCTCAACTAGTTTTTCTAGGCCTTAAAGGGGTATTTCTCAAAGGACTTGAGAACAATTTAATCTGTATGCAAGTGCTGCTCACCTCTTTGCTATTCACTTAATCTTGTTTTGCTTAGATTTTGCTCACTTGAGAAGCTTGCTGACTATCCACTCAGCTTTTTAAGGTATTCCTGGCTCAGGTCAAACATCCCCATAGACTAATATTAAAAGGGCCTTGCAAGCTGAAGCGTCTGTATTTAATTATTTCTTCTATTTGGAAGCTTGAACAGAGTCTTTACTGCTGCGTATTCTAGATTTTGTGACACACTTCACAATATCAAGCTCTCACTCCTACGCAGGAAGTTATAAAAAGCTTTGACACCTGGTCCCCGGCTGTCTGCTCGCCCTGACTCATGTGGTCTGTGGTTTCTCGGTGAAGTACTGCTCATTGCCCTCTTTGGCATCTTCGCGGGGCACGTACTTCCAGAGGTGATGGCCGCGCTGTGGTGTGGTGCTGCCGAGCTTACACACATGACGGCTGCCTGGGCCCCGACGGGAGCGGCCTCCGGGCTCCCGGAGTTTCCTGCTCTCGGTGGGGGCTGTCTGACGTGGCCTGGGGGACCCCGCCACTGCAGCGGAACACTGAGGCCTCATAATGCTGGTCTGGTGGTTGGGCTTCCCCTGGAGGGGAGAGCAGAGCGAAAGGTTTGAGGTGAGATGGGAAGCTAGTGCTGGAGGAAAGATGAGAAAGCAGTTTCTTTTAGCTGCCTCGGTAAAGCCCAGTGCTACCCGAGACACTCCAAGACGCAGGCTCACTCTGCAAGGTAAACCCCCTTGGAACATAGAAAGTACATCTCAGGTCATCTAGGTTTGACTGTCTTGGAATTTTTAGTAAAACATAAGATGGAATCTCCTGGTGTTCAGTGCGTTTTTCGTGTTTTTTTTTAAATATGTAACGCTTCACGAATTTGCATGTCATCCTTGCACAGGGGCCATGCTAATCTCTGTATCATTCCAGTTTCAGTGTATGTGCTGCCACAGTGAGCACTTAAGTGCATTATTAATAGGTAATTAAGAAAACTGGATTCTGTATTCAGTTCAATTAAGTTTAGTAGTAAGGACTAAATAGGAAACTGTCCTCATTTTAAAGAACACACTCTGTTCTAATATGTATAATAATAAATTTAGGTACATGGAAATACACTACGTCAATTTCTTTTTTTATGTAAACCATGACATGTGAAAAGTGACTAAAACTCTACAGGAAGACTGGTATGCATGCATATAAGTACAACCAACGAACACAAAACTCTGGGGAGGGAGGGCATGTGTGGGAGTGAGAGGGGCAATGGTAAGCTATGTACACATATAATACCTTAATAAATTTTTTAAAAATGGAAAAAAAATAAGTCCTCTTAAAAAATAAAACCAAACTTATAGAGAACAGATTGGTAGTTGCAGGGAGTGGGACAGATGCAGGGCAAGTGACCTGACCTGATTTTGTTTTGTAATTTTAGTTTAAATAAATTCAATTATTAAAATGTTTTTTAAAGGAAAAAAATAAAACTCTACAGGAAAATGACTAGTTCTCATGACATAAAATTGTACCTTCTTTGAATTGTAATTCCTTTGTTAATGTCATTAAAGATAAGCTTCTTAATATCTTGCTCTAAGTAAACAGATGGTCAGTGCGCATTTGAGTACAATAACATTTAATAAATAGGGAGTTAGAATGGGCCATTTGTAGACATTAAGAGCCAACTATGGTAGTGTACTTTCTCTCAGTTGATGCCTTTAAAACTGTAAAGCTTTTACCCTCAGACCCAAGCCTAAATTGTATCTTCTGTCGTTCTCAAAGCAGAATATGACGTAAATGCTGTAAATTTAGCATCTGACATTTAGCGTGGGGAGTATAGGAACTGGGTTGATAAAAATAAGATTACAGAGAAACGCATTGGGCATCCCTGGCTAAGGGACTGATGTACACTAGTCACTGAGTGTATTAACAGTAAGGGATAGGGAAATTTATGCTGTATTACCTAGAGGGGGCAGGCATAATTTATGTAAATCTAGTTGCTGACCCAATCACTACCCTGTTTCCCCAAAAATCAGATAGTGTCTTATATTAATTTTTGCTCCCAAAGATGCGCTAGGTCTTATTTTCAGGGGATATCTTATTTTTCCATGAAGAAGAATACGGTACACATTTATTATTAAATGAAGATAAAGGAAATTTATTACCTGTATACGGTACGGTAGTACGGTAGTTGTCAACACAAATCAGACAAACTGTGAAACCTGGGGGCCTTATTTTCGGGGGGATGCCTTATATTTCACTTAGAAGGAAACCTGTAAGTAGGTCTTATTTTCGGAGGAGGTCTTATTTTCGGGGAAACACGGTAGATCAGAGGTATGGTCTGGACTGGACTGTTCCAGTCATCTTTTCCGCTCCGAGCTGCTCACTGAGAGCGTGGAGGCCGCTGTGCGTTTGGATCTGCGGTAGTGCCCTACACTACTTCAGGATTGGTGTGATCTCTCACTCCTGTTAGATGTCCAGACTGAGCCCGAGTCAGTATGTACCCGGAGACAGGCATCCCTGATGGTTTGAGACTAGGTGCTGATACTGTTCCTGTGGTTTCTTCCTAGATGTAGCCATGTCTTCTTTGTTCAAGGAATTACACACAGAAAGCTTTACCGGAACAAAGTAAAGTTTAGGACTCTGCTATTTGATTATAAGTGTGAAAAGTGCTTTGAAGTTAGTTGGAGGATTCCCTAGCAAGACTGTTAGGAAGAAGAGGGATAGAAATGAGACTAGAAATTGTCCTAAGAAAGGACTAGTGGAATCATAGCTGTAAATGTTTCTGGGTTTGGTTTCACACCTTACACACAGAGAAATTACAATTGTTTCCTTGTTTTCTGTGTGGATTTTACAAACACCATTTGTCCTCTCCCCCCTTTCTGGTTTACAGGTGCTACTTTTACTGACTGGTTTACTTCTTATGTCAACAGTGTCGTATCAGGTGGCTTCCCCATCATCAGAGACCAAATCTTCAGGTATTTCCCTTGGGGCTTTTTGGAATGGAATGATTGTAATAAGCAAAAATCATCAGGTAGAGATCCTAAGATGAAGTTTCCCAGGAAGGTTCATAACCGAGCCTCTCATCATCATAAGTCTATTCTCGTTTTAAGGCCAAAACATCCAAACACTTGAACAGCCAGTATGTTTCTTATTTTGAAGACTCAAAAGGAAAAACTGATTTGATATAAAAGTTATGGCTTTATAGTAGTTATATAGTTTCTTTTGAGGGGAAAAAAACAAAACTGTTTGCCAGTTGGTGGATTTAGTATGAATAGTAAGTTAGCAACTATTCCTAGCAAATATTTATTATCTCTAAATGGAGTATCCAGATATTATAGATAGTATTAGAGATAATAATGGTTTATAGTAGCCTGGTTGGCAGAAATGATAGATTAAGTATACATCAGAGGCCCCTATAATAATATACTAACACATTTTTATGATCAGAAGTGCTGTTTGCAGGTACAGCTGGGTTTTCAGATGGTCCCCTAAATTTCCTCAGCGCTGAAAATGGGGACAGACTCTTTTCAGTTCCCAAGTAAATTACTTTACTGCCCCATCGCTGATCCGGAGTCTTCAGAGCTTTCTGGTTTGCTTATAATTTCTAGTTTTCTTCTCAGCTTAATAGGACTATTCCTTTAAGATCTCAAATGTGAATTAAATTTTCAATCCTCAAGTGAACTCGAAGCTATTTTGTATTGTATCTTTAAACCTTTTATCTCCTAGAATTGAGGTCAGTTGACTAAAAAATGTTTAATTTTTTAAATTTATCTAGATATGTTCATGATCCAGAGTGTGTAGCAACAACTGGAGATATTACCGTTTCAGTTTCCACATCATTTCTGCCAGAACTTAGCTCAGTACATCCACCCCACTATTTCTTCACGTACCGAATCAGGTGAGACCGCTAGATGGGGTCGCTTTCCAGCTAGGAATGGGATATGGCCTCCGGATGTGTTGGTATTATTGCCCCATTTGATATAAGGTGTAAAACACATTTTGAAAGGCAGCTTCTTGCTGATACAGAGGAAGGTGGGTAACAGTTTTCTACAGTGTAGTCGGGTTTCTTCCCTGCTTTTACTTTTATTTGTATTTGTTGATGCTGAATTTACTCAGGGGCCATAGGTTTTTGTTTCTCCAGTGTCTTCTGGAGTGTTTTTCTGGTTTAGGAACAAGCTGCTCGTTTTCAGTAGGATCATCTCAGTGTGGCAGGGAGAGGGATGTGTGGTTAATCCGCCCACAAGCACTGTCCACTCTGCTCCATGTACCTGGATGTGCTCAATGACAGGAGAATCTACATCTACACCCTTCGTTCAGTATAACTTCTGCATTTTTAAGCATGTGCAGCGAAATTCAGCACTGCTCGGCCATGGACCTTGTGGCCAGCCCCTCTGTTTGGCCTGGCCGCACCTCCCAACTCCACCGTTGTAATGACGGAATGGCACACACTGCTTCTGTAAAGTGACATTCTTCAGACACTTGGTGGCTTTTAAGATATGCATACCTTTTAGTGGCAAGAACAGTTTCACGAGCATTGTTAAAATGAGCAAGAAGATTTTAACCTCTTGATTTGCATGATTTTGTGGGGTTTTCTGGGTCAAGTGAATAATTAACTATTTTCAAAGGTCACTTGAGGCTGTTTATGGGAAGAGTGAGTACAAAATGGTTTATAAAATGCCTTGAGTTTATGTTAACCCTAAGTTGTTTCTTGTCAATAAAATCTTGTGCCAGGCACTTTTCAAGGTGGGCCACTAAGTTGTAATCATAGGGAAAGGTCAGAGTTAGAGTTGTAATGTTTTTGGAAAGCTATCAAATTGCCCAAGGTACTGTCATGCTTTTTACATTTAATCTGGTCTGTATATATTCAATTAAAAGTCTAGTATATATTTATTGCGTGCTGCCTGGATATCAAACAGGGTGTTAAGCCCTGGATTTGGTGAAATAAAAAAAAATTAAACTCACTTTAATTAGAAGTATTCTCTGCTATGACATGAAGACAACTCATTGATCAAAGGGACTAAGGAGGCCGAAACCGGTTTGGCTCAGTGGTAGAGCGTCGGTCTGCGGACTGAAAGGTCCCGGGTTCCATTCCTGTCAAGGGCACGTACCTTGGTTGCGGGCACATCCCCGGTAGGGGGTGTGCAAGAGGCGGCTGGTTGATGTTTCTCTCTCATCGACATTTCTAGCTCTCTATCCCTCTCCCTTCCTCTCTGTGAAATATCAATAAAATATATTTTTTTAAAAACAACAACAATGGGACTAAGGATACTTTGTCTTTAGATATATTTTATTAAATTTATGATGTTATATAAGGGAATGTATGCTTCCTAGGAGCATACTAGAATTTTAGTATTGTACGTAGCCTTTGACGTGTCTAGTTACACATGCACAGATGTTTGTTATTTAATTTAAATCTTGCCTAGGACTGAGTCATGCTTTTTTTTTTTTAATGTATTTTATTGATTTTTTTACAGAGAGGAAAGGAAAGGGATAGAGAGCTAGAAACATCGATGAGAGAGAAACATCGACCAGCTGCCTCCTGCACAACCCCCACCAGGGATGTGCCCGCAACCAATGTACATGCCCTTGACCGGAATCAAACCCAGGACCTTTCAGTCTGCAGACTGACGTCCTAACCACTGAGCCAAACCGGTTTTGGCAGACATGCTTAATTAATGATACATATGCTGAAAGGGTACTCACAGTGAAAACAAGAGGCAGCAGATTCCAGAGGAGGGGGGAATAATAGTATTGGGAAGCGGAGTCAAGGTGATGCTGGTAGCTGAGTAGTGACATTTCGCTCTGAGCTTCGTAGAACTAATGGAGAGAGGGAAGTGGGCTGCTTAGCCCTGCAGTGAACAAAAGCCCGTCAGTTTTTAGAACGGAAGTTTTTCATGGCACTGCATTCTAGAAAGTGTTTCCCATGCTGATCTTTATCCGAACAAGAGTGTTGTAAGCACGGTGTCTGTGAGTTTTTATGTTGCCCCTTCTGTTGTTGAGCCTCACTGAAATCAGATGCTGGCGTTGCATGAAAGCGTTCCCGTGAGAGAGTTAGCTAATCAGGCCAATGTCTTTGACAACTTCCGGAGATAGATGATGAACAGAGACTCTGCGGTGTGTTTCTTAACTTCCTTTAGAAATTCCCATTATGGTCTTAACCCAAATGTTGTAGCTCTTAAACAAAACAAATAAACAAACAAACAAAAAGGCCTGATTTGTGTCTCTACCACCCCATTTCCTTCTCCAGGATTGAAATGTCAAAGGATGCACTTCCTGAGAAGGCTTGTCAGTTGGACAGTCGCTATTGGAGAATAACCAATGCTAAAGGTGATGTAGAAGAAGTTCAAGGACCTGGAGTCGTTGGTATGTGACGCAAGATTTGGTTTATACGTCAGTAGCATCTAAGACCTTTCGGAGAGTGCAGCTTAGAAATGCATGATGTAGTTGGTGGATATGACTGCATCTTTTAAAAAATATATATATTTTATTGATTTTTTACAGAGAGGAAGAGAGAGGGATAGAGAGTTAGAAACATCGATGAGAGAGAAACATTGATTAGCTGCCTCTTGCACACCCTCGACTGGGGATGTGTCCGCAGGCTGACGCTCTATCTATCCACTGAGCCAAACCAGTTCGGCTGACTGCATCTTTTTAATAGCTGTGTTCACAACGTGAAAGGTGTCGTAGATTCTGGGCTTATCCTAACTATAATACCTTGCTTTATATACAAATATAATGTATAAATGTTATTATTCTATCAGTTTAGAATCTTAAACAGAACTTTTCTAAAATTATATCAGAGGGATTGAGTTGACATTCTATGAATCACTTGGTTTCCTTGCTTTTCCTTCTTAAGTTCTTTTCTTTCCCACTGAATAATTATTGATTGTAATATTCTGTAGGCAGAGAGCAGAAAGAGAAAATAAATTTTATATTTGTCATCTTTTGAAATTTAGGGGAGAGATGTTAAAATTAATAACAGCTTTTTTTTTGTTTGTGAATTTCAAGCATTTCCAGCTTGATTTTCATTGACATTATAATTATCTTAAGTTTCTGAACCTTTAGTTTCTTCAGATTTTTTTTATGAAAAATATATTTTATTAATTTTTTACAGAGAGGAAGAGAGAGGGATAGAGAGTTAGAAACATCGATGAGAGAGAATCATTGATCAGCTGTCTCTTGCACACCCCCTACTGGGGATGTGTCCGCAACCAAGGTACATGCCCTTGACTGGAATCGAACCCGGGACCTTTCAGTCCACAGGCTGACGCTCTATCCACTGAGCCAAACCGGTTTCGGCTCTTCAGATTTTGTATTGCGCTTCAGAAAAATAACATTATTAAGCTATGCACTTCTGATATCAGACCTAAGCATGTGCCGAATTCAGTTTAGATTAAAGTTGTTCTAATTTATTGCCATGAATAAAGTCATGTTCAGCATGTTTGTTTAAGGAATTTTTCCTAAATTGATTTGGGGATCTAGTGCTAAACAATTGGATTAAAGCTGTATTTCCTTTTCAGTAATTTGGTCCCTTGGAGTAAGAACTCTCCCTTGTGACTGCCGTTTTATCTGGGCTAAATGCTTAAGCTGTATGCTCAGAATTTTGTTTTAGCCTGTTGCTACTTTTAAACATTTAGATTATCCTTACCACTGTTTAAACCAGTGTCTGTGACACTTATTACCCATATCTTAAAGATGGTGTCTAAATGTTTCAAAGCATTTTGAAACATTCCTTTTTTATTTTGCTTTATTCTCCTAGAACCCCCCCCACCCCACCCACACACCACTATAGAGAATTAGAGGGATTACCAGAAAAGCCAAAATACTCGCAACCCAATCACTATTCACATTTTGTTGTGTTTCCTTTTAGATTTTGTTTGGAATTGTGCATTTACTTTAACATACTTTACACACTCCCATAGAGGACATATCTAATTTACTGTGACGGAGAACTGGATTTTATGCTTTAATTGATTGTTTCTACTTTTCTCTGCAGGTGAATTTCCAATCATCAGCCCTGGTCGGGTATATGAATACACAAGCTGTACCACTTTCTCTACGACATCGGGATATATGGAAGGATATTATACTTTCCACTTCCTTTACTTTAAAGACAAGATTTTTAATGTCGCCATCCCCCGGTTCCATATGGCATGTCCGACATTCAGGGTGTCTATAGCTCGATTGGTAGGTTAACTTTTCCTCTGGTGCTGATTTACATAACTTTTTAGAATTGACTCCACAGAAGGTCTTTGTTGATTTGCCAGACAAATAGTTTATAAATTGTGTTCCAGAGAACCCTAGGAATTTTGAGGGAAGTACCTTGGGGTGGGGGGAGGAAGCGAAGAAGGAAGCGAAGCTCTGTGCTCTTCAGTCAGAGAAACTCTGCTGTTACCTGGTTTTGTTTGTTAGTTTGTTTTTTAATAGCTTTATTTTTTAGATTCACAGAAAAATTGAGCCTAAGGTACAGAAACTTCCCACATACCTCCTATCCCCACACAATATTTCCCACCAGAGCGGAGTCAGACTCACAACTATGGAACTTACACTGACACATCATTATCACCCGAAGTCCATAAGTTACATTAGGGCTCACTCTTACTGTTATATATTCTGTGGGTTTGGACAGATGTATAATGACACGAATCTACCATTAGTATTCTATAGAGTAATTATTCATTTTAAATGTCTGTTACCTAATGAGAAACACACTAGACTAGTTAATATCTGCTTTCTTTTATTTCATTAAGACAGGGGAAACAATTTTCTTACAGTGTTTTTGCTAAAACTCCCATTTTGTAAAATAATACAAATATCCTATAGAAATTATTACAAAGGATTTAATGGGTAGACTTGTACTTTTAGTAGTCTCTCCTTGGGATCATTTCCTAAGTCAGCTAGGTATATTTTTTAAATCTCATTTTTAGGGTTACCTTCAAGCAGGTTTAGCAGTAACCCCAGTCTTACGGGCTATAAAGTGATTAGAGACAAGTATGAGGCTCTAGTTATACAATAGGGATAAAATGTGAATTGTATCCCCAGAATGTAATTGAGTTGTAGGCATCAAATGTTCACCAAAACCCTCTGGCTCTTGGGATGACCCTGAGGGGAGGCGCTAACCTAAGTCTGGGAAGATGGACATGATATGAAGCTGACCCAGAGTTGACACAGTCACAGCTCCAGTTTGTAGAAAGAAGGATGAGATGAGACTTAGGCCGTGATGCCGGTGGCATGTCTGTGGAAACAGCCTACAGGCTGGTCCGGAAGTGGAGCTGAGCTTCCCACCCAGTGAGGAGTGCTTTCTACCGTTTATTTCCAGGACGAGGAGTTGCTGCTCATGGCAGTCTTCCATTTGGACCAGCCCAAGTTCTGTCTGAGGTTATTGTCCTTACATGTCTTACGTGATTTATCAGTGAAGTCATCGGGGGCTGGAGTTTGCTTTGTGCAAAAGTTTTAAAATATGAATTTCTTTAATATTCATATTTTCTGTTTCTTGTCCACTTTGGTTACTTTGTGTCTTTTAAGGAATTTGTCCATTTTGTCTAAATGCCTGAATTAATTAGCATAAAGTTACCTACAATATTGATAATTCTTTTAATGGCTGGAAAAAATATAGTCCTGTGTCCTCTTTTGTTCTTCATATTGGTAATTTATATCATTTGCTCATCAGGTTAGCTACGGGGTTCTCACTTTTACTGATCACTTAAAGGAACAATTTTTTTACTTCACTGATTTTCTCTATTGTTTACTCATTTCTATTTCCATCGATTCCCCCCCCCACCAGCTTCTTAAGGTAGAAGTTTAAGTTATTGATTTTAGACCTTCTCTGTAAGCATTGTTTTAGCTACATTTCATAAATTCTGACGTTATATTTTCATTAACATTTAGTTCAAATATTCTCAGATTTTCTTATAATTTAGTTTTGATCAGTGAGTTTTCTAGAAATGTGTTAATTTCCAAACATTTGGAGATTTTCCAGTTATCTTTGGGTTGTTGATTTCTAATTTTGTTATGTTTACAGAACTCGTGGTGTATAATTGTTTTATGGCCCAGAATTATGGTCTATCTTGGTAAATACTTGTGTATTTGAAAAGAATGTATATTCTGTTATTTTGGGGAATATTATTCTATAAATGACAGGTTGAACTGGTTGATTGTTTTTCAAGTCTTTTATATATTTACTGATTTTTTTTTGTGGTCTTTATTCTCTGAGAGATGATTGTTGTAATCTCCAATTATAATTAAGTTTTGTCTGCTTCTCTTTAATTCTATCAGGTTTGCTTCATGTATTTTGAAGCTCTATAATTATGTGCAAATATACTTAGGATTGTGCCATCTTTTTAATGAAGTGCTTATTTCATTGTTATAAAATCTTTTATCTATCTCTGAAAATGCTCCTGTCCTGAAGTTGCTACTATTGCTAACATAAAATGTAGAGGGCTGAGATTTATTGAGACAGGTAGTTATTATTGGGTCAACTTGATCCTGTTGAGGCTTTTTAAAATGTTTGTTAGGGTGAGTATAAAGTAGTCTTTACTTAAGGACAGTCATTTCAAACTTTTCAGTCTCATGACCCCCTTAAGCTTTGAAAAGTTATTGGAGAATCCTCAAAAAATTAAAAATGGAACTATACAATATGACCCAGCAATTCCAAAAAAATAAAAGACACTAATTAAAAAAATATATATGCACCTGTATGTTCATTGCAGTGTTATTTACAATAGCTAAGCTATGGAAGCAACCTAGGTGTCCAACCATCGACGAACAGATAAAGAATACACACACACACACACACACACACACACACACACACTCACTAGAGGTCCAGTGCACACAATTTATGCACTGGGGAGGGGTGGTGTCCCTCAGTCCAGCCTGTGCCCACTCGTAGTCTGGGAACCCTTGAGGGATGTCTGACCGATGACTTAGGCCTACTCTGAAGTGGGCCTAAGTCATCAGTTGGACATCTTTAGTGCAGCCACAGAGGTGCCTCTGCACTCACCAGCCGTGAGCCAGCTTCTGGCTGAGTGGTGCTCCCCCTATGGGAGCACACTGACCACCAGGGGACAGCTCCAACATTGAGCATCTGCCCCCTGGTGGTCAGTGTGCATCATAGCGACTGTTCATTCTGCTGTTTGGTCGATTTGCATATTAGCCTTTTATTATATAGGATTACTCAGCAATAAAAAGAATGGAATCTTGCTGTTTGCAACAACATGGATGTACCTAGAGGGTATTATGCTAAGTGAAATAAGTCAGACAGAGAAAGACAAATGCCATATAATTCCACTTATATGTAGAATCTGAAAACAAAATGAACAAATAAAACTAAACACAAACTCATAGATACACAAGTCAGAGGGGTGAGGGTGGAAGAATGAGCAAAAAGGTGAAGTGATTAAGAAGTACAAACTGCCAGTTATAACATAAGTCACAAGTGCAGCAGAGAGAATATAGTCAATAATATTGTAATAACTATGTATGATGACAAATGGTTAAGAGACTCACTGTGGTGGTCACTTCATAATGTGTGTGTGTGTGTATATATATGTCTAATCACATTGTTGTATACCTGAAGCTAATATAATATTGTATGTCATCTATAATTAAAAGAAAGTTGTGAGGACTCCAAAGAACTCTTGCTTATGTGGGTTATATTGATATTTATCATGTTATAAATTAAAACTGAGAAGTTTTATAATATTTACTCCTTTTTTTAAAGTTTACAATTTTTAAATTTATAATTTAAAATTACAATAATAAACTCATTACATGTTCAACCCTCTCTTAACTATGTTCTTACTTATTTAGAGTTCTAGTGTCTTTCCAATGACAAATAATGGTATATAATCTTTACCTGCCTTAAGGAAAATGTTTTTTTTCTTTTTCTATCAGGGATGAGAAAACAATAAAAAGGAATGAAAATTCTGGACTTATTTTCTAATCAACATGAAGAGGCTGTGGGGGGGGGTTGTACTTGTGTTTACCTTTCCTGTTTAAATATTCATTTTCTTTTTAAATATATTTTTATTGACTTTTAGAGAGAGAGAGAAATATCGATGTGAGAGCAAAACATTGATCAGCTCCCTCCTGCATACCCCCTACCAGAGATCAAGCCCACAACCTGGCATGTGCTCTGACCAGAAGTCAAACCAGCAACCTTTTGGTGTACAGGATGACACCTAGCCAACTGATCCACACCAGCCAGGGCAAACATTAGTTTTCTAGATATGGAAATTAAATTGTTCTCCTTTTGTGTCCTTTAACAATATGATTAATTGGGGGGACTTACTCTTTTCTTTTGCTTTATACTCTGAATGCCACTTTAAAATATACTTTCAGTTGGTCTTTTCCTGGTCAAGGTGGTTTGTTGTTTGTTTTTAGACACTTTAGAGGTGCCTACTGCTGACTTATTTCCTTTTTTTGTCTGTGTGTTCCTTTTTCCATCTGCTGTTTGTGTATGCACAATTTTATTTGTGATCATCAGCAATCTTCTTTAGCCACATTGATTTCCTTAACCCTTTTTGTTTTCTTCTTCATTAAGATAATAACCATACTACCTGAATTTATTGCTTCATAATTTTTTAATCCTTTCCTCTTCTCCTAGTCCATTTTTTCCCCCTCTTCCCAAGTCCCTTTTGGACCTGCTATTGGATTTCAAAGTCTTCACTCCCCAGATTAAAAAAAAATATCCAGAGATTAAAGTAATGGATTATCTTATATCATATTTACATATCTTTGTTATTGTCTGTTATAATAAATCCCAGTGACTATTCCTTTGACAAATCCTAAATGACAATACCTTTCTCCCGCATTAAAGAGTTTGTTCACTCAACAAATATTTACTATGTACCTACCAGGTGCTAGGGAAAATGCGGTGAACAATACAATTAAAATCTCTGTCTTGGAATTCACATTCTAGTTAGAATAGACAAAGGTTAGCAAATGAACACGTGTACTTAAGTCAAGTAGTAACATGCGCCCTGTAGAGTAATCAGAATAAAGGGGATAAAGGGTGTCCCGTTGAGATGTATAACATACAGATGTGTCGAGAAAGGCTTCTGTGACATTTGAGTTGAGACTGGAAAGAAGTAGAAGGAGCCCTTGGATGTATAGGTGAAGGGTGTTCCAAGCTAAAGAACAGCAAGCGCAGAAGTCCCGAACCACCAATGGGCCTGGTATGTCTGAAGAACAGCCAGGAGGCTAGTGTACTGGAGGGAGAGGAATCCAGAGTGGATGGGGATGAGATCAGAAGGGTAGAGAGGGTACTGCATCATGAAATGTCACAAAAGCCTTGGTGGAAGGACTGTCGCTGACCCCACACCCAAAGTTCCCCAGCATTTCCCACCTTACCAACTAGGATCTCCTTGCTGTTCAGAATTCTGTTCGATATAGCGGCTCCTCTCATTTGGTCTTCAAAAGTGTGCTAGAGTTGACAGCAGAATAAGTCATGATTGACAGAGAAGGCACTGCTTAAGAGGGAGTTTGCGGGTGATGTTCAGATATTGCCTAGTTAACATCACCATCGCCCTATGCTGAGAGCCTCTGACAAGAGGGGTTTGGGATGGGAATGGGGGGATGAGGACAATTATGTGATACTATAATCAATAAAAATAAATAAATAGTAGAAGCTACCAATGGTGGTTGAAGGGAAATGAAGTGTCTTTAGAGTAGAAATTCAATAGAAAACACAGACCTCTAGTTGACAGTACATAGAAAGTACCAGTAGAGGTCATGTCATACCTTGTTAATATTTTCACATCCTTTCTGTAAGCATACAGATGAAAAATTGTTACTGAAGTCACTAATATGATAAATCCAGTAAAATTTTATTTTGAGTAAGTTAGGCGTGGTCTGTTTGATACATCTGAATAACAACTACTATGTGAAAATAAGTACTATATTCATGAAGTATATTTACCATGAAAACCACATTGAGCACTTTAAAACACGTGATGGGATATACAGTGGAATCGGAACGTGCATTATGGAAATGTGCTGTTCCAGCCGATGAAGATGCGTATGTGGCACGTCTGGTGGTTCAGTCTAGATAAAGGAGATACCTGCATTAAATAAGTATAGAAAAATGATAGAAGTTCTTATCAAAAGGCTGTTTTCTCTTTCAAGGAATTGGGTCCTGATGAGTACGAAGAGATGGAAGATGCAGAAGAGGAGGAGGAGGAAGACGACGACGACTCGGCAGACATGGAGGAGTCTGATGAGGATGACGCGGAGGCGAGGCCCCGGAGACTGTTTGATGTCCCCATTCGCAGACGCCGCTACTCTCGCCTCTTTTAGCAAAACTCTGTTAATGGGAGCGCTGGGACGGGTCCAGCCTGTCAAATAGATTTCTCAATAATGTAAATAACTAAATTGTTCTCAACTAAATTGTATAGCAAGAAAACTGGCATGAAATACTGTTCCAGGCCCTGGGTTCTATGCAACTGATTCTTAATTAGGCATTGGACTGTTTGGGTTTACTTTATGCTTTGGGGTAAGAGGAGGAAGTGAAATCTTTCTCTCTCTCTGTCTTCCAGAAGTCAACGGGGGAATAGTTCTCTAGCTAAGGAATGGCTATCTCTTTGGTTAAACATATTTTATACTTCTAAAAAGGTGGAAGCGGGAAGGAATTGTTTTTTGAAGATTTAAATATAGCAGAAATACCTACCCAAGGATAGAAACTGTGACTGAAAAATGCTTTGAAGCCATCTCTTGCAGTTGTGAGTTATTTAGAAATGAACACAATTTGTAATTAGGCCAATCCAGTTAGTGGTTCCTATATATTTTGTACTCGCAAGGAACTAATTGACTAAATAGCTTGAATGCTGGTTGTTTGGTCCTTTCTTAGACAATCTGCCCTTGAATCTAACATTTTTATTACTATAACCTTGAATTTAAAGTCTTTATCACTAACACCTTGACCTTGAATTTAGTCTTCAACTCTTCCCACCCTTGAATTTAAAACCTTCAGCACCGAAACCTGGAATTTAATTTAAAGTCATCAACATTAATAACTGTGATCGTGTTGTTCACAGATGCATCATTTTTGAAATGTAGAGTGTAAAAGTATGTATTGTGTTTATTAACGAAAACTTCTTCACAATGTCTCATGTAGTCTACATGTGTAAATACTGCTGCTGTTTTATTTCTCCCTTATACAGTTGACTGTCTAACTGTGTGATAAATGCCATGAATTTTAGGTTGAGATTAAGTATGTTTTTCCAAAACATGAATTTTTTTTTTTGGTAATTATATAACTGGAAGTTTGGAATGAAGTTCTCCAAGTGTCAAAAACTCACATTTTGAAAACAAACTTTGGCTCTGCTGCTGTATTTTGTATAATTGCCTATTTTCCATAAACTAACATCAGTGGCTTTTGTTCGTAAGCTAGGAGAGGAGATGGAAACTGTTGGCCTGTTGCCGGAGGTCCATTCAAAGTCACTTCCTGGCTTTGCCGGGTCAGGTGCCCCACTTCCCATTTTTCTCAGGGCCAGCTCTTTTGTGGGGAAAACTGTAGGAAGAGGGAGGTGTGTAGACAGGGTGGAGCAGCTGCCACCAGAGACCATGAAACAAACTTACCCTTTCATATTGGCACATGTCAGAGGTTCTGAAATGGAGTGAGTAGTTTTTTCCTGCTTATTATTATTATTATTTTTTTAGTATTATCTGGTTGCTAAAAGTTTCTATTATGTCTATCCTTTTTAATCAACCCACTGATTTTTTAAATTTTATTTTATTGTTGACATTATCACAGATGTCTGTCCTCCCACCCCCCTCCTCTTGCCCACCTCCACCCAGCCCCCAGCCCCCATTCCTTCCGGCCATCACCACACAATTGTCTGTGTCTTCGGGTTACACACGAATGTGCTTTGGCTAATTCCTTTACCTTCTTCCATCCAGTCCCCTCACCCCCACCCCTGGGACAGCTGTCGGTCTGTTTCATGTAGCCATGCCTCCTCCTATGTTGTTCGTCAGTTCATTTTTGTTCATGAGATTCCACATACAAGTGAGACCACATGGTATTTTTTAAACTTTCCCCCTAAAGCAAGAAATTAAAATGGGGAGTTAGAGCTGGCCCCCCTTGCCGTGTGTGTTTCCTTTTTCTGGATGATCTCTTCTGTCTCTTAGTTCCCAGAGCATCCACGATGCAACTCACCAAGGCTTGCTTCTCAGAATGCTCTAGGCCTGCGTATCTTCTCATCACATTCACATTCTCTTAGTTGAATGAGTGACCTCAAGTTCATACTAAGATGTTAATAACAAGCTCAGCTTTTTTATCTCATTGGCAAAAAGATGTCTTCACACATAAAGGGGATCTAATCGTTGGTCACTTTTGATGGAAGCCATCTCTATCTCTGGCTCCGAGTTCGCTTGAGAACACCTATCCATTTGTGCAACGCTTCATGCCTCAGGATGAAATGGGGACCTAACTAACAGCATGAACAGCTTAGGGGTTTTCTTCCTCTTGTGACAAGTCGGAGGTGGTGATCCAGGGCTGATATTGTGGCCTAATGGTGCCAACATTCCATTTTTCTGTTCTGCCATCCTTGGCACAAAACTAATCTTGAAGGTCACCTCATGGTTGCAAAATAAAAGCTGCGATTATATTGTGTTCCAGGAAGGATGATAAGAATTTTTTTAAGCCAAAACCGGTTTGGCTCAGTGGATAGAGCGTCGGTCTGCAGACTGAAAGGTCCCAGGTTCAATTCCGGTCAAGGGCACGTACCTTGGCTGCGGGCACATCCCCGGTAGCTGGTCAATGTTTCTCTCTCATCGATGTTTCTAGCTCTCTAGCTCTCTCCCTTCCTCTCTGTAAAATATTAATAAAATATATTTTTTTAAATAATTTTTTAAAATATCAAACATTAAGATGAGAGAGACAAAGCAGCAGGTCTCCAACAGGATGGCTAGAGGAGGGACGGGGGAGGCAGGCATGAACAGGCAGCATGGAGACCTGGTTGTAATGGCCCGAGTTCGACCTGCTGACGGTCTGACTTAGGGCAATGCAGGCCTCGTGAAGAGGCTGTGAAACTGAGATAACTGAATGGTGAAACAGACTGCAGTTGATTAGATGCGAGGGCGTAGGAGAAATCAAAGTTGATTCCCAGCTTTCTGACTTCAATGGGGGCTCGGGGGACAGAGAACAGCGGAATGTTGGAAATGAGTACAGATTCGGACACATTTGAGTTCCAGATGGCTGTGCCCCATGTAGGTGGACATGTCCAGTGGTCAGTCAGGGATGAATATGAAGATTGAGAGAGCGCTCAGGGCTGAAGAATAGATAATAGCACACCATCTGCAAAACAACGTGGACGCACTAGTCTCCCAGGGAGCACCCACAGCAATGATTCTCAGTCCCATCCATCCTGGGGACTGAGATTAGATTAGGTGTGGGTCTTGGGAAAGAATCGCAGACTAAAAAGTCAAGGAACGGGACACAAAATCGGGAGAGATTGGCATCTCAGAATCCGGAGAATTTCAAAGAGGCAACAGCTAATGGAATGCATACAAGAGAATGCATCTGAAGAGCTTTGTTAACAAGCTCTCCTTGGAAACGCATGCTCAGCTGATTTAAGCCCTGCCAAATGAAGCTCGTTTCCCGATATCGGTAAGCCATCCGAGGATCCTGGCAGGAGGAACCCGCCACGATCAATTATGATTTCCCCTGCTTGAATTGTACCGTGGCCTTACCCTTCTGACTCAGCATTAAGCAGCCAGGAGATGCAACATTTACTTACCCTGATCCTCAGAGAGTGTCTTCCAACCCCCCACAGGTCAATGACCTTTTGTTCTCCACTCCTCCCCCCACCCCTCCACACACACACCAAGACACTCTCTTATATTGAGTTCAGAGAGGAAGGGAGAGGGAGGAAGAGAGAAAAGCATCACTGAGGAGAAGAGAATCACTGATGGGCTGCCTCCTGCATGTCCCCTGTTGGAGATGGAGCCATAAGCGGGGGCCCATGCCCTGACCAGAATCCACCCCTGACCTCCAGTCCGGGTTCAGAGGGCGAGGCTCAACCACCGAGCCACGCCAGCCAGGGCCAGCGTAAGCATGTAAATCCGTTAACAGAGTTTTATCTTAATCTAAGCCCTGGCCTCGGGTCTTTTCGGAACCTAAGCCAGTGGCGGCCCAGGAGCCTGTGGCCTTTGCTTGTCTGGTTGGTAATCTGGACTCCGGGACTGGGGCGCGCGGGGCGGGGCCGGAGCCCGGGGGGCGGGACCGGAACACGGGAGGGGCGGGGCCGGACCCCGGGAGGGGCGGGACCGGAGCCGGGGAGGGGCGGGGCCGGAGCCGGGGAGGGGCGGGGCCAGCGCGAGGAGGCGGGGTCCGCGGGCGCCCAGCATAAAGGCGGCCCACCGCCCGCACCGCGCGGCGCTGGAACCGGGACCCTGCGTGCGGACAAGGTAAGGCCTGTGCGCCCCCCGCCCGAACCCTGCCCCCTCGCGCGGGCCTCCGCGCCATGGAGACGGCTCCAGCTTTTCCCCAAACCCCGGGGCTGGGTGTCCTCCGAAGGCCCTTGCCCTTCCCTCCCCGGAGGCGCCTGGTTGCACGCTTTAAGCTCCCCGGAGAGCCCAGGAAAAACCCCGGCTTTCCCTGCTTTTACAGCAAAGAAAGAGGGGAGCGCGGGCACTCTTTCCGAAGCACCCCGAATGTGCCGTGCCCTCTATCCCCCTGGGGAATATTCTCCTCGAACCCTGACCGCGGAAGGCAAGGGAAGCCCCTTGCAGTTTAGGCAAAAGAAATCGCGCCGTGGAAGGAGGGTTAGCGCCATCCCCTAAGTGGCCGCGCACCTGCTCGTAACGGGCTGGTCTGTCTACGTGTTGAACTTGAATGCACCGGGCCGTGCTGGACACCCGGCATTTTAAGTCCAAGTTTGGTGCGAGGTGCTGTTTTGTTTTTCTTTTTTTTTTTTAACCGTTATTTTTATTGCTGACACTGTTCCCGATGGAGGGGTTTTGTTCTCCTGGGCCGGCGTGGGCTGCGCTCTACATAGGATCCGACAGCCGACTTTTAAAGAAACGTTACATCGTGATTAGAATGGGTTTTGTTTTTTTAAAGGAGAAGCAGGCTCTTTAAGGAGCCTGGAAAATGTGCCCACTCACATATTCCATTTCTCTGACACGTAGGAGCCTTTTTGATGGGGAAAAATGGCTCCTCCGCCGGCCCCGCCCCCGCCCCCGGCGCCGGCCCCTCGCTCAGCTCAGCGCGCGGGGCCCGGCGGCTGCAGGTCTGTGCGCAGCGCCAGTGCGGGCCCCGGCCCCGGCTCCTGGCCCAGGTTCAGAAAAGGTCCATGGCCAGGGGGGCTAGGGCTAGATGAAGACCTTTAAGAAAAAAAATTTAATTGCTTCTTTGGGAAACATGGATTTGTTCCTCCCCTTTACAGATTCTTTGTTCCATTCTTGTATGTGCCCTGAATGAGAGTCAACCCTCAGCCTTGGCCTGTGCCAACGCTCTAACCAGCTGATCAAGACTTCTAAAGCCTAGGAAAGTTATGGTGGCCTTCAGTTTGTTATTGGGGGAAAAAGAAACGCCAAGACTTAGATTTCCCCGTGTGTGTGTGTGTGTGTGTGTGTGTGTGTGTTTACTATTATATTAAAATATATTTTAAAACTCTGCACATGCAAAGCCTTCCTCTGGGCCCTGCTTTTTACCGGTTGGATAATCCCGAGTGGACTACCTACTGTCACTTCCTTACCAGTAAAACTGTAGCGCTTACTTTATTCCGTGTTACCAGGACCACATGAGATAGATCATTCATGGAAGGGGTTCAGTTTGGCACCTGATACGTGGGGGCCAAAATGTGGCTGTTGATCGCTCAGGCACCCATGTTCCCCACGGGGGACAGCTGACGCCCAGTTTCCAAGGCGGGCACACAGAGCTCCGAATGTCAACAGGGAGGCGGCAGTGTTTCCCGAAATGTGGGGAAATTTATGACACTCCCCCCCCCCCCCAAGCAGATAGGAAGTTGCCTTACTGTGAACCAAACATGCTTGAGATCTGTGGCTTCTGTATTTTCAAGGCAGAAACCAGAGATGGCTGAACGTTCTTGTAAGAAAACATCCCATGAGGCTGAGCGACTGGGAAGATAAAAGCCCAAAAAGAATGGGTTTTAGGAGAGGAAGGCGGTCACCTAATGGAATTCATCTGTGACAGCTGCAAGAACAGCCTCTTAAAAGGATCACATTAAAAGTTCTGGGCCAGCTCTTTTTAAAAAAAATATATTTTATTGATTTTTTTACAGAGAGGAAGAGAGAGGGATAGTTAGAAATATTGATGAGAGAGAATCATCCATCAGCTGCCTCTTGCACGCCCCCTACTGGGGGTGTGCTTGCAACCAAGGTACATGCCCTTCACCGGAATCGAACCGGGACCTTTCAGTCCGAAGGCCAACGCTCTATCCATTGAGCCAAACCGGTTTCAGCTCTGGGCCAGCTCTTGAACCTCAACCATACACGTTCATAAACAACCAAACCCACGCCCAGAGGTGCTTGAGTTCTCCTAAGGAAGCTGTTCTTCGCCTGCCCCCTCCCATAGCTTGGTGAAATACCTTCATTGAATGGTTGACTCTGCAGTTACAATCTCCAGAGCAAGGGCCACGAGTGAGCTCGGTGATCAGAGGCCTTCTGGAAAGTCCTGGGACACGTTTCCGAGAAGCTGCGGGTCTGTGTAGCTCAGGGAGGTCTGGGGCGGTTGACTGGCAGCCGGACCTCAGGGTGGGAGGGGCTGTCCATTGTGATGTGGCTTTTTGTTTGTCTCTCCTTACCAATATGGCAGACCTCCAAGCCTTTGACACTACTAGTCGCCAGGCAATGTTAATAATAAGCAAGTTGTGAGTTGCCAGGCCGTGGGGAACAGAAATGGGATCCACCCAATTCTGGCTTCGCAACCGATCTGTTGCCTTGGGATGTAGCCGCAACCAAGTTACATGCCCTTGACCGGAATCGAACCTGGGACCTTGCAGTCCACAGGCCAACGCTCTATCCACTGAGCCGCACCGGTTTCGGCCCGATCTGTTGCCTTGGGACAGGTAACTTCACCCCCCAGGGCCTCCATTAGGGGACTATAAAGTAAGAACTTTGGGTTTTATCGTTGAGGACTCCTCTAGTCTTAAAGTTCATCAGCTTTTGAGGCCCCAGGCTCCCAGGAACAGGAACTATGCTTTTGGGCAGTGGTCGGCAAACTCATCGGTCAAACAGAGCCAAATATCAACAGTGCAATGGTTGAAATTTCTTTTGCGAGCCTAATTTTTTAAACTTCTAACGCCGCTTCTTCAAAATAGACTCGCCCAGGCCGTGGTATTTTGTGGAAGAGGCACACTCAAGGGGCCAAAGAGCCGCATGTGGCTGGTGAGCCGCAGTTTGCCGGCCTCGGCTCATGGGCATCCGTGAATCTCTTCCCTGGTGGTCTCAGTTTAGCAAATTTATTTCGGGAGGCTGAATTCACAAGAAGTCTCCCCACTGGAGAGAAACTGGTGAAGCACTCACACCTGGTCTTACATGTTGTTCTGCCGCGCACCAGCTTTGAGGTGGGTGTTATTAGTTTAAAATTGGGGCTGAGACAAATCACTGCAAACTTAGCAGCTTAACACAGTTTCATAAATAAGAGCCTCAACAGGTTCAAGTCAAGGTGTTGGCAGGGCCGTGTTCCTTTCTGGAGGCTTTGTGGGGAAACTAGTTAGCTCAAGTACAGTCCTTGCGGTTGGAGGACTGAGGTCCCATTTCCTGGCCGAGTGTCCGTGGAGGACCGTTCTTCGCTTCTGGAGGCTTCTGTTGCCTCAGCCGTGGCCCCCTTCCTCTCTCTCAAAATTCTGTAATAGGTGAAATCGATCTCACTCTGAAGCTCTTGCCTCTTCTGTTTTCCCACATCTCTGAGACTGCTGCCTTCCACTTCCTCTTAAATATAGCCACCCAGTTCATTTTGTACGTTAGAATCCAAGGAGGTGACATAGGGTCCATGAGAGTCATTGATGATGGCCGATTAGGGAGGTGAGAGAAAGCAAAGCCGATTTGCATCGGTGGGTTGAGGATGGTTAATGATTACCGCAGCACGTGGAGAGGGTATTCGGGGAACAAACTAACGGTGAGGAATGGTTCTGTGGCTTCATGCTCTGGGGTGGTGGCTGTGCCCTAACGGACCTGGCAAAGGAAAATTCTCTGAAATTCCAAGGCTATGTTATGTTAGATACAAAAACAAAAAACAAAAAACAAAAAAACAGACAAAACAACAACAAAAACCCCACACAAAACAACAAAAAAACAAGATAAGGTTCCCTTAAGGGAAAGACTAACCTTTGTCCAGGAAGCTGTAGGCCTGTGACGTGACTACCCGCCCGGACCTGCCTTTGGTTAGGAATTTTTATGTTCAGACCCTCCTGTGTGGTTACTTCGGTTTCTGAGTTTTGTAGGGCCTGCGGCACTGGCCTTCCCCCCCAAGCTTATAGGTTTAGCATGTGGTCCCCCCTTTTTGTCTGCCGACAATTAAAACATCTCCGTGTCTTGACTGCCTTAGCAGACAAAAGAGGGTGTAAGTCATCCGGCCCTCCCTCCTCTGCCCCGTGCCCACTGCTGCCCACGGAGGCCTGAGTGTAGTGCGGACTGGCCACCAGAGTGAGCCGACCAGGAAGTAGGCCTCTGGGTTCCATCTTCAGCAAAGTCAGCCTGGAGTGGAGAATGCCGCCAGTCTGCGGCCAGTCGGGTACTGAACTTTCCCGGGCAAACAGGATTGGGAAAGGTGGGAACGAGTGCGAGGACAAAGGCTGAGCCTGTGACCGGCAGCACAATTCCCAGGGAGATCCGCCCGCCCGTCACAACTAGACAAAGGGAGGCGGAGACGACAAGAAAAGACAACTCATTTTTTTAAAAATAGAAATGACAAGTTGTTTTTAAAATATATATATTTTTTATTGATATTTTACAGAGAGGAAGGGAGAGAGCTAGAGAGCTAGAAACGTCGATGAGAGAGAAACATCGACCAGCTGCCTCTTGCACACCCCCTACCGGGGATGTGCCCGCAACCAATCCACATGCCCTTGACCGGAATCGAACCCGGGACCTTTCAGTCCACAGACTGACGCTCTATCCACTGAGCCAAACCGGTTTCGGCAAGACAACTCATTTTTAAAATAACCCACCAGGAGACAGTAAGACCTAGGCGAGGTATAGAAGGGCCGGGGGGACTGTTAACCCCATAGTCCTCAGCCAAAGGGGAGCCGGGGGCAGGACTCTCACGCCCTAGGGATACACTGCCTGTGTAGGTTTCCCATGGTCGGCTCCCCTGCGCCTGCTCAGCGAGACACCCAATCGTGCAAGATGCAGTGAAGGTCTCGTTTTCCCCATACTCCTGCCTCCGAGTCCGTTGTCTGAATTGGGACAGGTGAGCGTTCCTCAGCCCTGGAACTCCATTCACTTCCCCGGCTTGAGCAGGGAGGTGTTCCCGCTATACTTGGGAAAGTGGGGAGCGGGAGCTTCCCACATGCCGAGCTGTGGCCTCCTGTTCTGCCCCCGGATACAGGCGGGTGCCCTCCAGGGCCCCTCGTTGGGCCGGGAGCCCTGATGAGTGGCTCGGCCTGCAGGAGCTCCGGCACAGCCAGCGGCACTGGGCGCCCTCACAGCAGAGCAGGCCTCGCTCGCAGCTGCTGCGTTGAGGCCTTTCCTCACATCCCCGTTGATCACACAAGCTTTAGGGGGAAAGCAGCGCCGGTCCCGCTGTGTGGAGAGCAGGTGCGAAGCTATTAGAGGCCGGAGCTAGGGCGGGCCCCGGAGGTCCTGACTCGGGCCCGGTGTGCTGTGACTCCCCACGGCTGCCCTCACCAGGATGCACAGCATTTTCTTTAGGAAGCCGGGGTCTTAGGGCAGGCGAGGGGACCAAGTGCTGCCTATCTGAGAGCATCCTTTGGCTCACGGCACCCCACCTGGTAGATTTCCTGTTTTCTGGGCCTGCTAGCTCCTCCCCCGTGTTTCCTGAAGCCCCTCTTTTCTCCCTCCTCCCCCCTGCTCTCCCCGCCATCTTCTGATTCCCGGTTTCTGTCATAACCAGTCAGTAGTGAGTCATTTGCTGGTTCGTGACCGGTTTTCTGTGTCTTCTTCCAGATCCAGTAGACCATGGGAAGCAGAGGAGGCTGCGCCCTGCTCGGGCTCTTGATCATCCTTTCCGCCCTCTGTGACTCAGGTGAGTGGTCCCCAGGGGCACGGGCCCCCCCCCCGGCCATCTGGGCCCCTGGGCCACACGCCGCCTCTTTCTCGGGCCTCGGGAGACTGAGCGGTGCCACTGGCCCCCGCCCGGCCCCCGTGGCTTTGCCTTCCAGGGTTACAGGCCCAGGGCGGGTGCCAGCTCCTTCCTGGGTTACACCCTCCCGAGTTACGGCCGTTCGGGGTTACAGAGCTGCTTTTGGGGGTGGGGGAGGGGCGGAGGGGGTACACTCAGCAGCTGAAGTTCCCCCCTCCCCCCACAAAGCTGCTGGGACCCCAGCGACCACCCTTCCACCCCGGCCTTTATGCGCCGTGCAGAGGAAGGTGCTCGTAGCGGCCACTAATGCTTTCAGCACTTAAATGCCGACCGCCATTCTGGACACTTCACAGGCTTCTCCTGACTCAGCCCGCACGTCCGCCCTGTGGGGTAGTACTGCTTGTATCACCATTTTGCCAGCACAGCTGACAAGACGGGGGCCCGGAGAGATAAAGCAGCTTGTAAACCGTCCCACTTTGAACCCAGACAGCGAGGCACCAGACCATCTGCTCTTTTTTTAAATTAATAATACATTTTATTGATTTTTTTTTTTTACAGAGATGAAGGGAGAGAGAGGTAGAGAGTTAGAAACAGCAATGAGAGAGAAACATCCACCAGCTGCCTCCTGCACAACCCCCCCACAACCAAGGTGCATGCCCCTGCCCAGAATCGAACCCGGGACCTTCCAGCCCGCAGGCCGACGCTCTATCCACTGAGCCAAACCGGTTCCGGCAGACCATCTGCTCTTAATTCCTTCGCCGCCCTGCCCTCCCTCCCTCCCTCCCTGGCTCCTGGAGGTATTCGAGTGTCTCCGAGTCTGAGCCCCTACAACACTGGAAGCACCAGTGTGACTTGCTTTGCTTTATCACAAGGATCAAGTTTTTCCTTTTCTGCCTGTGTCATAACGGCACCGCCCGGTTCGTGGCGGGGAGGGGGCCGAAGGAAAGAACAGTGCAGTGAGCAAAAGAAAAAAAAAGGCATCTGCATGCTGGAGCATGTCTCTCGGATCAGTCGCTTTAGTGGCCACCACGTAGGGGATGCCTGTTAGGTGGCGGGGACCGTGTCACGCCCGCTCTCACTGCATCCCTCCCTCCAGCCATCCCCTGAGGGGTTAGTGCTCTTAAACCCCTTTTATAGTCTGAAGCTGAAGCAAAGAAGAAACCAGCCCAAGGACACATTTGAATATGCTCTCCCTTTGGGGGGGGGGGGGTGTGACAAAGGAGGGGGAGGAGGGGAAGAGAAGTGATGACTCATCTGCCTCCCTCCCTCCCTCCCCACCTCTGCTGATTCCAGCCAGAGGAGGTTGTAATGGAGCTCACCGGCATTCCCACCCTGCATTTCTGTCTGGATGCTTCTAGCCAGTGTGTGTTCTGCAGTTAGATTAACCTGGTCATGCCCGTTTCCAAGGTCTGTGGATGGCCCAGGCCTGGGTCCGGGGCGTCAGCGGTGTGACAGGCCCCTCGTCCGGGAGTCGGATCCTGGAGCAGATCCTGCTACCCAGGCCTAGCAGCGGAAAGATCAAAGCAGTCGACCGCTGACTTATTGCTGGCCCCTGACCTGGGCCTCCCCCACAATCTGTGCCATTTTCTGCCCTTCCCCACTCAGGACGACGAGGTTAGACCAAGCTGCGGGGTCCGAACACGCAGCCTTGGTTTGAGGCCCGCTCCCTGTCTCCCCGAAAATAAGACAGTGTCTTATGTTAATTTTTGCTCCCGATGATGATTATTTTCAGGGGATGTATTATGTTTCCACGAAGTAGGCCTTATTTTCGGAGGATGTCTTATTTTCGGGGAAACACGGTAGCTGCGTGAACCGGGGCAAGTTAGGGCCTTAGTCTTCACTTCCTCTGGGGAAACAAAGGCGATGGAGATCCCTGAGCCCGCCTCTCAGAGCAGTTCTGTGGAGACGGAGCGTCACACGGAGGTGCCCCAATGTGTGAACACGGGACGAGCGTGTGAGCTCTGAACGCTTCTGCCCCACCGAAGTTCCAGACCTCTGACTCAGGTGGTCCAGGAGGCAAATGACCTCTAGCTCCAGCCAGGAGGAAATTCGAGGCCACGGGCAACCAGAGAGCCAGGCTAGCACAGTCCCTCCTCTTCCAGTCTTTCCGCTGCTGCGTGTGCACGCTTCGGGAGCAGAGCAGAGCAGAGAAACACTGCCTCTGGTCCCTTGTCGCGGCGGCTCCCCTCGCGCAGGCAGGACAAACAGGTCAGGGGGGGAGCTCTGGGAGGAGCGGAGTGGATAGCGGAGCCTGCCCAGGCCTGGCGGAAGGCCGGCGGGAGGAAGAAGGCATCGCCTCTAATTAGAAAGGGCGTGGCCGCGTGAATCAGGAGCTCCCCTTGCCACTCTTCCTGGCCGCTCCCCGTGACGGATGTGAAATAGGAGCTGTCTTTTTCTTGTCCCCGTTGAGATCAAGTAGAGAAGGAGAAATAACCCAGCAAAGCCTGAAGTCTACCTAGCAAAGAGGAACCCGAAGAACACAAATAGGAGCAGAAGTGATTGTCACCATCCGAGAACCGGAGGCAGTTTGCGTCCGACGTAGGCGGTCCTCGGGTTCGGTGTCACTGCTGACGCCTGGGCGCCCCGCCTCCCTGGGTCTGAGGGGCTCTCTCCCTCGATCACAGTGCTGCAGGCGACGGGCCAGCTGCTGAGTCGGGAGCAGCTTCAGGAGGGCAGCTGGCCCAGAGGTCATCCTCTCTGGGAGGCCAGAGAGCAAGGGGTGAGGTTTGGGAGGCCAACAGGCAAATTCAAGGCCGTTGTGTCGGCTTGTATAGAAACAACGAGAGGAAACAAACGAATACAGATTTTCAGCTGACAAAATTTGAAATGCTATCGTTGAGTACAGTTATTTGTAATACAGATCTAATGGGAAGAAAGGCGTTCTTTGGGGGAGAATGGCAGTTTGCTTACGCGGGTTTCAGAAATTAGTGCTCCCTCGCCTCCAGTTGGCGGCAAGGACTCGTCTGTCAGGGCCGATCTGCAATGAGACGTTCTGTAGTTCATCTTCGAAAACATCTTTCCACCCCAAGCGCCGGCTATTAATCCATTGGAAATGTGCTTTCATAGAGTATATTTGTTGCTGCGGATGCATTCATAGAATTTCGTTAGCGTATTCAACTTCCGGTTGAAATGCTTCATTAGGACAGTAGTATGGATTTTTAGATAGGGACATTTCCTTTGCTCTTGCATCAGGGTCCAAAGACTGCTGCTGGAATTGTAGTTTTGTCGGCGGGGGACAAGGGGATCCCTGTCCTGAGACAGTACTCTGCACCCCCAGTTCTTGTCTTGCTTTTGGGAATAAATTCAAACAAGAGATGACAACAGCAAAAGCAGACAAGGATTTACTTGTAGGAAAGCCATACACTCAGGATCTGAGCGGGCAGGCTAGCTGGCTGAGACCAAACTGAGTGTCCCCGATATTTGGGTGTTTAGAAGATTTATACCCCGAGATTGACATGCCCCTAGGCAAGGAGCTAGTCACACCCTTCCTCATATCTAAAAAATAAAAAATAAAAGTATCTTTAAGCTATAAGGCTCCTTCATCTAAGTTGGGGGTGGGGAACCTTTTTTATGCCAAGGGCCATCTGGATATTTATAACATCGTTTGCTTAATATAAGTCACTTAATGTAAATGTATGTTGCTATGAAAGAAGCTCCTAGATGTATTGAATTTTGAGTCTCACCCGCGGTGGCCTCGGCAGGGCCAGACCACACGATTTCTCGTGCCTCGTGCTTTGCAGGCCAGACGTTCCCCCCTCTGATCCAGGTCCAAGCCCCGGTCCAGCTCCCATCGTGAAGGGGCGGGGGGGCTGAATCTGTTCAGCTCACGGAGGGGCTTGCCGCCTCCCTTGTCTGTGTCCAGTTTGTTGCATCGCACACTTACTTCCTCTCAGCCCCCGCTGAGAGCTCAGGGGTCAGCTGCCTCTCCCAGCCTCCCCCAGCTCCTAGCTTCCCCTCTGCCTACTTTCGCAGTCTGAGCTCGGAGACCCCTACCTGCCGCAAGCGTGTGTGGGAAAGCAAGTGCGCTGCCCTCCGCCCCTCTGTCGTCATGGAGAGGGTGGGCTTCCTGCAGCAGCCAGGAGGGCACGTCCACGCTGGCCTACCAGGTTCTGATGGCTTCTCTCCCCGATTCTAGGTGAGGGCCTGCAGTGCTACAGCTGTCTCCACACCGTGGGTGAGTGCCATTCGGTCACCAACTGCTCCGTGAATCTTGATGCATGTCTCTATGTCAAAGGCGGTAAGAGCCTCCCCCGCCCTCTCTCCCCTCGGGGTAATGGGATGGTGGAAACCTGGGCCACTCTACCCTCATTAGCCTTGCATCTAACAAGTAACAGGGACTACTTCGTAGCATCAGCTGCCTGTAGCCCTAAGCACTTCTGTGTCTTTAATCGCTTCTCACCTACCACTCAGGGTGATGTTTTTTTTATTCTCGGTTGACACATGAGGAAACAGAGGCTCAGATGAAGCGACAGACAGACTAAGGACAAGTAACCAACCCCGGAATCTGAATGTGGGAATCCATCTCTTCCAATGCTTCTTCTCTTAACAGCAGTGCCGGCTGCCTCCCCATCTTTTAAGAACCTCCTGTGTGTCAGGGTCTGAGCATGGGGCTAGGAATGTTGCAAAGGTGAAGAAAGGTGATAAGACTGCGGCAGAGGCCAGTTTACTAGCTGTGCCATAAATGTAGAGGGGGGAAAAGAGTTCCCGAGTGTGACAGAGGCAGGTGCCACCCAAGGTTTGTGGCCTCAGAGAGGCAGGACGCTCAGGGAAACGGGGCTGGGGACTGCCAAGACTGCCTTTCCCATGGTGGCCAGGCTCTGGACCAGGGGTGGGCAAACTTTTTGACTCGGGGGCCACCATGGGTTCTTACACTGGACCGGAGGGCCGGAACAAAAGCACCCTGACCGTGCTGGCACTCTCCTCTTGGGCTGCTGGTGAAGGAGCGGAGGGGAGAGCAAGAGAACGCTCCTCCGCTCTTTCGGCCCCGCGGGCCCAATAGAACAGCCGAACGGGCCGGATCTGGCCCGCGGGCCGTCGTTTGCCCACGGCTGCTCTAGAATCTCTGTCTCCGTAACTCCTATAAAAATAGGATCTAGGAAGTGGTGGGCAGAGGAAAGAAACCAGCCACGGCGTGCCCTCTTCTGTTGGCGGCGGGCGTGGTTCTGGGTTGAATCTGTGTGTGGAAATGATGCTGGCGAGGAGTGGCTGTGTCTGGGTCTCCTTAGTGAGGTGACGTGCACCGGTTGTATACGAGCACAGAGACCTGGCTCTTTCTTAGCCTGCCGCCAATAGGTTCTTTCTGCCTCTTGGTCGTCTATAAAAGGTGTGTGTTTGATGGTAGAGGCGGGGAGGAGCTGGGAAGAGGGAAGTAGACTAGAGCCAAAATATTTCTTTTTTCCAGCTTTCAAATCCCATTGTTTCTTACCTCAATTAGGCTTTTATTTTAATTTCCCCCCGAACTTTATTAAAGTAAAAATTGAGTATATTTAAGGTGTACAAGGTGCTGATTTGATGTACATATACGTTATGAAATGGTGACCACAGGCAACCTAACGAACACATCATCATCCCACGGCTACCTTTTTGTGTGAGAGGGAGAACTCTTAAGATCTGCTCTCTTAACAAACTTCAGGTGCACGGTACAGTGTTATTAACTGGAGTCACCATGCTGTACATGGGACCCTCAGAACTTACTCACCTTAGAATGACTTGGTAAGCTTTAGAAATGCCTGCTGTGAGCAGTGAGGCACACTTCCCAGAAAGGCCGCGGCCCAGAACTCTGACTTCGCCAAGCGCCGGCAAGGATGTGGAGCGATAGGAACTCCCATTTTTTAAAAAAATATATTTTATTGATTTTTTTACAGAGAGGAAGAGAGAGGGATAGAGAGTTAGAAACATCGATGAGAGAGAATCATCGATCAGCTGCCTCCTGCACACCCCCCGCTGGGGATGTGCCCGCAACCAAGGTACATGCCCTTGACCGGAATCGAACCTGGGACCTTTCAATCGGCAGGCCGACGCTCTATTCACTGAGCCAAACCAGTCTCGGTGGAACTCCCATCTTTTGTTGGTGAAAATGGAACATGGTCTAGACCGTTTGGTAGTTTCTTCAAGAGACCAAACATACTGTCACCATATGAGTCAAAAACTGGGTCCCTCACTATTTACCCAAACGAGCTGAAAGCGTAGATGCTCACCTCGACCTACAGACAGATATTGGTACGTCTTATTTAGAAGTGCCCAGACTTGGAGCCACCGAGATGGCCTTCAGCAGGCGAATGAATAAACCAACGGGCACATGCAGACTGGCAGACCAAAAACAAGTGAGTGATCGGGCCACCAGAGGCCTGAAGGGAGCTGGAAGATACTAGTATTTTCCCAAGTGGGAGAAGCCAGCCTGAGAAGGCTACCTCCCACATCATTCCCGACAATAAGACATTCTAGTGAGGGTAAAAAGTAAGGGGCGGTAAAAAGCCAGTGGTTGCCAGGGGCTAGCTGAGAAATGGGAGGGGCGATGAAATAGAGCACAGAATTTTGAGGGCGTGAAGCTGCTACTATAATGGTACATACATGTCACACATTTGCAAAACGCCTTCGAATGCACAAAGCCCAGAGTGATCCCGAGTGTGAATTACGGACTCCTGGTGATGAGGAGGAGCCCCTGCAGGTTCATCCGTTGGAAAAAAAGTCCCACTTCGGTGTGGGTGGCTCCTCGGGTGGGAGGATGTGTGGGTGGGGGTGCCAGGGAGCTCCGTGGGAACTCTGTACTTTCTGCTCCGTTTTGCTGTGAATCTAAAACTCCTCAAGGATGAGTCTGTTTAAGGAGGATGATGCGAATCTTAATTTTTTTTTCACTTCCCAAGAATGAAAGTCCCCTTCCTTAAGCTAGACGTCTTGGAATAGATACGTTCTGACCTTACCGTAAGGCAGACACTAACAGAGCATCCAAACCCCCCTCCGGATCTGGAGACATCAGCCTCTGGGGAGAGGCAGGGACACACTGTCAGAAGCACGAGCCAGAGGCCATTAGAGAAGGCATTCAGTTCCTCTGGTAACCTCCCGCCCACTGCCCAGCTGTGCAATGGGAATGCCTATCTCCCGAGGCCAGTGAACCCCTTAGAGGAGAGAGTGGTATCGCAGGGCTGTGCCGATTCTGTCTAGAAGAGAGGCCGGTGTTGGGTGTTCCCCGAAACACCACTGTCTGGCATCCTGGCCGAGTTCTGGACGTGTAGACCGCGTACTTGGAGTCTGGCAGAAGTGTCTGACGACGGTGTCAAGTGATCATTGCCGGAATGGCCCGCTACACGGGCGCGCCGGGACGGTTGTGCGCTGTTGCTCGGTGAAGGTAGGCTCAAGCCAGGCCTTCAAAGAGAGTGGGGAGGGTGTGCCGAGCAGAGCGAGAAAACCTCTCACATCCTGGACGCAGTGACCTGGATAACAATCCACTTTTATCTGGGTGATTCCGATAGCGGCTCTGGTGAGAGACAGACTCTCCTGAGGTTATTATGCAAATAAGATAATTCAAGGGAAGTGTGTGGCTCACTGCAGGACACTCAGTAAGTGGCTCATCGGTAGCCATGATTGATACATTACTGTCTTCTCCCCAAGCTGTTAGGCTTTCCCAATTAAAGTTCTGTTAGCTGTAATGGGTCCCCAATTCCAGTGCCGGAGTACTGTTACCTGCAGCAGTAACTTGTCCTATTCTTTTAAAAATATATATATATTTTATTGATATTTTACAAAGAGGAAGGGATAGAATAGAGAGCTAGAAACGTCAATGAGAGAGAAACATCAACCAGCTGCCTCTTGCACACCCCCTACTGGGGATGTGTCCGCAACCAATGTACATGCCCTTGACCAAAATCGAACCCGGGACCCTTCAGTCCGCAGACCGACGCTCTACGGCTGAGCCAAACTGGTTTCCGCTGAGCCAAACTGGTTTCGGCTAACTTGTCCTATTCAACAGCATCCTGTAGCACAGTGTTAGGAACATGTACTTACATGCCTATGATCCAAGCATGTAGAGCCGTGGGGACACTCTGCCAGCCTCTGCTCCACGTGCTCACACTTCACGGTGGGCCTCTCCGAGGTGTTAAGCCGCCTGTGAAGAGCAGCCTGGATGGAGTTGGGTGGGGTGTAGTCCATTGAGCCACTAGGGTGGGGCAAGGGGTGTTTATCAAAATTTGGCACCTGCCTGCATCTCTGCAGACTGTGGGGAGAGTGCTCCACACAGGGACACCGGCAGCTGTCCCTCCAGCCCTTGTCTTGAACCCACACAATTCAGTTGTTCCCCCTCTGTGCCCTGGTGCCCATTTGGGCTGCTGGCTCTTTGCTGTAGCTTAGGGTGAATGAGTGAGTGAATCTGCGTGTGGGCCCTTTAAGAGGGTGCCTGGGTTGCCAGCAGCCCTCCATCTCACCAGATGGAATCCCCACTGACCTTTGACAGCCAGTTGTTGTGGAGACTCCTCTTCCCAGCTCTGGCGCTCCAGGCTGGGGGACCTGGTGTGGGGCGGGGACCCCTCACCCCTCCCATCGTGGGGTGCCTCTGCAGCCAAGATAACCCTCCTGGTTCTCAACGGCTGCATGTGGGCGTGGGACCAGCCCGTGTCTCATCTCTGCCCTCCTATCTGTCTCAACGTGGCTGCTGCTTTATGTCCTTAATTACAGGAGCTCCATTCACTGGTCTACAGATAGTTCTCCAGGGCGTGTGTTCTGTAATTTAGGGATAATTGTGTTGTGTTCATGGGAAGAAGTGAGCACAGTATTTATCTGTTCCACCATCGAGACCGGAATTTCTCGTAGTTTTGACTTGTCTTTTCCTGATGACTAATGATCCGAAGCATCTTTTCATGCATTTATTGGCCATTTGTATATCTTCTTTAGAGAAATATCCACATCCTTTTGCCCATTATTTAATTGGGTTATTTGTATTTTTATTGTTGAGCTGGGTTTTATATATTCTGACTAGCCTTTTATGTCAAATATGGTTTGCATACCTTTTACCCTCTTTTGTGTATTCCTTGAAAGTGTTCTTTGAAGCATAAACATTCTTAATTTTGATGAAGTCCAATTTATCTATTTCCCTGCATGTTTTTAAAACTCAGGCTCTTCCACATCAACACCTACAGCCGTATGTCATTACTATGTAAGTGAATATCTTTGTATGGAGCTCTACAGTAATTTCTTCAGACACTTCTTTTATTAATGGGCTGGTTTTATAGTTTACTAGAGGCCTGGTGCACAAAACTCATGTACTCGGGGTGCAGAGGGTCCCTCAGCCTGGCCTGCATCCTCTCAGTCTGGGAGCCCTCGGGGGATGTCCAACTGATGGCTTAGGCCCACTCCCCAGGGCAACGCCCTTAGCGCTGCTGCAGAGGCGAGAGAGCCTCCCTTCACCACCACCGTGCTTGCCAGCCGTGAGCCCGGCCTGGCTTCTGGCTGAGCAGGGCTCTCCCTGTGAGTTCGGGCCAAAACTGGCTCTCTAACATCCCCCCAGATTGTGAGAGGGCACAGGCCAGGCCAAGGGACCCCACCAGTGCACAATTGAAGCCGGGGAGAGATGCGGGAGGTTGGCCAGCCGGGGAGGGACCATGGGGGTGCTCCAGGGCATGTCTGGCCCTTCTTGCTCAGTCCTGATCAGCCGGACCCCAGCAGCAAGCTGACCTACCAGTTGGAGCGTCTGCCCCCTGGTGGTCAGTGCACATCATAACGAGCAGTGGAGTGCCTTAGCACATCATTAGCATACTGCGCTTTGATTTGTTGAACAGCCAACCGCACACTTAGCATATTAGGCTTTTATTACATAGGAGGATTGCAGTTACAGATAGTACTGCAATGGCCACTTTGGGGGGGGGGGCATATATCTTAACCCTTTTTACAGGTAATGTCATAGAGTAAAATCTAGAAGTGGAATCGATGGATCATGTTGTGGGCATGTGTTTAAAAATCTGGATAAGTCTCTTAAAACATCGGTATGATTGCCTCTTGCCTCCCCTCCACACACAATCTTACTGGCTCTGATGAGACTTTGATTTTATGGCAGTGTTTCCCAAACTTTTGACATATATGTAATCCTATAATTTTCGTAACGCTGAGTACCCCTCGTCAAAAAAAAAAAAGGATGTATTTTAATAACAATCAAAATATATTTATATTTTCTTTTTGGAGGGTACATACACAAAATAATAATAAACGAAAAATAAAATTATTCATAATAAAATATAAGTAAAAGTTATATTATAAATAACATTTATTTGCACACCGGACCATCTCACGCCTCACAAGACTGTCTTGACTTGACTCATGAGAACGTAGAATTAGGCGCAGCTAAGCAGTGCATATCCCCACCAAACTCTGGTGCAACACGTACCCCCACCAAACTCTTCCCGTACCCCTGGGGGTACACGTACCACACTTTGGGAAACACTGTTTTATGGGAAGGTTCCATTGAGAGCTGTATCATCCCTTACGTAACTGTTCCCCTTTGAAATCCATCTGGGATGCTCATTCTTTTTAAAAAAATATATATATTTTATTGATTTTTTTTAATAGAGAGGAAGAGAGAGGGATAGAGAGTTAGAAACATCGGTGAGAGAGAATCATCGATCAGCTGCCTCTTGCACACTTCCTACTGAGGATGTGCCCGCAACCAAGGTACATGCCCTTGACCGGAATCGAACCCCCGACCTTCCAGTCCCCAGGCCGACGCTCTATCCATTGAGCCAAACCGGTTTTGGCGTGGGATGCTCACTCTTGCCCATATGTCTCTACTGCCACAAGGTCAGGTCCCAGGAATAGACTGAGAGCTCAAAGGCGGGTATGGAACTTGACCCGCTTGCTTGCTCACCCTCCTGTGTGTTTCTCCCACAGAGACGCGGTCTTACTACCAGTGTTGGAATTTTAATAACTGCAACTACGAATACCTCTCAAAAAACTTAGGCGAGAAGAGTCTGCAGTACGAATGCTGCCAGAAGGACCTGTGTAACAAAAGCGGCGCCACGAGCCTGACAGGGACCATCACTCTGCTGGTGACTCCGCTGCTCACGGCATTCTGGAGACTTCTGTAAATCAACACCGGGAGAGATTCTCTTCACTCCCTGCTTCTGTGTATTCCTTATTTCCCCTGCTGCCACAAAAGCTTTCTGTTTCCTTACTGGATCCTGTTGGGAGAGACCAAAACTAGCTTGAGCAACTTGGATAAGGGAGAGAGAGAGAGAGAGAGAGAGAGAGAGAGAGAGAGAGAGCGAGCGAGCTGGAAAACCAGTCCTGTTTGCAGAGAAGTGTAGGAGGGAAGCCTGGGCCACGTTAGCTGGGTTAGTTGCGTGCTGCTTCCTCTGCTCCTTGCAGGAACAGCTTGACTAGATTCTCTGCAATTGGCACTTAGTATATCCCCGCATGCTCCTTGGATGTAGTTACCAGTATGACCAGTGCTTTTGTTGGGGTTGGAGGGAAGGGTTGGGAGCAGAGGGGTTCTTTTCACCCATCCCTTTCACGGGATGCTCTCATCCCCTCCTTTCATGGCCCCTGTGTTGCCATGTAGGCGTGATGAATGTTCCAGGTGTGGGCTGTCGGGGGCAAGGAGGTCCTAAGTGCAGAGCGATGGGAATGGCTGCCTGCGTTCTCAGCTGGAAGGTGTCTGCAGAGCAGGAGGCGGCTTTCCAGGTGGCAGGGCCCCGAGGCACCAGGTCCGCCTTTCGAGAGGTACCCGTGGCTGAAATCTGAATTTTTCTTCTTTCCCCAAATTTTGTACGCGCTTTGCTGTGTCTTTCCCTGAAAACAACCTAAACGCTCAATGGATGGTGTGTTAAAACTATCCCCCCCCTCCCCTTTTCATTGGAACGGTGGCATATTTTCCGCTTTGTCACACAGTTCAAGACTAAATATGTGGATGTGCTTTGCTACAAGGAATTTACAGTATCGTGCTTATTTTGAGTATTATCGGTGGGAATACCCTATGTATATATATACACACGTATTGTAAGGAGGGAATGGTGTATTAAAACGATTCCCCTCCCCTTTTCATTGGAGTGATGACATTTCACTTTGTCACACAGTTCAGGACTATCTGGACATGCTTTGCCACACGTGGTTTACCGTATCGTGTGCTTTGAGTGTTATCAGTGGGAATACCCGCATGTGGATGTAGGAATGCAGTGGAAAGGGGTCATCACGAACAGGCAGGCCCACAGGGTGGTTCTGCCTGTTGACGCCTCGCTGCCCTGGCACAGACCATGCGATGCTCATTTGTAAGGGCCGTCAGCGTCCTCACAAACGCCAAGACTTCGAGAAGCTCTACCAGTTTCCTAAAGAGAGAGAGAGAGAGAGACCCTTTTTCAGGAGGGCAAAGTCTGGCCTTTTTTTTTTTGTATGTGTGGATTCTGGTGAATAATTCTCAAGATCTGGTGGACTTAATAACGTGTATAGCCTCATATATAACCTTGTCTGCTAATAACTGCATGGCCTGACTTGCCGATGAAAGTGAGATTTCTTGATTAACATTAAAAAGAAAAAAAAAAAGGCCTTGATGATGTCATCTGCGAGAGAAAGCGGAACGAATGATGGCTCTTTTGAAAAGAAGATGTCATCAAATGCATGCGTGTGGTCACTGGGCCCGGAAGGAGGGCAGCATTCGCAGCGTGCCCAGTGCCAGCAGAGGGTGCGGGGGTGCCAGGTGTCTCCTGTTGATGCCATAGACAAATAAAGACTTCCTCACCCAGACCTGGCGTTCCCGTGTGCTCTGTGTTCCCTGTCGGCGCCGTGCTTCTCCTCACATCGTCTTCCGTTCTGCTCAGGGCAGAACGGTAGTTGTGACTCTTCTTAACAAGACCGTTTCTGCCCAAGGAATTACTGGCCGTGCCATAGCCACTGGTGTTATAGGATCATTCGCCATAAAACTTTTCTTTGTCTAAACGAAGAAAACTCCCTGTTTGTGCACGCTTACACTATTTTGGAGTAAAATAAGTGACCGCAGTACTTCTAGGTGGGTGTCCATGTGGACCCATTGTAGGTCAAGATTGTCCTTTTCCCCAGCAACCTGTCTGGGTCCAGAGCCTCTGGGATGGGTGGGGGAGACAGCCTGTACCCTGCAGAGGGTGGGTGCCCTGAGCTGGGCATCAAGGCTCTGGGATTGTGGAGTGGGGAGCTTCTTTTCTGTGATGTGCTCTCCTAGGCGAGCTGCCATTCCCTTCCTCGCTATTGGCCACATGCAAGTTAGCCAGGCCCAGTACGCTGGGCCTGTAACCTCAGCTAAGTGCTCACGCTGGCTCCACTGACCCTGCTCGGTCTGGCGGTATCCTGTACAGATAGGTCAACATCAACCGACCTTGAATGCTGAATTCAAGTTTGGTTGATATTGACAGCCCTTGAATGTGTTGGTGTGATAGGGTGCTATGGCCAGAACTGAAACTCAACGTCATAATTCATTAACTCGACTAGTGTAGCCAAAAGGGGACCCGGCACTAAATTCTTCAACAGGGAATGCCGTGGTCACAGCCTGAGGGCGTACTGTGTGCCAGCCACTATTTGAAGCACTATGCATACGACTTCCTGTTGCTCTGTGACTGAATAGCATTGCCTGTACCCAAACCCATCAGAGTGTTCACAAATCACACTTCTCTACTTATTTCACCGACTGGCATACTGCCTGGGTACCTACCCATGGAGTGAGAAGGTCTCTCCACGTCACAGCTCCCTGAGGCCTGTGTTGCTCGCACTGGTTTGAGAAAGTGTCTGTTCCTTCTAACTAAACATCACTGACCCAAGGTAACTACTAGAAGAGCTAACTGACAAATGCTAACTAAGCTGCCCTTTCCCCTGAGCTACGGGAAGAAGTCGAAGACACACTAAGTGATTGGAGTGGAAATAACGTATATACATTGTGAATAAAGCAGCTTTGAGATTTAAAAAAAATTTTTCTGTTTACAATAAGATCGCTTCGCAATAGACCTTTACTTAACGGCAATGCATTCGCAGCTCAGTAGGAAAGGCCCTTTTTCCGGCCCCGCACTGCGGAGCGCTGAGGCCTTGAGCGTGCTACCTCCTGCCCTGGCCCTCAGTGTCATCAGTTATAACAATGGCGGCTGCCATAACGGGCCTTGGCTTTTTAGCCACTGGGCCTCTGTTCCCCTTTCCTTCTGATCGCGACCGCCATTACCTGCTGGGGAATCGCTTCCACCCTGGAAGTGCAGTCTTGGGGGCACTTTCTTGAAGGTGGTCTAGCCTCCTCTCGCCGGGAGCTGGGCAGGGTCTCTCCTGCCATTTAAGTCTCGAGTGGAGTTAGACAAGGACTGAAGGTATTTTTGGTTGGAAGCTTGAGTCTCTCAGGAAGGCTGCAATTCACAGACAACTTAGAGTAGCTTAGACAAGTTGGATTCTCTTTCGTAAGAAGGTGGGCAGCTCCTGGCCTTGGTTCAGCTGCTCAACATCTCAGGGGGTGAGGGGTGGGGGTACATGGCATACTCTTGGTCTTTCCCTCATGATCACAGAGTGACTGCGAACTGCCAGGTCCAAGGCAAGAAGAGGAGATGGCCGAAACCAGTTTGGCTCAGCGGATAGAGCATCGCCCTGCGGACTGAAGGGTCCCAGGTTCGATTCCAGCCAAGGGCATGTACCTTGGCTGCGGGCACATCCCCAGTAGGGGGTGTGCAAGAGGCCACTGATCGATGATTCTCTCTCATTGATGTTTCTAACTATCCCTCTCTCTTCCCCTCTGTAAAAAATCAATAAAATATATTTTAAAAAAGAAGAGATGAAGGGGAAAGGTCAGTACCCCTTATCAGGAAAGTCCCTTCTATCCCTCTTACCAGGAAAGTAAAATTTCCCCGGAAAGCTTCTAGCTTGTTCTGGTCATACCTTCTGGCTGGCGATGCCTCCTGGCCGCCCCTAGCCGAAAGGGAGACTGGCAAAGTAGTTTTGTTTTTCCAGCCTCTGCAGGGAAGGCTGAGGGAGAGGGTGGAAACTAGTCATGAGAACAGCCAGCCGCTGATTCCTTCCCGCTGCCTGGATTCCTAAAGTCGCCTGCTCTCTGAACCCTCAAAACCGAATTATTTTTTAAAAAAGAATATTTAAAAAAAAATAATTTCAGAGAGGAAGGGAGAGGGAGAGAAACACCAGCAATGAGAGACATTGATGAGCTGCCTCCTGCACGCCCCCCTTTGAAGCTCAGGCCTGCAAGGGGGCATATGCCCTGACCTGAATGGAACTGTGACCTTTCCTAGGTTGATGCTCAACCACTGAGCCACACCAGCCGGGCTCAAAAACCTAGTTCTGAAGCCTTCAGTTCCATGAACTATCTGCCTTCGGTATAAAAATCTCCGTAGCAACTTCTGTTGCTTGTGAGCAGAAAAATTCTACAGACCAACCCTCTTAAGCGTTACTTCCAGGATAACTTGAGAACACGGTATAGTTCGTGTTAGCTACAATTACTTTACCCAGGGCTGCACAGCTAGCTGACGCCTGTTGATGAGGCTAAACTCGGCTCTCTCATCTCCCAGCCCCGGCTCTCTCCATTCCACTGGTGCCTCTCAGGCTGCAGTTCATTTAAAAAAATGTGCTTACTCTGCGAGTGTGTGGGGAAAACACCCGCCAAGGGAGAGAGGACTGAGGGTGGGGCTGCATTTTTTTTTTTTTTTAGAAAAGTTCTTGAAGTGGTGGGTGTTGTGAAGGAAAGTGGAAGCGTGTGGGCCATCAGCTCCTGGCCGACACAATGGCGAATTCAGCGGAGGAATAAAGACTGCTGGTGCTCCTCAAATAGCCAAACCCGTCAGCTGGGACACAAACAGCTTCCAGTGAGAGCCCGCCCTCCGCCCGCAAGAGAGAGCCAGCGTGAAGGTGACCCTGCCCTGAGAGCGGGGGAGGGGGAGCTGGCGGGAGGAATGGCCTGGGGGGGGGGGGGGCTGGGGCCCGCCCATCTGTCTGGAATTCCAGCTCTGACGGTAACCAGTCCCAGGGCCCCAGGCAAGTCATTCAGCCTTACCTGCCTCCCGAAGTGGGGAAAACAGCTACTGCTGAGGGACGAGTTGAGACAAGTGCCCTGTTAAATGTCACTGTCCTCCGCAGGGCAGCAGGTGAATCAGCTGCTAGGCTTGCTAAAATGTCTGAAGCGGACACCCCCTCCCCCGCTCCTCTGTCCTCATCCATTTTGCCAGAGCTTAATGGTGCATCAAGGAATCCACGTAAGGCTGTTGACCGTTAATAATCCCAGTCCCCTACTAGGCGTCCCAGGTTTTGCTTCTACATATTTTTCACCACATGCATCAACTGTGTGTGGTGGGACTTGCCTTCATTTTGTAGCTCAGAAAACACATTCCAAGAGCGGACACGACTTTCCCAGAGTTCTGGGTCCAAACGTGGCTTTTGTCTTCGAATGTTCAGGCAGCTATTACAAAAACCCCATAGGTTGGACGGCTTAAACAAGAAACGTGTGCCACGGGTCTGGTGGCTGGGAACGCCGAGATCAAGGCTCCGGCAGATTTGGTGTCTGGTGAGAACCCATATCCTGGTCTTTTGGAAGTGGCCGGGAGCTCTCCGCAGTCTCTTTAGTAAGAGCTCCAATCCCTTCGTCAGGGCTCTGTCATCAGGACTTCATCACCTCCCAAAGGCCCCACCTCCTGATACCATCTCACCGGGGCTCAGGTTTTCAACTTAATAACGGGATGGGGGGTGGGGGGGAGGGGGAGAGACAGACACAACACATACTCATTCTGTAATAACTCTGCTGTATCCAAGCCACAAGTTCTACGTGCACCTCAATGCTGACCCGAGCCAAGGCTGGCGCGGCCAATTGTGACATCCCCTTAAAGGGGCAGAGAATCTGGTGCAGGTGTGACGGTTGGCATTCTGTCCAGACGCCAGAGCTGAAGTGATGGAGAGGCAGTGAGACTTTTCTAGGGCAGCAAGTAGAGTCAAACCCAAGCCCATAAACCCAGTTCACTGTAATACCGATCAGGAAAGCAGTGAGTATGCAACAAGGAAAGCGTTTATTTATTTATTAATTATCATTATTATTATTTTATTTTTTTGGTCTTTCAAGATGTTACTTTATTACGAGGTCAAAACAGCAAGGGCAGTTTTGGTTGTCACATCTAATAAAGAGAAGACCACAACATCTGCAGAACAAGCAAATCCCTAAAGACACACATTTGAACATTTTTGAAATTTACGTGTTCGTGGTCCAATAAGAGATTATCTCACCCTGGCCATTGTCTCAGTGTTCAGAGCTTTGGCTCAGACATGAAGGGTCAGGGGTTTGATTCCACTCAAGGATACGTATCTGGGTTGCAGTTTCTACCCCTTGCAATGAATCGGAAAGCGTTTTATTTTTGAGAGGCAGCCGAGCAAGGAGAGACAGGGTTTTGAAAGCCCAAATCCACCTCCCCAAGAGGAAAAAGACGACGAGGGGTTTCAAGAGGGACTCGACTGGTACAAGCAAAGAGGGAGGAGCTAAGTGACTCCAAGTCTAACAAACAATGGGATGTTACTAAGCTATTAGAAAAGATGAAATACCGTCACTTGCAATAACATGGGTGGGTCTTGAGACCATCGCGCTAAGCGAAACAAGTCCGATGGAAAAAGCCACTCATCCGTGGGATATAAAGCAAAGTCACAAATGATCACACAGCGGGGAGGAAGACAAAGGGCTGGCTGAGAATGGCTGTCAGAGCCAACCCACGTTCCTGCCGAATTTCCCCGTGCTGCGGCAGAGCAGGAAAGGGGGCCCCGTGTGGCCTGTAATAAATCTGAAGGGAGGGTGACCTCAGTGGCTCCAAACACATTCATTATCAGGAACGGACAGGCACCAAACTAACCCCTGAAAGGAAATCCTGCTGAGCCTGTCCCAAAGAGCCCACACCCTTTCCTTGGTACCGTGCAAGGGAAGCACCAAGGTCTCTACAGGATTAGTCAGACCGAGGGGAGGCGCGTTTCCATAGAAAGCCTTGGCCTGAACCAGATCAAATGACCACTGGGGTGAGGAATAAAGATGGGTAGGGACCAGTGTAGGCTGCCGGCCAGTCAAGATCTGAGTCAGTACCAGCTGTGCATGTGTGTGAGTATGAGTGTGTGAGTGTGTGTGTGTATGTGAGAGAGAGAGTGTGTGGTGTGTGTGTGTGTGTGTGTGTGTGTGTGTGTGTGTATGTGTATACAAAGGGAGTCTGCTATCCAGACTGGGTGTCTTTGGGCAAGTTGTTTGACGTTTAAGAGAAACGCGCTGCCTCCTACAGTTGCTTGTGATGACCAGACAAGACAGAAAGGTGTGTGTGAAGCCGTTATAAGCCTAGAAACTGTCCAAGAGTAAGGGGCTTGTCTAAGACTGAGCAGCTTTTTCTCCCCAGACTAGCTGATCCAGCCCAAGGAGCCTGTGGTACCGAGCATATAATTGGGCCCAATAAGTATTTGGGAGCTTTTAAAAACGGTGTTATAAAAACTAAAAACTAAAAACAGTGTTGTAGCCTGGCCGGTGTGACTCAGTGTTGAGCATGGACCTATGAACCAGGAGGTGACGGTTCAATTCCCATCTGTGATTCTCATCATTGATGTCTCTCTCTCTTTATCTCTCTCCTCCCCCCTCTCCTCTCTGAAATCAATAACAATATATTTAAAAAAATAAAAAAGTGTTATGGGAATTGAAAGGGATCAGAATATACCACCCCCACATAGGCCATTTTGGCATAGGGATTATTTTAAATTGAAGGTAATTGAGAAACAGAAGACTCAGCCTAAAAGCAGAGCTTACTCTTTTTTTTCTCCCTATAAACGGAGAGGAAAACCGAGGATCGTTTTCTCTCGCGGTTCTGGCCGGCTCTCCACGTGGTGCTTTTGTTTGGTGTCATCTTAGGCTGTGATAGCTCCGGATCGAGGTTTGTGGAATTTGGGGGGTGGGAGGGAGGGAGAGATTAGAGAGGGGCTGAGGCCGGCTCGGGGCTGGAGGGGAAGGGTGCAGTGGTCGAGCGTAGACCACGGGGTTGGGCGGCATGCGGACGCGCCTTCGGGGCGTCCCACTCGCGCCCCGCCTGCCGGTGCCTCTCTCACTCCAGGGGCGCGGCCTGCCACCTGCCAGTGGGCGGGGCCACCCGCGGGGGCGGGGCGGGGCGGGGCGGCGGCGGCATGACCAACCAGACAGCGCCCTGCTTGTTAGGGGCGGGGCCAACGCGAAAGGGGGCGGGGCCGAGCGCCCTCGGGGCGTGGCCTGTGGAACCTCCGAACCCGGCCACTCGAGGCGGGCGGGCGGGCGGGCGCGGGTCTCCCGGCGCGGGGTTCCTCCCACGCAGCCTCCCATTCAAAAGATGCCGAAGGGGCGGCGCGGCCGCCAGAGCCCCACGATGAGCCAGCGGCCGGCCCCGCCCCTCTATTTCCCGTCCCTCTACGACCGCGGGATCTCCGCGTCCCCGCTCAGCGACTTCAATATCTGGAAGAAGCTCTTCGTGCCGCTGAAGGCGGGCGGGCCGGCGGCGGCGGGGGGCCGGCCCCTGCCGCAGGCGCCCCCGGCGGCGGCGGCGCCGCCGATGCCCCTGCCGCCGCCCCCGGGCCTGGGCCCGCCCAGCGAGCGCCCCTGCCCCCCGCCCTGGCCCTCCGGCCTGGCCTCCATCCCCTACGAGCCTCTGCGCTTCTTCTACTCGCCGCCGCCGGGGCCCGAGGCGGCCGCCGCGCCTCTGAGCCCGGGCCCCACGGCCCCCCGGCTCGCCTCCGCCTCGCACCCCGAGGAGCTGTGCGAACTGGAGATCCGGATTAAGGAGCTGGAGCTGCTCACCATCACTGGGGACGGCTTCGACTCCCAGCGCTGTGCGTGACCTCCCCGGGCCGCCGCCCTTGATACCGTTCTTGGCTCCGGGTCCCCCTCCCCAGGTTCCCCCCCCAAAAAAAATGTGGCCCCAGGCTCCGATGCCAGCACCCAGGTGTCCCCGATGTCAAGCGGATCCCCCAGAACCCAGATTCCCCATCATTCTGGATTTCAACCGACTCTTTTCCTCCAACTCCATCCTCCCTCCATCCTGAGCCCTTCCGGGAATCTGGACCCTGAGCCCCCAAACCTGGAACTCCAGCCCCCACAAACCCCCTCCTGAGCCCTTAAGCCTCTTGCACAAGTAACACAACTACCCCTGAGCTCCACTCACCACAGGCAGCCTCTTTCTCTAGAGCAGTGGTCGGCAAACTCATTAGTCAACAGAGCCAAATAGCAACAGGACAACGATTGAAATTTCTTTTGAGGACCACATTTTTTAAACTTAAACTTCTTCTAACGCCACTTCTTCACAATAGACTCGCCCTAGGCCACAGCCCAGAGAGGAGAGACCCCGCTCTTAGTGGAAGAGCCACACTCAAGAGGTCAATGAGCTGCATGTGGCTCTCGAGCCGCAGTTTGCCGACCATGGCTCTAGAGTATTTATTTTCAACTGGGATCCTGGGTGGGAGGCGGGGGAAGTAGGGGAGGGTCAGTTGGAGTGTCTGTAGGGGAATTGTGCAAAATGGGAATTATGCAAAGTGGGAATTGTGCAAGACCCAGGAGGCCCAAGAACAATGCTGGATGATAGCTTCCCTGTGACACCTCCAGCTCCCCCCTCCCCACACTCCTCTTGGCAGCCCTCTCACCAGGGTCCTGGACTCTGCCAACTGATCCTAGGTTTGAAGTCTCAGGGATCTTACTTAACCAGGGAGACCAGGCGTGCCCGTGTGGGTGCGATTCCCAGAGCAGGCAAGCTGACTGCGGGAGAGTCAACCCACACAAAGTCCAATTCTACTCCCAGAGGGCCTATTGCTCTGTAGAATAGTCAGTAGCCATGGGCTGTTCAGCAGGCTTTGTTTTTCCCATCACCCCTTCTAAGAGCAGATGGTTCTCAAAAAACTATCCCCATTATTGTATACAATTGCCCCCCCCCCTCACACACACACACACACACACATACACACACACACACACACACAGAAAAGGGAGTATGAAATAACCCAAATGTTTAGGTCCATGAAACAATTCCTAAAAAAACTCGGACTTTTCTAAGTCCTGTAATTTCTCAACTACAAGTTCTCCACTTATACGTGTTTTGGACCCTAATGGTTTTGGGGCTCCTGCAGGGAGCCCACAGTTGCATTAGCAGCGTTAGAAAGAAAAGAAAAAAGCCTTTCTCTCTACTCAAGCTACGTGTGTCTTGCTCTCCTGCAGATAAGTTCTTGAAGGCGCTGAAAGATGAGAAGTTACAAGGACTGAAGACCAGACAGCCTGGAAAGAAGTCAGCCTCTTGCTCCTGAGGAGCTGCCCGCCAGGGCCCGGGCAGCCACCTCCTTAGGTGTTAGTGCTTAGATAATGTGTCCTGTTTGTTGTCATTTCAAAAATTGTTATTTTCTGTTCTGTATTTACTGCCGTTCTTGTTGCTCCCAGCACGTACTCCACATACAGTGCCCACGTACACGGCGAATCTCATGGTGTCTCTCCTCTCTGTGCCGTGGCGGGGGGGGGGGGGGGGGAGCTTTCTCCCGGGGTCTGGAAGCTGCCGCCGCCGCCCTGCTGGCATTCAGGGGCTCCCAACCACCAGGGGGAGGGGACTCCCAACACTCCCACGTCAGGAGGGGATTGGGGAGAACCAAGGGCAGTATGCTCGTATATTTGGTTCTGTTGCTCAGAGGTGCTCTTGAAGGACAGTAATAGTGGGTTTATTTGTTTTCTTTTTTTAAAAAATATATTTTATTGATATTTTACAGACAGGAAGGGAGAGAGATAGAGAGCTAGAAACGTCAATGAGAGAGAAACATCGACCAGCTGCCTCCTGCACACCCCCCACCGGGGATGTGCCCGCAAACAATGTACATGCCCCTGACCGGAATCGAACCCGGGACCTTTCAGTCTGCAGACCGATGATCTACCACTGAGCCAAACCAGTTTCGGCGGGTTTATTTGTTTTCCAACAGCTTTAGTCCTTGGAACTATTTCATTTTACAAAACCTTTTAATGATCTGATCCAAGCCGAGGTCCTCCCTAGAAATTAATATATTCAAGAAGTAGTTGAGAGCCGATTCCGTGACAGACACCCTCCGGGGCTCTTGAGATCGGGGACCAGGGAGACACAGATACTGTTATAAATGGGCAAATCATAATATGGTATCCTAGATGGTGACATTCTAAGGAGGGGAGGGGGGAGAGAGCAGGGTAAGGATGGTCAGGAGCGTGAGTAGAAAGCAGGGTAGAATTTCAGATATGGTCTCCTGAAGCGTTACTGGGTAAACGAGGCTTGAAGGTGGTTGAGGGTGATGGCCCTGTGGCATGCTGGGAATGTTCCAGCAGCAGGGCCAGCACAGAGGCCGAAGTGGGAGCATGCTGGGATGTTTGAGGGTCTGCAAAAAGCCCAGGTGGCAGATAAACACAATTTACCGTCTTAAATGGAGGAGGAGTGAGAGGAGAGTGGAAGGACTGCTTGCAGAGAGGGTCCATTCCTGTGGGACCTTCCAGCCATGGTACGGACTCCGGGTTTTACTCCCAAGTGGAGGGGGCGTGGGTAGAGGATTTTCAGCCATGAGAGACAGGATCTGACGGAGCTGCTGGGCTGAGAACAGGCTAAGGAAGGAAGCAGGGACAGCAGTTTTGGCTGCAGTAATGAATAATCCAGCTGAGCGAGATGGAATAATCCAGCCTCATCTTCCCTTTCGCCTTTGCTTGGTGAGAGGTGGTGCCACCACCAACCCCGCCCCCACCGGTCAGGTGCTGTCTCTCTGGTGAGGAATAATTGGAAGGAGTGAGAACTCCGAGACACAAGCACACAAATAAAGAAAAAAATTATTTTATGAAACAAATCTTCAATCAAGTATAACATTTAAAAAAATATATTTTTTTACTGATTTCAGAGAAGGAGGGAGATGGAGAGAGACAAACATCAATGGTGAGAGAGAATCATTGATTGGCTGCCTCCTGCCCACCCCACATGAGGGATCAAGCCCGCAACCCGGCATGCACCCCGAATCCTTACCTCCTGGTTCATAGTTTGACACTTAACCGCTGAGTCACACCAGCCGGGCTCAAGTATAACATTTTGATACTTGGCATCTAGATGCCCTGCCAGGAGCAACTGTAGGTCGGAGCCAGAGAATTTGTGAAGTTTGGGCTTCTTGCAAAAGGAGAATGAAAAGGCGCTGGCCAGTGAGGCAGATGTCCCAGAAGTGCCAGAACGTTGTCCTCGAGTGGACCGGAGGGGTGGGCTCTAGAGGGATTGGCTACTGATGGCAAAAGAAACGGTCCATCTCTATGAACAGGAGGTCCCACCTGTGAATGAGGGTGCAGACGCCGGTAGAAGGGTAAATGCGGTGGCGGGAGGCCCGGAAATTGCATACACATGCCCCAAAGTCTGCCGGGCCCAGTGTCCGGCGGAAGCTCTTGCTTTCTAAAGCAGCCATGAATGCAAAGGTTTCCACACACAGTTCAGGCCGAATGAAGCCAGCGGCCGGCTCCTCGGCGTGGGCAGCTTCTGCTGTCCCCACGGGAGTACGGCTCTGCCTCCCCTCCCCAGGAAGAGGCCAGAGGCTCGCTGGCCAGGCTGGCTGCTGTTAGCATCCTGTTCGCCCAGAAAACTTCAGGCTGGCCAGGCCAGTGAGGGGCGGGCTGGAGAATCTTAAGGAGAACGGACCAGGCACCCGGAAAACCCAGCACCTATATCCAGTGGGTCTTGTTTCCCGTTTCCTCCCCAGAGTCCCAATGGCCTCCACTCTCCCTCCCTCTCCCCACCCCCCCCCCCATGCTCCTAAGAGTGGGCTCATCCTGTGCTGAGCACAGACGGAGGCCTTGGCATGAACAACCTCATTTAACCCTCACCAGCACCTCGTGCAGTAGGTTTGCCACGTTTTACAAACGAGGGAACAGAGGCGCCACGAGAGGAGGGGACTTTCCCACAGACACAGAGCTAGGGAAAGGCAGAGCCCGGCCTGGGGCGTGGAGGGGGCGGGGGGCGGGGGGGGGAGTCAGCCACGTTCTCCCTGGCTCTCTCGCTGGGTGAGGCACAGATTCGGGGTCGACAGGAAGCCCCTGGCTGGATGCTGCTAGGGCATGGTTTAGGGGTTGGCTGGGTTGTTTCCCACAAACTTTACAAGTGAGAATGGGGTTGGCATGATATTCTGATACCACAGCCAAGGTCCCAGGAATGCCCACACCCAACCCGATCCCCTGTGCCCTCATTCCAAGGCTTCGGTCGCAGGTCCTGTTATCAGGACGGCGGGGAGGCAGGTCATGCGATTGCCAGCCCCTCCCGAACAAAAGGAAATGGAAGAGGCTGCTCCCCCAAGAAAAAGATGATTGGCAGATGGAAGCGAGAAGGGTCCCCGCCGAGGGAACGCCATAGGCAGGCGTAACAGATGCGCGCAGGGGCACGCGGCCAGCCCGAACAGCTCCCGGGAGCCAGTGGTTAAATTTTCATGAAGTCTGTGAGCTGGCTGTTAAATGCTGCCGTTATTAAAAATTACACACTGTCAACTTACAACTAAGCTTTTTTTTAAAAGAAACTAAGGCAACAGACACTTGAAATGCATCACGTCCTAAGCATTTTGCTACGTTTTACGATGACCTAGGTAGGACATATTCTTGAGATTATTTCTATTGGGATCTGTAGGGTGGGGGGTGAGGGCACATAACTTCCAGTAACGTCCTGCTGGTGACTAGAAGCTGGCTGGAATGGGAGTTTTCCTGCCCTGAACTTGACAAATGTGCAAATGAGAGTTGGTCCTTCCCCCACCCTCCTCAGCCAAAGCGTAGGTGGTTGAACATTTACTAAATGCTCCTCCAGGTAAACAGGAAATCAAAGGGCCGCTTTGTTTATAACTGAACCAAAGGTGAGCTGCTTCCGAGCCTTGCAAGCTGAGCTGATGGTATAAATGAAGTTCTTTTTTTTTTTTTTTTTTAAGAAAAATATATTTTATTGATATTTTTACAGAGAGGAAGGGAGAGGGAGAGGAATAAAAAGACTAGTTAGAGGTGCCAGATTAGGAATAAATGGTTCATAGAGATAGATGACTTGACCCATGGCAAAGGGTCCTCATGGGTCAAGTTCTCAGATTAGGAATAAAAAGATCTTAGTTAGAAAGATAGATGAGAGAGAAACATCGATCAGCTGCCTCCTGCACACCCCCCACTGGGGACGTGCCCTCAACCAAGGTACATGCCCTTGACCGGGAATCGAACCTGGGACCCTTCAGTCCACAGGGCGACATTCTAGCCACTAGGCCAAACCGGTTAGGGCATGTAAGCGAAGCTCTTGCCATCTCTAGCTCGTTGTGCCCACTGGGGTCCACACCTGGCAGAGGGACGCCCCTGCCCGAGTGTGCTCAGGAGGCAGGCCTGCCCTCGTGCCGGGCGGAGGGAGCACAGGTGCGTGGCTTTAACGGCGCAGGAAGCCTGCCCACCGGTGAGGCAGGGCCCCAGGAGCGCCCTGGACTCTGACCAATCAGATTAGCAGTATCTGCCTCGGGGAGGTTAGGGAGGAGGGAGGGCAGAGGGAACAGCCGGCAGCGGTAGGCCTGAGGTCCCTCTGAGTCAGGACTGGATCTCAGAAGTGATCTTTCCCCGGGATCAGCTAGTGAAGCCAACGACTGAAATCAGGGACAAGCGAGACTGCGCCTTTGAAGCTGACTTATTTGTAAGCGAGCACAAAGCGTACCCAGCTGCCCAGCAGGGGAGGGGAGGGGAGGGCGTCCCCAAAAGCGTTGCCAGTGAGGTTCCTTGGTCTGGAGATATACTACCCGTGTTTCCCCGAAAATAAGACATCTTCCGAAAAGAAGACCTACTTCATGGAAACATAATACATCCCTTGAAAATAAGACCTAGCGCATCTTTGGAGGCAAAAATTAATATAGGACACTGTCTTATTTTCGGGGAAGCAGGGTAGTCTATATCTGCTAACCAATAAGCCCCCCCACCCCCCTTGGTTCTCAAGGCCCCTCGCTTCTTTCCGCCTTGTTCTTCCTCTGGCCACGTAGCCACGCCATTCCCCCCACCCCCGTTCCTGCCATTTCCCCGTTTGCATATCTCTCTTAGAACAACCTGTTGTAGCCGACGTTTGGCCTTTGAGGGTTGGCCAAGCTGCCTGTTAATTATTTTTCATCCGAAGCGATTTGCTTGTTGTCTTTCTGGGTGTCTGCCTGTCCTTTTCTGTCCGGGTGTCTCTAACTTCTCTCATTTCCTCTCCAGGGGCAACCGTTTTTGCCCAGCATGGATTATGAAACCCGATAGCACATGTAGCCAGCTATTTATAGCATGGCCCTTTCATGGGAGACCTGCAAGTCCCAGGGAAATAGGAAAGTCAAGTGTGATGGGAAAACCTCCAACTGCCTTATCCAAGTGATCTGTGACCCGTGCTGTGGCCACGGGGATCAGGCAGGACCCAGAGCCAGCAGAGGCCTGGCTCCTTGGAGAACAAGGAAGAGAGAGCCGGTCACCACTTCCGGGCTCTCTGTCTCCCCAGAGGGGAAGCCCAGGGGCAGCCTCACGGAACGCTGCCCCTCGCCTTTCAACGGGCGTCTTGATTTTGTAACCAACCAGATACACGACCTTGGGAAAGTTATCCAGCCTCTCCGAGCCTGTTTCCTCAGCTGAAACAGGGTGACCTGCTCTCACAGGATGGACCCCGGGGCCCACAAAGAGGCAGCTGTGAAACTTCCCCCACAGGGAGTCATCACCATTAGTACTTTCCCGTGTGCTTAGGGCACCGCCCTCGCGGTTGAGCTGCTGGTGCCCGGAGGGGTGGAGCCCACAGGGTCTGAGCTGGAGGGAGGCCGAGCTGCAGGTGGGGAGGAGCCTTGGATTTGCAGAGCCCCAGAGTGACCGGGGGGGGGGGGGGGGGGGGGGGGGGCAGGGGAGGGTGAGCTGGCTGGGAGGCAGTTGTATTCTTTACTGGGGAGGGTCACCCACATCTCTCACACCACCCGCAGCCCACAGGCAAGGCCAAGGGCTCGGCCTCCCCGTAGCCGGTGCCCCAAAGAGGGTTTCAGTCATCACCTCGTCCTTCCATCCCGTCCACACCAGGGCATCAGCACAAGAAGGTGACTGTGCAGTGTGTGTGTGTGTGTGTGTGTGTGGAGGGGGGGGGGGGGCAAGCTCAGAAACTAACGCGAGAGAAACAAACAAAAAAAAAGGGCGCCAGGCCTGTGGACAGAAAGGAGGTGCCCGCCGCGCACAGCTCAGCGCCAACCAGCATTCCTCGGGAGAGGAGCCGTGACTGGCTTCCTGGCCGACATGGCCCTGTCCGTCCCTGGTTGGGGCAGGGGGCCAGGGCCCTGTGATTGTAGCCCCGCCAGTGGCACCAGGAGCTAGAGCAACTGCAGACGAAGACACCACACGTGCCTCATCGGGCACCAGGGCCCGGAGGCCGCCAGGAGCCGGGGCAGCTGCCCTCTTACCTCTTTCTTGCTACCTAACACCTGTTGCACCGCGCCCTCTCCTGTTTTCCCCCACTTGGCTTCCTCCAAACTTAGCCATTAGGTGAGTCACGGGAACCATGTTGATTTCCAGAACAAACTCTTTCCTAAGTCCAGTTCCTCCGAGAAGAATGGAGTGACTCACCCAGCTGGCTTCCAGCTGGGTTACAAGTTGCGGGGAGAGGCGGGAAGGAGCCGCAAAGGTCACGTCACCCGCTGATGATTCAACAGGGGTCTGAGGGAGGATTCTCCCGGAAGGAGGGAGAAAGATTAGCTATCTCATCCGTCCATTCACATACTCACCCAGAACCTTCGATCTCCCCTCAGAGTTTATCTGAATGTGGCACAGACGTTCTGTCCCCGACACAGTGCACACACATGAAGTCTGCACTCCTGTGCTCATCTGTTGGTTCATTCATCCATCCAATTGCTGTTTTCAACAAAGCTGGTTCTAAACGTCTCGGAGCCCCGAATTCACGTGGGAATGTGCGCGATCACTCCCGCTGCCCGGGTGGTTGGGACGTAACTGGGATAATGTGGGCCAACTGCTCAGCTCACCACCTGACGCACAGCTGATGCTCACCATCATTTTGCCCCGTAGGGTTTGCCGGACAAATTTGCATCAAGGTTTCTGGTCCTGAACACAGAATGCTCCTGTTTCTCTCGGGGTGGGATCCACCAGGTGGCAGCATGGGTGTGGAAGTGGGGTGGGACAGCCCCCTCCCTTCCCAGTCCTCTCACGCGCAGGGCGGACCTTATCGGCATGTTCCATAGTATCTTCTAGAACAGGGTTTCCCAAAGTGTGGTACGCATACCCCCAGGGGTACGGGAAGAGCTGGGTGGGGGTACGCGTGGCACCGAAGTTTGGTGGGGATATGCACTGCATCGTGCTTAGCTGCGCCTAATTCCACGTTCTCATGGGTCAAGTCAAGACAGTCTTGTGAGGCGTGAGATGGTCCGGTGTGCCAATAAATGTTATTTATAATATAACCTTTATTTATATTTTATTATGAATAATTTTATTTTTCGTTTATTATTATGTTGTGTATGTACCAAAAAAATAAAAAATAAATAGGTTTTGATTGTTATTAAAATACATCCTTTTTCTTTTGACGAGGGGTACTCAGCGTTACGAAAATTATAGAAGGGGCACACATATGTCAAAAGTTTGGGAAACACTGTTCTAGAAGAAAATCCAATTTAGAAGCCCTCTGGGAGGAGGAGACACTGCAGAAATTAAGGGCCTTCAGGAAAGAGAAACACAAGCGCAGCCCCTGGGACGGGGGCGCTGGTGTGGGCAGGATGCAAGGACGAGGAGACAACTAAAACCCTCTTTGGGGCACCGGCTACGGGGAGGTCGAGCCCCAGGCGGCTGCCCTTGGGGAGCCGTGTTTTCTTAGCACCGGGGAGAACCCCAGAACCAGTTTCAAGGTGGAAATCCCAGTTCCCAGGAGCAAGCAAGCTGGGCTGAACTCAGCCACACGTTGTTTGCATCGGCGTGCGTGGCCTGCAGTAACAAACCTCCACAGAGTGGGCGGCTTCAACTGCGGACAGCCCCCCCTCCCCGTCCCGGAGACTGGCACGTCCGAGGTGAAGGCGCTGGCCAGTTCAGTTCCTGGTGGGAGCTCTCTTCCTGGTTTGTCCGTGGCTGCCTTCTTGCTGTGTCCTCATGCGGCAGGGCCGGAGCGAGCCTGGCGTCTCTTCCTCTTCTTATAAGGACATGCATCCCATCAGGAGGGACCCCCCCTCATGGCTTCATCTAAACCTACAACCCCCGAATCTCAACACACTGGGGATTAAGGCTTCCGTGTGTGAGGGTGGGGATGGAGGGGGAGACACAATTTGGCCCGTGGTATTATTTACAACGAATTCCTACTTATTCCTCTTTCTTCTGTTATTTTTCTCTTTTTGTTAATCCTCACCTGAGGTTATTTTTTTTTTAATTTTTTTTAATTTTTTATTTTTAGAGTGCGTGGAAGGGAGGGAGGGAAAGAGAGAAACATCAGTGTGAGAGAGACACATCGATTGGTTTTGGGGATTGAACCTGCAATCCAGGTACCGGGCCTGTCTCGACAGAGGCGGTTGTCCCACCCTGCTACAAACTCCAAGGGCACCCCAGCCCCCCCAGTCCTCGCTTAGTCCTCAGAGAACATTGCTGTGAACTCTTTGTTAGCACCTCAGACCCTGTGCAAGGACACAGGTCCGCAAGGGCTACCCCCAAAAGTACTAAGTGTCCCTGCCACTTCCGTAAAAGCTTACTGTGGCTGTGTGGAGCCAGCCTGTCCCGTGCTTTGAAAATATCCTCAGACTGTAACGATGTAAAGCATAGCTACGTTTTATTTCTTCCGTCAGTTCAGTGCCAGAGAGGAGCCTGTGTGCCCGATAGGGTCAGTGAACCAAGAACAAATTTCCAAAGCAAAGTATTGAGTCCTCAGTTCTAAAACTCTCACATGCTAAAAATCCCTCTTCTTAAGGAATCAAAAAAAATTCCTTAATCTGACCAATGCTCCAATGTGCAATAGCCAGCACCACATCGCCACGACAGTCCCCTCTGTTCCTTTCCCTCTCCATCTTTATTTCTGATTCTTCGGGCCACCTACCACTCCCACTATTATGGTGACAGCCACTATTATGGTGATCTACGCCTTACCCAGCCAGTTCTCCTCGATATTTCCAAGCAATCCAGCCCACATCCCTGTGCCTGGAGCAGGGTGGTCTATTTCTGACCCTCTCAAAGTCAGAAAGAAGTGGGGAGGGCTTGGTGTATAGCGTTTGTAAAATGTACAGTAATGTCCTAGGCCGGTGGTCAGCAAACTCATTAGTCAACAGAGCCAAATATCAACAGTACCATGACTGAAATTTCTTTTGAGAGCCAAATTAAAATATATATATATGTATATATATTTTATTGATTTTTTAGAGAGGAAGGGAGAAATATTGAGAGTTAGAAACATTGATGAGAGAGAAACATTGATCAGCTGCATCCTGCACACTCCCCCACTGGGGATGTGCCAGTAACTAAGATACATGCCCCTGAAAGGAATCGAACCTGGGACCTTTCAGTCCACAGGCTGATGCTCTATCCACTGAGCCAAACCAGTTTCGGCAAGAGAGAGAGCCAAATTTTTTAAACTTAAACTTCTTCTAACGTCACTTCTTCAAAATAGACTCACCCAGGCCAAAGAGCCACATGTGGCTCGTGAGCTGCAGTTAGCGGACCACGGTCCTAGGCCTTTATATTTACTCACCACTCACGACTCACCCAGAGCACCTTCCAATCGTGCAACCTCCATTCATGGTAAATGTCCTACATACTAGTAAGTACATGGCCTACACTGGGGATTGAGCCTGCAACTGGGCATGTACCCTGACTGGGAATCAAACCAGGACCTCCTGGTTCTTGGGTCGATGCTCACCCACTGAGCCACGCCATTATGCACAGACGTCTGGAGGTCGCTCTTTGGGATACTCTGCTCTCCTGCTCCTGGTGGGGACCCGGCAAGGAGAGGCTGGGTTTGCCGTGTGTCTTTCCCACCTCCCTGGGTCTGTGACCGTCCGCCAGTCCTGGGACTGAAGGAGGCACCAGCACTTCCTTTCACTTAATCGTTTCGTTTGTCCTGAAAAATAAGAGCAGCCAAGGTCCCGGAGGAAAGAAACAGAGAGTGGAGGAGCCGGGGACCCTTCGCTCCCGGGCCCACTGGCTGATTCTCTGCGATGATAGCCCACCAAAGCCTTTTGTGGAGACCCCACGGTTATTTCTCACCTCAAAAACAATGAGACTGGCTTTGGGGCGGGGGAGGGGGGGTGTTCCTTTGAGCCCTCTTAACAGGGGGACAGAGGCGGACAAAATCCCTCCTTTGGTCTCTGGGTGATCCTGGAAGTGCTTGTGGAGAGTGCTTCGGTAGATTAAGCTCCCGTCAGACACACACTGAACTGCTGTCTGCCTCAGCGGGGCCATGAAAGCTCCCGGGTGACTCTCCGTCAGGGCACAGGGCCCCCTGAGAACACTGAGTTGGTTTTTATTTGTCCACTAGAGGCCAGATGCATGAAATTTGTGCAAGAATAGGCCTTCCTTCCCCTGGCTGCCGGCACTGGCTTCCCTCTGGCACCCGGGACCCGGGCTTCCCTGCTTTGTCCGGAAGGTCATCTGGTCTAATTAGCATATTACACTTTTATTATTATAGATTTTTGTTACAGGAGGCAGGCCCTCTTTCCTATACTCAGAACCTCCTTGGCCTCAAGGCTACTCATTACCCAATATTCTGCTTTCCTAGAGTTTTGCTTCGAATACGGCCCATCCTGGCCTCTTGGAGTCCTGACCATTCAGAGTCCCTACTGCTAAGAGACTCTGTTTCTTGGTATTTCCTACGAAGAATCCTGTTGGCCTGGCCCCACGTGCGGAGCTGGGTTTTGTGGCTGCTCATCCTGTGAATGTGTGCAGCTCGTGAGCCGGGTGTCTCTCTTGTCCACGCAGCTTAGGCCAGAGGCTGAGCATGGAGCATAGCACATGGTCTCCGGGACGGGCTGAACGTGGGGCAGGCATCGTGAATGCTGGGAGCAGCACAGGGCGGGAGGGGCAGGGGGTGTCGGGAATTTGCGTCCACACCATGTCATCCCTGGATTTCCCAGGAGCCACTAACCCCGATGGGACTTCTTTCTGTTCTGAGAAAGGCACGTGAGCTGCCATTGGCTTTCTGGCCCCCAGAACACAGCCATGGACAGGCTGCTTCTCTGGGACCCGCGGATGGCCCACTGGCTCCTGCCCCGGGCTGGGACGGCCTCGGAGACCACACGGGGTCTACCATGCCTGCAAGTGTTGTGAAGGGGGTTCCATCTCACCATCTGGCCAAGGCAGAATGAGAAGCAGGCAGATTTTGGGGGTTAGGAAAGCCTTCTTGTCATTTTATTTCACAATTAAAGAAAAAAATGTCTGACAGCATAAGAACACTCTGTTTCCAGCAGTGGCCAAGGATGTACAACATTAATTAGAAAGCAAAGCCTTAAATGACAACAAGCTGTCCAGCGCCTGTGTTTGCGCACCGTGTCTCGGGGTCAGTGAGGAATCTCAGTCTGGGCTACACACCCTTCAAATCACTGACAACAACAACGGCAGCAAAATACAACTCGAGGACAGGATGGCTTTGGTGGGCACTTAAACACTTCGGAAAAAGTCTTCATTTTTTTAATGTTATAGAATATAAATGTTTTATAGAACCGGTGACAAATTAGTTCTGTGAATGGAAAGGCGCTGACATATTTTCCTTGAAAAACTGAATTAGGAAGCTAATACTTCAGTAAGAATACACCTTTCAAAGCATTTGCACATACATTAGGCCGCCAGTTCCTCACAAACACCACCGGAGGAAGGAAGTGTGCTGATGCTGCGACACCCATTTCACAGGTAAGGAAACAGAGTCTGGTTTACAGTGAGATGACCAAAGCCTTGGCCATTTATTACACCTTTTTCAAAATCCCCAGACCAATGATAAACCTTCTCTCATTTTGTGTGCGGGTTGAGGGTGAGTTTAGATGCCAGAGACGAAAGCCAATAGCCGTTAGCATATTAATGCAAAAAGAATCTATTGGAAGGCCAATGGACTTTGATATTCAGCAGGGCTGAAAATCATCAACATATTTATTGCCCTGCGGTGCGTTCAATGACTCAGAGCAATTCCCTAACCTGATAATCCTTGTTGCTGTTTACCAAACTTTACCTTTGATATGCCTGCACGCATTGCTAAAGAACAAGTGTGTATTCAAGAAAATCAAAAGCGGACCAGGCCAGAAGTTGGTGTGTCTCTTCAAGAAAGAGGATCCCTCCTGGCCCCCTAATACCTTCTAAATTCATATTTCTTGCATTAGCATTTTCATTTGTGCATTGGCCCCCTCCTTCAGACCCTGCACCCTGCTGCAGAGGTGGAGGCATTTGGACATCAGGTACAGACAAGGGAACATAAGGTGAGGCCACAGTCTGGCTAAGGTCAGAGAATAAAAATAACTAATCTCTAGATTTCATCATATAATGGCTTTCACTGAAGCGTGGATTTGAGCTATGGAGACAAATTCTGCCCCCCTTTTTTTTGAAACCTGCATAATCAAAGCAACTTAATATCCTCTAAAAGAATTTGCTTCCAGAACTATTCTATTTTGTAAACAGTCCTTTTCGGCATGTTAGCACTTACCACAGGCTGGAATTCTATAAATGTTTGCCTTGAGAAATCAGGAGACCTATCAATTCTTGGGAACACTCATTTGTTATATTTAGAAGGGCAGAGCCACGAGAACATCAGTCTCCCTGGAAACCAATTTTGTTTCAAAAGACACTGCTGAGAGGCTGAGGGGTTTTCTCATTCATGTAAGTGTGCGGCCGTGGGCCGCGTTCGTAGCACCTGAGCTGAGGTGATGCATTTCGATTTATAAGTATTTATCATCTTGTGAGAAAGACAGTGTGCTCACTGGGCCTTGGTCAGAAAGCACTTCTGAGGCCCAGGGGCAGCATCAATAGCACTGTTGGTGAGTGGGGGGTGGTTGGGACGGGTCTGGCCAGTCCGCCAAGGTTCCAAACCCATGCATTCTCACTGATGTGCACCTCAAGGATGCCTTCTCCTCTCTGTGGCAGTCTCTGTAGCGACTGCTCACCGGCTGGCTGGCATGCTAGGACCTCTGGTCAATTCCAGTCAGTAGCAGTCCCCTTGGAAGGTCCTGTCCGCTCGTACTCCTTCCTTTGGGTACTAGCCCCCAACAAAGATGGAGGCATGGAGAGGGCTGGCCCCCGGGGGACCATGCTCGCGTCACATGACCCTGCCTCCTTGCCGTAGCTGGTTGGATAGACACCTGACCCAAGGGAAGTCCAAACTACTACTTTCTGGTATGTGGCCGAAGGAATGGATTAAGTTTAACTTCCATGATCACATTTTAAGGTAATATCTGTTATTTATTAAGCACGGAGTACCTGTGTGTTGTGTAGGGAGGGGGAAAAAAAGCAGCTTATTTATCTGTAATCAATATTTAAATCTTTGATCCATTTCCCAAATTTCTGCCTGCTAGAGAGGCATCTCCTTCAGGCAGGTATTTAAATCCCATCCCACCTCCATCTGCACTCTCAGAAGTTTTTGTTGATTTTTTTAAATCACAAATCTAACAATATTCTATCCATTCTTCCATCAAGATCGCTCAGAGCTGAAACCGGTTTGGCTTAGTGGATAGAGCGTCGGCCTGGGGACTGAAGGGTCCCAGGTTCAATTCCAGTCAAGGGCATGTACCTTGGTTTCGGGCACATCCCCAGTGGGGGGTGTGCAAGAGGCAGCTGATCGATGTTTCTAGCTTTCTTTCCCTCTCTCTTCCTCTCTGTAAAAACTCAATAAAATATTTAAATAAAAAAAAGATTGCTCAGAAATTACATGTCCTTCTGTTGAATTCCTAAATTAACAAATGTACCATATACTATTTGTCTTGGGTCCGGAGAACCGAGTCTTACATAATCCAGCCTGATTTGGTCAGCTCAGGCTGCCGTAACGAAGTCCCCTAGACTGGGTGGCTTCTAGACAACAGAAATGTACTTCTCACCGTTCTGGAGGCTGCGAGTTCAGACCAGGGGGCCAGCATGGTAGGGTTTTGTTGGAGACTCTTCTGGGATGCAGACTGCCAACTGATTATTTTATCCTCACCGGCAGAAAAGAGGGCACCCCTTTTATAAAGGGCACTAATCTCATTCACGTGGGCCCCACCCTTGTGACCTAAGTACCTCCCAAGGCCCCACCTCCTAATACCATCCCATTGGGGGGGGGATAGGATTTCAACATATGAATTGGGTGGGGGGAGGGCACACACATTCAGCCCACTGCACACCACGGAAGAGGCAATTCCTGCTCCAGTAACACTGCCGTCTCAGATCGCAGGGACCAGGACACACAACAGATGTTCAGGCATTTTCCTGAACCTCGGGATTGCCTCCCCAACACCGAGCGAGGAATCTGCTGCCTCCCAGAGACACGTGGTCATGACCCCTCTGGCTGCCCGTCTGGGTCCCTGGCATTGAGAGGAATACACCCCTGGCCTTGAGCGGCAGCTGAGGACACCATTTCCTGGGCAGCGTCCTCTAGAAAAAGCCGAAATGCACTTCTTTTCAGACTGCAGGAAACTCACGTCAAAACCAGTTCCAAAAAAAAAAAAATGTTTATTATGCTACAAAGGCATAGTCCTCGATACACTTTATCTGAAGTTCTTTACACATTCCATCATCTTTTTTTTTTTTTTTTTCCTTCACAGGAACATAGGGGAATGTCTCAGGCGACCCTCGTCTACTTTTGAAACCTCCTAGCATAGTTCAAGAAACCACAGGCGAGCATGCAGGCGGCACGGTGGAATGGGAAGCGAGTTGGGTCATGAACCAGCAGGCGTGGGCCGGAGCCCTGGGCGGGTCCCTCCACTCCCCGGGACTCTGCTTCCTTCTCCAAGGTCACCGCCGTCCTGTGGCTTCTCCCCGTGTCTGGAGGGCCACGAGGACCACAAAGCCTGTGGGCTCCCGTGGAACTCCGTGTTCGCTTCCACGAGGCGCTTCTGAACATTTGCCTTTTCTCTGAGCCAGCGTCCCAGGGGTCTGTCCCATCCACGAGGTCAGAAGGGACAGAAGGGACCCCATCTTAGTGACAGGGTATCAAACCACGGTGGCTGTCGGCCCACTGGGTGGGAACCATGAGCAGAAAGGTTTTCCTCCCGTGGACTTTCTGAAACCGCTGGTGCCTCATTTCAGGGAGGGGCGGATGAAGCATGCCGTGCGTGTGTGTTCAGTTGTCTCGGTTGGCTAACTCAGTATTTTTCATGGGTTCTGTCGAGGCAGCAAGGATTTGTTTCTCATCCTCTTAGCACGCCGGGGCCGCAGGCTCGCTCTCTGCACGCTACCGGTCCACGGACAGCTCAGCCACTGTCTCTGAAGCATGTGGTGCATATATTTTAATTACACTAAGGTCTGAAAACTTCGTTTCCACGTATAACATTCCCAGGCATTGACCAAGCAGACACAATACGGGGCTGATGTCATCGCACTTGATGAGATATTAGTATGGCTGCTAAGGCGGGACAATGCGGCTGACTCTATCGGACTCACACCATTTGCACGGAAAGGCTGAGTTTCTTTGGCTCTTTGTTCGTTCAAGTGCACGGGATACCAATTTCGATAGACTCAGGCGTTGTGTGTAATCTGTCCATAAAAATCTCACACTGTCCACAGTGTTTCGCAAGTGGATTTAGGTTTTGGATTACAACAACTAGCCATTGGTAGAAATATACCATATATATATATATATATGTACACGTGGAAATTACAAAAATACATTTTATTTATAGCTGATTATTATTATTATTTTTTTTTAAGTAACAAAAAGCTAACGCTATGAAAGACCAACCAGCCTACCAAAAGACACTACCTACCATCATCCGAACAAGAGGCTTGTCCAGGCCTTCCCTGACACGTCACCTCGGGGAACACCCCAGAGAGAGCCACTGGCCATCGGGAGAGAAAGACCGCTACTTTTGAAAAGTCTGTGCTTTGACAGTCGGATCTCCCCTTCTAGTCGGCCCCACCCCCACGCTTCTCTCACCTTTTGGAACGGCCGCCTTCTCTCAGTAAAGGCCAAAGAAACTCGTGAGGAGAATGGGAAGATGGGCTCAGGGAATGGATACAGCTGAAGCGAGATGGATCTTGGGTGAAGGTAGGACAGGCGCCAAGCGAGCCCTCCGTGTGGGGGAGGGGACCCGCGTTTTCTCCCCGAGGCCACCTGCAAGCAGTCAGCAGCTATTCTACTTGCCTCTGACTGTGCCGCAGGTGCCTTCAGGCTGGGAGACGCAACAGCACCCCCCTAAGGCCGGGTGATTCGCCACAGCACCCCCAGAAGGCCAGTCAGCCCCTCGAATGCCCCCCAGGGTCCATTAACCACAGGGGGCGGGGGAAGGAGGGACCTGGCTACCTCCACACACTTTTTAAAATGCTATTTACATGTACACGTACATCGACGGATTTTCTACATTCAGAAGCTTCTAGGAGCAGAGGCTGCGGGCTGGGGGGGAGGAGGGGAGGGGAACCCACGCTTCCTGCTTCTGGCAGGCGCCCATCGCCAGTCCCTTTCGGGTCACCGGCGGCCCGGGCTGGACGTCCTTGTGGAAAAGACAGAGGCGTTTCTCGAAAAAGTCACCGATGTGTCTCTTATCCCAGAAGCGAGAGGAGCTTCACGCTCAGGCCACAAGAAAAAGCTCCACCAGGAACCGGTTTGACTTTTGCAGGACCCCAAGAGCTCCGAGCCCCGCTGCTCTCTCCGCTGGATCCCAGCTCACAGGGCACCCCGGTTCCAAAAGTACAACACCTGTCCAAACACCTGTCAGCGCAAACCAGCCATTCCCTCTCCTCTCCTCTCCTCTCCTCTCCTCTCCTCTCCTCTCCTCTCCTCTCCTCTCCTCTCCTCTCCTCTCCTCTCCTCTCCTCTCCTCTCCTCTCCTCTCCTCTCCTCTCCTCTCTTCCCTGGCCGTTCGCAATGGGGGCTGGGGGAGAGGGACAGTCATTGATAGCACTGGTTTTCATCCGATGCACCTGCCTTTGGATAGGAATCTCTCAAAAGAAGAGGACTCGGGTGTCTTGGCTGGAGTCAGGGCCTCCCTCCCTGGCAGGAGGCGGCTTTAGCGAGGACAGTCGTGGCTGAGTGGGAGAGAGTACAGTCTGGTGCGTCGTCACCCGCCTGGCTGGCCTTTAACACAGACACCGTTCGCATGCAGGAGTCTCCCAAGGCAGAGCCGTGGCCTCCACCTTCTGGCGGCTTATGGAAACGTGGACAGGAACCTGTGGCTCAGTCAGTGTCCCTCCCGACTCAGGCTCCGTAGAGAAACACACCGGCAGTTCGAATATAACAGAGCATCAGGCGCACGGTCCCAAGCGGGGGCCTCTTGTCCGTACAATCCGTTGGAGAGGCCGATAATCCAGGCACCCAAGAGGTCCCTCTGTTTCCCCAAAGCCCCACGGCTCACTTTTTCAGAAAGTAAGGATGAGGGGGGTCTCACCCATGGTCTCTGCCTCAGGTCCCAGCGCAGCAGGCTGGAGGAGCCCGCAGACTGTCTCCCCGGAGCCCGGCGGCCCCCCCGGGGCGAAGGCATCAGACCTGGAACTCAAACATGTCTGTCTGCTTCTTGGCCAGCTTGGCCACCTCCTCCCGGATGGCCTTCACCAGGGCCGCCGTGGAGATGTTGGTCAGGGGGGTGTCGGGAGGGTCGTGCTCTGCCAGGCTCTGCTGGGAGGCGGCCGCCGAGGGCACGGGGCCCTGCTCCAAGCTGGGGTGCAGGCCGGCCGGCTGGCTGTACTGCCGGGGGAGCCGGGAGGGGGAGCTCTGCTGGTAACGGGACCGGGGGTAGGCCTCGATGTACCCCGGGAGGGGCACCTGCAGGGGAGGTTGGAGACAGAGGGGGGGCCTGCGATTAGGAAGGGGCTCGTCACAGGATGCACCTGACACTGGAGGCAGGCGGGAAGGGATTTAGGGAGAAAATGGAGGCCAGCGCTATCGTACTGATACAAAACCTGGCGTCAGACTGGTTGGAAAGTAGGTAATCTGAATATTCTCACTGGATATGCTGGCGCATGTGAAGTAATTCGGTCTTGAGTTTCTAATACTTCATTTTCTGGTATTTCAAGTAAAAAAAATTTTTTTTTACAGAATTTTAAAGCGAAAAGGAACATCTTTAAAAACACCTGTGGAGCCGAAACCGGTTTGGCTCAGTGGATAGAGCGTCGGTCTGCGGACTGAAAGGTCCCGGGTTCGATTCCGGTCAAGGGCATGTACATTGGTTGCGGGCACATTCCCCGGTAGGGGGCGTGCAAGAGGCGGCTGGTCAATGTTTCTCTCTCATCGACGTTTCTAGCTCTCTATCTCTCTCCCTTTCTCTCTGTAAAATATCAATAAAATATATATTAAAAAAATAAAAATAAAAACACCTGTGGAGCCAGACAGAGGCAGGTGTGAATCCTGGCCTTGGCGCCTCACAGAAGCTGGGTGGCTTTGGATCAGGCCTCAGTGTCCCCGTCAGCAAAGTGGGCCGCATCTCGGGACTAATGACCACCAGCTGACAGGGTGGCCGTGAAGAGGGACTAAGAGAAGATGACCAGACGTCCTGCTTTTTTTTTTTTTTTTTTTTTAACAATGTGGCCCGCGCCCCATAGCGTTTTAAAATGTTCCGATTTTTGGAAAGAATCTTGTTAACAAATTGTTAAAAGGCAGGACTACCCCGCAAAAAAGTGGGACGTCTGGTCACCTTAAAATAAGAGCATATAAATGAAATCTCTAACACGGAATCCGGCCCATAGAGAATACCCCCCAAAGGGTGGACATTATAAGCATTCCTTTGGCTCAGGACCCCTCTTACCACATCTCCTTTAAGACGGCTGACGTTAGCTCTGACTGGTTTGGCTCAGTGGATAGAGCATTGGCCTGCGGACTCAAGGGTCCTGGGTTCGATTCCGGTCAAGTGCATGAGCCTTGGTTGCGGGCACATCCCCAGTGGGAGGGGGTGTGTGTGCAGGAGGCAGCTGATCAATGTTTCTCTCTCATGGATGTTTCTAACTATCCCTCTCCCTTCCTCTCTGTAAGAAATTATATATATATATAATATAATATATATATATATATATATATATATATATATATATATATATATATGACGGTTGACATTCGCCAGCTGGGAGGTGGGAGGAGGAGTGAGATAGCAACGCACCCGTCTCAGCCTCTCAACCTCTCACCCCTCTGCTCCCTGGGTGTGTCAGGCGGGAACCGCGGCGGGGAGCCAGCAAAGGGTCTCACCGAATCGGCCCACTGGCCGGGGAGCTCGTTCTCGCCGGCGTAGGACATCCAGGCCTGGCTGCGGTAGGACGAGGGCGGCGTCGGGATGAAGTAGCCGGTGAAGCCCGGCCTGTTGGCAGCTGGGATGGCGAACACTGCGGGCACCGTGTTGCCTGGCACGGAGGAGAGGGGTGGGAGAGATTAGGCCAGCACCACCCACTCAGCTGACGTCTGCACAAGCTGAGGACGCTGGGAAACCGGGGGTTAGGGGCAGGGGCGGGTCTGGCATGGGGGGAGTTGGGAATGGGGGAGCAGCAGACCTCCACCTGTAGCCTCAGCCTCGGTCGCTGCCCAGTCAGTAGGAAAGGCCCGATCTGCCCACTCAGCCTGTCTTTCTAGAGAAAGGATGGCTCACCTCCCCTGGCTGAGCCCTCGCAACCACCCCCCCACCCGCAGCCCAACGCCTCAGCCCTGCTGACAGAGGAACGGGCACCTCAGTGTCCAGGTGGCGCCCTCCCAGGAGGTGGGATATTTTTAAAGAGCCAAGAAAAGAAACCAAAAGCAATGGATCCCTCTTCCTCCCCCCCGCCCCCCCGCCCTGGGTGAAATTTCTGGGCACAGTGACTGCTTTAATAAGCGTTGACGACTGGGTGCTTGCAGGTTTAGCCTAAAAGGTAAGGTCTGAATGAACACACCACTGAGGGCAGGTGACAGACCTCCACGGTCACCTCAGCACTGCTGGTCATAACAAAGAACTGGACACAACCTACATGTCCCTCCCTAGGGGAGAGGATCCGCTGTGGCAGATCCCGGAAGAGCAGGTCACATGGCCGTTTAAAGGAATGGACTAGATCAGCCGTGGGCAAACTATGGCCCACGGACCGGATCCGACCCATTCGGCTTTCTATCCGGCCCGCGGAGCCGAAAGAGCTGAGGATTCTCTTGCTCTCCCCTCCGCTCCTTCACCAGCAGCCCAAGAGGAGAGTGCCAGCATGGTCAGGCTGCTTTTGTTCCGGCCCTCTGGTCCAGTGTAAGAACCCATGGTGGCCCTCGAGTCAAAAAGTTTGCCCACCCCTGGACTAGATCGATGTGTATCCAGCAACCTGGGGGGCTGAGTCAGTGAACAGAGTGCAAGAGGAAATGTACAGCTTGACAGCGCCGTTGCAGATGTCAAGCGTAGAAAGCATGAATATATACATGCCAGCGATTTTCCACCGGCGTGCTACACCGCATGGGTGTGCCCTAAGAATGTCTCACACGTGTGGTGCCTGGCTCTTTCGTCGGGAGCACTGACCTCGTTTCCCTCAGATGGCCACATTTAAAAAAATGACAGCGGCCAACGCAAAAATAGCTGTCTGGTGCGAATGCATCAAAATCGGCAGACTGCATTTCTTCGTGTGTGCTGCAGAATTTTAGTAGTCCGTGGGTGCCATGAGATGAAAAAGTTGAAAACAGCGGATATATATACTGTTCTGTGTATACACAGGCAGCGAAAGGTTAACACTTAGCAGCATCTAAGACTACGGTTACCTCTGGGGAGAAAGGGATTTAGATGGAGATGGGACGTCGTTATCTGTAATGCTTTTGAAAACATGTCATCTTCAAAAACAGGAAATCTGGCCAGACGTTAACATATACCCTGACTGAAACATATCTTAATATTTTGCCAGATTTCAGATCTTTTTGAAAAATAAAAGGAGTAGCTCTTGGATTCCTGAGGGCGGCAGGTAGGAGGTAGAGTGTGGAAGGCAGGGTGAGTGTGTGTGAATGTGTGTGTGTGTGTGTGTGTGTGTGTGTGTATGAGTGTGTGTGTGTGTATGAGTGTGTGTATGTGTGTGTGTGTGTGTGTATGAGTGTGTGTATGTATATGTGTGTGTGTGTGTGAGTGCATGTGTATGTGTGTGAGAGTGTGTATGTGTGTATGTGTGTGTATGTGTGTGTATGTGTGTATGTGTGTGTATGTGTGAGTGTGTGTGTATATGTGTGTGAGTGTGTGTGTGTGTGTGAGGTGGGGACCGGGTCTGATGCAGGCTTTTCTTCTCCTGCCCACCTGAGTAATTCAAAGCGGACTGATCCAGCTGCGCCACGGACACGGGCCCTCGGGACACCTGCGTGAAGGAGGCGCTGTCGTGCAGGTGGGCCGGCTCGGGCCCAGCGGACTCGGCCATCCTGGTCTTGCTGCCAACGTCGGAGGTGGACCTGGGTGGGCAGAGGGGCTACGTTAGCCGCTTCTGGACCGTGGCTGGCTGGGCACTCACCTCGAGGAGCCGCAGCAGCCTCCAAGCCCCATGAGGGTTTGTCCCCCCAATAACAAAGGGAGCCAACACGCCCAGGCATTTCTTTCATCGTGATGGCCCAAGCCGGAGGCATTTTTATTTTTAATATGTTTTTATTGATTTCAAAGAGGAAGGGAGAGGGAGAAAGAGATAGAAACATCGACGATGAGAGAGAATCACTGATCGGCTGGCTGCCTCCTGTACGCCCCAACACTGGGGATGGAGCCCACAACCTGAGCATGTGCCCCGACCGGAAATCAAACCGTGAACTCTGGTTCCCAGGTGGAAGCTCAACCACTGAGCCATACTGGCCAGGCACTGGAGACATTATTAGATAGTTGAGGCCAGTACCCCCTTGAGGGTGGCTCTTGTGTCTCTGGGGAGCTCAGTACTTAATTTCTACATAAAATAAACCAAGCAATTAGTTTGTATTGAGTACTGTCTCTCTGAGAGGTGATGACATCATCAACAGCCAATGAGAAGGCTCCATCTGAAGAGCCAGCGTGCCCCCTCCCCGCTCCTGACACCAGGATGGGTGACGCAGAAGGTCCTGGGGACTAGTTACTGGCAGGAACAAAGATGCCCAAGGCTCTGGGCAGCTCCAGGTACAGGAGCCGAGCACGCGGGCACTTCCTGGGCATTGCGAATAAGAACATACTTTTTTTCTGGCCCAGGCAAGCAGAGAATCTGGCCCGTTTAACACATCGTATTCCCACCAAGTGCTCGGAAAGCCAGGAGGGCAGCCTGGGCTCGGCGGCCTCTGCCATGGTCACGGGGGGCTGTAGCCACAGAGACTCCATCCCGGCTGCCCTGTCGTCAATGTGGCAGCGAGGCAAAGGAAGCCACAGCAGGTGGAGGCCACCCTCTAAGCAGAGATAGAAGCGTTTGGGTTTGTAGAGAGGGCGGTGACCTCCATTTGACGATAGGAGAAGAGAGAAGAGATGAAATAGGTGCTGGGTTTTGGCAAGCCTCCCACAAAGGGTGGATGTGAGGCTCCTCCCAGCCAGAACCCTGCGGGGTAACTGAGCCCGGGTGGCTGCTGGGGGCTCGGCCGCGTGGGGTGGGTCTCCCTTTCTTCCCCACTCCCTCCCTCCTTCTCTGGCCAGCTCCCTCCCCATCCCTGGCCTCCCTCACACTGGTCCCAGCACCTGCTACTCCTTCAGAAAACCCTTCCCAGGGGAATGCCTGCACCACACACTTGGTGCCCTTGGAGGAATCCCAGAGCCTCTGAGAACAGTTAGGGTGCTGCTCTCACCTTACAGACGAGGAGCCAGGGACCAGAGAGGCCAAGCAACTTGCCTGGAGTTACACAGCAGGTTCCTGGCAGGTCAGGTGGAACCCTGGTCTGCTGCTTCTCACCCGACCCTGAGCTTGACCCTGAGCTCGGCTGGGGCCACGGGTGGGGTCTACACACAGCCGGGGAACCGCTGGGATTGAGGGCAGGGTTGCCTCTGAGGGAAAGCCATTTTCACAAAATTCGAACCCGTGGTCCACCGACAGGGTGCGACTAGCGTGTCGGGGGAGGCTAGGGTCGGAAGGCCAGGGCAGTGGCCCGTACACACCCCTGGGACCAGCTGTTCTCCCAGCCTGGACAACATGGTGAGTATTTGGACCTCCCCCAGTGCTCACGGCCTTTGTGTTTCTCTTGTGCCTCTATCTTTACTAAAAACAGGTGCTGCCCTGGCTGGTGTGGATGAGTGGTTAGAGTGTCAGCCCACAGACTGAAGGGGGTTTGATTCCCTGTCAGGGGCGTGCACCTGAGTTGCAAGTTCCATTGCCGGCTCCGGGAGGGGAGTGCAGGAGGCAACCAATCAATGTGTCTTTCTTGCATCAATGCTTCTCTCTCTCTCTTCCTCCCTTCAAGTCTCTCTAAAAATCAATGGGAAAAATACCCTTGAGGGAGGATAGGAAAAGCAGTAACAAAAGCAGGTGCTTTTTCTATAGCTGGGCAAAGGGCATGTGCCTCCCAGTGGACATATCTGAGTTCATGTGCTTTCAGCCTCTCCCTCTTGGAAGCGACGAGTTGGGGTGAGCGCTGAGACCCATGGGACACCGCCCCTAATCACAAAGGGGCATGCCCCCATGGCAGGAGGCACCTAGACACGAGGCACCTGCTGTGGTGGTCCCCGCTGGGGTAATATTTACATGTTCGACATCAGGGACGGAGCTTCCGGGGCATGGGGCAATGACACTGGTTTTCTTCAATTGTGGGTTCTCCAGGACTTTCTATTTACAATGACAGGGAAGCCGGTAGCCCTCTATGTCCCCCGCGTCCATCATGGTACTCGGGGGCCCCAGGCACATGGCTGACTGTATGGCGATGCACCAGAATGGGGCACGGCATGGAGGAAGCCTGTCAGGTCGGGGTTCACAGGTCCAAATGCTCCCCAAATGTTCCAAACAAAGCAAGCAAGGGAAGCATTACCGCCTGAGAGAAGTGACCGCTACGGGGCCAGTCCGGGGAGGTACAGGCGGAGGCGGAGAGCCCATGACCATTTCAGGAAGCTGGGAGAACCTGTAGGCCTGTGAAAGAAACAAGCAAACAGAGGGAGGTCTGTTAACACTCCGGGGGCAGCCAACACAGAGATCCTTCTTATTGAAAATGGAAGCAAATTTCGGAGGGGCAGGCTTTGCTTCCTTCCTCCTCAAACTTCCCCCTTAAGATATTCCTTAAGATGTCCCCCAGACCCCTTCCTCTGTCTCATCTCCTATCACTGTCCCCTTTGCTTAGGCCACTGTGGTCACAGAGTCCTTCGATTGTTCTTTGCAAAGGTGCTCTTGGCAAATGCATGCTCCCAGTTCTTTCCCGTCTGGGCTTTTGTCCATGCTGCTGCTCCTTCTCCCTGGCCTGCTTTTAATGTTGCTTGTTTATTAAGTGCCACCAACTTAGGCTGTAATGGGGGCAGGGACTTGGTTGCCAGCTAGCTCCTTGAGCCTGGAACAATGCCTGGTGGTATTAAAAAGCAACCCATAAATATTAGATGAATGAGCCACTGATGGCCTTTTGCTCTCTCACTCATGGAAATGAGGCTTCATGGGGGAAAGCAATGGGCTTGGAGTCAGGAGGTGTGGGTGGAGGGCCAAGTTTGCTGATGGATAGACTTTATGTCCCTAAGCAAGACAGGTGACCTCTCGGGGCCTCGGTGTCCTCTTTTTGAAATGGAGAAAAGACGCCTTGCTCAGATTCACTGCGAAAATCAGGCAAGTGAGTGGATGTGTGAAGTATTTGTGTGTGTGTGTGTGTGTGTGTGTGTGTGTGTGTGAAGTATTTTGCAACCTATAAAGCACTATTCAGAGACAAATGATTGGAACTTGTCACAAAAGTGAAGGCTTTAACCACACTCGAGGGGATGAGAGGACAGCGGTCGGTGACAGGATCTTCTTAGCAAGAGCAAATCTAGAAATGGTCTCTGGGGAGACCAAGCTTAGCTTGTGCTTCTCAATCATCTTTTTCTTTAGGTACCACGGCCTGCCAGATCTCTCCATGACCAGATGACAAGATCAGGCTGAAGGCATCAGGACCGAAAGCAGCGGTAGAGGGAATCTGTAAACGGAATGAGTCTCCTCCCTTCAGCATTATGGCAGGCTGTATACTCATTAGGGCCAACCCACTTGAGTAACACCCCGATCCTGGATAAAACATTCCTCTGAAGCACAGCGGCAAGTGCAAGATGTAAGAGGAGTCTCAAGGACTCCACTCCACCCTTCATTTTTGCTTACTGCTCACTATTTCCAGCTCTGGTTTCAGCTCGTGGTTCTATTTTCGGTTGCTGAGGTGTGTGTGTGTGTGTGTGTGTGTGTGTGTGTGTGTGTGTGTGTGTGTCGGCGGGGGTGCGGAGAAGAATGTACCCTGGTGAATTTGGCTCTTCAATTACCTGCACGATGACAGTGTGGGGACTTCCCTGAACCCTCAAATTTTGCTGAGAAGTTAAAAGTCATTGTCCTAGGTGTCCTTCCCACTTCGCGTTCTATTATTATCCATAAACCAACAAGTAAGGACATACCTTTCCCCGTCCCTGACCTGTTCCTCTAGCCCCATGGGGAAAGGACAGACAGCACGGGGTTGATAGTCCCTCTTCTCTCCTCTGGCCTCTCACAACCAGTAGAGGAGACAGACAGCCTATTTTTGTCCCTGGTTCTTGGAAGGCTTGCTCTCTAGTCAATACAGTCCCCTCCAGCCAAGAGAAAGCGCTCTATGTCCATGGCTGTCCTGTACCAGTGCACCAGGAGAACTGATGACAAGTGCTGAACTTTGGACAAGCACTAAGGGAATTCCCTTCTTTGGAAAAAAGATATCCAGGTACACAGCAAGACTGCCGAAGAGGTCAGAGCCCGCTTTGGGCTGTGTCCTCAGGGCCTCAAGCAGGCAACCTGGGTCCCGGGTCCCACATAGCGTCTTCCTACATCCCCTCTGGGTAAGTGCCCCGTGGTTCACAGTCCTCCAGGCTCTAATTCTGGCTTCCCTTCCTCATGGATTTGGAACTGGCTTCTTGCTTTGTGACTGGGGCCCCGCTGGAAGCTATTGCTCAAAACTGTTGCCTCGTTCCAAGATTCATGATGGCGGCATAGGTTGCCCAGCTTGGTGACCAAGGACGCTGTCTTTTGGAATATCTGCCCTCTCCTGGGAAGGAGTTCAGAGATCCGGGACTCAAGGCAGTCTTTGTAACGAGGCCTTAGACCTTCGAGGTGGAAGGAGCCCGGGTATGACTAGAGCCAGTCACCCTGGGACCAGGAGTTTTGGTTGTTAAAACTTCTGGGAGAGAGGTTGCACAGTCTGCTCCAAGTTTCAGTCCTGATGTCCCCGGGGGCGATGGGGGTGGAGTTAGGGAAGGAGTAGAGGTCAAGGTCAACCCCTCTAGCAATCCCAGTAGAGAGTGAGTCCAGGTGAGACCCACCTGCGCTGGTCCCTCCTGAGCATGTGCATGCAGCCAGGAAGAGGCATCTGGTCAAGGGCAGCACTATAGGGGTGTAGGAGTACCAAATCCATGAGAAGGGAAGCCCGTACTGAGAGCCTGGAGGACTGTGAGCCACGGGGGCCTTGCACAGAGGGGGTGTAGGAAGACGCTGTGCCGGCAGTCACCTTTTCCACGGGATACATGCCATCAGTGCGGCCCCGAGCATGTACTACTAAAACCACCAGCCGCCAATTACCCTCCGGCAGGGCGCACAGCACTTCCGTTTGGGAAGCTGGAAAGTAATCACAGTTATCCTTCTAAATCGCCGTCTTTCCCATTGATTTCCTCATTAGCATAGCGCAAGGGGGCTCCGCAAGAACCTGGGTTAAGAACCATAAGAACCATCATTTTGACTTGTAGGCTATTATGCACTGTAGGCTATTTTCTCCTTTCGTGAAAATAGGGGCCTCGTGTGCTGTTAGGGAAAAAAAAGTAATCTTAATAACTAAAGAACTACCTTTGATTTCCTATAGGTCGGATGGCTTCCTTCTGTTATTTCTCAAGCCTTTCCCGTGTGTGTGTGTGTGTGTGTGTGTGTGTGTGTGTGTGTGGTCAATTTTTAAAGTAATAATCATGCTGATGTTTTCACCCTTCTGGGCATAAATGCCAACCCTGTATCATGACAAAGGGAACCACCTAAGTTTTCATATGCCCCATGATGACATTTTTAGAGGATTTTGCTAAACCGGGCATAACCGATGTGGTCTGTGGCATCTTCTCACCTGCCACTGGTCTTCAGGCTCATCCTGTTGGTTATGCTTTTCTCTCTGAAACCCAGATCTCTGCATGGACGCGCAGAACCTGGCCTCCAGCCAAAGGGGCCCCGCTGTTCTTGAGAACCCTCTTTAGACATAAGTGCAGCTCCAACGGGTCTGCTCTGACCCACCAGGCTACCCGGACCCCTAGCAAGCAGCTCTGCGATGCGTTCTGACATTTAAAATGGGGCCCTCGCCCTTGGAAACGTAGGAAAACCATCGGTGCACGAAGAATGAGCTCAGCCCTTCGCAGGAGGGACAACAGCAAAGGAAATTCTTCCGGAAGTGCGCCACAGTTGGAATAAGGGCGTGTGTCCGGAGCGACCAAAGGCTTAGGCCTGGATCATGGTGGAGGACAGGGTGAGAGCCCAGCAAAGACCCATCTCCAAATTCCAGGGTGACTCACCACCAGCCGCCCCCCTCGGAGACCCATTGGAACAGCCCGGGCAGGACTGACCTGGTAACGGCCGGCGGGCAGGACGTCTGACTTACCGGCCGGGGCAGGCTGTACTGGTACATTTCTGGGCGGTAGGTCGGCACCCACTGCACCCCGGCTCTGGGCCGCGTCATGGTCCCCGGGGCGCTGGTCACCACCTCCGAGTAGGGCAGGTGCTGGGTTGAGCCGTAGGCCTCCTGGTGCCGGCTCTGGCCCGCGTGGCCCGCGGACGCCAGGCTGAAGGCCTCCTCCAGCAGCATGTGCATCTGCTGCCGGACCTCGTCGATGGAGGGCTGGGAGCTCAGCGTGGACGTCTCCGAGTGGCCCTTCATCTGCCGCGACCGGCCGTAGCCCCGCGGCTCGTGAACTCTGTCAATGTTGGTTTCCTCTATGATCTCGGGCTCGGTCTGTGGGATCAAGCAAAGGCCCCCGGATTTGTTAGTTCGCCTCCCTTTTCATTAATGCTGTCGGTAACGTGCTCTCAACTGGCCAGCGTGGACTGGTGATATCAGGCATGTGGGCCCTACCCGGGGATTCATGTGATGGGCAGTCAGCTATCATTGCACCGGTAAGGCCGCACTCAGCTACCCCTGTGCACCTCCCTCATCCAGAGCTCCAGAGTGCCACAGCTTTCCCAATGAGCACAAGCCCATGAGAAATGGCTTTTCATGGTGGACGTGAATGGTATTCTCTAAAACCTTTTAGAGACATTCTCTGCCCCTATGCCTGTGAGATACGAGAAGAATCTAGAGCAGCCATGGGCAAACTATGGCCCGCGGGCCGGATCCGGCCCGTTCGGCTGTTCTATCCGGCCCGCGGAGCCGAAAGAGCGGAGGGTTCTCTTGCTCTCCCCTCCGCTCCTTCACCAGCAGCCCAAGAGGAGAGTGCCAGCATGGTCAGGTTGCTTGTGTTCCGGCCCTCCGGTCCAGTTTAAGAATCCATGGTGGCCCTCGAGTCAAAAAGTTTGCCCACCCCTGAAGAGCGTTCTGCAGTCTATACTCCAAGGGTTAGCACTCTAGATTCCAGACTAACTCTCTCAGTGGTCCCGGGTCCAGCCATTGGTTAGCAAATTGCCGGCTGCCTGATGCCAATTCCAGGAAGGATAACAAAGCCTGCCTCTGGATCACTGATGCCAAGGCGTGCACGCTGAGTCAGAAGCTCTGGGGCAGGACACAGCCTCTGTACCTTAGCAAACCCACCCAGAGACCCATCCCGGTGCCTGGTGAAGTCTGAGAATGTTCCCCCGCCTCTCTCCAGGGAGCCATTCATTTAGGGAGTAGTCATGGTAACTAGCTGGGCAGAGAACTAGGACTATATCAGCTTCCAGAGCAGGCCGCAGGGACTATCTTGTGTTTGCCTGTCAATGAATGCTTGTTTTTATGGCTGATTTTTATTTAATGGTTGATCTTTTTACAGAGAGATAAGGGAGGAAGACACAGACAGACATCATTTTTTGTTGTTCCACTTATTCATGCATTCATTGGTTGATTCTTGTATGTGCCCTGACTGGAGATCGAACCCACAACCTTGGTCTATTGGATTGACGCTCTAATCAACTGAGCTACATGGCCTGGATTGTGGGTGGTGGCTGTTAATGAATGTTCCCTCTGTCAGGAATGTCTCCCCCCGCCCAGGGTCAGCCTGGTCGGCTCCCTCCTTTTAGGTCTCTGCTCAAAAGTCATTTCCCCAGAGAGCCCTACCCTGGCCGATCTATAAAGAGCGCCTCCTGTTATTCTCCACTGCCTACCTTGCTTTACGCTCTATGGCATTTCTGACATTGCAGAACACAGCAATGTGTCCACTTATATTCCAGTATAAGTGGACACATTATACTTACTGGAATATAAATTCCATGAAGACAGGGACTTTGTCATGTTTCCTGTTGTATCTCAGAATGGCAAAAACTAGGACTTTAAGAAATCAGCCAATCAATGGTTCTCTCTCATCATTGGTGCTTCTAGCTCTCTCTCCCTCTCTGAAACCAATAAAGCTATTTTTGAAAAATACAGCCTGAAGAATTTTATTCAACAGTAAAAGACATTGGTATGTGTCTAAAATAAATGAGACAATTTTATTTAAAACTAGCAGCCTGGTGCACAAGTTCATGCACCAGTGGGGTCCCTCAGCCTGGCCTTCGGGATCAGGCAGACACCAGCTCCTGACATCCTCCGAGAGGGACTGGATTGCCAGAGGGCACAGGCCAGGCCAAGGGATCCCATCAGTGCATGATTGGGGCCAGGGAGGGATGCAGGAGGTTGGCCAGCTGGGGAGGAACTACGGGAGGGCTCCAAGGTATGTTCAACCCATCTCACTCAGTCCCGATCTGCTGGACCCCAGCAGCAAACTAACCTCCTGGTCAACGGTTGGCCCCTGGTGGTCTGTGCACATCATAGCAAGCAGTTCAGTGGCCTTAGCATATCACACTTTGATTGGTTGAACGGGTGACCGGATACTTAGCATATTAGGCTTTTATTATATAGGATGGAATTGAAGAGGAAGAATGAAGGCCTCTTGAAGCCATCTATACTCTAGAATTTCTTGAGTTCTGAGCCCCAAAGTGGATCGATGTCTTACACAGTCCTCCTTTCGGGGATACACACGTGTGTGAAGCATCACGCTGCCTCCCCCAGGTGCTTCATTTCCGGAGCACAAGGATGTGAAGGCTCTCTCCAAAACAGGTGCCTCAGGGCAGCCATTTTCAGCTCAGTGTCAACCACAGTTTCACCCGGCAAGGAGGACAGATTCTGAACACACTCTGCCACTCCACAGCAAAAGGCCAAGTAGGGGTTTCAGGGAGACAGATTTCTGGCCATGATGGATGGCTCTGGCCCCCGGCCCATTTTTTCTCCCCACCAAATAAGGCCCTCTGAGCACCACAGCACAGTGCTGCTTCTCTGCCTTGAAAGCCCGCGTGGGCTGCTTAACAGCCTCATGGTGAGTGCTGCCTGTCACCGAGGAAACAGAAACCTATTTACAACGTGCCGTGGAAGCCAAGCTGCAGGGGGTTCCACCTCCTCTGCGGGGAGGGGAGCTCTGGGGGCATGGGGACACTCAGCAGTTCCTCCCGAGCCCGAGCCTGTAGCTCATCGCTTCTCTGACAACAAAGGGAAACTGCCTCTCAGGATAGGGAGCGGGGTGGGGGTCAAAATAAGGGTTTGATGACGTCCCCTCCGCCACAGGTGTGCAAATGGAATTTTAAAAACTCTCAGCGGGTTTTCTAATTTCACTCTGATTGCTTTCCAAAGGATGACCCACAACCCCTCTGGTGCTAGGAGGACATGAAGCCAACATGCTGTTTCTGCATCTTAGGTGGGTGGGAGGGACATTACAGGGTCTCTAAGCAGAGTGGCACTTTTTTATCACACGGGGGTGGACAGTCAAGAGTAAAAGAACGTGTTTCCATGGCCTCGGCACGCGGACAGGTCTCAGCATGCCTCACTGCTCCCAAAGCAACCCTTCCCCATCCTGCAGGAGGAGCGTCCCGCCCTGTCCTCCTGTCTGTCCCCCTAACCTGCTGCCCTCCACAGAGCGGTGGGCACGCCAGCACTGAGCAAGTCACAGCAGCCCATTGGACTTACAGTACGACGACTGGCTGCCCTGTGTGACCCCAGCGACCCCTCTGGAAGTGCGGCCAGTGTGGGGGCACCGGGGCGAAGGTCTCGGCACCTTTTACAGAGCCCTTCTGTGGTCCCACCGTGCTGGAGAAAGGCGCCGTTTGGAAAACACAATCCTCTCTTTGGCATGTGACAAAATTCATGTCCGTTCTGAGATGTCTTAAGTGTTAGAATGGAGAAGGAACGGGAAAAAGTGTATCCCTCTCCTTCCCATGGGTTCTATTAGCCAGGGTGGCGGCAGCTCATTTAATTCCCACGAGGACCCTGTGAGCAGGCACCGTTGGAACCTGCACTTTATAGAAGGAAGAGCACAGGGCAGAAGGTAAAGGAGCTGGCCCGAATCCACACTGCTCCACCGAGCTGGGACGTGGACGCAGCCCGGCTCCAGAGGCCCCGCGCATAACCGCTCCACAGCAATTCTGTGAACGCGGAGAGTAATCCATGAGCCACTGTCAGCTAATTAAAAACACCTGTTAAGCGGACACCGGTTTGGCTCAGTGGATGGAGCATCGGCCTTCGGACTGAAAGGTCCCAGGTTCGATTCCGGTCAAGGGCATGTACATTGGTTGCGGGCACATCCCCAGTGGGGGCTGTGCAGGAGGCAGCTGATCGATGTTTCTCTCTCATCGATGCTTCTAACTCTCTATCCCTCTCTCTTCCTCTGTAAAAATCAATAAAATATATATTTAAAAAAATACCTTTTAAGGAGGAATCATCCTGTAAGGAAACACAAAAGAGTGGCTTCTCTCATGGGAAGCCATTTTGCTTCTTGGCTGTGAGGTGCGTCACCACCTGCTTCTTTCCCTCCTCTGAGCTGAGTGGGCGCTGCGGGCGGCTGGAGACAGAGGGTCAATCTGGAGAGTTAATACCACACAGCCTCTCTCTCCGCCGGCTCACACCTGCTTGTTCCCCTTCTGACAACCCCACAGGCTCACAGAGCCCCTCTTTGTCCTTCTATCTGCCTCTGAAACACAACCTCTACCTCCAGCCAGGGCTTCCCAAGGCCCCCGGAACAGTGGCCATTGGCTCATCAGCACGCTGAGCCTCCCCTTTATGGAGGAAGGGTCGGCCCAAGATGAGAGGCTGAAGTGGAGGGAGGACCGACAGGGAGGAGTATGTGGGTTTGCCCCTTAAAAAGCACAACCACCAATATTCTTCAGGTACGGGGCGCTGTGGATGGCCTCCGCATCCATCCGCTCTTCTCCCTGTGTCTCGGTGGGGAGGAGGGGGTCTAAGCTGGCCCAGCTCCATTGGTGAGGTCTGAATGAATTAAATCAATCTGTGTAAGCCTCCTCCTCCCCTACCCTCACTGCTAGTTATTAATACAGAGATGGGCCTTTGACCTACAGCGACTCAGAGCAAAACCCATAGACCTCGTTTCACATTGCTTCACATTTGCGAAGAGAAATTCTCTTCTTGCGTTGGTCAAAGCAGTATGCAGATGTGAGGCCCGAGGCTGTGCAGCCATTTCCCACCAGAGAGAACCAACCTGCAGATAAAGCCAACGCAGCAGAGGACAGAGACATGGACCGGAGCCCCCACCACGCCGTGCCCGGAGCCACAGTTCTCAACACGTTCCCTTAACGACTTAGGAGTTTGAGTTGGATGAGCTTTCTGTTGTTGTTGTTGTTCTTCTTCTTCTTCTTCCTTTTCTTCTTCTTCTCTCTCTCTCTCTTTTTTTTTTTTTTAACATAATGTGATTTATTTATAAATGAGAACAAATTAACAATGAACACTTTCAGAAGTCGGAAAAGGACACCAACAGCACTAAATACATAGCCTTTTAATTGTCTTCAAATTTGGAATTTTAATTCTATAAAGATGAGTAGTCAATTATGTAACCTAAAAATATTTGCTTATTAAACTATCCTAGTACTTTCAATAAACTATACAAAAAGATCACGAGACAAACATGTGCATGTATAGAACTGCATGTCAGTCACGCCAGATGGAATTCCCAAAGCAGCCTCATTCATCTGTGAGGACGCAGAGTAATGCCTGGTTAGACACACGCATTCACTTACTTGCCCGGCCTGGTCAGCCCTCCGCTGCGTGATGGCTTCCTTCCGCTATGAATGGGCATGCCCAGGTGTCTGCTTCTGAGAGCAGACAGTCACCTTCCTCATCTGCCCGCTGGCCACTGGAGGAGGGCGGGGGCCACGCAGATGATCAATCGGACCCATTCTTCTGGGAGGGATTCTGGGGACCCTCCTCCACCATCATCTCTGGGATCAGACGAGTTTCCGTAGCCTCTTCCCCTTTTCACATCTTGCCGAGGCAGAGTTTTGAAACGCAAAACCACGAACTCGGCTATTCCCCAGAAGAAATCTGTCATCCAAGATAATCTCCATGGGGACGGGCCCCTGCGGTCCAACACGAGTCCGTCCGTTCACAATGTACACCATCTCGATCCCCGTGCCCCTCTGAGCTTTCTGATCTTTTTAAAAAAAATGTATTTTATTAATTTTAAAAATATATATTTTATTAATTTTTTACAGAGAGGAAGAGAGAGGGCTAGAGAGTCAGAAACATCGATGATAGAGAAACATAGATCAGTTGCCTCTTGCACACCCCCTACTGGAAATGTGCCCGCAACCAAGATACATGCCCTTGACCGGAATCGAACTTGGGACCCTTCAGTCCACAGACCGATGCTCTATCCACTGAGCCAAACCGGTTCTGGCAGAGCTTTCTGTTCCTTTCGCCAAAGCATCCCCACTGATAAGGGCCCGCTAGACTTAACTTTAGGCAGTAGTAACGCCCCTTTGGCTATGCTCTTCCCAGGCCAGGCAAAGCCAGTGTTTACACGGTTCAAAGTGATGAGTCTGCCCCGATTTTCCAGGCCTCAGCTCAGGAGTCACCTCTTCCGGTCGACACACTTGCTCGTTCATTTGCTCAGCAAAGAGAGATGCCGCATCTCCTACGTGCCAGCTCCTGTCCCGGTGCTGAGGTTTCCAGCGTGAATAAAACATGATTGCTGTCCTTGAGGAGTCCGATGGGGGAACGAGGTACATGATCCTGCTTCCCGGCTGGGAGAGCGGGAGGAAGAGCTTCGGTTGGCGTGAGTCCCAGGTGCTACCGGAACACCAAGGACAGGCATCTAAGCGAGAACCGTGGCGATAAGGTGTCGGAAAAGGTTCAGGGGGAGATAATGTCCAACCGAGTTCTGAAAGCAGTGCCTGGACAGGCGGGTCTCGCCGGGGAAAGGGGTTTGCCCAGGGCACACCTGGTAAGGCCTGAACACCTGTTTGGTTGTCACAGTGGGGAGGGGCTACAGACATCGAGCGGGCAGAAGCCAGGGAGGCTGCCAAACATCCTATGATGCACAGAACAGCCCTCCGCGCAAAGCATCGCCCGGCCCCAAATGTCAACAGGGCCGAGGCTGGGAAACCCCGTCCTGCACGGAGCAGGTTGGCAGGAATGTTCAGAGCAGAGGGATGAGCAGGTGCGAAGACACACACACACACACACACACACACACACACACACACACACACAGACGGGGCACCACACGACGCATCTGGGAAGGGCCCGTGGAGCTGGGCACATGGGGCTGGAGCGAGCTTTGTTGAGAAGGGCAGGCCCGGGGCAGCGGAGGGTGAATCCTGCGCCAGAAGCTGGGAGTTTGAGTCCATTCTCCAGAGCTCTAGGGGCCAAACAAGGGTGTTTGGTTTTCATTCCTCGGGCAGCTATTTGGCGGCTTCAGCAGGTGAGTCCCGGGGACTGGAACTGGCGGAGGCTGGGGGACAGACCGGCTCGATCCTTCCAGAGGACTCCCTGCTCCCACCCAAGGTCACTGCCACAGAGTGTGTGCGTGTGTGTGTGTGTGTGTGTGTGTGTGTGTGTGTGTGTACCTGTCTGTCCGTAGAAGCACCTTGGACAAGCACTGGAGTTAATCCATCTTTCTCTTCTCCATAGAGCCTCCCACAGGGGGTACAGGTGGGGCCTAGATGCTAATGCCAGCAGAGAGGTGAACACCATGCATAGTAAGACCTTTGGAAATCCTTACGTGGGCCACACAGGACACATACATGGCTCAGGTATACAGCCTTATAAAGAAATATGCAAAAAATAACAACTGCAATGTACATTTTGGTGTGGTTTTCCTCTTTTGCAATATTTAAATTAACCTGTTTCCTTTGTCTTTCGGGGCCTACGCTGTTGAATGTTCCCGTGGTCATTGCAGATACGATGCGATGATTCCACTGCCCTCAATACATGTTTGCTGGAGGAAAGGAAAGGGACAGCAGTTCCCAGGGTGGGTGGGGGGGTCCTCATTTGCCTGCTGGCCCCTGGCTGCTGTAGGGGTCTGGAGGCCACCTGTGGGCCGAGGAGAACCAGGGTTGGGGGACCTAGTGCAGAGAGGACGCCGTGCTGAGCCGCTCGGGGCCGGAGAGCGTCCTCCTCCCCGCTCTGGGCACGCGGCCAGCTGCTCAGCTACCCGCGGGGAACTGACCTCGTTAACTCAGGACAACTCTGCCGGTCCATGCGAGCTCCCGAGCTCCCCGCGGGTGAGCTGAGGCCTTGCGGTATCTGTGCATAGCCCCGCTTTGAACTCTGCCCAATGCTGCTTCCTTCCCTTCTCCTGCAGTATTCACACCAAGAGCATGCTGGGAGCCTGGCCTGCAACAAGCGGCCACACTGGTCAAGAGGCCGGCTGGGGTGGCTGGGATGGGGGTTTTGGGGGGGTTGGAGAGGACCTGTAAAGAGTAGGAGCAGGCGGCATCCAGACCCGAGGGAGCCAGAGACCGAGCAGGCAGATGGCACCGTGCGCTCACGACAGAAGGGAAGCTGCCCGCGTTGGGTGAGGTCCTGGGCCCGAGTTGGGGGAGGTCCTGGCTCTAGGCAGGCCATCCTGAACCCTGGCCTGCTCCCTCCTAAACCTGCCTCCTGCCCCCCCTCCTACCCCCATTTGCCAAGGGGCCTCCAACTTTGTGGGGTTAACAAGTATCTTTTTTTAAAAAATATATCTTATTGATATTTTACAGAGAGGAAGGGAGAGAGATAGAGAGCTAGAAACGTCGATGAGAGAGAAACATCGACCAGCTGCCTCTTGCACAACCCCCACCGGGGATGTGCCCGCAACCAATGTACATGCCCCTGACCGGAATCGAACCCGGGACCTTTCAGTCCGCAGGCCGACGCTCTACCACTGAGCCACACCGGTTTCGGCACAAGTGTCTTTCTGGGCAGCCACCAGCCAGGTGAGATGCTGCCTACCCCCAAAGGCCCCCTTCACCACCAAACACCTCCCCTCGGAGGGACCCCGATTTCAGACGATCGTGCATTTACTTTGGACTAGAAGCCTCTGTTAAGATACAACGCGCTATAAATTAACTTACGATAACAGAGTAAGCCAGGGCTATCAGCAGCCGAAGCCAGCTGGCAGAGGCGGGATAAGGAAATGGAAGGCCGAGACGGGAGACACACGTAACGCGGTTCCAGGTGGGACGCTGAGGGGGTGACGGTGGGGGGAGCGGGGTCAGCACCGGAGCACCTAGTTCTCAGGGCAGCAGCAGGCGGAGGCGAGGGACAGAGCCTCCAGATCCAGCCATTTGCCTCCCAGTGCAACTAGAGGCTGGTTGTACTTTGTCCTGGGAACACCATGAGCCGCCAGGACGTCCCCGGACTTTGCCCTGGCCTCCGACCATCCTGCTGGGAGCGGGTGAGCAGGAGAGAGTCCTGTTAATGATCGGATTTACAGATGTATCGAGAAGGCCCCAGACTTGCTCTAGGCTATTGCAGGCACTGGTCGCGGTGGGGGTGGGGGACTCTCGGGGAGAGGGCAGAGAGAGGGAGAAACTCTACTACAGATCATATTTCATCCCCTTGCAAACGGAACCCATCAAAACAACTGCTCCGATTCCTTGGCCTCCTTCCAGTAACCACGGCTCACCTGGATCAAAGGGAAACCGGCTGCACTGTCAGCTCAGAGAGGCTGCATTGTCACCCCATCACACACAACACCAGGCACCCGGCCTCGGGCAGGCCGCTGGAGCCTGCGTGCTGAGCGGTGCTCCCATCTTCCCTTTGCTTTGCTTCCCTCCACCAGTCCCCCCGACGGCTTCCCAATCCCGCTCTCACCTCCCTCTCCCTGTGGTGCTGTGCCGGGAACAGTGGGCGGCAGCTGGACCTCCCTGCAGCGCCCTCTGCAGGGCGGGGCTGACGGGAAGCTGCACGCACGCCGGGCCTCCATGAGCCTCGGGTGATGACGTGCCCGCGTGTGCAGGCCGGGCTGAGGGCGTGAGGCAGCGCCCATCCTCCCGCTCCTCGCCAGGTCCAGGGCAGCCACTTCCCCATCTTCCTGCTTTGGGCAGGAATGTTCTGGAACAGCGCTCCAGCCCTCCGAGGACTTGAGGAGCGCCCAATTCCTCACAGTCACGTTTTGTCTCTTTAAATGGCTTTGTGGTTCCTGCAGCTGACCCTTCTCTGGTGTAGCGCCCCTTTTTGAGGAGACTGACATGAACTTTTCAGACGGAAAAGCAGCTGGTGTTCCCGAACCTTTCACACCACTTCCCGGGAGGAACGCCTCTGGAATGAGAGCCGGGGACTGGTTGCCGTGGCAGAGCCTTCGATCTCCCTTCTGAGGTGCATCAATGAACCCATCCCCCTTCCCCACGTTCTCCTCCCCCTGCCCACGTTTCAGGGTCCAAGCCCGCCGTTCTGGCCTTAATGCCCTCTGAGCGCCTCCGGGGCGTGGGGCCCGGACAAGGTGCCCAGAGAGATGACCCGGGGGCAGTAGCTCACGAAGGTCTCTGGTTCTGCGACGGCAGCGTCCATCTGCAAAGCTGTGATTCACACAGCCCGCCCGGTCTCCTTCACAACCAAGGCACATAGCTAACCCCATTCCTGTCACAGATTTTTAAAAAATATATACTTTATTGATTTCTTACAGAGAGGAAGAGAGAGGAATAGAGAGTTAGAAACATCGATGAGAGAGAATCATCGATCAGCTGCCTCTTGCACACCCCCCACTGGGGATGTGCCCGCAACCAAGGTTCATGCCCTTGACCGGAATCGAACCTGGGACCTTTCAGTCCTCAGGCAGACGCTCTATCCACTGAGCCAAACCGGTTTCGGCCCTGTCGTAGATTTTTAAACTCCAAACATAGATCCAGGTTGATTTTTATTTCTGGGGAACGACTGGATTGTTTCTTGCCCTTTGGAAACAAAGTCTGATTCATCAGCCACAGGCAGAGGCTAGTAATTCAGCCGATGGGGGAAAAGTCACTTGGGTTTTTATTCTTCCCCAGAATTCACATTTGGGCCGTTTTCTTTTCCTCGCTGCTTCATTGTTTTCTATGACTTTCATTTGGAAAACAACATTTAAAAAATATTTTGAAATTCAGATTTCTTTTTTGCTTTCAAACATTAGGCTGACATGATCTCTCGTACCCATTCTATGTGCTGGGAGGAATCCATCTCAATGCCAAAATGTAATTTGATGTTATGGTCTGGCCATCTAGGAGTGATCAGTTTTGGACAACTTTCTAAAGTCATGCATTCCTCTAAAGGGGGTGCTTCTTCCTAGAAAATTATACCCCAGCCCAAACCGGTTTGGCTCAGTGGATAGAGCGTCAGCCTGTGGACTGAAAGGCCCCGGGTTTGATTCCGGTCAAGGGCATGCACCTTGGTTGCGGGCACATCCCCAGTGGGGGGTGTGCAGGAGGCAGCTGATCGATGATTCTCTCTCATCGATGTTTCTCACTCTCTATCCCTCTCTCTTCCTCTCTGTAAAAAAATCAATAAAATATATTTAAAAAAAGAAAAGAAAATTATACCCCAACGAGCCACAGGTACCGCCAGGAGTGTCTTCCATCCCTTCGTTGTCAGCGTGACCAGGAGGTTGAGAATTCTTGCAAAGCACACCGATTCCCAAAGCCCTGGGAACTAAGGGGCTCCCTGCGCAGGCCGAAGGGGAACCTCAGGAAAAATCTGGCACAGGCCAGGCCTCCGCAGTCCTGGCGCGAAGGTGTGCCCGTGGGACGTGTATTTGTCTGTTTGCTTGCTTTTCACACGCAGGCTTTTCCGTTGCGACTCTAACGGAGTCAACGTTGGGGAAATTCACAATGAAATCCATCTCCCAGGGCTTTTGTTCCTACCACGCCAAGGAGCGGGTCCCCTGGTGCTTCCCGATCTGGCAGAAATGGCTGGGAATTCTGGCCCGGCTTCAAGTGCCCCGGCCCCAGTAGAAAGATGGACATGATTCCGGCTGGGTGACCTGCTCGCTGCTGGGCGGACGGATTCTTCGGCCAGGAGTGCCTTGACTTCTTTGGAAAACCCAGAGGTCAGAAAATGGATGCATTGTTTGAAACGATGGCTCTTCTCCTTTTCTACTTTATCTGCTGGTCCATTTTTATTTTTCATTTGTTTTGCTTGTGTGACTTATCCATGCAAGAATTCTCGTGAGACCTGACATCGAGCCTCTTCGAGATATTCGGAAATACAGAATGTCTTCTAGTATTATTAGGTGAGGACAGGTGTTCAGTAGGGTGGGTGTAGCTGGAAGCCATGGGGGAAGGTGATTAAGGAAATGGGCCCTGGAGGTGGGCAAATTAGGTGACTGCCCTGTGCCTTGGTTTTCCCATCTGGACAATGGGCACAATGGGAGTACCCAGGTGACGTTGCAAATGCAATTAGACAATATGGAGGGAAAGACTGGCATAGGGGCTGGTCTCCGGGTGCTGTCAGTAGAGGATAGCCACTTTTCACATGATGAGAGTCAAAAACACAGGAGGAGACATAGGAAGCAATTTCTCTCTCATAGTCCACAGTCCATATTCTTAGAAGTTGCTCCCTTCGATGATCATTTTCTCTTAAGGAAACGTGTTTGCTTATTATTTCCGAGATCATGCGCACACTTCAAAGAAACATCTATTTTAAAAAAGACTATTAGTCTTCCTGCTGTCATCTACGATTGGGATATTTATACATGTTTGTGAGGGGTGAGCAACCTCCTTTTAAAAATCATCACCCTCCTCCCAGGGAAATTTGCTAACATGACATCCCCAAAGTGCTCCAAAAGTGAGTACTCTCACGCATGGCACAGTGGTTAAAAAAATCTGCAAATGTTCTCTTTTCAAAACACCGAAACCTCTGGCCTGTTTCCTCAGATCGTAAAATGTATGTGCCTAGAATCTCACAAGAAACCTATAAATACTAATCTTGAGGTAACGTAAGAATCCTGTCCTACCTCAGCGATGCCCTCACAGAAGACAAAGCTCTCCCAACTACCAGCGGCCAGAAAGAACAGGTGCTGTTGGAAGGGAGAGAGAAACAGGAAAAGCCCAATGCCCAATTATTCAGCCACAGGCTGACTATTACATTGAGGACCGAGTTTGGTATAAGGAATACTTTTATGAGGAGAAAAATTAATGTTGAATACTTTAATCTGGAGGGGGGGAAATCATTTGTTCAGAGCGTCTAGAACTTTAAAAATCAAAACTATCCAACTGTCTTATATTAAAAAAGGAAAAAGAAACAAGAGAGAAGGATATCACCACCAACACAAATATCGAGTTTAAATATAAAGAAGGTCATTCGAAATTCAAATTAGATAGGCTATCTCTGATTTTAATGAGATCATTAAAAAAAAAAAAACACCCTCCATTTTTAACTATTGTAGAAAACAATGACCAATCCTGAGGTGGGGAGGGGAGGGGAAATATTTTTTTTTTGGGAGGGGATATTTTTGCCATTAAATTAATATAGTATATTTAAGAAATCAAGTGTCATTTTTGAATGACAACCTCACAAACTATGACAAAGCTTTATCCAGACATATTTCAATCATAGCTCGGTTACAGAAAACTTTTCATTTGCAATAGGAGAAACACTTTAGGAGAATGTGAAAGCAACACTTTTCATAAGCCCTACGAGTATAGTCAAGGCCATTTGAAATTCCAGGGCTGGGTGAAGCTTCCTGAATATCTCAGCAGGGCGTTGTTCCTGTGAGCACAACTCACCGGGTGCAGTGACACGTGACAGGAAACACCAAAGCATAGCTGATCACCTGGGGAAGTCTGATGGGTTTAGCAGAATTTTTTCCGTTTGGAGATAGCACTGCGTATCGCATATGTTTCATCACATGAAATCACCAAATCTCTCTGCTGACACCTCGCTGTGTCCATGGCCAACAGAGGAGTTATGCAACCCACAAATCCAACCCCTCAGCCTTGCTCTGGATTAAGAGCAGCCTGTACTCAAATGAGTTCTAACCCATGGCCATGGTTCTGACTGAGTTCCCGAGAACAGAGTTTGGAATCTCTTGAGTTCAAGGCCAATCCTGGACTGTTTCTAAATGACTGCATTTGGGAATCGAGACTCTTATACCCATCATATCTTAACTCCGGCAATTCCAAATAGCCCTTACTTGGTAAATAGGTAATAGGAAGTAAACAAAACATATTCTACTGCATTTTTTAAGTTCCACAGCCATGCACTGAACTGAAACCCATGGGATTCTCTATGCCTTTTGCTTTCAGGGAAAGGAAAGCTTGACCCAACGGAGACTCACGTCGTAGCCGCTGTTACGAATCCCACGCCGGGGCCGCTCCCGGGTCACCAGAAGGTCCATCTCGGTCTCCCCCGGACTTGGGCTGTTCAGGGACTGCCGGCTTCGGTAGACAGAGTTCTTCGTCTGTTGCCTGTAGAAAATCCAACGAACTGTTATGATGCAGCAAATGCCCTGACAGATGGAATTCTCCACTGATGCAAAATACGGGCAGCCGATGAAGGGTTTGGTTGGATTCGCCTCACAAATCTCAGAATTGATGGTATTGCCTCCCCAGCCACCTGGGGCCATAAAAATAGTGGAATAAAGATGATTTTTTTTTTAAAAAAAATTCCAGATGTTATAACCATGTGGCTGAATTGTAAATGCTCTTTCAGCTGGTAACTACAACCCAGCGCAACACTGCAGCCTCATCTAAAATCCTGCTGATGGCTAGGCCGAAAGCTTTCCCAGGACCCTTTAAAAGAGCTAACACTGGAAGAACAAACTTGCTTCTGTTGACTGTTGACTCAGCAGCCTCCTGTCCCTATTAATCTTTCTGATTCCACAGGCAGGGTTCCGTGATGTGTTCATACATCCTGAGGCTAATGGGGTGCTTAATGCTGCCACTTGGATAGACTGTTCTACCTTCGCCCCTGTGGTTTCTCCTCTGGCCTAAGGAGTTATAAACTAGAGGATATCAATTTGGGGCTCCTCCATCCACTGGTCCCTCCGTCCACCACATCTAATATTTACTGAGTACCTACTATGTTCCCGTCACCATGAAAGACGATGGAGAGCCACCATGAGCAAGACAGAGCTCACATTCTAGTGAGAGAGACAGATAAACCCCATGATGATTTCAGAGTGGCACGTGCTCTCTAAACAGTGTATGCCCTTTGTGTAAGAAAAACGAGAGGAGAGGCACAACGAAACAGCTGTGGGACATAACGTACTGCTCAGGGAACACAGTCAATAATGTTGTAATAACTACCCTGTTTCCCCGAAAATAAGACCCACTTCATGGAAACATAACACATCCCCTGAAAATAAGACCTAGCGCATCTTTGGGAGCAAAAATTAATATAAGACACTGTCTTATTTTCGGGGAAACAGGGTCTGTATAGTAGCGGCTAGGTGCTGGAAATATCAGGGGGAACCCTTATAAAGCATATGGTTGTCTAACCACTCTGCTGTCTACCTGAAACTAACGCAAAATAACATCGAATAAACTGCAATGGAGAAAAAAAATTTTTAACGCCAAAATAAAAACACACACAGATACCTGTTCATCTAGACTTCAAAAATAGGACACACACACACTTCAATAGCTGATAGCTCAATTTTGAACACATTTTAATAAACATTACCTTCATAATTATTCAGTGTACTAGTATGTATACATTTGGGGGGGAACACCTTATATATGCGATATTCATATATGTGGGTGTTTTCAACGATAAAGTATAGCATTGTTGACAATAAGAGCCTTATAATAATGTTCAGCAAAACAAGGGGATGTGCCCGGGGTGATGAGGAGGGGGCGGCTTCAGATAGGATGGCCCGGGAAGGCCTCTCCGGGGAGGAGACCTACAGGCAGCCACACGCCCCCCCCCCCCCCCCGGGCACCAAGCATGTCAGTCCCAGGGGGCAGCCGGTTCAGAGGCCCCTCTCGGCTCCCCCTCGGGAACGCCGGCATTCGCCACCACTGGACCGTTTCCACTTGTCCTTAGAGGAACTTCTTGAAGAGGAGGAAAACAACAGCCTCCACTGAGGGTTGTGGCTTGGCTTTGCTTTCTCCACAGGAAGAAACACAAGTTGGGAGTGAGGCCCAGTGGGGACAGGCGACTTTCACGTGATCCTTTGAGTGACAACATCACCAACTTCCTTCTCACACAACGAGTCTCCCTCTGTTAATAACTTGCATTTCAGAGCATCTACCTTGAGAGAACGCCCCCAATACCGCCTATTCTTATGTATTGATTCTAACATGCTATCTCTTCACGGGTTGAAGGTAAAACAGTTGCTTTGTTTGTTTCTCAGTGGCTTTGTGGGAAACCAGAACTCTGGCACATACACACGCCTTTTCAAGATCACACCCCCGCAAATGTCGAAGCATAGCCACACCCTGTTAATCTAGGACACCCATAGGACTCCCAAAGCAAACCATGCCCAGGGGATGACACGGACGCCAATTGACCCACGCCCCCACCGTGAGGGCTTACACCTACCTAGAGAGCACCTGTGATCTCTGCTTGCCTGGCACCTATATGCTGTTCTCCGTGGCATTCACCTACCCCAGGGGTTGGCACGAGAATCGGGCTGTACAATCACAGCATCGCACCCCCGTGGCCACAGTGATTGGTCAGAGGGAGTTGGTCCGAGGACCCTGAATCCCAGGGCTTTGGCTAGAGCAACCAGGGAACAGGCATTCCCTTGGCATTGAGGTTTCTAAGAAGATGGATATAAGCCTCGGGTGCTGCCGCCGCGAGGAGGAAGAGCCTGCCCGAGAAGGAGCCAGCAGAGAGTGAAGAGAGAGCAAGGTAAACATGGGAGACATTGCGTGATCCCTGGGACCTGGCCACGCCGGAAGCCTTGACCTTTCAATCACGTTCAATAATAAACTCGCTTTGATTTAACCCATTTGTGCTGGATTCCCATCCCTTGCAACCAAAAGAATCCTGACGAACGTAAGCGTGTCGGGCCGGCCATAATAAAACGTGCCCTAGAGCTGTCTGCAGTGAGAGGCTGCTTTTAGGAATGGAGCACAACTTTGCAAAACAGAATCCGTCCTGAGTGATTTAGAGACCCCACGGAACTCTCTTCCTTGACCTACTTACAGACCCTTTTTAAAAAAAAGAAAAGAAAAAAAGAAAAGTAGATTTCACAGCTGCCCTGAGATTGCCAATTAGCCCATTTAGAAAAGATTTACTAATAAGGGTGTTTGAGAATAAAACCCTAGGATTAGTAAAGTAGGTTATTTTGGAAGCATTAGAAATACAACATGAGATGGTGGAAGCCCTCTCAAGAGCCATGAGTGTGGGTGAGAGCTTAGAATCGGGCGTGGGCAAGCTACGGCCCGTGGGCCGGATGGCTGTTCTAAACTATTGAAATAAAAAAATAAAAATAAAAGACCGTACCCTTTTATGTAATGATGTTTACGTTGAATTTATATTAGTTCACACAAACACTCCATCTATGCTTTTGTTCTGGCCCTCCGGTTCAGTTTAAGAATCCATTGTGGCCCTCGAGTCAAAAAGTTTGCCCACTCCTGTCCTAGACCCAAAGTTGAACAAAATCTTTCTTGGGAAACACCGTGTCCAGACCTGCGGGTCACTATTAACACTGTGAATGTAATACTGAACTTAAACCGGGCGATGCAGCATACATGGTGATGCTGAAACAGGGATCATGATGCAGAGGTTTCCTGAGCCAGAGAGAAACAGCATAATATATTATATTCCATATTATATTAGTTGTACATCACAGCTGCAGTGCACACCAGCCACCTTCAGGGTCCACAGCTTCCAGGCTGCTGTGTGGTATGGCCCGCCACCGAGCGACCATCAGTGTGCACGGTGTGCAAGCAACTACTTAGAAACCATGAGGCTCCTAGGTAGACAGCTTACTTATTTTAACCAAATAGAGTCCCAAGAGGAGTATTACTTTCTTGTTATTTTGCTGTATTCGTTAAAAGTCAACAAATTTGGAAACTTGCAAACTTGAGAAGTAAGGTTTTTTTGTTTTGTTTTGTTTTGTTTTTACCTCTGAAAATAGAGGTGGGTAGATAACGATAAATTTTGTTTGGATTTTTTGGACCGAGGGTGATGAGGATGGGGGACGACTTTAGATAGGATGGTTCAGATAGAAGGCCTCTATCGTTTAAGAAAGCAGTTCCCAAACTGTGTTCTAAAGAAAATGTGGTACATATATACAAATGGAATGTTACGCAACATGAAAAGGATGAGACCTTACCACATACTATCCTCCAGCCCGGATGGATCTTGAGGGGAATTATGCTAAGTGCAATAAATCAGATAGAGAAAGACAAATCCGTGTGATTTAAATTATAGGTGGAGTCCAGAAAAGAAAGTAAACAAACACTCAAAACAGACCCATAGATATAGAGAACAAACTGATGGCTGCCAGATGGGAGCAGTGGTGGAGGATTGAGTGAAGAAGGTGAAAGGGTCAAGAAGTAAAAATTGGTAGTTGTGAAATTGTGACAGGGATGTAAAGTACAGCATAGAAAATACAGTCAACAATATCGGAATAAACATGGATGGTGCCAGATTTTTTTTGGGGGGGGGTTGCTTCACAAGTTATATAAATAAATGTCTAGTCACTAGGCTGAACATGTGACACTAATATCATACGGAATGCCAACTATAATTGAAAAATTCAAAACAAATTTAAAGCCTCAACGGAAAGTTTTGTTTATTTCCCAAATAGCTTCCAAGTTAAGTTCTCATTTGCACATGATTTGATTCCTTTTCTGAGTGTCAGCAGGAAACCCAGAAAAAAACAACTCCCCACCCTGTCTATAAAAGAATGCTGAACTGAAAGGTCTCAACATGCAAAGTGAACGCTAAAGAAGCCCCCAGCCTCCCCATAAAACCCGCATCTTCTTTCTGCAGTTATCAACACGGTGACACCAGCATTGTGTCCCTTGTCACAGTGTGATTTCACATTGTGAACGAAAACAGCCATTTGCTGACCTGATGAGCTCAGGGAAGGCCTGCGTGGCAGTCTTGCAGACTGAGAGACCTGAAGTAACCACAAAGGATGGTTTGAAAATTAAATATCTTACTTCCAACAGGTTATAGTGGGCAGTCATTTTCTAGGCCAATGTTTCCCAGACAAAGATCAGCTTTGGTCTTTACTGAGCCCATCTGCCTTCCTGCCTCTAAGATAACCTATCTGGGAGATGTCTGGGTAACTTGTGTAACTTCCTTCTTACCCTGGACCCCTCAGGGCACAACAAATGGCCCCGAGACATTCTCTCATTGTGACTGTTATCAAGTTAATTGCAATGTGTTAATTACGTTAGAGTATCCTGTATCCATCTCTGTAAAAGAAGCTCATGCCCATCATTTTACTTTTTATCCAATCCCAGGGCTTTCCCACCGGCTTGCTTTCTCCCGCCTCCTTACTCCATCACCAATGAATATTCATGCAACCCACCTATGTCCCTCCTTTGATTTCTATGTATAAATACAGAAATGTAACCGCCATTCTTCGGAACATAATCTCAATCCGTTGAGGTTCTGCTTCCCGGCAATTGTCGACAGTTTTGGCTCAAATAAACTCACAAAAAATTCCTTTACAGGTTTCAATGGTTTTTTTCGTTAACAACATCAATAGCTTGCCATCCCCACCAAGCCTAATGAGAAGCAGGTTAAATGAAGCACTGGGTTAACAACCCCTCATTTCTTTGTTGAAAACAAATTCTGTCAATCCATTTAAAAATTTTAGCCTCACCTCCCAGCTTGATTTTGTGTTTTCCATCCAAGCCTGTCACATGGTCATGTCTGCTTTTAAAACACCCACGCAGGCGGGGAATGGCCCTGCTTGAATTGCCCCCAGCGATGGAGGAAGCCACCACGCTTTCCACACACCCTGGTCAGCCTAGGCCTCCACTCAAGGCAACAAAGTTTCAATTATAGAAGACAAATAAATCCCAACAAAATGGCTGCGGCCACAGAGCAAGCAGGAGGCTTGGCTTGCCGCAAAGCTACAAAGTTTCAATTATAGAAGATAAATAAATCCCAGATACCAGGTCCTTCACTTGGGTCGCTGGGGGGCGTGGCTGGCCTGCAAACCACCACAGGCCCCTCTCCCAGGCCCCCCCCTAAGCCCCAAGAAAACCCCCACCCCGATCTGGGACACTCTTCAGGGCATATCAGCTGGCCCCCTTCCATGCAGCAAGCCTCTCTCCTCTCTAATAAAAGAGTAATATGCAAATTGAGCATCACTCCAACACACAAAATGGCTGCCCCCATTTGGACACAAGATGGCCGCCACACAGTCTGGGAAGAGTGTGTCTGCCAAGGCTAGGGGGTGGGTCAGAGCACTGGCATGCTCTCGAGCCAAGGAGAATGTGTATTTGGGAGCCATGGTCTCAAATCATGAAAGCGTGTTTCTGAAGAAGGACTTCGGGGTGGGGAGGGGAAGAAGAAAGATGGGTGTGCACAGCTTTGCTAGAACCTCTATTCCTTTACCCAGCAGGTGAGACCACTCTCTGCCTAGCTGGTAACACAACTTGGAAGGTTGATCATTCAAACCACTGGGCCTAACCTTCCCTTGAGAGGCCAGGTCCCCTGATAGACTGTTATAGCACCTCACGTTTCAACTCCCATCACACTTGTGAGTAATAAACTTTTGAGGTGGTTATCTTTCTCTCCCAACTCGGACCTTAAGAGCAGCAATTGGGCTTGTCTTGTCTGTCATAAGATGTTGAATGAGTTGAATGGTTGAGTGAATACATGAGTGAGAAAAAGCAACATGACTGTGACAGTATTCAGCTTCTTGCCTGGTGGCTAATACATAGCAGGAGACAACAAATGTCAAACACGTCAACAAATCCATGAATTAAAGAGATGAACCCAGCACGGAGCTCCGAGTAGCTATGTGGTAAATACTTACTGCAGCTGAATGAAAAGGGGAGGCATGACATTTGCTTTTCTTATGCAAGAGCCTCGAAAATAAATGAAAAATACTATGTCCCTTGATCTGGAAGTTGCATAACCAGGTAGGTGATAATTATATCTTCACCCAGGTCTGAAACAGCTAACGTTTGAAAACGTCATTAAGTGGAAGGACAAGTATGGTTGTTTGCCCAAATATTTGTGGCTTCACTATTATTCCCTTCCCGACTCATTAGGGAGCACGTGCTCGCACAAGAGGATGGTCTGGCTCAATGGCCTTCAAAGATGACGGTCCTAAGCTAACAGATCAAGGGACCAGGACTGCACTGCCCAAGGCACCCTCTACCCTCACCCCACCAACGGCACAGAGACCTTCAAATGATTGCCTTACAGACCGCACCTGTTTTTAGACTCGGCGAATGGGGCACACAGTTCTGGGTCTGGATCCAACACGTGCTCGATTTCCTTTTGCGATTTGTCGTACATCTTTTTCCTTTCCGTCTGAGCCTTGTTTGTCTCCACCGCAGGGAAGTCATAATACCCCTTCCTCTTGGCTTTGAGGCGCAGCTTGTTCCGATAGTGCTCAATGTCTGACTTCTGCTTCAGGGCTTTGTTCACCTGGGGAGAGAGAGAGGGTCTCAAGTCCACAGCGGACCCTGCACAGCAGAGGGTCACGACTCCAGGAGAAGCAATCCTAGGCTTCACGTCCTGGCCTTCAAGCCAGCCAGACCCAAATGTGATCCCTTCCAATATCAGCTCGCAACCATGGGCCACAGACAACGTGGAGTCTGGCTCTCGCCCACGTTGCCTGAGACCTTCCACCAAAGCCTCCTTCTCCCTAATCTACCGAGTCTGTTCAGACACAGGCCCGAGTCCACTCTTTTAGCTTTGTGGTGTGGGCCTTAAACCTTTTTTGTCCCCCCTGCATGAGAGCCTCTGACTTAGCAGCCCCGATGGATCTTGGTGCCCAAGTGTAGCTTCAGCCCTGAGGAACCCAATAATCTCCCTCGGCCATTTAGGTAGTGCCTACCTGGATGAGACAGGCGGCTCCTGAGGAGGCTGAACTGAGATGAACCGGGTGGGAAGGGGCAACAGACATCCTGCCCCTGAGGTCTCTCCACACTATCGATTTGCAAGTGAGTGCTTATTTTTGGTAATTGATATTTTTTCTCGAGAGATAAAAGAATTTTGAAGCCTTGTATGGCCACTAATGCCAACCAGTGTCTGCTCTAAAGGGCAAAGCCAACCTGGTCTTCTAGAAAGGAACATTACCTTTTGACCTTCAAAGATACAAACAACCCTAGCTGGTTTGGCTCAGTGGATAGAGCATCAACCTGTGGAGTTAAGGGTCCCAGGTTTGAGTCTGGTCAAGGGCACATACCCCGGATGTGGGCTCGATCCCCAGTGTGGGGCATGCAGGAGGCAGCCAATCAATGATTCTCTCTCATCATTCATGTTTCTATCTCTCTCTCCCTCTCCTTTCCTCTCTGAAATAAATAAAACTATATTTTTTTTTTTCAAAAGATACAAACAGATGACTATGCTAAATAAACAACAAAGGATGAAGATGTTACACCCATGAATGAAACTGAAGGGTGAAATCTGCCTGACACTTACTGGATGCCATGGAGAAGCATTAGTGCTGTTTGTAATCAGACTTGACTGTATTAATATAACCATGTGTAGGGTTGTTTTATACTTTTTTAAAGAATAATCTTTTTTAAAAATATGTTTTTACTGATTTTATTGAGAGAGGAAGAGAGAGGGAGAGAGAAAAACATTAATGAGTGAATACTACTGATCGGTTTCCTCCCGCATGCTCTCCACTGAGGATTGAGCCAGCAACAGGGGCATATGTCCTGACTGGGAACTGAACTGGCCATCTTTTGGTGTATGGGACAAAGCTCAACCAATTGGGCCATGCTGGCCAAGGCTAAAATAACCTTTAAAAGAATTTCCTGTAGTTCTTAAAAGGAAAATTCACCTGGTGCATATTATCAACCTACACAATATGAGGACCAAGGTCCACTATCTTAGATATTGTAGTTTTATAATGTTTGAAGAAATAATAACTGAAAGACATTTTTTCCCCCTAACTTTTGCAAATATTTCCCCAATTGGGTTCCTAATTCTACTTTTAGGCCGGAAGAATTTCACTGTTCCTTCATTCAGCTTGCCACTGCAAAATCTAGTAAAGAAGGAAGTTAGCGTAGCATGCTCTGGGCCAGGAAATCCCGTTTCTGGAATCTCAACTAAAGCAACATTCCATGTGAGGTTCAAAGTCAGAGATGAAAGTTAGTAATCACTAGTAATCAGACAGATCAGGATCAGGTGCTTCCTGAGACGATGCCCACACATAGGCATATCACTTCTGGGGCCATGCCAAGAATTGCATAACCTCAATCATGTCACAAGAAAACACTGGACAAACTCAATTTGAGAAACATTCTACATGACAAGTGGCCAGTACCCTTCGAAAGAGTAATAATGGTCATGAAACACAAAGAATGGTCACAAAGAGTGACTCTCCCAGATTGGAAGAGGCTAAGGAGACAACTCAGTGCCATGTGGGATCCCGAAATGGGAAAAGGACATCAGTGGGAAAACCAATAAAACTCAAAGAGTATTGTACCAATGCTGATTTCCTGGTTTGATCATTATTCTGTGATTCTGTCAGACGTTACCATTAGGGTAGCTTTGTAAAGAGAGTATTGGAGGCCCTGCCTGGGTAGCGCAATTGGTTAGAGCCGTGGTTGGCAAACCACGGCTCGAGAGTCACATGTGGCTCTTTGGCCCCTTGAGTGTGGCTCTTCCACAAAATACCACGGCCTGGACAGGTCTGTTTTGAAGAACTGGCGTTAGAAGAAGTTTAAGTTTAAAATATTTGGCTCTCCAAAGAAATTTCAATCATTGTACTGTTGCTATTTGGCTCTGGGTTAGAACATCATCCTGATCTGGCAAGGTTATAGGTTTTATTCCAGGTCAGGGCACATATGAGAATCAACCAAGTGGAACAACAAAGTTGATATATTTTTCCTCCTTCTCTCCTTCTCTCTCTCTCTCTCTCTCTCTCTCTCTCTCTCTCTCTCTCTCTTAAAATAAATCAATAAAATTTTTAAAAAAAAGTATATAGGAACTCTGTACTATTACTAAAACTCTCTTCCTTTTTGGCTTAAAATTATTCCAAAATAAAAGTTTTAAAAATTATTAATTGAAGTGATATTTATAATAACCAAAACTGGAGACAAAAACATACCTGGAGGGTTTGAACAATGGGAGATGAGTTTTTTAATCCATGGCATACCTTCTCCCTTCTCAACTAAGTCATTAACATTGATCATCAGCAAGACAATAGCAACACAGCAAATGTCTAACATTCAAGATGATGGGATTCTAAAATATAAAGAGTTTGATCGAAAGCTTGAAGAAAAGTTGAAAGAATGAAAACAGAGGATACGCTAGAGTGGTGAAATTCTAGTGAGTTTTCTCTCTTATTTTCTGAACTTCCTATGTTGCTATGTTTTCTTTAAAATAACCTTTGTGAAATCCTCCTTCTCTATATATGTTACAATTCTTTTCAGACTCTTAGGAAAATGGATGACCACATGATATCCATAGAAATCCTTCTAAAAGCAGCCAAAGGGTGGTTTCAATCTTGCTCCAATGAGTGAAATTCATTTCAAAGCCTGCGTGGTGGGCACATCCCTGTTCGAGTGGCAGGATCTTCTCCGGTGCCCTCTCACATTAAGCCCCGTGCATTCCCACTACAACTGGCATCCAATAACGAAGAGTTTAGGAGCGTTATCAAGGAAGGTAAAGGACTGTATGTGGGGAGGAGTTTCTCATGTTTCTCTTCATAACTACCGTTGTTAAAAAGCCCCCTCTAGACTTTCTAGAATGAAGGTAAAAAAAGATGCTCTGAAAACATCACCTAACGGGTTTGGTTTGGGTGACGTAGGCCCCGATTCAGTCCGCTGAGGCCCGGGCACGCGGAGGTGGAGATGACCGAAGGAGCCCTAGATCCCTGGACGCAGCCTGCCCCACCCGGCATTCCCAGGGGCTGCTCCTGGCCGCCTGCGCTCTCTCCCATGCTGGGTGCTCGGGTGCTCACCTCTCCGTTGAGCACTGCGGCCTCCTGGCTCTGGTCCGGGGTGGGGTGCACCACGGGGAGGGCTGTGGGTTTCACTGCGGTGAGCTGCACGGATCCGGAAGACGAGTCAAAGGGATCAGCAGCCGCCGTGCCAGCGTTGTCGAACAGAACCGCGCCTTCCTCTTCATCGCTCGTGGGCACTGAAGCACAAAGAAACACGTCGGTTTTATGGCGGGAGGGGAGCCTCGGGAACATGTGGGGACTGATGTGTGATGCTAACAGCCCAAGGATGGTACTTGACTCAAAACGACCTCAGAAACAACAGGGTCTGGTTCTGTGCCAACAGCTCACTGCTACCCATGTATTTCTTTTAAAAAAATATTTTATTAATTTTTTTACAGAGAGGAAGGGAGAGAGAGAAAAAGTTAGAACCATCGATGAGGGAGAAACATCAATCAGCTGCCTCCTGCACACCCCCTACTGGGGATGTGCCCGCAACCAAGGTATATGCCCTTGACCGGAATCGAACCTGGGACCCTTGAGTCTGCAGGCTGATGCTCCATCCACTGAGCCAAACTGGTTAGGGCTCATGTATTTCTTTTAAACATATGGCCTGCTGTGTTATCCATGGGTAGGAAAGAATTTTAAAAGTCTAAATTTAAGTGGTAAAAACAATTTTTTTTCAAAGTTGCGACAAACACATTAAAAAAAAAAAGAAGTAAATTTTTTCCCTTCAAGTTTGAGTCAGAGATGGGGAAAAATGCCACTTGGTCAAATGTCGAACTCTTCTTAAAATACGACAATCCACTGAATAAAGGCATTCAGTTCGATCTCTGCTGCCAGAGTTACCCCATTCTTGCACCATGTTAAGATCAACCAGCCACAGTAATTGCAGCTGACACCCCCCCCCCCAAGGCTGCCTCTCAATGATTTGAGTTTTAGTTTCTTTCATTTGTCTAAAACAAAGAAAAGCTAAGAAATAATGACCAGGGAAACGAATTTAAAGCTACTGACAACTCCCCCAATTAAATAGAGCAATTTTCACCTCCGCTCTTTTGCATTAATTCTCGCCTCTGACAGATAATAATTCTACTGTGATTGCTTCCAAAACTAAGCTGACAGAAGGAGTTCCAGGGCTGGTGGTACTAGCTGATTTACTTCTCCTTCAAGCATCTTCCCATTAACTGACTATAAGAATGACAGTGTATTGAGCATGGCTGGGCGAGAGACAAATGAAGCCTGTTCCAGCAACTAAACCAGCAGGCAATTCAGGAACAAAATAGGTGTGATTAAAATACGAATGTAATAGAAGTGTATTTATCTTTCCTCCGGTCTGCTCAAGAGATTGGGATGGTATTTAAATCACTGAGAAACACACAGTTTGTACCCTTCTGTCGCTTGCCATAATCATGGAACATTTGCCTTAATTAAGCTAAGTAAATGGTGGCTAAAATCCTTCAGAGTCTAACAATGGCTATAATTGGAGTGGTTTTTTTTTTTGGTTCTGTGGACTTATTGGCAAATAGCAGGCCACCAAACTACCAATGACAGAGGACAATCTCTACTCATAGATTACCAGATGATAGGAGTTTTGTGGGGCACTCTTGTCTGACCCCCATTACCTCCCGCCTGGACACCTGCTATGAAAGCCATCTATGGTGCCCAGCCTCCCAGATGAGTACCTCCTCAGAGTCACGGACGCAGTAAATAGGACCGACCTGTATAACCAAAAGGAAACTGCAGAAGCGACAGTGTGCTACCTCCACGGCTAGGTCGTTAGAACACATTGTGGCTTCCACCTTGCTCTCTCCTGGACCCCTTCCTCTGGGAAAAGCCAGCTGCCGCGTCATGAGGACACGCAGGTAGCCCCATGGAGAGGTCCATGTGGCAGGAAAATGAGACTCCTGCCCACAGCTACGAATGAGCCACCTTGTAAGTGGATTCGGCAGGCCCGGCCAAATCTTTAGAAATGACGATAGCCCAGACGGTGACCTCATGAAATTCTGAGCCCAAACAACCCAGCTCAGCCACTCCTGAGTTCCTGACCCACAGACATTATCCAACACCATAAACGTAGACTGTCGCGTTTGGTGACTAGGTGTGGGGGCCATTTGTTACGCAGCAACAAGTGACTGATACATCTCTTAAGCAACCCCCTCCTCCAAGCTTCCGGTCTCGTCCTCCTAGCCCTAAAGTGCACACTCCACCAGCAGCCAGGAAGGGTCATCTTTTCACAAGACAACCGGGTCACAGTACTCCTTTGACCAGGACCCTCTGGAGGCCTTGTGTCTCTCAGGATAAAACTCAGGCCGCCCAGGCTCTGTACAATCTGGTCCTGGCGACCTGGCCCAGCTCATTCCTCCCTCTCCCTTCGTCCCCTCTCCAGCTACAGCAGCCTCTCGAACGCAGCAGGCTTGCTCCCGCCTCGGGGTTTTGTTCCCTTTGCTCAGAAAGCTTTCCTCAGTCCTTCACATGCCCAGTTCCTTCTCAATTTTCAAGTTGCTGTTTGCAAAAAAAAAACACAACCCCCCCCCCCCAAAAAAAAATACCACTTTCCTTGCCCACTCATCTGAAACAACCTGCCTCATCACCCTGTTATATTTTCTTTTCTTTTTTTAAAAAAAATTTATTTTATTGATTTTTTTACAGAGGAAGGGAAAGGAACAGAGAGTTAGAAACATCGATGAGAGAGAAACATCGATCAGCTGCCTCCTGCACGCCCCCTACTAGGGATGTGCCCGTAAACCAAGGTGCATGCCCTTGACCGGAATCGAACCTGGGACTTTTCAGTCCGCAGGCCAACGCTCTATCCACAGAGCCAAACCGGTTTTGGCCACCCTGTTTATATTTTCTTCACAGCATGCAATGCTATGGATTTGTGTACCGACACTGGAATATAAGCCCCATTCTTGCCCATATTTTTAAAGGCAATACTATTGCCTTTAATAACGTCTCATAGGGCAGCTGGCTTTCAACAGGGAGTAAGTAATTCATCACTGCTGAGTAAATGGTGAATAAAGGAATGACTAAAATCTCCCGGCTTGGAAAGGAGATGTCAGTACCTGCAGAACAGGTAAACATGTGAAGAGACGATACTTCATACTTTTATGGCTTCTGGGCTGTGCCATCCTCACTGCCCGCCCCAGGGACAGGATGAGGGGAGGAGCACAACTCCAAGGAGACAGACAAAGGATGCCTGGGGCACTGTACAAACTATAGTTCTTTTTTCATCCTCACTGTCATGATAGTCAAATTCAGATTTGCACAATAATTCCTCTTGGTTTAAGAGAAAAATAATTAGTGACCCTCTTCCACCACCCCCCAAGTCCCCAAAGACTATATGGAAAAATACATTAAAGGGCATTACATTAAATATTAATACAAAAATGCTGCGTGAGTACAGCAGGTTCAGGGGAATATTTAATGCATAACTAGTCCCCAAAGAAAAGGCACCAGAGAACGCTAAACAAAAGGGCCACAGTTAAACTGCTGACGTGTCCTAGATACCATCGCCGTCGTCACCATAAACGCCATCGCCACGGCAAATGCCGCCACGCCAATCTGGATGTGCCTCGGTTGCCGTGTTGGCCTGAACTTCTGCAAATCAGGCTCGGAAGGGAGATTTTGTTTCTTGATGTTTATTTTACACTGGCATGGCGGGGGAGGAAGGAAGCCCTCCCATTTGAGGCAGATAATGCTCTCGAACAAAGCAGGCTCTTCCCTTCTAGAATTTCCCTTAAAGCTTAGAGACTGTAACTAGCGCCACTGCCCCCTGGTGTTTATCAGATAATAAGCAAGTCTTCACCTCACTGGGACGGCCCAGAGAGAAGGAAAACTGAAGCTGGGTTTCTGAGCTCCTATCTCTGACGCGTCTCTCAGTGATGTGAAGGAAGGAGCATGATTCAGGGTTTATGGAAGTTTCTGCTCTTAAATGACTGAACACTTAAATTTATATAGTATGTCCTCATCTGGAACTCATTTTTAACTCGTTTCCCAGAAAACAGTTTTTCCAAGGTGACATTGGTTCTTTTTTCATTTTTTAATTCCAGAAAGAGGAAAGGTGGGGGGGGGGGGGGAGAAACAACAATGATGAGGGAGAATCATTGACTGGCTGCCTCCTGCACGCCTCCTACTAGGGATCGAGCCTGAGACCCAGGCATGTGCCCTGACCAGGAATCAAATTGTGACTTCCTGGTTCATGGGTCAAGGCTCAACCACTGAGCCACACTGGCTGGGTGACACTGGCTTTAATTCAAAAGTTGAAGTGTCTGTATTTGGTTGAAAAAAGTTCCAAATTCTTTTGCTTTCAAAATCCTAGCTGTCATCTCTGTCTTTCCCATTTATATTTAAACACTAGAGGCCCGGTGCATGAAATTCATGCGGGGGGGGGGGGGCAGGGTCCCTTCTCCAATCCAGGACCCCTTAGGGGATGTCTGACTGCCATCAGGGATCAGGCTTAAAATGGCAGTTGGACATCCCTCTCACAATCCTGGACCACTGGCTCCTAATCGATCACCTGCCTGCTGGCTCCTAATCGCTCACCTGCCTGCCTGCCTGGTTGCCCCCTAAATGCCCCCCACTGCCAGCCTGGTTGCTCCTAACCCCCCCCCTACTGGCCTGGTCACCCCCAACTATCCCCTCCATTGGCCTAGTTGCCCTCATTGCCCCCCTGCCAGCCTGGTTGCCCCTCACAGCCCTCCTGCTGGCCTGGTGGCCCCATGTAGCCTGCTTGTTCAGTCATTTACTCTCACTAACCCCCCTGCAGGCCTGCTTGTCCAATTATTTGGTTGTCCCTCACTAACCCCCCTGCAGGCCTGGTCGTAGGCAGCCATCCTGTGAGTGTGTGATGGTCAATTTGCATATTACCCCTTTATTATACAGGATTGTCCTGAAACAGCCTCTAAAGTAGGGAGCTAATGAGGCCACTGAGCTACAAGGACCCACTCAGCTGAGTTCCTGGAGGGATAATGCCTTTCCCTGTTAAAGGTCTTATGTCCACAAAAGTGGAAAATCACAAGGTACACATGCAACAAAACTGGTGGGAAACCAACAGTTTTAGAATGACAGCCTGGGACATTAACATTTGTTTATTAACCTTAGTAACTCTAACCCCTAGAATGGACACCAAGCCATGAAACAACAGCGTCTGAATATTCCACACCAAGAGAAGAGTCCGTTCTCAGAGACCACAGTCATGCACTAAGATACCTTTCCCAAGCTGACAATATGGTACCTTTTTGTACTTCTCCACAATTCCAATGCTATGTCTTTCCTTCCTCCTTCCCTCCCTCCTTTTCTTCCATTCCTTAGGTTCACCTTCCAATCCAACAAAATACACTACTGATTTTTTTTGGGGGGGGAGGGTAGACTATAACCTCGCATTCTGATACAGTGGAGCCCTTTGATAAGAAAGGACGAGGAAGCGTAGGTTCCGCTGAAGGTCCCGCTAGCATTCTGATGTGCTTCGGCATCTGTTTACATGGAATGTGTTGGTGTTACCACTTCTACTTGAAAATCTCAAACGGAAAGCTCGCTGGGTGGGAACCAGTGGTAAAACAGTTGCGGCGACCAACCCTGAAAATCCACTGGGTTGAATTCTGGCAAAAAAAGACAACGCAGCGAAGCCCTGGGAACCGGGAGGAAGGGTGGCGTTTCAATAAAGCTGTTGCATGAACACCTCCACCGGGTCAGTAATTGCATTTCGCTCGTGCGCCGTGCTGTAGTCATTTCCTCTGAACCGGATGTGTAAATAAACACGGTGACCCACACAGAATATGGGGTCTGAGACCCGCCCTGCTCCCCCTTGTCTATGAAATAAACGTGGGGGACGGGGAAAGGCATCGCCTCGTACGTGTGCATTTACTGACAGAGGAGTCTGTAGGCTGCGCATTCTTATGTGAGAAAAAGGCCACAGAACAGTATGCACTTGATCCCGTTTTACAAAATAAAACAAAGCTACCCAACAGAAAACAAAGAGTCGGGTGTGTGGTCACACGCATAGCAAAAAGGTCTGAGGAAGACACGCCAAGTTGTTCAAGGTCGTTTGAGGACCAGAGTGGGTAACGGGGGACCTGGGGGAGGGTGGACTTGGCCTTGGCCTTATATATTTCCAGGAAGAATGTAAAGGGGGGCGGGGAGGGAGGGTTGGGAGAGAGTCGAGAAGCAGGGAGGGTCCTTTGATTGGGTGGTGATGGGAGTCTCTGGGTTTGGTTAAAACAACTTTCCCCTGTGTCTCCACTGTCCTTTGTCTCTGTGTGGCCTCCCCCCACCCGCCTCCCTCTCCCCTTCTCTCTTAGCACCTCGCTCTGGGAGGGAAGAGAAGAAAGTTGCTAACTTCACGTCGCCCTTCACATGTCAGAGCTCGGGCCCTCTGGGAGCTGGCTTGGCCGGGCGCTGATGGGCAGGATTCCTGGCCCCAAGGGGGACAGATGTCCCGGGAAAACCCCACGTGTCATGCCTGGTTCCGGTGTGGGAAGCAGTCTCCGCGTCACAGGGCAGTGGAGTTCAGGAGAAGAAGAAAAATGCAAGGATCAAATCAGCCTGACATTTCAAACACGTGTTTTATATGACAGCTGGGCCTGGGGTCTGCTGTGGCATTCCTTCTTTTCTGTCTCTCTCCTTCCTTTTGTCAGAAACGAAGAAATAAGTAAGCGGCATTTGAAAGCAAAAGAATGTTCCGACACCCGCTCCCAGAGAGAGCCCCTGAGCCACCCCTCCTCCAGTTCCTCCAAAAAGGAAGCACAGCCAAGCAGACTGCCAGGTCGCTGGGCTTCCCCCCGGCACTGCTGTAGGGCTCTGCCTGCACCCCTGGGAACCCCAAAAGGAATCTTCCTTGATCTGGGGGCGGGGTCGGCCTGGGGCACTCGAATCTGGTCTCCAGGAAGCCAGCAGCACCCATGGAAGGACCGAGCGGAGAGGAGGACCAGGACAAAGGCTGGCCTGGGAAGACAGGGAGGCTATGTGTAGACGTGAGCTATGTATAGATGGGGCCACGGCACAGCAGGTGGCTCCGAGGCCTCCCCAACAAACCCCACCACTGAGCCTTTAGAAGGAGGGAGAAGCCAAAACCAGTTTGGCTCAGTGGATAGAGCCTCAGCCTGTGGACTGAAAGGTCCCAGGTTCAATTCCAGTCAAGGGCATGTTCCTACTGGGGATGTGCAGGAGGCAGCTGATCGATGATTCTCTCTCGTTGATGTTTCTAACTCTCTATCCCTCTCTCTTCCTCTCTGTAAAATATCAATAAAATATATTTTTTTTAAAAATAAAGGCAGGAGCCCAGGCTGATGTCTATGGTGATATTTATTTCTGTGCTGTTTCTCCTGGGAAGGGTGGGTTTGCAGCATCTGGACTCACCGGCCTAGAAGGAACCCCGGGAACACATCAGGGGAGTCAGGGAAAGAAAATGGGGGGGGGGGGAATCTCCAAGACAAGCAGCACTTCAGACACCTGCCACCCAAGAGGACCTGGGGCTAGAAATGTCGATTCACCCCAGAACAGAAAAATCTCTAAGCAACCATCCGTTCATTCCGCATTCGAGTTTGTGTTTGTTTTTTTAAAGCCCAGCACAATTCCGTAAGAACAGGAGCCAGAATGATTCAGAGGCCGGGGTAAGGCAATACCCTAACAGGTAGGTAGGAAACGGACTCATGGCCTTTGTAGGACAACACAGAAAGAAGGAGTGAGGGTGGCGCACTGGGGCGTGTGAGTGTGTGCAGGCCTGTGTGCACGCGTGTGTGCACGCGTGTGTGCACCCGTGTGTGGGACAGGCTGGAGGGCGGCGCTTGGCAGGGAAGGCTTCCTCACCGTTTCTCTTCCGAGCCTCCTCCTTTGTGGCTTTCTGCGGTGCCGTTCCATTCTGGGGCGAGCGCCTCCCCGAGCTGGGCTTCCCTGATTCGTTGCTGATGACAGAGCCATTCTCACTGGGTGACCTGCTGGAGGTAACCATAGCAACGAGGAGACGGTGAGTTTCGACTAGCACAGCCTCCTCTCAAGGTTATTTTATTTGCACAGTTTATGTCCGTAGCCTTTCTTTCTGGTTTTATCTACACAAAAAAAGAAAGGATTCGGGATATTTTAGAAAGCACCCCCACAGTCACGTGGCTGGCTAACCTGAAGCGCGCTGGCCGGTGCTGAGCACGGCGGAGAAGTTCAGTGAGTGCAGCCCTCAGTTATGGTTTTAAGCATGCCCTCTTATTAAAACACAACACTCTGGAGATGTTGCCGAGTGTTTGATTCATGTGGCATCTTCAGGGCTCGCAGTTCTCTTTGGCTATTCTCTATATAGAATATACCTTATACCTCAGCCACTGAAGATGAAGTCACTCCATCATTAAATTATTCTCTCTCTCTCCCTCTCCTTGCTCTCCCTCTCCCTCTCTCATTCACACACACACACACACACACACACACACACACACACACTCTTAACTGTGCTAACTGCTAACTACTTCCATCTGAAACTACCAATTTGAGCTATTTCCATTCATTCAGGAAACACACTATGAGCGCCAACTGTATTGGGCACTGTGCCAGGGATACAGGTAGAGAGGGCGGGCAGGTACAGAGGGAGGTGGCCAATCAGCCCTGGAAGCCAGAGCTCCCCCTGCAGGTAGTGGTTTTCCCCACATGCAGGAGCACTTCTTTATTTATTTATTCATTTTTAAATTTTATTTTATTTTTATTGGTTTTAGAGAGAAAGGGAGAGGGAGAAAGAGAAATATCAACGATGGGAGAGAATCAATGATCGGCTGCCTCTTGCACGTCCCATGCTGGGGATCGAGCCCGCAACCTGGGCATGTGCCCTTGACGGGAATCGAACCTAGGACCCTTCAGTCCGCAGGCCGACGCTCTATCCACTGAGCCAAACATTCTCTTTACAGTCTCTCCTGCGTTTAGACAAGGGAAGCCACAGGGCCTTCTCGCCTTCCCTCGGGGGCTAGACTCTGGCCTTCTGGGCCCAGGGGGAAAATGGGCTCTGGAGAGCCCCGCTGAGTTCATGCTGAGCGAGTTCACGCTCCCTGCGGCCTTCCATCACGCCAGCCCGTGGATGGGCTGAGCATAAAGGCCTTCCCTCTGTGGGAGACAACCAGGGGGCTCCGCCAACCCCTTGTTCATCTATTGTCAATTGTCCAGACTCAGAACCTAACGGCACCGACCCCTTCAATGGAAACTGGCTGGGATAAAATGCGGCACTTGCTAGTGGATGCTCCTCTTCCTCCTCCTCCTTCCTCCCTCTGCATCCTATGGGAGCTTGGCATTCTCAGTTCTGTACACTTCCACGTACTTCGGCACCCCAAAAAATCATGAACCCTGGAAGTGGCCACTCACAGCCATGGGCCGAGGCAGAGTCTGCCATAGTCTGCCATAGTCCAAAGTGGGATGTTCTTGTCGAAGTTCCACAGACGAGTCTAAGTTTGGGAAATGTTTACTCTATTCCTAATGCACAGGAGCACGTCGAAGGCTCAGATCTGCCCCGTCATAAAGAGACTCGTCGCCTTTTGTTTAACTAAGCATTTCCTAGTTTATTTTGCTACAGATCTCTTTTACCACAACAACTTCTTAAACTCTGACTCATCCACTACCACTTCCTCCAAGGTTCCCATCAGCCTCTGGGACCTTCTTGCTCTCCTTTAAGCAAATCAAGAAGGTCCTGCCTCTGGGATTTGCGTATACTGTTCCATCTGCTTAGAACTGTGGTGGTCGGCAAACTGCGGCTCCTGAGCCGCATGCGGCTCTTTGGCCCCTTGAGTGTGGCTCTTCCACAAAATACCACGGCCTGGGCGAGTCTATGTTGAAGAAGTGGTGTTAGAAGAAGTTTAAAAAATTTGGCTCTCCAAAGACATTTCAGTCGTTGTCCTGTTGATATTTGGCTCTGCTGACTAATGAGTTTGCCGACCACTGGCTTAGAACGTTCTTCCTCTAGATAGCCTTGAGGCTCACACATCATTTCCATCAAGTCAAATGTCACTTCTCAAACGTCACTTCTCAAATGTCACTCTACCAGAGACGCCGTCCCTGACTTCCTGCTAAAATAGCGTCACAGCCCCCTCTCCATCTCTATGTCCTTTCCATGCCTGGCTTTCTTCTCCACCCTCACCACCACTAGACCTGCTATATCTCTCGTTCTCTGTCTGCTTCACTAGATTGTAAATCCCAAGAGAGCAGGAGATTTGCCTTGTTCACTGCAGTATCCCCAGTGCCTGGTGAACAGCAAACAATCCATAAACATCTGTGAGGTGAAGGGAAGGAAAGACGGAAGGAGGCAGGCAGGACGTGGCTTTTCCAACCATTGTGGTCTCGAGGCAAGGGAGCAGGGGGTTGGCAATGGAGTCTGCTAAGCCAGCCAACAGGGCTTGCCTTAGGGCTCATTACCTCTTTACAAGGCAATTGGGAAGTCCTTACAGCGAGCCTCCTGGCCCCTAGCCTAACTCTCCCATCTATCACCCACATTACCACCTGAGTCATCTTTCAGGCTGGGCATTACTGTCGGCCTGAAGAACTCTCCATGGCTTCCCATTGGCTAGCGCACAAAGGTCAAACTCCTGAGCCTGCAAATGAAACCCATCGACAATTTTAACCCGTCTTCTGCTTTCCTCCTTCACTACATCCGGGCCCCCGTGAACTCTAAACTCAAGGAAATGCACCATTAAGTGAATGTGGCTGTCCCTTATCTCTCCTGGCTCTTTTAGACCGGATGCCTGCATCTCTTTCCACCTATTGACGCTCCACACACCCTTCAAGGCCAAGCTGGAACGGAACCTCCTCCACGCTGCCCTCCCTCGTCAGAATTAATCTCCTCCTCTTCTCTTTTCCACTGCACTTTGTTCACACTCCACGGTGGGTGTCGGTGCATCGTGCTCGGATTCAAGCTAGCTATCTCTCTGTCTCTCCATCACGAGATTCGTGGGGCCAGGAATCAATCTTAAACCTCTCTGCAGTCCTCCCAATGCACGTCAATGAACTCTCTTCAGAGTGAAATCTCAACAAACGGCCTTGAACTAAAATCATAAACCACGGAGAAGCTGCCAGATTAAACTACAACCACGCACGCTGAATCCAAGGAACGGCTTTTACCGTAAGTTACAATGTGTAAGGTGACACCGGTGCCAAATTTATTACAACACATGTAAGAGCTGTCGTGGTTGATCTGCAATGCAAAACCTCACAAAGGCTGGCTCAGGAGAAGCAAGTGTTATGATTCTCCTCATCTCTCTCAGCCTCATTTTCAAATATTCAAAATGAGCGTGCAGGGGAATGTTTAAAGAGAACAGTGGGATTCACTTGAGGGCTTTGGCTCCTCTCACCGTCCATCATTCCTCTTGTCAACCCAGAGAGGCCAGAGTTGGCCCCATGCCTACCTTTTTCTGGTTTCGGTGGACTTGGCCGTCTTGATGGTGCTTCCATCCTGGGCGGCGTCCCTTTCCTGCGAGGCGGGGGGATCTCGGACAGGGAGCGGGAGGACCACTGTCTCCTGGGTCACGGGGATGACCTCCTCGTCCGCCCCTTGCTGGCCCAGGTGCTGTTTGGCATAATCAAAGCCTTGCACAGGCTGCAAAGAGGAAACAGGTCTGCAGTCACATTTCTGGTAAAGCGTGACTCGAACAGCGGCTTTAGGAGGAGTCGGGCGCATGTGTCAGGACCCTACTTGGCTTTCCAATCCACAGGAGCCCACTCGTCTCCATCATAATTTGTCTTTGCGAGATCAGATTCTGGCTGGATTTCCACCACGCTTCGGAATCTCTATAGAAGACTGACTCAGAAAAAATGAAGAGTGAAAACAAGATACAAATAACGTGTATGAAAACAAACTTCATGTAAGCATTTTAGACTACTAATGTTAAGTCTCTGGATAGGACTAATTAGAAACCCTTAATTGATACGTTAAGCAGGTCCTGCCATCTCCCACCTAGGACTATTTCATCATCCCTCAATTCGCGCCCAAGAAAAGGCGCGTGACTTGAGGTCACTTGACTGGCCAAGCAACTTGAACTCTGAGCATCAATTTTCTCATCTGAGAAATGAAGACCATCCTATCTGCGTCGCCTCCACCACGCTCCAGCATGAACGGGGAGTCACAGGTCTGAAAACAGAGGGAGAGAAACATGCCACCCTGTGGCATTTACGGAACCACTATTTCATCCGGAGCGCTCCCTTACGCAAGTTGGCTGTCCTATCCTTCGCTTCAGGGACATTAGCAAGGCTTTCACTGCACCGTGTCTGAAAGCCCAAATGAATAGGGCAGCTGTGAGCAAAACCCAACAGACATCTACTAGTGTGGTAATAAAAAACCTGAGAGGCCTGTTTAAGCAATTCCTGGGAGTGTCTCCACAGGAGAACAATACACACGTTAAGCAGGACAATAGGGTGGCTAGTAGCCACAGCTCCGAAATCAGACTCTGCCACCTAACAGCTGGGTGACCTTGGGTAAGTTACTGAGATTCCTCGCAGATCAACGTCTTCATTGGCAAAATGGAGAGAGTAGCAGTGTAAACGGGATAAAATGTGTATGCGTGTGAGAGTAATATTTAACCACCCTCGAAGGGATGATGGGTGGATAAAATAAGTAAAGTTAAGTCCAGCATCTAGCTAAGTGCCTGGCACATAGTAAGTGCACAATCAATATCAGCCAATATTGGTTGCCCAGATGAAATGGACATCAGTGATTCTCTTCACGAAAATGTGGGGATAAAACTCAATTCCCACCATTTGAGTTCTCACAGAACTTGATTTGATCAGAAGCTCTTCCTTCAGCATCTAATTTAGCTGAGAAACAAAGCAGGAAGGCTCCAGCTACATTTAACATTCTAGGACTGTGGCCCAACTGGTCAAATCCTGCAACCGAGTCTCAGAACAGAATGGAGTTTTATTGCTAAATCCAGCAAACCTTCCTTATTTTAAGTTGTCTATAAAACAATTTTTCCACAGTCAGCTTCCCCAATTCCCAGGGAAGCTCTCTCTGGCCAGTGTGCTCCCCCCTCCCTCTTCTCTGAGGCACTCACCCTCCGACCCCTGTAGCCCGCCCTTGACAAGCCACTGACATTCTCATGCCAGGATCTGGGAATGTTCCTGAACTAGTGTTTGTCTGTTCATTTCCCTCCCCGCCCTACATGAAACAGCTTTTGGAAGACTGATAGTGTTCTTAGAAGTCCTTATGACCAACAGGTCACCAATTGCATTCAACTGAAATGTTCCTAGGAGCTGACCTCTGCTCTCCGAGTCCACTGTGTTACCGACTCCTGCCTTGGTCTCATTGCTTCCATTCTGCTCCTTGGCAGGCCTGCCCTTAACAAGCCGCCAAAGGTATCTCGCTTAAACCACACCAGGTCATTAAACATGATTCATGGCACCTAATCTCTCCGACAAGGCATTCAAGGCCCTTCCCATTCTGGCTGAACCCACCTGCCCAACCTCACCTCCTGCTGGCCCCTTTTCTGCAATACTCCCAGCCCCCCCCCCCCATTATCATATTTGATTTTGTTCCAGCTACAGTTAGTTAGCAGTGGCTTGTGCCAGGGACTGTACTTGCTGCTGGAGATATAAAGATGAATAGTAACTGTACCCCAACTCAAGAACTTCACTTGCTATTGCTGGTACATACCAAACACATTACATAAACTTGTCACTTATCCCCACTGCAGCTCAAAGAGGCAGGTATTCTTATGATTCCCCATTTTAAAGATGAAGAAACGGGGGTTCAGAGAGGTGAAGCAGCTACCCAGGCTCACACAGCTGGTCTGACTCTTCCCACGGCCTCTCCTCTCCCTCCGCAGCCTGCATTGGTTGGGCATCTACTGTCCGTGGCCTTGCTCCTGTGCTGAGACTCCTGGCATGTCAGTGGGTAGCTGAAAGTCTCCAATGGCAGCCAAGACTTCACAAGAACCTAGTGAGGAGGAGAAGCTGTCTCTGGCCCTCTAACCCTACCCTCAACTCTCTCTGGATTTGGCTCCTTACCCTTCACATTGGGCTGAAGTTCCCTGCTGGGACTGGGCTGATAACAGGTAAGCAGAAATAAAGCCATTAAAGAATGACAAGCTTAAGAGGTGGTCGAAGTTATTAGGTTAATAACAGTCCCTGCATATGTTCAGTACTGAGAACCTACAAAAATGCTGACACCTCACCCTGTCCTCACAGAATCCCATGAGGTAAGCAGGGAGAACATCACAGTCTTCATTTTACACGTAAGAACACAAAAGCTTAAAGAGGTTCAGTGACTTGCCCACGATCGCACAGCTAATCGGTGAACAACTCCTAGTCCCTTACTCTTCTGACTGACAGGGGAGTGGTTCTTTCAACCCCCAACAGAGAAACTGCCCGAGATGTACTGCCCATTAGATACCACAAGCGGTCCCCAACCCCTTCAATACATCATCATGAAGTCTTTATAGTTACTTCACTGGGTTTTATAAAACTACCACATCAAACGATCTCTAACAATTCCAAAAGTAGACATGTTGCTCAGATATTTTAAGGAGAAAGCGTTGTCATAATAAAAACCAACTGGTACATCCTATTTATTATATAACCAGGCGCAGCTCAAAGCAATTTACATAACTCAATCCTCACCACAAACTACCATTCTCCTTCCTTCCACAGATGGGGAAACGGAGGCACAGAGAGGTTAAGTCCAGGTCATACAGAGAGTATGTGAGAGCAAGGAAAAGAGTTGGGCATCTTTGGGGGTGACTGACCTGACCTGAGCAGATGACCATGCCAACCATTGCGGGCCCTCCAAGCACCTGGATACGGCCCTGCCTAGTGTCTCCTAAGGTTGCCTGTCCCTCGGCGCCATGTTCTCGTCAAGTGTGTGAAGAGAACGATGGCAAAAGGCTGTGGACTTGATGACAAAGAGTAAAGAGAAGCGAGCGAGGAAGAAAAGGGGTGACTGCCTGGCCCCCCTGCGTTGATCATCCTCTCAGCATTCTACCTGCACAAGCCCAGTTGACAACAATGGTAACGGGTCCGTCTCTGAAGAAGGGCACGGGCCTCACACCCGGGCCTCCGCTCCCAGGAGGCCACATCACCTCCTCTTGGCACAGTAAGTCTATCCCGGAGTCTCCGCCAGGATCCCTCATGCCCTCTGGCACTGTGGCCTGCATCCTAAAGACGCAGTGATGTCCAGGAGACTGGGAGCCCACCCTCCTGGTCTGTGGATTGGTAGCAAAGGCTAACTTTCTCACTCCACCTTGGCATGCAATGCATTCTGCTCACACACATGAGAAGCGGTGCAGGTGGCTCTCCTCTTGCACACACTGCAGTGCTGCTGGGTGGCAAGGGCAGAAGGATGCAGTGAGAGAGAGTTCCACCCCCCCTGGTCCCCGGGTTCGACCTTGATCAAAGGGCTTCGGCCATCCAAGTGCATAGTCCAGCCTCATTATGGGAGAAAACAGCCAGCATCGCCACACACAAGTGAATTCAATCATCTCGTGCAACAGAGAGTTGCCTGACTTCCCACATCAGCACAGTGACCAGGTAGGAACATACAAAGGGGCTCTGAGAACCCACAAACAGGAACCTGTCCCCACCTCAGGTGGCTTGCAAGTCAAAAGGTATGCTGAGATCATGTGCCGGCCAACTCCTCTTGGCAAATTAATGAAATTTTGGCTTCACCTATGACACAAAGGTGGCATCTACATGACCTCAGTGTGGCATGCTCTGTATCTCTGGGCTGGGCTGCAATTACATTCTGGTGATCCCTGCTGTGTCTGAGGCTCAGGTTGTAAGTGAGCTCGGACGGAAATGAAGTACCACTACTTGGAACAGTTTCCTTTTGCACGGCTTGGAGCATTCCCAACATTGAGATGCGTCTGGGAAGCAGCTTGCTTTGTGTCAACAGCATCAGAACAGCGTTCTTCGGGGTTTGGCTCTTCAGCATCAGGGAGTCTACTCAGGCTGTAGCTTCTCAACGAGTGAATTGGTTTAATAAATAATCAAATTCATTTGAGTTCTTCGGCCGATGTGAGGGCTGATCACCCAGAAAGAATGAGGCGTGTGTGACTCCCAGCAAGAGTGAGCTCCAGGACATTCATTCCAATGGATATGCAGTTCCATTCACCAATGGACAAAGCTGCACCAATGGACAAAGCTCGGGAGCTCAGAGCTGCAAGGGGGATTCTACCTGCCAAAGCTCAGGGTTCAGAGAGGTATATAAATTAAATGAGCCCAAAGACTCAGACATGGGCCTCAGTCGCCACTCTGCTGAGAGTTATGTGACTTTGGACAAGTCCCTCAATTAAAAAAATATTCATTTCAGAGAGGAAGGGAGAAGGAGAGAGAAATAGGAACATCAATGAGGAGAGAGAATCATTGACGAGTTGCCTTCTGCATGCTCCACACTGAGGATCAAGCCTGAAACCTGGGCAAGTGCCCTGACTGGGAATCGAACCATGACCTCCTGGTTCACAGGTCTATGCTCAACCACTGAGCCACACTGGCTGGGCCCCCGCCGTCTCTCTTTAGCGATAAAATAAAACCTTCCCTGACTACCACCTACCTCATAGGGTTGCTGTGATAGACCGAGAAGAGCCCCACACGTTTTAGGATGTCATTTAAACATCGGGGATTGAAGGCTATTGGATTTCCTTTACAGAATTATCCTGGAGGGAGCTACGTGACTGAAAAGAAGCCTTTGGAATTTCCTCCACCCGCTTCCCTCCAGTGAGCAGAGAGGCCGGGGCGGGCCTGAGGAGGCTGGGAGGGCGGATGGGGCTCCTGGCCAGGCTGCACCGGGGCCACTGGCGTTTGATGGCGGACTGGCCGACGCTCTGCAGCTTGCCCGTCACGGCAGCCTCGGAGGAGAAGCCACTCTGGCCAATGGAGAAGGACCATGTTGAGGGTCTAATGTGCCCCAAAGAGCCCTGTGTTATGAGCCAAGAGACCTCATTCTATCCGTTCTGCCACTTACTAACTGTGTGATCTTGAAGGAGTCCCACCTTTGTAAAAAGGGGGTGTCCGACACGAGGCCTACCTAGATTTCTGGGCCTCCACTTCCTGCTATGTAAAACAAGGGCCCTTCTGCTAGGGTTGCTGCAGGATTGAGCTGCTCTACGTAAAGCACTGATGGCGAAGAGTGAGCAGGAGATACCCCTTAGCCATCGTGTCCTGATTATAAAATTAAAGGGCGTGCAACAAAGTAACTCTACATAGCGACACTTAAAAATGGCCACAATGGTAAATTTTGTTATGCACATTTCCCCATAAACTTTTAAAACACGAAAACACATAAATGAATGCATAAAGGGTCTTCTTCAAAAGCCGGGCTTGTTAGGGTGTTTCTTGAAGGTATTTCCATGTCTCCAAGGCCAAGAGAGGAAAGACAGGCTGGACTCCGGCTCCCCTCCCCCCCGCATCCCCCACGTACCTTTGCTCTCTGAGGCAGGTTCATCACGGCGTCCGGCTTGAAGTCGTTCTTGTTCTTCCGGCAGAGCACGGCCGTGATGATGATGATGATGACCGTGACCACGGCGATGGGCGCCAGCACGGCGGCGATGATCCACAGGTTGTTGGGTGGGTTCTTCACCACGGCTGCGGGGAAGAGCCAGCGGGAGGCACGTGACAAGGAGCACTGGGAAGGGAAAGGCCCCCGGAGAGAAATCTCCCCCTACCCCCCAGTCCCAAGTCTTGGGTGGTTAAGAGGACGTAAGATCAGGAAGACTCCTGCCTTGGGCAAGGGACTCAAGGTCTCTGAGTCTGTTTCCTCATCTGTAAAATGGGGCTATCACATTGGGAGGCGTCAGGGAGACGAGACACATGTGGTGCTGCTTTCGTAGCTGCTCAATAAAATGCCGGCCTTCCCTATGACTAGGAGGAGGAGGAGGAGGAAGATGGGACCAATTTTCCCACCGGTGATGCCCATGAGTCAAAAGAGAAGAGGAGAAGTACAACTGAGCGTTAGAGCAGTGCTGGGATCAGGAGGCAAAGGCCACAGAGAGACGGCTCCAAGTCTTGTTGTGAACTCACCCTCTGAGTGAGCAATGATTAAGCTGTAACCAGTGGAAACCTCCCTTCACCTTCCCAAATGGCTGGCTGGGGAAACCTGGAAATGCTGCCATCTAGTCCAAAGGATCCGGCTGGCCTGGCTGGTGTGGCTTAGTGGTTGGGCATCAATCTATGAACCAGGAGGTTAGGGTTCAATTCCTGATCAGGGCATATGCCCGGGTTGCGGGCTTGATCCCAGTAGGGGGCATGCAGGAGGCAGTCGATCAGTGATTCTCTCTCATCATTGATGTTTTTATCTCCCTCTCCCTTCTTCTCTCTGAAATCAATATATACATATTTTAAAGTTGAATGACACTCTAAATGAATCACCTTTACCCCTGTTGCAATTTGGCTTCCCATACAGATTTTCATACAGGAGAGAGTAATGGGCAGTTAAAAGGAGAAACACCCTCTCCTTAATAGTTCTAATCCATATTTTAAACAGACATACTGCCAATCCGGTTTCTATATCAATCTCTTGGCAAGTCTGGTTGGCATGAGTGACCCTCCTGATCCTGCTGAGGACCAGACTCCGGAATAAAGACGCCGCTGGTGAGTGGCCCCGTGAGGACCTGCCTGGGGGGCCAGCCGCCTGTCTCCCTGACTGCAACCGCCCCCAACTTCAGCCGGTGTCGTGTTAGCCGGGATCCCCTCGCACCAGGCAGCACGTAGCTCTGAGGCGCCGTTAGCACAAAACAACTTCGTTCCCCCAGTGTCTGTCAATCGGTGATTAATCACATTATTAACTTCTGAAAACAGCTCATTAGATAATGTGCCTCTGTTGACATTAAACATTTAATTGCTGCTGCTTTTAGTAATTTGACATTTATAGTTTTATGCCTTCAACATTTTTTAAAGCTTAGACCCACTGTGAAAAACATCAATATGCCTCTTTTGGGGCTGTGCTATTCTATCCCAAAGAAAAATGAGAACAGAGGGGTGGGGGGTGGGGGGCAAGGGGAGAGGGTGGAGTGGGGACCAGGTGGAGGGGAGATATGGGGATGGGGGGGAAAAGAAACAATTGTAATAATCTGAACAATAAAGATTTATTTAAAAAAAGAAAAAAGAAAAATGTATAGTGCATTAGAACATGATGGGCCAAGTATACATCTAATTTTTCTCATTAGCAGGAATGAAATATTGACAAGCGTTCTGCTTCTACTCAGCTTTATGGTTTTGGTGGATATATGCCTTCTCCAAGCAGTCTGCAATATCCTCTCACCTCTATTTAAGTGAGGAGAGAATTGATTTATCTTATGTACATTAATAAATTGATTTAACAAAGAGACAGTAAAGTGAGGTCAACTGAAGTCACCCAAACACAATATATTCACTGGCACAATGATCTAGAACTACGACGTCATGCGCAGAGGTGAAAAGAAACAAATGGTGGTTGAACTTGCAAGAACTGTAGTAGAGAAGGACGGGAGAGGAGACAGCATTCTGAGCCTCTACTGTGCGTTCGGCCCTGAGCTGGGACCTTGACCTGGGCCCTTCTTATCTCCAACTTGCAGGTGAGCAAATTGAGTTCCAAGGGGTTAGGTGCTTTTATGAAAAATCATTTCCCTGAGATACACAGGTGAAGTCAGTTCTGAGTTCACACTCACACACACACACACACACACACACACTCACGCATTTGTCAGAAAGAATGAAGACCAAGGGTCCACATAATCTAAACTAAAAATATGGTAAGCTATGTACACATATAATACCTTAATAAATTTTTTAAAAAATAAACTAAAAAGAAATTATTCTTACATGGAACCTGTGTTGAAAGGAGAAGAGATCTATTCAAAAATGTTTCCTGCTCATTTTTTGCGGCTGTGAAAGCTCAGGACTGGTGTGAGGGGGAGGGGGGGGCCCTAGCCCGGGGCCCAGCAGCTGTGAGTGCTGCATCCATGTTGCTCTCCTGCCCAAACCACCCCACGGCCGTCATTCCACTCGGGGTGTGGCCCACAAGGCCACGGGGGGCTCTGGCCTCGCTGCTGCTTCCCTCGGTGACTCCTGGCTGGTCTCGCACCCTCCCCTCTGCCTGGACCCTTGTCCCCAGTCACCCGAGGTGGCCCCTCAAAAGTTACTACCTCAGTGATCCTCTTCTTGACACCCTCCCCCCAACAACTTAAAATCACAGCCCTTATCTCCTTGTCACCCCCGAGCCCTCCCCCAATTAATTTTTCTCCATGGCACTTATGAGCATCTAACGTATCACTTGTTTTATTGATTTGATTTGCCCACTCAGGAACGTGGTCGGATTTTGTCTGTTCCATTCATTTTTTCCATTGACTTTTAGGGAGAGCAGAAGAGATGAGGGAGAGGGGGGAAGAGTGTGAGAGAGAAACGTTGATGTGAGAGAGACACATCAAGTAGTTGCCCTTCTACAGGGGCCCAGACTAGAAACTGGTACATGCCCTTAACCGGGAATCAGGCCCATGACCCTTTGGTGTGCAGGCCAACGCTCCAACCACTGAGCAGCACCAGCCAGGGCCAGAGCTGGCGATTTAGAAGACATTGGATGGACATGGACAATGGTGTGGTGGTTGCGGAGTGGTGGTTGTGGTGTGGAGAGTGGGGGAAGTATAAGAGGGCATAGAGGGAATAAACGGTGGTGGAGATTTTTTTTTTTTAAAAGAAGACACTGGAAAAGACAGAATGTTAACAACCCCCCTCAAAGGAGCAAAGTGTTCGTTCAACACGGTGACTGTTCAAAGTGCTGACCTCAGATTCACGTCGCGGGCTGATTTCAAAGCCATGAGGAGAAAACTGGACTTAAAACATCTCTGTTCTTCTCTTCTTCCCTGGGCTCAACGTCTTCCTCACCCAACCCGGGCATGGAGGCATTTCCCAGGCTCTGTCCTCTAGCTCGGACTGCCTCTGGGATTCTCTCTCTCCTGTATCTGCGACACCCTCAAAACCTAGTGTTGACTTTAACCTCTCTCCTGCCATCCAGGCTTGAATTCCAACTTTTTTAACCTCAGCCGTCAATATCCCATCAATACCCTCTCAGTATTTTGTCAGCGCCTCCTCGATACCCCCGAAGCGCCCCTTAACATCTCGTTACTTTAAACTCTGCGTGGCCCAGACAGAATAAGTTACCTCTCCCTTCTAAAAACAGTTCCTTCCCCAGTCCCCTTTCTACTCCCCTTAACAGCACCCTATTCCGTGAAGTATATGGTTCTCAACCTTCAAATCTCCTTTCCGTCTTCATCTCCTCTCTCCATTCGTCCTGCCACCTTATGGATAAGGAAGACATTCAGCTACCACTGAGTAAGTGCTTGGTAGGATTGCACGAAGCCCTTTCCATGCAATAATTCTCCCATGTGGTCCTCTGAGTAGCTCTACTGTTTTTTTATGTTACCCCTTCACAGACGAGGAAAATGAAGGTCGGGGAGGATCCTTCATTGGCCTCTGAGCTCCATGTTGACAAAGTGGAAGAGCAGCGGGAGGGGTGGATCCAGGTCTGTCTTACTGCAAAGGCTCTGCTCGCAGCCGCTCTGCGTTGGTGTCTTCCAACCGTGTGCCTCCCTCGGGGCCTGGCGGAGGCATGTAGCAAAGGCTGGGGTGTTTTTTGCCTTTATAAGAACAGTGCCAGACAGCAGTGGGGGCTGGATACCCACAGAGAAAGGAGATGTGGCAGCTGCTTTTAAAGAGCTCAAGAGGGAGAGAAAGTGACAACAACTCGTTCGCTCAGTGTGGTGAGGGCAATGCAAGCCCGTGGAACTGGGAAAGATTAGGGGAAGGGGCTCTGCTCCATGGGCCGAGGAGGGCTTCAGAGGAAGCGGGGGGGTGAGGGATGAATGCTCCTGTGCGGCTGAAGCATTAGGCAGGAAGGAGAGAAAAGTGGGCGGAGACCAGGTTGGGAAGGGAGCCGGACATCGGTGCGGTGCTGCTGTGAAGGGCTCGGGAGACCGCTGTTTCAGAGTCTGGATTTTTAACGGAGTGGGTGTAAGATCACAATTGTGTTTTCCAAAGTATAGAGAGCGACTCTGATGGCAGTAGGGACGGTGCATTAACGACAAAGCGACTGAGGCTGAGCTATCTGGGAAGCACTAAGTCCAAGAGGATGTAGTATGAAAGGAGAAAAGGAGAGGGAAGTGTGGATTACTGCCGAAGGGGACCGAGAGGACCACGTGGACTCGGAGGAGACAAAGAAGCAAGGCTGAGGGGCAGCAGCGAGGGAGCCAGGCTAGCAGCGAGGGAGCCTGGCTCTCGGGGTCGTAGCCACACCTCTGGGCAACCCCCCAGACGGCCCCTGGACTCGCACCTCCAAAAGGCTCCTCGCATCTTCTGCTCAGATACGATCTCTCTCCCATCGGTGCTCTCACACCCTCCTCTGCCCCCTTCACCCGCCCTCAGCCAAGCCCCTTCGCCTCAGCCACTCCTCCTGGCACTCCCTTCACCTCCTGCCCTCCATAAAGCCAGCTCTGGCTTGTCTGCCCTTCCCAAGGCCTTCATCAGCAGTGAGGAGGCCACGGCACTGATAAGTCAAAGTAGAGGGTGGACGAGGCCAGGAGAAGCGATGCAGAAGAAGAGACAACGAGCCAGGTAAAAATCTGTCAATGCCCTCACCCCCCCCCCCCCGCCCCGAGTCTTGTGTCCATTGGCTGTGCTTATATGCATGCATGCGACAGGGGATGGAGGAGGCTGGGGGAAGGTCAATGGGGGGAGAAAAAAAGATATGTGTACTACTCTGTGTAATACTTTACTTTTTAAAAAATATATATTTTATTGATTTTTTTACAGAGAGGAAGGGAGAGAGATAGAAACATCGATGAGAGAGAGAGTCATCGATCAGCTGCCTCTTGCACGCCCTCTACTGGGGATGTGCTCTCAACCAAGGTACATGCCCCTGACCGGAATCGAATCCGGGACCCTTCAGTCCGCAGGCCGACACTCTATCCACTGAGCCAAACCGGTTTTGGCTATGTGTAACACTTTAAACAATAAAATAAAATAAAAAATTTTTTTTTAAATCTCCAGTAAATGAATCATATTGTGAGCAGTATGGGTCCCCAAGGCCAGCAGCGCCTCCCCGGGTGCCTGCGCTCCGGGCTGTTAGAACGCCTTGCTTTGCAGGCACCCCTGGTGCTTTCACCAGCATCCTCTCTCTCGTGCTGCTCGCTCTTTCTGGAACATGCACCCTTCCTCTCTCTCGGCTGACACCTCAGCGAGGGATAGTTAAGAACACACGTTTGCTGTCAGACAGATTCCTATCTTGGCGACCTCCGTGCTCGCTCTGCAGTCCTGACCAAGTTAGTTAACTTTTCTGAGCCTCGGTTTCCTCATCTGTAATTGGCAGCTGAATGAAGCTGTCCCAAGGAGAGGGAAACGTGAGGGAGTCTATGTAAAGCAATGAAAACAGCAGCTGCACCTGAGACGGTTTGGCTCAGTGGATAGAGCGTAGGCCTGCAGACCAGAGGGCCCCGGGGTTCGATTCCGGTCAAGGGCACATGCCTGGGTTGTGGGCTCAATCCCTAGTAGGGGGCCTGCAGGGAGAAGCTGATTAATGATTTTCTCTCTTCATTGATGTTTTTCTCTCTCTCTCTCTCCTTCTCCCTTCCTCCCTGAAATCCATAAAAACATATTTTAAAAGAAAATAGCAGCTGCCACAGGGGAAGGCATTCAAAGAGGCAGCTATTATTTTTAATTTCCCTTCTCTGGTCACTCTTTTCAGATGTCCCTTCAGAGCAAACCTCCCCGGGTTGACCTCGGCATCACACTGCCCCCTTGTAGGGCTTCCCTGCAGTCCGCGCCTTAGTGTCCCGCGTCAGCGCCCTCTCTGCTCCTTCGGGGCAGGGCCCGTCTCTGTATGTCTTCCAGAGCCAAGGCCGTTCGTGTGGGGCTCTGCAGATACTTAGAGAATCAGATTCGCTTCAATTCCCCAGCAGATGACTACGATCCCAGTTACAGTGATACAGAAAATATATTTCTCCAGCTCTTCACCGAGGAGGAAGACTGGGTAGAATTTGGGGGTAGCAATAATCGTTACTATCTTTCTAATAGTGAAAACATGTCCCTTACCCCGAAACCTACTGCTTCAACCACAGCAGACTGATCCAAACACCTTCCAGCACAGAAATGTTTCTCTCTGGGCCCTCAGCAGGAGCTTAGGGAATCCCTTACATTCGCGGGAAACATTTAATGGCGCTAACAATAACGAACGGAAGGAAAGACTGTCCCCTTACGGTCAGCTTGCAGGAGGACAACGTGATGCAAGGTCAGGGCCATCCTTTGGGAGTCAATGGTGCTCAGGATCTTGGCGGCCGCCGTCCCCAGCAAAGGCTTCCCGTTGTACAGGGTGTAGTACGTCAGCTCCGCGGGGTCCTTGGGTCCCGGCACCCGCTGCATCTTCACCATCTTTCGGGGGGAAAAAGAGGCCATGTTTATAGGGCATCCTGCACAGACCTGCAGTCCCTCGGGCGGTCTGCCGGCTCCCTCCTGACTGCTGGAGCCTTCCAAGGCCGAGCGGACCCCAGTGGACATTTGAGGCACCGACCTTAATGTGCCTTCCTGTCACCAAACCCGCAAGAAACCCCGCTGCCGCTGGCGGGGGAGCCGGGGAGCGGAAATAGGAACATCTGGGCAGCACAGCTGGAGGCTGCAGAAGCCAACGCTGAAATGGAGAGGACTCCCAGGCTCCAGAGAACGCTGGCCTCGTTTGAAAATAGGCCTGCGCATTAATTCAGGGCACGTCGGGTTACTCTCAAGCAAGATTTCTAGTTTCTAATTCCTGCAAAATTACACCGCGTTGGCACAGCTTTGGTAATACTATGATACTTAAAATCCTTCTTTCTTGAAATATTCATTTTTATCGCATGTAATACTATTATACTTGAAATCGTTTTTCTTGAAATTTTAATGTGGATTGCATTATTATAGTTAAAATCGTTTTTCTTAAAAAAATAAAAGAGTTGAGGGGGGGGAGGCAACCTCAAAACAAAAACAAAAGCATAAATTCCTGCAATTGCCCTCAGAGAGGGGTGGGGATGAACTTCTATGCCTGCAATTCAAAAGATCAATGATAAAAATAGTAGCTGGAGACTCAAAGTTAACCTTTGTTGTTTTCCCCCCACTGTACAAGTTACACACATTCACTACAGAAAATCTGAAAATACAGAAAAGCATCCAGAAATAAAACAACCTATACTCCCTCCATCACAAGCTAATGACTATTTTCATTTTGGCGTATTTGCTTCTATTCTTTGTCTTCTCCCACACAAATCTTTTATTTATTTTACAAAATTATTTATAGCACTCTCTCTATAGTATAACATATTGCTATTCTGATTTGTATCTTTAAATGACCTTAAATATAACAAAAGCATAAATGTTAATTCCTACATTCTAACTCAGACCTCATGAATTTATTTAACAAATCCTTTCTTGTTAAACACTTAAATTGTTGCTCATTTGTCAGCACTGTGATTAACAATTGGAAATTGTAAATACGTAAAACATACATTTTAACACTGACATAATGTTCTACTGTATGCATGCCTCATACACGTAACTAACTACATTTTTGAACACTTCGGTTGCTACCAACTTTTCACTATTACAATTAGCAACTAATAGACATTATGGTACAGTATAGTGTCTTTCCAAAGTATGTATACAGATAATGAGTTTTACAGGATATTGAAAGATATTACAAAAATGTTTACAACAGCATGGTCAAGAGCAAAAAAACTAAAAAGTCAAAATTTACTAATAGTAGAGTGGATATTCTAGTATATGATAGTCACATAATGGAATGTTACAGAGCAATATAAATGAACGCTGGCTATTTGTATCAACTTGGCTGAGTACAAAAGTCTGACATTGAGCAAAAACAAAACAAAACAAAAACTCACCCAAAACAGAAAACAAATCACAGAATATAAAATTCAAAAACAGGCAAAACCAAATGACGTACTGTCTAGGGATACACATGATGGGTAAAATATATACAGAAAATACAGGCACAGTCAATTCTGATAGAATGAAAGGAAATGTGTACAGTAAAAGAAGACACATAGAAAGCTCCCCTGGCAAGCTAAGAATAATGTTCTCATCCTTTTGGGTGTGGGTTCTTTTTATGCGTGGTCTTTAAACTCTACTCACTTTTATACCCCTCGGTATATATGCTATATATAATTATTAGAAATAGATTTTACTGCAACCCAGTAACAGTGGGTTTAAAAAACTCTGACCGGACAATTCACAAAGCAAGATAGACAATGAGCATATTTAAAAAATTCATTTTAAGCCCAAGACACCACCATCAACCCCGAGAACGGCTAAAATGGGAAGTGTTGATGGGACTGTGGCGTGACTGGAACTCCACATCTGGCTGGTGGGAGTGTAAGGTGGTACACTTTGGGAAACGTTGGGGCCATTTCTTACAGAATGAACATACACCAACCCATGAACCAGCAATTCAACTCATATTATATACCTAAGAGAAATGAAAGCACAGGCCAGAGAAAGACCTGTAGGAGGCCCTAGCCGGTTTGGCTCAGTGGATTGAGCGTCAGCCTGCTGACTGGAGGGTCCCACGTTTGATTCCAGTCAAGAACATGTACTTTGGCTGTGGGCACATCCCTAGTAGGGAGTGTGCAGGAGGCAGCTGATCGATGTTTCTCTCTCATCGATGTTTCTAACTCCCTATCCCTCTCCTTCTTGTAAAAAAATCAATTATATATATAATTGATTATATATAATATAATATGTTATGAATCATAATGTAAATATCTCTATTTTCCGATGGTCTTAGGCTCTACAGCTGCGGTTCTCAGCTTGTGGGTCGCAATGATTCATAACAGTAGCAAAATTAAAGTTAGGAAGTAGCAACGAAAATGCTTTTATGGCTGGGGGTCACCACAACGTGAGGAACCGTATTAAAGGTCGCGGCATTAGGAAGGTTGAGAGCCACTGTAAGGTTCTTGTCTAAATTGCTCACTTGCCCTCCAAAAAGGTCAGACCTCCTTACCCTTTGAAAGTACCCATTTCCGCATCCTCCGGAACCCTGGTTAGTACCGTTTTACTGATTGTTGGTAGGTGAAAATGTAATCTTGTGGCAGTTAAAACTTGCATTACTTTTGTGACAAATGGAGTCAAACATTTAAAAATGTTTCTCGGTCCTGGCCGGTGCAGTGGCTAGCGTCAGCCTGCGGGTTCAATTCCCAATCAAGGGATTCAGGTTCAATTCCCAATCAAGGGCAAGTTTGAATCTGTCAGGGTGCCTGCAGGAGGCAACCAGTGATGTGTGTCTCTCACATTGATATTTCTGTGCCCTCCCCCCACTTCCCTTCCATTCCACTCTCTGGGGAAAAAAAATCTTCAGGTTGAGGATTAACAAAAAATAAAAATAAAAATGTTTATTAGTGAATATCTTCTTTGGATTCACTTTTTAAAATATACCTACTAGAGAACTATCTTTAAATTCTAGACCTCTAAATCTCCATATTCATGAACGTGGCCCATCTTTTAAAATAATCAGATCCCAAAAGGAAGCTCTCTCTGAGTGGAAAGATGGTGTCAGACACGTGGAGTGAATTTTCCTTGGGAATCTTGGGCACGTTATTCCCGTCCCTTGTGGGGGAGGAGGGGACCGTGCCAGTACAACCAGTTAGAAGGTGGCTGAGCTTTCAGATATCTAATAACGTCACCCCGTTCCAACTTATTAGCAAATCCTTCTTAGCAAGATTCCTCCAAGGGTAATGTTGGAAGGTGCTCTACAGCCCCTGCCAATGAGGGGTCTGCAGAAATCAATCCCTATTTGCTTCGCTCCCACTTTTCGGGCGATGAGAGCGGCTAAACACATTGGATCCTCAGAAAAGAGAGAAGCACGTCTCACTGGGGGCCCCTTTCAACACAGAAACTGTTGTGAGATTGTTAGCTTTCCTAATCACACCGAGACTGTGAGGTGTGACTAGTAAATAATTTGCCTCCCGCTTCAGCGGAGGCAAATCCCATGTCTCTGTCCTCAGAGCAACTTCCTTCCTGCTGTCTGGAGAAGTGTGAACTACAGAGCTCAGTGGAACCCGCAGAGGGGAAACCACCAGCCGGGGGTGCGAAATGAACTGTCTGGCTTTACCTCGGACCAGGCTGTCACAGGCCACAAAGACCTTTAGAAGCAAAGCCACATCCAACAGGACAAGGGACCGGAAGTCACCCACTGTGAACGTGAGGCCTGGAATCGCCCTCAGGGGGCACAGCTGACTCCGCCGGAGGGGCTCTTTGTACTTCAAAGACTGCCCGGGGCATGGCCTGCAGGCAGATTGTGGTCAGGACTGCAACCTGCTTTCAAACGCTTCCTCCCTGCTTCCTGGCAGACAGTGTGCGATGCCATGCGTGTACGTTTGGGTGAACTTACACCCACCGAGCGGTGAATTGCCAACCAGGAGTTCACACCCCAGGGCAGTGGGCTAGATTCCAATTAGGAATACCACCCGGGAGGCAGCTCTGGGAGGGGGGTGCCCTTCTGTAATGTGTTATCCTGCTCACAAATGTTAGAAATGGGTTCTCCTTGGGTGAAATTAGGGCTATGCAAGACGTGTGGGTTGGCTAGAATACACTAGAGAAAAGTCTCGCTCTCGCTTGAACCAGGTAAAGAATAGAGGCTTAGAGTCCCTACTTTGGGGATGGCCACTGTCTGCTCCTAGGGTCAGACTTCTGAGGAACAGACTAAGAAGAGTTGAGTGTTTATCGTTTATTTGAGAGATGAAAGGAACTGGCAAGAAGGTGAATAGGTGATACTGCGGGGGGAGGTGGGGAGAGAGGCTAAAAAGGGTGTTGTTATTAAGCCAGTTACCACAGTGAGCAATGAACGCTTAATTCTGTGGGAAAGCCCTGGAAGTGACAGAAAAGATACATTTCAGAATTCTCCTAGCTAGGAGACCAGGGAGCTGAGGTATTTATACCCCACCCCAAAGGTTAATTAATTCCCAGGCACTTCCAGCCGCCATGGTGTGGGCTACGTGGGTTCCTGCATCTCAAGGGCAATCTATAATCATAAAACCATAATTTGCTAATTAGACAGGAGGTCCTTCCAGAGGAAGCCGGGGCTTTGAGGGGAGCCAGTCTGGATGCCAAAGAAATGCTGGTGCCAGCAGTTGGGAGATGGAAGACCTACTCTTGCACGAATTTCGTGCACTGGGCCTCTAGTCCTTCCATAAAGGTTCAGAGGTGGCTGCTGGCACTGATGGAAATGGAAAGGGAATCTGGGCAGAGCACCAACAGCATCTGCTACGGCTCCTAAGCCTAAATCCCTATGAGGCCACGTGTCCGTTATAATCCTGGAAGGCTCTACTTGTCCAAATTGACTAAATAAAGGAAAACAGATCGGGCACTTGGAATGCTGATGGGTGCACCTGCCATTCACAGCGGTGGAGGTGAGAGGGCCTGGGAGTCCTGAGAGCTGGGACTTCATCCAGCCCACGGAACAGGTTGCTGAGTAGCTGTGCCTGCTTCCTTACAACTTTCTGTGGGAGAAACATCTGCACGCCTGCCGACAGTTCCGAAACCTCCTTTCCTAATCCTCTAGTAATGAGAGCAGCTAACCCTCACCCGTCATTTTGATGTCACGACCCCTGACCCCGCACCCTAAGAGCAGTGTTGATTAAATGGCTCGGTCGGTCTGCAGCGTCCCTGCTCCTCTGCACGCAGCGTGATGACTTAGTCTCAGGCAGCACATCTCCCCCCTCCCCCAGGTATGAGAAGACCCCGGAGGCTTCGTGAACACCCACCTGCACGGTGTAGCTCCCCAGGGTGGTGGCCCGTCTAAACCGCCGGCCTTGCTGTTGGGACATCATGAACAGCTGGGCCAGGCGCTGCTCCATGACCCGGGCGAAGCTCTGGTTGTGCAGGCCCACCAGCGAATTGTCCACGCCCTGCAGCACTGCGGGGAGGGGCAGAAGGCAGAGGGGCTGCTCAGCGGACAGGCTCCCTGCTGACTCAGAACCACAACCGCCTCCATCCCTGCCCCAGCCACAGGGCGCCGAGGGCCCTACCTCAGGTGAGGCTTGACCATCCTGACCTCACTGCGCGCTCAACCACAGGCCCAGGAAACGGGAATCGCTATCCACGTGTTATAGATCCTGGCGGGTTAAGTGACTTGTCCAGGTCACAGCTAGTAACTAGAAAAGTGAGGGTTCGTGCCGAAACCGGTTTGGCTCCGTGGATAGAGCGTTGGCCTGTGGACTGAAAGGTCCCCGGGTTCGATTCCGGCCAAGGGCATGTACCTGGGTTGCGGGGCACATCCCCAGTAGGGGGTGTGCAAGAGGCAGCTGGTCGATGTTTCTCTCTCATCAATGTTTCTCTCTCTCTTTCCCTCTCTTTCTCTCTGTAAAAAATCGATAAAATATATATTTTAAAAATGCTAAAAACAATCCTTATCATAAAGAAACCAAAACGTACGTGGGCTGGGGAGTTTGTCCTACCACGGTCCAGCTAAGGATCATTAATGCCAGCTGTCTCCTGGGATACGGACACAGCCTGGTTATAAAGAACGTGCCGTGACGATTGTATTCTGCTCAGGGCCAGAGCAAGCAACGGGCACTGAGCTACAGAGAATTTATTTTTAACCGGTCGAGAGAGAAGTAAAACCCACAGCTGAGTCTCAGAAATGGCTTCTCTGAGGCTATAAATTCCGAATAATCCCCATGGAGGGCATAAGCAGCTCTCTAGGGCCCTTGTGCGGGACTCCCAGTTCAGCCATCAGCGGAATTCCTGCCAACAACGAGAAAGCGCTCAGGTGCCGCTCCCACTGGGGCAGGCCCCACAGAGGCCCCTGGGGATCCCCCCCGACACAGCCTGCCCTGGGCCCCGGGCATGAGAGCCCCTGCTCTTTCGAACTCAGAGCTGCCCCTCTAGTAAAATTTCATCATCAACTGCTGAAGGATTACTTCTGATTGGCCTCTCCTGAGCAATGGGCAGAGTAGGAGAGAGGACACGGGACACGGAGAACTTCATCGTGGCCTGATTACTTGGTGAGAATCCCAGTGGCATCAAAGAAAGGGACAGCCAGGTGATGAAAGAGCTTGGGGAGTAGACAGCAGTGACGATGGTACAATACTGTGAAGGTATTCAATGCCACTGAATGGCACATTTAAAAATGGCCAAGCCGAAACCGGTTTAGCTCAGCGGTGGAGCGTCGGTCTGCGGACTGAAAGTTCCCGGGTTCAATTCCGGTCTGGGGCATGTACCTTGGCTGGGGGCACATCCCCGGTAGGGGGTGTGCCAGAGGCAGCTGGTCGATGTTTCTCTCTCATCGATGTTTCTAGCTCTCTATCTCTCTCCCTTCCTCTCTGTAACATATCAATAATATATACATATATATATATATTTAATGGCCAAAATGGAAATGTTCATGTTGTGTGTATTTGACCACAATTTTAAAAGTTGGGTGTAGGGGGTTGGGGGAAGGTGTTCCAAGGAAGTGTAGGAGGTTGAGGGAACCTCCCACAGGGTTCCATGGAATCAGCACCTGGACAGCTCCAATGTGCCTCCTAGTTACGCGCGTAGACTGTCCTTAGGAGGCAGCCGGGCCTGAAACTCCCAATGATCAGGCCTGGTTCAGCTTCCCACATTCGATCTGAACTGTTTTATTGGTGGTTGAATCCCACACATTCGGAGCCAAAGGAACCTCAATGTGCATCTCCTGTCTTCTGATTCTAAGGGAGAGAGTGGGACGCCCACGGGGTCCGAGTGACTGGCTCAAGGACACACTCGGTTTGTATGTAGCAGAGCAGAAACCAGAAGAAACCCTGCGATGGCTGGGTCTGGAGCATTTTGCCTCTGGTGGGTGAAACAGAGACAGATTTCACACCTGAGCTGGGCTCTCTCCTGTCAGGCAGCAATAGCGAGTCTGTACCCGTCCATTCTGCCGGACTGCAGGACCCATGGACCGCAGAGCAGCTCCTGGGCTCTCTGTAAAGACGGGCTGGCCACAGAGTCACCCTCGGCCAATGGCTTTCCACCGAAAAGAGACCCGCCCTCGGGGAGGGGGAAGACGTATGTAGTGTGCAAAAACATGTGTAAGCTCAGTGGGCATACAGAGGAAAACACGGCAGGGTTTCATACTACAAACTAAATAAAGGAAAGATACTCCAAGTCATCGATGGGCAGCAGGGAGGGTGCCGGTGATGGCTGTCTGGCAGTGACTGGTTATTCAAGGGGCTGTGGGTCTGAACAGGATGAACAAAGCTCTCTCCATCTCTCTGTTCCCAATCTCCTACCCCTTCTGTAACTAATGGTAAAAGGTTGGTGGTGGCTGCCCATGGGATGAGAAAGAGCGAAAGCGAAGGAGGATTGTCCCAAGGCTGGTTTCGGTCCCCCCCCCCCCCCCCCCCGCCACCTTCCCCCCAAGCACTAACTGATCCAACTGCCCCAAACACAGTGATAGAGGCCACTGTTTCTTTCTTTCTTTCTTTCTTTCTTTCTTTCTTTCTTTCTTTCTTTCTTTCTTTCTTTTTAAAAATATATTTTATTGATTTTTTACAGAGAGGAAAGGAGAGGGGAGAGGGGTAGAGAGTTAGAAACATCGATGAGAGAGAATCATCGATCAGCTGCCTCTTGCACACCTCCTACTGGGGATGTGCCCGCAACCCAGGTACAAAAGGAAGGTCCCGGGTTCGATTCCAGTCAAGGGTTACGGGCCCTTGACTGGAATCGAACCCGGGACCTTCCAGTCCGCAGGCTGACGCTCTATCCACTGAGCCAAACCGGTTTTGGCGAGGCCACTGTTTCTGCTGATCACCAACAGCCACAGCAGCAACAAGAAATGAGGGTTACCGAGGTGGGGGGACAGGCGTTAGGCCCCAGGAGGATCCTGAAAACAAGACCGTGTGTGGAGTGTCTTATCGAGGTGAAGCCACTACAATAGAGGTACAGGCGTGTGAGGGGCAGGCTGAAACGGGGGGTCGTCTCAGACACCCAGTGTTCGAGAGTGGATGTGCTTCCATTCGATGTAAACCTTCAAGGTAACAGAAGGGGAAAAACCTCTGCACAAGAAAAAGCAACATTTCTGGTGGATTAAAAAAAAAATGGTTTTGCAAATGTTACATGACCTGCTGGTTTGGAAAATGTGTTAGCACTGCCTCTCTCTTGGGCATCAACTCTGGTGAGGTTTATCTTTTTAAATTTTTAAACACATTTCTTTAGTTTGTCTTAGCAGGTTAAAAATAAATAAATAAATAAATCTCTGCCTATCCATGGCTCCGCAGGAGAGAAAGAAAAGCAATTTCCTGCAATTTAGGCGAGGTCTTGAGCAGGTCCCCTCGCAAGGCTGTGCTCCTGTGTCTGTGTGCAGGCAGTGGCCCATCTCGCCTGCGCAGCGTGGGAGGGAGGAAGGAGGAGGGAGGAGGGAGGGGGAGATGGTGGGAGGAAGGGAGGGGGAGGAGTTGGGAGGAGGGAGGGGGAGGAGGTGGGAGGGAGGGGGAGATGGTGGGAGGAAGGGAGAGGGAGGAGGAGGGAGGGGAGGAGGTGGGAGGGATGAGGGAGGGGGGTGAAGTGGGAGGGAGGAAGCGGGTTTCAGAGGGGCTGGCTCGCTCAGGCACATCTTCCATGATTTACGGGACCTCCCTTCCTCCTTGCTGTGGGCTGGACTGCTTCCTCCCAAAATCTACATGCTGAGGTCCTAACCCCCAGTCCCTCAGAATGGGACTGTATGTGGAGGCGGGCCCTTTAAAGAGGGAACTGAGGTAAAATGAGGTCACAGAAGTGGACCCTGATCCGCTATGACTGTGTCCTTATAAGAAGAGGAAGTGAGGACTCAGACGCACACAGAGGGAGGACCACGTGGAGGCACAGAGGGAAGACGCCCCTCTGCAGGCCAAGGAGAGGGGCCGCAGGAGAAACCAACCCCGCTGGCACCTCGATCTCGGCCTTCCAGCCTCTTGAATGGTTGAAGCCCCCACCCACCCCGGTCTGGGCGACTTTCCACGGCAGCCCTGGCAGCCGCTACCTGCCCTCCTGGCCCTTCCCTTCGTGGCCGGCCTGCTCCCGCTTCCTCCTGTAAACATCTGCCTTCTCTCTTTGCTGCCAATCCTTGCTTCTTGGCCTTTCAGAACTACTGTCGGGATTTTGAAAAACAAGAACTGTTTTTTGCTGTTTCCTAAAGCTCAGCTGGGAAATGTCAAGGGGGAAAAAAGAGAAAATGCCACCCAAACACCCCTCTACTTCCACCCGCCCTCCCCGTCAACGCGCCTGGCGCCACGAGACTAGCATGGGCGTGGGCCTCGTGCCGGGGGGCGAGGGGGAGGAGCGGAGAGTGCACGCTGGCATTCCTCTGACTCCCACTGGCGCTCTGCGGGGCAGTGCAGAAAGGCCTACAGTCTGGACGCAGACAACCATTCACACGGACACGCCCTGCACACCCGCAGGTAAATGCTGCTCCTTCCGATCGATCCGCTTTCTGCAAAGAGGGGCCACTAGCTGGGCCTGGCAGCTTGCTATTTTGAATGGCTTATCTAATGTTCATCTTCAGGGTGGTGTGTGTGTGTGTGTGTGTGTGTGTGTGTGTGTGTGTGTGAGAGAGAGAGAGAGAGAGAGAGAGAGAGAGAGAGTTTTCTTGTTTCAGATTACCCCACCCACTCCTGGTTCTGTGAAAGTAACTCCCTGACTCATAGGACGGGACCAAAAAAAGGATGCCAATCCTATCAACGAGTAACATGCAGTTTTAATTTTTTTAGTGTTTTTTTCTTCTTCTTTTTGACATGCAGTTTTTAAAAAACACACAACAGCCGAAGCCGGTTTGGCTCAGTGGATAGAGCGTTGGCCTGCAGACTGAAAGATCCCAGGTTCGATTTCGGTTAAGGGCATGTACCTTGGTTGCGGGCACGTCCCCGGTGGGGGGTATACGGGAGGTGGCTAATCGATGATTCTCTCTCATGATCATCGATGTTTCTAACTCTCTATCCCTCTCTCTTCCTCTCTGTGAAAAATCAATAAAATGTATTACACACACACACACACACACACACACACACACACACAGAACAACCAACCAGCCTGACAGAGTGAAAGGGGAAATAAGAGATTACCTGTAATTACCCAATAGTCTCTGGTTGTCTCCGATATGTCAAGGTTGGGATATTCCAGCGCTAGAACAAGTAAGAAACAAGCCAAATTACTTTCACGCGTTTTATATGTGAACATTGTGAAGGGCCGTGGACGTAGGTGACAAAACATGAAGCAGCTGAGTCCTGCTTTCTCATCCCGAGGAGCTCAATGCCATGCTGGTCAGAACTGCCTTGCTGTTCATTCAGAAAACGGAAATGCTCAGTAAACAGCGCTCCCTTTCGGACGAAGAGTTTCTCGGGTTTGTGGATTTCCGCTTTCTTTCAGTTTTTCCATCAAAATCTCTAAGTGGAACCCGTCTTAACTGTGGCTTTCTCTTGTAAAATACGCAACCGGCACTACCGTTTTTAGGAACGATTCTCTCTCAAACGTACTTTTCCAATGTCAAGGACGAAGTTTAGCAGCCAAATGCTTGCTAACGAACATCTTCTGACAGGCGCAGTGGCCATCGGCGTCATACACGTAGAAGGCTTAGCACAGCACTGGCACACAGTAAGTGCTCAGCAAACCTTCGCTGTGGTGATTATCAAGATATCAAGATGAAAGAAAGTAATTCTTTCTTTCGGAATTCGAAAAAGCTTGCTATTAAACAAACGTCCAAAAAAATTTGGAATGGCTCTCCTGTGCTTAAAGCATAGCCGCAGACATCATCTCCTTTGCTTACACTATCAAAAGCAACCACAGAAGGACATAGAAAAGAGTTTGCTAAGATCTATAGTAATAAAAGCAGAATATGCTAATTGGACCAGGCATCCTTCCAGATGACCTTCCGGAGGAAGCCGGGGCTTTGAGGGAAGCCCGGTCCTGGGTGCCAGAAGGACGCTGGTGCTGGCACCGGGGGGGAAGGAAGGCCTACTCTTGCACGAATTCTGTGCACTGTGCCTCTAGTGTGATTCATAAAAAGCTTGCTCAGTGACCTTGAGGAATGATCAATCATTACATTTAAGAGCACAGATCTTTTTACTTCCTTCGGGCACCAAGTAAGTGTCTGGAGACAGAATGTCAGCTGCGTCGTCTTCAAAGCCTGTGCCTGCTGCGTGGCCGTGAGGATTATATAACTGAGGCGTTAATGGAAGACGAAGCCACACGGCCATGGGGACTTCTTCAGGGGAAGTCCCGACGCTGATGGCAAGTTAGCGGCACTGGTATCTGTAGCCCGGGCAAGGCCCGAAGGCCCCGGGGCATTTGCCGATGGGAGAAGTGGGGGAAATTCTAACAACCCTGCATCATCACAAGGGCAAGGGCCCTACCAGGTGAGCTTATAAACTCGGAGGCAGACAGTGTGGGCTCAAATTTCACATCTGGCCAGCTGCGTAAATGCGGACGCTTCACTCAACGTAACGAACTTTAGTTCTCTTATCTGCAAAATGGTGCTAATAACTTTGCACCTACCTCGGAGGGTGGTTGCAAGGAGCAAATGAGATAAGAGACGTGCGAAGAGCAAAGGCACCCAGCAAGTGCTTGATTTTTTTCAATATTCAACAATAAATTTGTCATCAGTGCCACCTCGGTGCTATCACGTAGTCCAGCTGTTTCACGACGGAAGACTTGGTGTGCAGCCTGGCACCACGGGTGTTTGTGAAATGGAGAAAGCCTCCCCCCCCCCCGCCAGAAATGGGCAGCATCCCGGAGTGATGGGGGCATACTCACGTTCGGCAATGGAGAGCGGCGGGTAGGTGAGGTAGAAGCCCACCAGCTCAGCCGAGAGCTGGCGGAGGAGGCTGCTGGCCACGGTGCCGTTGAGCAGGGAGCTCCGATTGGCCACCACGTACACCAGGGTGACAGCCTGGGAGGCGTTGGCCGTGCTCACAATCTGAATGGACATGGGGGGAAAGGGGAGGGAGACATGCCCAGTGAGATGAGGGTCTGTTTCACGGAGGCCGTGGGGAGAAGACGTTTCAGGGGAAAGTTGAGGGGAGGACCGAAAGGGAGGCAGGACAGAGCGAGGAAGAGACGAGAATAACAGCGGCCGTCACTCACGGGTTGCGGGCTCCGTGCCAGGCATCGTGCAAAGGGCACCTCACCCATTTAACCCTCGCCACGACCAGGGATTCCCTTTGACAGAGGAGGAAACTGAGGCCCAGGAGGACCAGGGGGCTTGCCTAAGGTCACACAGCTAAGTCGTGGCAGAGCCAGGATTCAAACCAGGATTCAAGCCAGGATTACATGAAACAATCACTTGCTCTTTTTGCTTACCTCTGTCCTGTGAGCTGGGATTGTCATTTGTACCAAAAATTCTTTTAAAAAAATTATATATATATATATATATATATGTGTGTGTGTGTGTGTGTGTGTGTGTGTGTGTGTATAATTGATTTCAGAGAGGAAGGAAGAGAGAGACAGAGACAGAAACATTAATGATGAGAGAGAATCATTAACTGGCTGCCTCCTGCATGCCCCCTATTGGGGATTGAGCCTGCAACCTGGACATGTGCCCTTGACCGGAATCAAACCTGGGACCCTTCAGTCCACAGGCTGACACTCTATCGGATATTGCTTTCAGCAATAAAGATTTTTTTTAAAAGAGCCATTGCCCAGACAGCATGGCTCAGTGGTTGAGCATCTACCTATGAACCAGGAGGTCAGGGTTCCATTCCTGGTCAGGACACATGCCAGGTGGTGGGCTCGATCCCCAGAAGGGAGGGGGCAGGAGGCAGCTGATCAATGATGCTTCTCTACCATCAATGTTTCTATCTCTCTATCCCTCTCCCTTCTTGCTCTAAAAATCAGTAAAAACATATTTTTTTAAAAAGCTGTTGATAAACAGCCCTTGCTGGTTTGGTTTAGTGAACAGAGTCTATCCACTAAACCAAACCAGCAAGGGCTGTACCAAAAATTCTTAATTGAATGAACTGTAATCTATCCTCTAATATCAATGTTATGCAAGTAAAAAAATAATTGTAAGTCATATTTACAATAACTTTCTAAACAAACTAATTAAATATTTATGTTGTCTTATTCCACAGAGGATCCAAAGTGCCTCACAAATTATATTTAATACAATGAAATGGAAAGTTGTAATTATAAAACCGGGTCCTAGAAAAACAGATTAAAGACAATCCCAGGGGAATGGCTATCATACCGCTATCGATGCATGATGCGGGGGCTGAGAGGGTTACTCAGCCCAGGGAACAACTTTGTCTCTGGGCTTCCTGTCAGCCAAGGCAAAAAGAGAAATGGGGTTCACCCAGTTAACCATTCATTCCTAGAGCTATTAAGGAGGAACTATGTAATGCTTTCAACAATAAAGATTTTTTTTTAAAAAAAGAGCTATTGCCCGGCCAGCATGGCTCAGTGGTTGAGCATCTACCTATGAACCAGGTCAGGGTTCCATTCCTGGTCAGGACACATGCCAGGTGGTGGGTTCGATTCCCAGAAGGGAGGGGGCAGGAGGCAGCTGATCATATCTCTCTCATCAATGTCTCTATCTCTCTATCCTTCTCCCTTCTCCTTGCTCTAAAAACCATATATATATATATATATATATATATATATATATATATATATATATATATATATAATTTTTTAAAGAGCTATTGATAATCTCAAGGGCATCCAAAACCTATTTAGATACAATTTGAAAATTGCCTGTTGTAGTCTTTTCCAAGAAAGGTCTCTTAATTGCTAAAGCCAAGGACCACTTTCTTATCTTGGTGTCCCTCCCAGTGCCTGATGAATAGTAGGTGCTCACTACGTCTGTGCTTCTGTTTTTGTTTGTTTCTTTGTTTGTTTTTAAATATATTTTATTGATTTTTTTTACAGAGAGGAAGGGAGATGGGTAGAGAGTTAGAAACATCAATGAGAGAGAAACATGGGTCAGCTGCCTCCTGCACAGCCCCCACTGGCGATGTGCCTGCAACCAAGGTACACGCCCTTGACCGGAATTGAACCCAGGACCCTTGAGTCCACTGGTCAGGGCCGCCTGTGCTTCAGAATAGAGCATGTTCTAGCTCTGAGCAGATTCTGCCTATGAAGTTCCAAATGCCATCAGAACAAAAAGCTCTCCCGCCGAAGAGCTGAGTCACACTCCTTACATAAATCTTAAGTCTGTGACACGTTTTTAGATTTTAGTCTAAAATAAGCCAAATCATAACGAGACACTTCCCCTCTGGATTGATCTGGAAAAGGAAAGCTTCTCATTCAAATTCAATTGAATGCTTTCTACATCATATTGGCTCTGCTGATAATTCAGTTATGCTAAATGTCAATTTCAAAACCACTGGGTTTCATTGCAAAGGCTTTTAGTTTAGAGACACTGGCTAGTTCAGTTAATTAGAGAAATTCGGTGGCTGGATGAGTACCATTAAGAAGCATCTGTCTTTAGTGGGATGGTATCTACACAACTGCATAAAAAAAATGGGTCTGAGAAAGGCATATCTACTGAAAATCCAGGAAACTGGAATACAGTGAACCCACAGGAGTGGGTTTTTCCTGGGAAATAATCCATGTGTTTGCCGAAAGTTTCACCAAGGGCCTCATTTCTGCTTTGCATTGATGCCCTGGTGTCGAGTGATGAAGAACAGTGTGGGCTCTGCCTCAAGTCTTTGTTCTATTTTGTCCCAACCATGTGCCCTTCTGGAAGTTTCTCCTCTTTCAGTGTCCTCCTCTGTGAAATGGTGATGACAAACCTCAGAAGAAAGTTTTAAGTATTATGTAGCAAAACATTCATTAAATACCTAGCACATTCCTGGCACATAGAAAGCCCTAAATATGCAGTGTGTGTGTGTGTGTGTGTGTGTGTGTGTGTGTGTGTGGTGTTGTGTGTGTGTGTCAGTGTGAGAAGTAAGGTGACTGCTCTTGTGGATATTTGGAGAATGAATCAATGACAATCACAGAATAGGCACATCTTAGTGAGTTAGCTATTTAAAAACGATTCATTTTCTCTGAGACAGTTGACATCTCTTACATAGTATATTCTAATTCAATTTTTAAAAATAATAAATGTAGCCGAAACCAGTTTGGCTCAGTGGATAGAGCATCGGCCTGCGGACTGAAAGGTCCCGGATTAGATTCTGGTCAAGGGCATGTACCTTGGCTGCGGGCACATCCCCGGTAGGGGGTGTGCAAGAGGCAGCCGATCAATGATTCTCTCTCATCGATGTTTCTTTCTAACTCTCTATCCCTCTCTCTCCTTCTCTGTAAAAAAAAAAGCAATAAAATATATTTTTAAAAAATAAAAATAAATAATAATAAATGTATTGGAAAGGCTTGAGGCATGTTCACGTGGGAAAATAAACATAATGTCCCAAACCACAGCAGGCAGAGAGCAGACACAGCACCCGTCTCCCAGCCAGCCTCAGCAAGGCCGGGACTGACTGCACTCAGTGGCGCTGTCTCCTGCCCACATCACACGCCCAACGTACAAAGTACTGATCCCCCCAGGAAGCTTTGAAACGGGGGGGACCACGTCACCTCTTGCCAACATCTACCCGAGTTACGACTGGCCTCCGTCAACCACACGGCTCAAGCGCCCGCCTCACCTGGACCGTCAGGTTGCTTGGGGCACCCAGCACCTTCCCCTCGGCGTCCTGGAAGGCCTTCTGCAGCCTCTGCTCCATGCTCTGAGCAAACCTGCACGACTGGATGTTGTCGGACGGGCTCACAAACTGCAGCACTGGAACGAGAGAAACAAATCCACACTCGGGCTTAGTAGCGGTCATGCTATAAAACGGCAATTTTTACATCAGAGCGATGAGGGGTGGGAGGGAGACAAGGCTCGGTTGTGATTTTACTAGGAGGCGTGGCTCTCAGCATGATTGACAACCCAGAAGAATTAAAAGTGTGATGAGACCTGAGATCCCTTGGAATGCAAAGGACTTCTGTGATTCCATTTGATTGGAATATGCAGACGTCTGCTCCACGATGCTTAAAAATGATAATAATAATAACCTAAGGCATCAAAATGCCTTCTACTTCTTTGGAGGGGGGAAGTAATCAACTGGCCTGCGTGGCTGAGGTGATGAAGTCTTTCCATTCCAATGGTTTCTCTCTGCTTGTGGCTTGGAATCAGCAGGAAGCGTGGAAGAAAGATCCCAAGGCCCAAGCTCAGAGAGTCTAATTCAGTGGCACCTGCCAGGTGTTGTTCCAAAGCATAACTTTTATGGCTACTTGGCTCTTATCATACCCATAATGCAGGAAGAAAAATAAAAACGACATTACTTGGTGCACAAAAGTACCAATTATATACAGTAAGAAGAAAGGCTACTGTGAAGAAATATTTCTAATAAATCCAGGGAAAATGTAGGCTGATGTTCAGGGCACTTGGACATTGGATTAGAACGCCCTTTGGAGAAGGAACAGAGCAGCTAGCAATGGAGTTTTATAAACGGGTGTCTTCCTGGCACTTCCCCGGACCCCAGAACGGATAGAATCCTCTCGTCCTGAGTGACTTGCCTGTTTTCAGCTGGAAGTAGCCTGCAGGCTGGGGGTGCCACGGGGAGGCGAGAGCCGCCACGGACTGCAGGCTTGGGGTGTGCTGCTTCAGGTCCGCAGTGACGTTGCTGACCCCGTAAACACCCAGCATTTCGGTCACCACGGCAGGCAGGTACACCAGCCTCCCTCTGGTAGCATAATAACCAACGGTGACATTATGAGAATGTTCCAGAATGTCCACCTGCAAACCAAAGGGACCCAGAGAGCTCAGTATTTGTCTCCACTTTAAGTTCCTGGGGTTTCCCAGGGCCATTTAGCACAGCTGGGGAAGAGGATGTTCTCATTCGACAAATATTCTAACAGCCTCAGACGATGACTGGCAAGTCTCAAAATATCAGAATGCAACAAAATATAAACTATATCGAACCTACATGGAACATAATTAAGCCTGTGTATTTTTTTTTTATTATTTCTTAAGCGCCTCAGGATAATCCCGTGAGCACTAATTATCTCCCAAGATGGCAGGCAAAACAGATGTCCAGGGAATGGCGTGCTAAAACAATAGCTTTGTTATATTTCCATCATTGATGGAAATTAAAAGGCAGAAGTGAGAGATCAAGTGGGGGTATCTTCAGGACAGGAGTCAAACAGTGTATGAAGTAACTTCCTCTCTCTAGAAGCTGAGAGAAGAATGGTTTAGACGTCACCCCATTCTTGACATGTAGTTGGTTCAAGACTGAGGCGGGGGGTGGGCCATAAAGAGAGTCTCTCTTACAGCTGAGTCCTGGGAGATATGATCATCTGAGCTCTTCTTAACCCAGCTGGAGGGTTTTGAGGTTTGAGATTTTATTATTTGTTTTTGCTTTTTGACTTGTGTTTCATGTTAACAAGTCTGGCTGTGGTTGTGGGTTTGGTTTTTTTTATTTATTTTTTATTTTTTTGTGTGTGTGTGTTATTTTCTTTATTGATTAAAATATTACATGTGTCCTTATCCTCCCATTACCCCCCTTCGCCCCCCCACTCATGCCCTCACTCCCCCCCTGGTGTCTGTGTCCATTGGTTAGGCTTATATGCGTGCATACAAGTCCTTTGGTTGATCTCTTCCCCTTACCCCCACCCTCCCCTGCCTTCCCTCTGAGGTTTGACGGTCTGATGGATGCTTCTCTTTTTCTGGGTCTGTTTTTGTTCATCAGTTTATGTTGTTCATTGTAAGTCAGGGTGTTTTAACCACCCACTTTCCCCCCTTATTGTGGTGTCTCCATTAGTAGTGTCACATGCATTTGCCCAAGAGATCAAGAAAACTGGTTTTGCAACAGGCTGGGCATGCCTTTGGTTCCTCCACACTTAGCTTCCAAAGGTGGCGTTCCAGACGGGTGGCTCTAGGTGACCGATGGCTGCCAGAGGGGAGCGGGGGCGGGGGCTGGGGCTGGGTGGAAGAGTTAAAGGGGTTAAGAAGCATACATTGGTAGCTACAAAAACAGTCCCGGGGATGTGAAGAACAGCATAGGGAATACAGTCAATGACACTGTAATAACTACGTGTGGCGCCAAGCTGGTACAGGAAATATGGGAGGATGACTTTGTGACGTATATGATTATCTAACTACCATGCCATACGCCTGACACTAATACAAAGTAATACTGAACGTAAACTGTCGCTGGAAAATAAAAATAAAAATTTTAAAGGTGGCTTTAGGTGGAACCAGCTACTTCTGGATGGAGCATGGACACCGCGGTAAGGGTAAGGGACGCCAAAGAGAAAGTGACCCTGGCCCCAGTCCTTCTCGCTACCCCAAGGACCAAGCCTCAGTTTGGGGCTTACTTACTTTTAACGCCCCTCCGATCCGTACCATCACATTTTTGCCAGCCATGTCTAGCTCGAATTTAATAAGCTGCTTCCATTATTCTCCCTTTTACGATTCCCCTTTCTTAGGGATTTCATTTGTGGTGGTAATATCAAACACCCTTTCAAAAGCTGTGTATTGAAGTTCTTAAAAATGAGCCAATTAAAAAAAAAAGTACATTCTGCCACAGCAGTCTGTGATGAGATGCAGAAAAGGCAAAAACTATGAAGGACATTTGCAAATGAGAGGAGATTAGTGGAACCTGTATGAGCATTCACATTTTTCGCTCTCTTTTTAAAAATATATATATTTTTATTGACTTCAGAGAGGAAGGGAGAGGGAGAGGGGGATAGACACATCAATGATGAGAGAGAGTCATTGATCGCTGCCTCCTGCACTCCCCACACTGGGTTTCAGGCCCACAACCCAGGCACATGCCCGGACCAGGAACTGAATCATGACCTCCTTGTTCACAGGTTGATGCTCAGCCACTGAGCCACGCCAGCTGGGCCACGAGTCCCACTTTCAAATAAAGTTTCTGCTGCAGAAACCACAGATGCCTCACGTGGAATGCGTTTTTCTGTCCTTTTCTTTCTTTCAAAATTATATAAAAAGAGACTGGCAATGGCCAGCAAATCATGTACCAAACATTACTCCCAGTCCTTGGTGTGGCAGTGGGGTGGGGGGCCACCGAGCCAACTGCAGCTGCAGAACAAAACATCAAAGGAAGAGGCCAGAGCAACCGTTCCAAAGTGTTGAAAAGGGTGGCCCACCAACTGCCAATTGCATTTACGGCTTTAAAACTTGGAATCAAACCAAGAGCGTGTAAAGCGAGGCTTCCATCACAGCGAGCAGTGGCTAAATAGTACTTGGCATTAGAGCGTTTGGGGGGGGGGGGGGATGGGGAGGTGTTTACTTTCCCGTCTGCTGCTGGCAATTTGAGCAGAGTTGGCTGCAATTACAAGTCAAGAGTAATTTTTAAATGTCCCGAATTAATCATTAACTATTTACAATGGCAGGGAAGATAAAGGAAGAAGTAATGGATGATTTCTGGAGAATTACACGAACAGTCACTACACACTTTTCCCAGACAATGGAATAATAGGACCATTTAAAACAGTGTACCCAGGCTTTGAGAGAAATCTGGACATGAGGCAATTAGTCTCAATCTTCCACCTCAAGATTTGACCTTTTTATCCACCAACAACCCATGAACTATTTGCCAAAACCAAAAGATGCTACATGGCTATGGTACCCAGCTGGGAAATGATCTGAACCTACTCTGGTCCCCAGAGGAAGACTGGGCCAATTTGACGACGATGGGTGACAAAGCAAGGGGCTTACGTGAGCCGAGACGTCGTTCTGGCGGAAAGCCTTGCGCAGCGCCTGCGTGAGCCCTTTGGCTACGCTGAGCTTCAAGGTCTCGCTGCCCTGCGCTCTCCTCTGCGTCACAAAGAGAACTGTGGGACAAAGCCGAAGGGTGGTCACTGGGGGAAGGCAGCGGACGCCCCAGTACAGGAGCCCCCCTCCCCTCCCCAGCCAGCGCCCCCCACAAGCTCTGAGCGAAGCTGGGGAGTGCAGGTCCCAGGCGGGCAGGGCTGGGGGGTAGCAGCTCTGCGGGGGGACCCCACTCAAGTCCCAAGGAGAGAAGGCCCTCGCCAGCCATTTGGGCGGAGAGACAGCCATCATGCCGGTGGCACCTCATTTCAGACCGACCAACGCTGCTTCTGACTTGGAAAGGTGGGGCTCGGCCGGACCCGCGCCTGGTGGGTCTGCACGCAAGGGAGTCCCCTCAACAGCATCCCCAAGAGCTGGGCTAGGTGCTGCAGCCTGAGTCAGGAAGGCAGGCCCCGCCCCACAAGAGCGACAGAGACGGGGTTGGAGACCAGGGTGAAAATGGACTGACAGGTGCTATTTGGAGGGAAGCCCAGGGTGCTATTGGAGGCCCTAGTCCAGCTCCGATTTGGGCAAGAACATGGGGACCTAGGAAGGTTTCCCAGTGCTTCCGCTGAGTCCTAAAGGATAACGGGAGTGAGCTTGTAGGGGGGGAACCCACTCCCACCCACTCCTACCCACTCCCCGTGGAGGGATGACCAAGTGCAAAGACACAGGGGAGAAGAGTGAACTATTTCAGTGTATGTGGTTAGGCTTGGTCCTGAGGACAACGGGACGTGAAAGGTTTTGAATGAAGGCACGCATTTTAGAAGGTTCCTTCCACTGCGGGCTGGAGAACAGGTTGGTGCGGGGCGGGGGATGGAGTCTGAGGCAGAGAGATAAATCTGGCCATTGGTTGCAGACGTCTAGGTGAGAGATCGTGACGACATGAACTAGGGAAGTGGCAGCTGTGGTGGAGAGAGAGAGTATCCCAGGAGGCCTGAGAGGAACTGGTGCTGGACAGGGCGTGGCTGGGGAGCCAGGGGGTTGGTGAGGATGAGAGGGGGAGAATGTTCCAGACTTCTGCATCCAGGTGGTTGAGGTTGTCTCTCAGAGGAGGAGGCATAGATTTGGCGAGCAAGGAGGAGGGGAAGTGGGAAACCAGATGGTATAACTTCTTGAGAGGTAGGAAGAGAAACTGTACTTTCTGCTATGGCTAGTTTCACAATTTCCCACCGTAAAATAGGGTAGGTCTCATGAAATAATTTCATTTAGTTCCGTGTGGGGTGAAGAGGAAGGTGGGATGCTCTCTCAAATACTAGGTCTGGTGCTTTCTGTAGCAAACACCACCACACCATGAAAAGGGCGCTGTGCCTCCTCGGTCTGCGCTGCTGCCACTGAGAGGTGGGGGCTGAAGAGAGAGCACCCACCACCCCACATTCTCAAGGCCTCCTTCTTATCATCGAAAGGAATCCCAGGTGCCCACCCAGGGTGCCGTAGCTGTACCTTTGGCGCCTGCTGATTGAGAAAACCCATGGCACAAAGCCTTTCTGAATCCCGTGGCACCTGCCCAAGTTGTAGACTTACTAACGCATCATGCATGCACGTGACACATCGCTGCCGGCAAGACCCGGGCTTCCTCAGGCCCCTGGCCGAACTGGTTTCCGAGGGGCCTCTGATTTTAGGACTGATCCCGAGTCTAGATGGTGCCACGGAATGCTTGTCTTAGCCTCCGACATTCTGGGCTGCTGGATTGTTCTTGGTCATCAACCATCCTGTGCGTTGTAGGATGTTTAGAAGCATCCCTCGTCTCGACCTCACCAGATGCCAAAGCACCCTCCTTACCCTTCAAGAACCCCCCCACACACACACACACACACATCTCCAGATGGGCAAATGTCCCCCGGGGAGGGGGCGCTAAACTGCCCCCGGTGAGAACCGCTGATCTCAAAGACATCTACTAATTCTGCTGCATCTCTGAAGCCATCATGTGCTCGCTGCCTCCGGGTAAAATCAGGAGAGTGGAGTCTTACCCGTCTTCACCAGGAGTTTGCTGGACATCTGACACTCCAGGCTGGACGCCATTCTGCCCGTTGTGACCATAGCCGTCGACGCAGCGGGAAGGGCTGCATTGGGGTTTTCTGCCAGCAGGGGCGGCCACCGGGTAGCCCTTACGGGTGCGGTGACGGACGTCAAGGCCGCCGTGATGGCCAGCGAGCGTGTGGTGGGCGCCCTGGGCGGGTCTGGGTTGGTGGGGTGTGGGGGGAGGTTCGTGTGCATGGCTTGTGGCTTCCTGGGGAGGTGTGTGGTGGACAACAGGCCGGAGGCGGTGCCCGTGTTGCCCTGCGTGGCTGTGTGCGTGCTCGGGGTGTGTGCTGACTTCGCAAACATGTAGGCGGGCGTGAACGAGGCGGCCGGGTGGCCCGCCCCGGGTGTCGCCCTCGGGCCAGACGCCGTGCTGTTGGTGGCATGTCTAGCGAGAGCAGTGGTCACACTGCTCTTGGCGAAGGCCAACGCTGACGGGCTGCTGCCGGTGCCCTTGGCCACCAGGGCTGCGGACAGGGCGGGCGGGCTTGGCCTCCTCGGGAGCAAGGTGGATGCTGCCGCGGCCGCTGTGGGTCCTGCCTTGGATGACGCTGCGAAGCCTGCTGTAAAGAGAGAGAAAGCAGAGCTTGTCACTGGCCCACAGTGCGCGCGTCACGTGTGGTGACACATTGATGTCACCGATGGGTGTGACATCCGGGATGAAAAGTCGCTGTGCTCTGGGATTTAGTGCCACCTAGCTTAGGCCCATTAAGTCAAGTAAGCATCGCGAGAATGCCGGTTACAGCAAAGCTATGGTGGGTAAGAAGGACACGTCGGTTCCGAATACTTTCAAAAAACGCCACGTCGGCTGAGGGTCAAGGACACGACCCTTGGGGGCTGCTGAGCCTTTCATCAGCGCGGAAGGAGGGCGTGTCGGCTCCCGAGCAGAGCTGGGCGTCTGTGTTGAGCTTGAAGATGTTTTGGCCACAGGAGCAGTCCTACCTGTTTTCTGGGTACCAGGAAACACACTTCCTGCATTAGTGGCTGCACCTGTCCATTTCTTGGGGCGCTGAGAAGGCGGGAGCGCTTTGGATGGGGTCCCCAGGGGGGCCCGGGTTGACAGAGGAGATTCGGCAGTAGAGCGATACCACGGGACACTCTGGAATGGTGTGGAAGCATGCACCACGGGAGCGGGGTAGAAGTTGCTGGAAATGTGGGAACTGGTATCCGACCCATTTGAAAGCATCTCCTGCAAGCCAGCTGCGGAAGGCAGGCTTGGAGAGGGTAGCGAGCGAGGCCATGCTGGGTGGACAGGCCGCTGTCCACGGGGGTGAGACTCGACGTGTTGACCTGTGGGTGCGAAATCTTCAGCTTCAATTGCCTGGAAGCCTCTGGAAGGGTTGTTATTACTTGTAGACGAGACCGCTGTATGGTTTCCAACCACGGTAACGTCTGACTGTTGGATGGGCTGGTTGGTGGCTGACTCAAGGACTGGATCCCGAAGGCTAAAGCCTTCTGCAGTTGTTCCCTGCCCAGCAGCGTCTTTGGGATCGTGGGGGTCTATTGTATTAGCAGCTGAGGCTAAAACTCTGGGGGCAGGAGAGGGAGCTGAATGAGGTTTCCAACTTGCGGAGTTAATGGTGTGCCCGTGTATAGCATCGTTGGTGTGCGGCAGCAAGCCAGACGGCACTGGTTCTGCGGAAAGGGATCCAGTTTCTGCCGAAAAGGAACTCCAGGGCACATCTGTGACCGCTGGCTCTTTCATGCTTCCCATTGTTGAGAAATCATAGACCTCGGGGGAGGAGGGAAATGCGGCCACCTGTTTGGACGTCGAAACTGGCAGCTCTGAAAGACCGGTCGCAGCTGCGTCCGTCCCCAGCTCGCTGCTGGAAAGGCCCGGAGACGGGGAAAGAGTCCGGGCGGCTGGTGTGGAGGGGAGGGAACGGGGAGGGCATTCTGGAGCAAAGCTTGTTCCTGGCGTCGTCGTACGGACGGTGGATGAAATAGGATCGGCGCTGAAAGCAGAGGTGACTCCACTTGGAGCGCGAAGCCTCGGAACCTCTTTCCTTGGGAGGGCCTGCAGAGCCACTGTCAAACGGGCCTTCTCGCGTTTCCCTGGGACAGCTGTCACGCCACCTTCTTCCTGCAGCGGAGATGTCCAAGAGGTGGCGAGGAGATCGGGACATTTGCCGGGGAGGGGGAAGTCGGTAGCTGCGGTAGGAGGGGGTCCGCGGTGGCCCTCTCCCGGAGGAGTTGGCGTGCCGGGCTGGCTGGGTGGAGAGGCATGGCTCCGAGCCGGCTGCGGGACCGTGGCAAAGCCTGCGTCTGCGCCCTTTGAGGGGGATGCAGGAGCCACCCCAGACAGGACGGGAGCGGGGGGCAGAGGAGAAGGCACCAGAGAGGAAGAAGTGTGTTCTTCTGAAAGGACGGGCCCTTCAGAATCCTCTGGAGCTGCTGACGGGTGCAGTGGGTCAGCGGGGTCCTCTGCAGGGGCGGCTGGCGTCCTGCCGGTCACTTCCACCCGCCCTGACTCGGCGGGCTGGACAAGCGAGGGCACAGCCCCACTCCCCGGAGCTGGCAGCCACACCCCGGGGCGCACTGCTTCCGCCACCTCTGCTGTGATGGGCTGGGCGGATGCAGGCCCAGATGGCACTTCCACGCTTGACCTGGAGGGAGGTCCCCGGGGCAGGGGAAGGCTTCCAAGGGCTAGGGGAGGGGGAGGCCGATGGGCCAGTGCTGGCCCGGACCTCAGACACTCTGGCGTGGGGGGGCCTGCTGCGCGAGGATCCTCCGTGGGGGGCAGCTCCGAACGCTGCTCTGCTGAAGGTCCAGAGGAACCTAGACGGGGGACGCTTATTAAATCCTGGGCGTTTGGGGGTGGCGTGGGGTTCCTCTTGTCAGTCGGGGGGTTCAGGGGACCAGCCACGCTCGGACTTGGAGGGCAGTCAGCTGGAGCTGGGTGGGGGACGAACGGCCCGGCCGGCTTAGGAAAGATGATGATGGAATGAGGCGAGGCAGGAGCCAATGGAGGGGATGGAGATGCGGGGAGAAGCGGGAGCCAATCGGAGACGGAAGGAGTCCCTCCCCACACTGGCTGAGATGGGAGGACAGGGCTCAAGGACGTGGGACGGGGGACAGTGGGCATTGCGGGGGGCATGCTAGTGTGAGGCAGACCTGACACTCCGGCCGCTCCTCTTCCCCCTGGCGGTCTCGGCTGCTCCGGCGACTCGGTGAAATCCCTGGGCGGCTGGCGGGAGGCGCTCTGCCCGCCCCCTGGGGCAGGGGCGGAAGGGGGGTCCCCGTGCGCCCTCGGCCTGCGGTGCGTCTTGGGAGGAGGCGTCCGGGTGAGCTGCGGCACGTTGTCAGGGGTCGGGCCCAGAATATTCTTGGTTCTATCCACTGCCGAGGAAGACTGGGCTTCTGAGAAAGGCCATGTTGGTGAAATGGGGGACAGTTTCCCGGGAGGAAATGACTCTGGGTCTGGGGTGGCGGTGATCTGTAGGTTGTCTGTTCCTGTGAAACAAAACACCAGGAGATCAGACATCAGACAGCAAGGGCCTGTGGTGGCAGGTCCCGGAGAGAAGGCGTGGGCAGGAAGGCGCTGCTCAGACCTCCTCCACCCGGGCACCCACCCAGGTGAGGACACACTAAACACCCAAAGGGCCAAAACTGGTTTGGCTCAGTGGATAGAGCATCGGCCTGCGGACTGAAGGGTCCCGGGTTCGATTACAGTCAAGGGCATGTACCTTAGTTGCAGGCACTTCCCCAGTAGGGGGTGTGCAAGAGGCAGCTGATCAATGATTCTCTCTCATCGATGTTTCTAGCTCTCTATCCCTCTCTCTTCTTCTCTGTAAAAAATCAATAACATATATTTTTTTAAAAAATAATAAATAAATAAATAAACACCCAAATGACGCCTTCTGTCGGGAGAAATACTCGAATGCTGCATCAGACCTACAGGGCAGGAATGGAGACATGCACGCTTTAATCTCAGCTTCGTTGAGCCGGGTTTAAACAGAACCACGGTTCTCAGAGCTTCAGGAAAGAGGTAAGTCAATCCTACAAAACTGTCACACAAGAGCCTGCATGTGTCTGCGCACACAGGTGAAGTAGCAAACTCTTCCCTTGCTCACCAAGTTCGCACCGAGTCCTATGAATGGACTAGAACTTAGCCTTGAACTTAGAGGCAGGAAACAGATCATTCACACAGTAAACCACGAAGAGTTTTCCAAAGTGCGCGGCCAGGTTGGATGTAGTCTGCAGTGAACTACTGTCCAAAAATGGTGAGAGTTGCTTCCCCAGGCTCCCAGATCTCAGAGCCCCATGTAAACACCACGATGCATGATGATGGATTGGTCCAGCGGTCGGCAAACTCATTAGTCCACAGAGCCAAATATCAACAGTACAGTGATGGAAGTTTCTTTTGAGAGCCACATTTTTTAAACTTAAACTTCTTCCAATGCCACTTCAAAACAGACTCGCCCCAACCGTGGTATTTTGTGGAAGAGCCACGCTCAAGGGGCCAAAGAGCCGTATGTGGCTCTCGAGCCGCAGGTTGCCGACCACGGGAGTAGTCAGGCCTCGGTCTTCCTGAGCCTGTGAGCCTGCTGGTCGCTAATTCTCGGGACGCGGGGTGCGATGCTCTGGGTGTACGTGAATCATGCCTGTCCCGTGGCAAACACACGTTAGCCTCCCCAAAGCCCCCAGGTACATCGGGCCCCTCCGCTGCTGCCTCTCCCCTCCTGGCCTCTCTCTCCAGTCCCTGGAGCTGTGTCCGTCCCCTCTTGGTGGCTGTTTGTATCACAGACCCCAACAGACACCCTCCTTTCCAGAGTCTGCTCCGTAAGGAGTGTTCTCCAGTCAGGTTCAAGGGGCCTCCCGACGCCACCTCGATTGGCTCCCGGGTTCCTCAAAACGACTCCTGTCACCCAGACCGTGGCCGTCCTTTCCTTTGGCTGCCGGGACCCCGAGGAGAAGTCAGCCTGGGTTCCCAGCCTCGGTCATGAGGCCATCCCTCTGTGCCACTCACTGCCCACCCGTGGGCTTTCTCTCGCGCAGCCCTTCCAGAAAAGCAAACCCAATCACCAACAGCTCTCAGATGGAGGAAACCAAGCCAACCAACTAATAAGCATTAATAAATACCCAGACCCCGCTTCCTCATCTGCCAGAGAAATGGATCTGCAGTTTCTATCCAGTCCCAGAGTCAGACTGCCTGGATTCAAGTCCCACTCCTCCCTCCACCTGCTGGCTGTGTGGCCTTGGCCAAGTTACTTCCCCTCTCTGTGCCTCGCTTCCTCCTCAGTAAAATGGGGGCAATTACAGCACCTACCTCCTGAAATTCTCTTAAGGATTAAAGTGAAGTGATACAGTTAAAGTCCTTGGGACAGTGTGTCCCAGGGGGCCGTGTGCCCTGGGTGAGCCGTGTCCCCCAAGGGGCCGGGTATCCCGGGTGAGCTGTGTGTCCTAGGGGGCCGTATGCCCCAGGTGAGCCGTGTGTCCCAGGGGGCCATGTGCCTCGGGTGAGCCGTGTGTCCCAGGGGAAGCAGTGGGACCCAGGGGGAGAGGCGGTGTGAACCAGAGGAGGAGCAGATTCTATTTGTGTGGTCCTGAGATAGTCACCATAAAACAAGCGGATTGTCAAATGACAGCGGGGAGGGGAAGGAGACCTGGGGGGAGATAAGAGAACAACTGAAGGACTGGTATGCATGAATATAAGTACAACCAATGAACACAGAACTCTGGGGAGGGAGGGCATGAATGGGAGGTGGGGGGGAGGCAATGGTAAGCTATGTACACATATAATACCTTAATAAAAAAATAATAAAAATAAAAAATAAAGTCCTTGGGACAGTGCTTAGTGCTCCAAAAAGGCTGGCTATTGGTGGTGCTGGTGCTGTTTATTTGTTCGGCCCACGGTAGACACACTGTCTACCGTGGGCTTCCTCAGAGAGCCCGATGCCCATTAGAACTCACTGTCACGCTCCCACACAGCTGGGGGCGCACGTACAGCGTGCAGAATGTTGTCATCCCCAAATCCCACCTTGAGGAAGAGGAAAGGTTATCACCCCTACTTGACAGTTGAGGAAACCAGGGCACAGGGGGGCCAAGTGCTAACGTGGCCAAGGCCACAGAGAGAGTTACAGTTGAGTATGTCTCGCTTCTTTCAACTTCAAGCCCAAGTCTCCCCAGTGCTGTGCGTGGGAGGGAGGTCCTCCTCCACGTCCGGGGCTGGGCTGGGCTCCGTCCTCCCAGAGGGACCCCCACAGACCGGAGCCCACACCTCCCGAGTTTGACGGCGTGCCCCTCTTGGGCGCTGCTTGGGCAAACCTCACCGCGCACAGCTCCACATCTCTCCACAGAGACCTGTGAGGCTCTGACCCTGGAGGTCAGGAGAGACGGAGGAAGCGCCCTTGCTATGTGAGGCTTCCACCCCGCACCCCCAGCTCTGAAGCCTGGCGCCGGGGACATTCTTGCCCAAGAGGATTTCTCTTGGGGCTTTTTGAAAACAAAAGCGCCGGCTAATAGAATCAAATTGCCATTCCTTGAAGCGCTGCCAGCAAATAAGGTTCTGCTTAATGCTTTGACATTCAACGTGTTTGCTCACAGAGCTTTTCTTTTTGTAAGAAGTTTACAGCCTTCCAATCCTTTGTGAAACAGGCTTAGGAATCAAGTTGACTCCCCCGCGCCCCCCCCCCCCCATTATACGCAATGCCACTTTCATTTGTTAAAAACCTCAGTTTATGTGATCATTACAGAAAATTTAGCAAAGATGGAGAAGTAGAAGAGGAAGAAAAGGAAGCCTACTCCTCCCTCAGTGCTCTCCACCTGCAGGCCCCCCCACAGGGAGAAGCGGGGTTCACACTGAGGTGAGCTGCACGCCCGGCCTTCCGCCTTGGGAAGCTTCGGTTTGCTCGCTCTACGGACCTGTGACCACACTGCATCCCCAGCTCCGCACCTGCTCTTTCTCTTTGAACAGTTTATTAAAGCACATTTCCATATTGGATGAGGATGCATATTATCTCCACTATGAAGAGGTATGTCAAGGTACAGGTTGTTTATAAAAGTTCAGTATTATAAATAACTAGAGGCCCGGTGCATGAAATTTGTGCATGCGGGGGGTGGGGGAGGGACCCTCTCAGCCCGGCCCGCACCCTCTCCAATCCCAGTAGGCATGGGCAAGAAGTAACCGGGGCTTAGAGAGTTGAGCAAACTAACAGCGTATTACCAGGTTTAGACATAAACCACTTCTCAGGGATAGTCCCAGAACTCAGATGTCATTCTTCCCACGATCTTTATTTATAGAGTACTTTTCCTTTCTGCTTAGTGTTATAGCCAATTACCTCCCTTATTGGGACAATCACTTAGCATGAATCCCACAAATGCACACTGAATGCTCTAGCTGATGGTCACCCCCTTACGAAGGTTAACAAGCTGTAATCCTCACAGGAAAGGTGGTTGATGCCACTGTTTAGGGTGTGGGGTCGGGGGTCCGAGCTGATGGGTAATTAGCCTGACGGCCTTGCTCCAGCTGTGTGAACTCAGGCACGTTACACACCTTCTGAGCCTGCTTCCCCTCTTCTAAGATGAGATAGCAACAATCGCTGTCTCACGAGTGATTATTAAAATAAACATTTTTTAAAAAATAGGAACCTATGTGTACTCCAGGACCACATTTATGCCATTACACAAAAATTATGTATGTATAGATATAAATAATAATAAATTATTCAATGCATAAATGATCAATAAGCAACACTTTTATAAAGTCTGTGACAGTCAACACAGGCACATGTACCAGCACATACAAAAAACCTACTTACACACAAAAGGGAAATGTAAGGCTTTTCGCTGCGTTTAAGGGTCAAATGGTCTGATCCGAGGCCAAACTCTGGACTCTTAACATATTCCTGAAGGTTATCATTTGTAACTCCAACCTTGCACCATCTACAATGTGGCTCACAACGGGCAGAGGCCTTCTCATTCATTTCGCCTCTCCCAGAACATTTTGTGTGGTTGGAAAAAACAAACAACAAACCTGTGTTAAGGACATCCAGACAACCTGACATACTCACAAGCTGAGAATAAGCAAAGATAACCATGACAGAACGCCTGTCCCAATAAATATTGGCCCCCAAGCAATGATTTGAGGAGGAAAAGTTCTGTATTCGAAACCATTCAGGAGATCTCTTACGGGAGAGTGACAGTACGAAAGCCCAGTAGTAAACAAAAGACCTATTTAACCTAGAAAATCCCCAAACTAGATGACTGTGGAACTCTCTCTTCTTCTCCTTTTCTGCGTGATGCCAGTGAGTGTCCCCAGGAGCTGCTGCTCTGAAGAGCACCTTGAGGAAACTCTAGTGTAGATCATTTCAGAGTTTAAAGTCATTGCAATTTCAGACACAGGGAAAACCCAGAGAAGAACTGATGGGGGGGTCTAAATCCACTAGGGAGTCAGGAAACCTGTTCTCTGTCATTATGTGCTTGGAAAAATCTGCTCCTGTTTGCTTGTTTCACAGTGTATTTTACCAGACATAGGCATGACCTCTTCCCCCGAAGCCCATCACTTGAGATAGCATTGGGGTGCGCACCGGAAAAACTGTCAAGTGCTGTTGTAAATGTAAAGGACCATCATTGTTATACTGGTTGGCTCTCATGCCGTCTTGGGCATTAAATTAATTTAGGTAAAACGATAATATCAATAACTTGATGGTTTTCCTCCCTAACTGGAGACAAACAAGAAAAATGCTCTACTGGAAAAGGCTGTGTGATACTTCATGGATACCGATGTTCCTACAATCAGACACTAACGACCTGCAAGTGTCCATGTGGGAGCCAAAGAAGCAGAGTATGTTGCCAATATTAATAACAAGGACTATTAACTCTTAATGAATATTCATTGATAACTTATTTAGGCGTAAGTCTATGAATATCTATGAATAGTTCAGGATTTGTTAATTCATCTTATCTAATAAAGAGGGAACATGCAAATTGACCGTCACAAAGATGATGGCGCCCATAGCCACAAGATGGTGGCGCCCAGTCCCCTCAGCCCCGCTGGAGTCCCCCAGTCTGGGGAGAGTGGCAGGTGCACACAGTCCCCCAGTCCTTTCAGCCCCATTGGGGGTGGGAGGAGAGTGGCAGGTGCACACAGTCCCCCAGTCCTTTCACAGAAAACGGGTTGCCTCAAAAGTTGGTTAAACTTCTTAGGACAAAAAGCATTCAAAATCTTTGAAAAGGGAATTCCAATATTTATAAAAGTTTGGACTAGACAATTCAAGGTTATTTCCACTACAACTTTCTATGATTTTGTGATTTAACATTCTGAATTCACATAATACCAACTGTATTGTATGTGAGCGGATATTATTTAAAGGAATGGCCATTATTATTAAAACAACTGATAAAACCACACTATTTGTATCTCAAGGACATTGTGTGTGATTTTCCTAATGGCTGGAGTTAATGCCCCTAAACCAGCAGTCAGACATCCCCTGAGGGGTCCCAGATTGGAGAGGGTGCAGGCCGGGCTGAGGGACACTTCCCCCTCCTGTGCACAAATTTTGTGCACCGGGCCTCTAGTATCCTTATAAAAAGAAATTATCAACCAATGCTAGCAGGACTGAATAATGATTAAACAAATTGACTCTAAAATTTTAAAAATGTTTATTCTAGAACCTTTGAGAAGCACCTAAATTCAAATATATGACCAGTATGTTCATAGTAAATAATGTCATTTAGCCTAGTTGGTGTGCTCAGTGGTTGAGTGTTGACCTATGAACCAAGATGTCTCAGTTTGATTCCCAGTCAGGGCTCAATTCCCAGTGGAGGGTGTGCAGGAGGCAGCCAATCAGTGTTTCTCTCTCATCATTGATGTTTCTATCCCTTTCTTCCTCTCCCTTCTCTCTGAAATCAATAAAATCTATTTTTGAAAAGTATCAATTTCATGTGTGTACTTTATTTTCCTTAATGTTTATATATGTGGCCATAGCAACATAGCATTTATTTTTTTTAATTCTATAATTTAGAAATTTCCGAGACTACAATTTCTTTCACTTGGCATACATTAATAAAATCTATCTATATTCAGTTTCAATTTATTCCATTAACAAAAGTTCCATTTCTATTTCCCAGTGCTTCCCTAGTAATAAACAAAGCCACTAGACATGATTTTTCGGTATTGGCAATGGATTATCCTTTATCATTTAGTCTCCTCCAGGCCTATCTGTGCCTAGCAACAGAGTTTCCAGATGCCTGGCTGGAACTAGGGGTGCCCAGGATGCTGGCTCTCTTGCCACTTGGTCTATCCAACCCAGATTCCAGGAGAAGTCTAGGACACCGTTTGGTGGGAGCAGGAAGGAGATGCCACGTGTGTCTGCCTAACTGCCACCTCCTTGAAAGACCAGAGTCCACAGTCTAAGCCTCCTACCACAGACATAAACGTTATCCTTTCTACGTTCATTCAATTAGCACAGCCTACATCAGACAATTCCCATTTTCAAAGCATCCAGTCTACCCAAGAGTGAATTCCCTAAGAAAAAGCACTATGCATGTGGCAATAAGTGATTTTAAGCAGTGCCAGAAGAATGGGGGGGGGGGGAAGATGAAATAACAAAGTTAAAAATTATTTTCTAGCCTTAATTTGAATATTGCCGAACAATGGAACCGACTTTGTAATAATCGAGTAGAAAGCAAGCAAGTAACTTTATTCTATGAATCCAAAAACCAGAGAATGTCACAGTTCCTGGGCTCACTGCCACTATCGATATAGGACAAAGGCAGATCCAATTCTGCCTGAAAAGCAATGAACAGAACAGATTAACACAGCATTATCTCCAATATGTAGTCAATTCTGCTGTGATTTCATCTATGTCGGCGAACACACAGATAAAATTAACGGATGATGAAGACTGTACTGAGGGGAGTGGTAGAAACTTCACCCATAGGCCTGGGACCTGGAGTCTGATCGGGGTTCTCCCGCTGGCTCCTTTTTGGATGTGAAGCAAATCATTTTTCCTGACTGGGTCCCTGTGGTCCCCCCCACACCCCTACCCCCCAGTAACATGAGAGGGTAAAAACCAAGTCAACTCATAAGAGTTCCAAAATAACACTCTGATTTAAAACAAGAAAGGGGTTTTCAATAGCTTTATCACCCTAGACATAGTTTGATCTTGCCCAGCAAAGAAAAAAAAATTTTTGCTGCATCTTTTAATCTCTTTAATCGCCAGATACCTCCCTCCATTCCCTTTGTTCCCTTACAAGGATAAAGAACCTGGGCCCCTTAGCCTGTGGCATTCCCAAGGCCTGCACCAGGCGAATGCACACTCAGTATGCTCTCTGCATTTCCCACAAATGACAGAACTGGGAGCATCTACGTTCTCATTTCCATCCTATATGATAAAAAGCTAATATGTAAATCGACCAAACGGTGGGACAACCAATCGTTTTGACACACTGATCCATCAGGGGGCAGATGCTCATTGCATGAGCTTCCCCCTGGTGGTCAGTGTGCTCCCACAGGAGGATTTCCACTCAGCACAGCAGTGGTGGTGGCGGGAGCCTCCCCCACCTCCATAGCAGAGCTAAGGATGTCTGACTGCTGGCTTAGGCCCACTTCCCCGAGGATACCCCTTGAGGGTTCCCAAACTTCGAGAGGGCACAGGCCAGGCTGAGGGACCCCAGCTGTATGCACGTTGGGAGCGACCAGGCAGGCAGGCAGAGGTGGTTAGGGGCAATCAGGCAGGCAGTGGAGCAGTTAGGAGCATTAGGCAGGCAGTCAGGTGGGTGGGTAGGAGCCAGTGGTCCTGGATTGCACAGGGAGCAGGCCTAAACTGGCAGTTGGAAATCCCCCAAGGGGTCCCGGATTAGAGAGGGTGCAAGCCAGGCTGAGGGACCCACCCCCCTCTCCGTGCACCAATTTAGTGCACCAGGCCTCTAGTTAATTTAAAATATTGTAAAATGAGAAGAAGTAAATTACAACAACAAAAGCAGTATGTAGGAATGGCACCCGCACTCTTCCTCATTCACCTAAAGCGCTACCCCTTACTGAGGAAGAATAAAATGGAAGGACTGGTTCTCTGTCAACACCAAGGATTCTTGCCGAAACCGGTTTGGCTCAGTGGATAGAGTGTCGGGCTGCGGACTGAAAGGTCCCAGGTTAGATTCCGGTCAAAGGCATGGAACATCTGCTCTGCCTACAGAACACCCTGGTTGCGGGCACATCTCCAGTAAGGGGTGTGCAAGAGGCAGCTGATCGATGTTTCTAACTTTCTATCCCTCTCTCTTCCTCTCTGTAAAAAATCAATAAAATAAAAAAATAATCATAAAAAGGATTCTTGTTACTAGAAAGCCAACTTTGGGTTTCTAAGCATTAGAGAGATGGGTTTTATCCCTTGCCGGTCTTTGCAAGTTTCCCTTCATCCTTCTATTTGCATTCCTTTCCTTTCTTTCTTCAGCTCCCCTGCCTACAGAGCTGTTACAGAAGGTGGCCCTGTCACGTGGAGACTGCCTCAGTAACTCTTCCAGGAGGCAGCCTTTCAGCAGAAATAATAGACATATGCCGCCTTAGAAGCCCATCTCTCCTGGGAAAATGAACTCCAAAAGGCGCCTTAGGAAGCAGCAGCATGCAGGAGAGGCAGAAAGGGAGAGATGTTTCCCAGCATCGTCGTTGAGGAAACAGTTCTGCCACCAGCCATTACAGCTGTGTCGTCTGCAGCAATGAGCGTGCTGTAGGCAGAGCAGATGTTCCAAAAGCTGCATCATTTGTAAATACAGATGAGAGATGTGAATTAGAGATGTGACCTCATTCAATACCATATTTGAGGGTAGCAGCAATGAGAACATTGAATGTAATTGGAGCTAAGAATGCAAGGATCTTTTTCCAGGCCAAATATAACTGCCGAAAACATATTTTGAAGAAGTAAAATAACTCTCACTGCTGCCTGCCACCATCCAGTGCCAAGTGAGCCAGTCTAATCCTGAGGCTCCTGGATAAACGTGGCTGATTCCACAACTTTGCTGGAATAACTGCCAATTCTTTGGTCGCAGGAGAAATGACTGGAGGTCGTGATGTAAAAGGATGATTAACTAGGATGAAAAAGCAGAGGAGAGCATTTATATTCCCGTCCACATTTCAGGGACTTAGGAATACTGGCTTGAAAGATCCCATCCCACTAAGAAAGGTAGGAGGAAAGCTGGTAGACATCAGGACCTCAACTTTTATTTCTGCATTTTCAAACACAGTTTTGTTGTACCAATGGAGAGTCACATTCTGCTTAAAAAGCCAAGAGGCTTTTTTCAAAGACATAGTGGAAAGGGAGAGAGGAGACACAGATGGAAGGAAGACCAGCAGGAGGTTCAGAGATAAGTTACAGTTTTTTCTTAAAAGAACTCTTCAAAAATAACGGGCAGATATGCGTGCCCAACCATTTTTAAAATGCTAGAATGATGGAAAAAGCAAAATTATGACACTTTCCTGTTTGCTTAGAGTTTCTATTGTATCTTTTTTTTTTTTTTACCTTCTATAGTCTTTGTTTTAGATGCTTCAAGGAAAAATCACATACACAGACTCCTTGGTATTATCAACTTCACCTTTGTTTTTATTTTTTAAATATATTTCAGAAAAAAAGGGAGAGGAAGAGAGAGATAAACATCAATGACGAGAGAGAATCCTCTATTGGCTGCCTCCTGCACGCCCTCTACTGGGCATCAAGCATGCAACCTGGGCAAGTGCCCTGACCAAGAATCATGGGTCAATGCTCATGGTTCATGGGTCAATGCTCAACCACTGAGCCACGCAGGTCTGCTCAACTTCACCTTCAAAATCAATCATTCAAAGGCAGAGTTATAACTGATTGCCTATTCCAGTTCTGACAGCACTCATAATCCTAGACTCACATGTTCAAGACCTGTAGCATCCCCTCCTTTTACACAAACCAACCTGGCCTCAGCAAGAACAAAAATCCAAATGGAGTAGTTTTTCTTGCGCTATTCTCCCTGCCTTGTTCTGGCTTCAGTCTGGGATTGCCCAGGCTGCACAGTTGGTGGTCATGGCAGGGAGGAAATCAACTTTGTCAAGAGTTTTTTTGTTTTCATTCAGACCCTGCGTTGAGCATCTGCCTCTTGGCACTCATGGTGACTCTAGAGGCCCTGTAGAGTCTGGCAATGATCCCTGAGGCAGTAAAGTGCCACCCACAGGACAGAGATGGAAAAACACTTTCTGGGTTTCCTTGAGATGGCTACTTCTTTCTTCTGGATCCTCCTCCATTCTGTCACTCTGGATCTGCAATCCTGGAAAAGAGGCCCATTTTGGGGTGGAAGGACTGATGCCCTCCTCCTCCTCCTACAGCTGAGGCCCTGGTCATCTTTACAGGATGCCAGCATAACCTGAACTCTTTTTTAACTGAGAAGAGGTCCCCGTAGTCCTGGATGCTCCTCTTCCTGGGGTTCCCCAATTAGTAATGTTTGCACCTGGTCCTGAAGCTCTGGGGGTGGGCCCAGATTTCTTGCTTAGAGATCACCAATTGCTTACATTACAAAGGTGAGCCACTTCCAACTGATTGGCTGTCTAAGCACAATCCCAAATCAGTCGGCAAGTGTGCTGGGATCAATTAGTTACGTCTGCCCTGGAGGCTGTATTGTAGAATGGAAGCAGGAGTGGACAGATAGCTAGCATCCTGGACAAGATGAGCTCTAAGGTTTCTCCCAGCTTCTAGCCTGGCTCCATTCATTTTCAGATAAAACCAGGGTCAAGGGTGGTTAAGTGACCAGGGCTATGAGCACTGGGCGAGTCTGAACTAGAGGCAGGTCTTGGCTTCCCCGTGACAGTGTTCCTTCCACCACCAGATGTACCATGTTACTTTTCTGAAGCATCAACTGGGAGGCAGAGGAGAGAAAATGAGGGGAGGAGGGCCAAGGGAGAAGGTGAAACAATGATGAAGGGACCAAATAGAAAAGAGGAAAAGATGAGCAGGACTGGGCCAGCAAACAGGTGTGACTTCCACGCTGCAACTGGTACTCAAGCTCTTTCCACACCTGGGAAATCAAAGATACTGACGCTTCCTCACCACCCACCTACCTGAAAAAAATCTACTTGTGTAACACACACACACACACACACACACACACACACACACATACACACACACACACACACACACACACACACCTGAGCAGCAGCTGTCATAGCCTTGGTTGAGCACATCACTGGTCGTGTGAATGTGGACCAGACACTTGGGCCCAGAACGGATAACTAGTCTGAGCTGGTTTAATTGAACTTTTCCACCAGGAATCTGAAACTGGGGCCTGGAGACACTTGTCATTGCACACTGGGTGCTTGACGAGGGATGTGATACCAAGCAGGAAGCCATGTTTGGCACACATACACACCACAACAGGGAATGCCGATTTGAAGAGAGAGAGAGAAGATGAGACAGATACAAGGAGCAGCAAGGGCAAGAGACCATGTGACCTTAAGAGAGAGTCAGGGAGGTTAGGTGCTCCAGGTCCACATTTTAGGGGGACTTGGCTGTACTCTGAGCCACTGGGTTTTGTGAGGTACCTCAGGCTTTCCAAAATATAATCAGCACTTTGCTTCAATTAGCTCAGGTGGGTTCTGTTCCCTGCAAGCCAATATGACCACGGTTAGGCCCATTGAACCCTGGTTGGTTATAACTGTCTGTGAACACAGTAACAGCTCTGTGTGTGAGGGAGAAGGAGAGATGAGAAATGGTACCCTATTAAAAGCCAAATGTTCTCGGAAAATCCAAATGAATAAGCTAACCTTTGCAATGATATAGTACTAATTTTTATCCACAAGTAAGGCATTTGGGCAACAGATCACATTAAACAAGGTACCGGCTACTTTAAAAAAAATCTAATTTGATGATTAGCTTCAGAAATAAATGTGAAACTCGTTTATGTTATTCATTTACTACCACACATTTCACGCACAACAAACCAAGAGATTGGGCTGCAAAATCCCGAGAACATGGCACCCATTTGCTGTTCACGAATTACTAAAAATCCCACATGGCAAAGCCTTTAAAATCAACTGCAGGGAAAAAAGCAGTGTCTGATCAAGATTCCGGGCCTGGAAAATTGGCTGATGGTGTACGAAGAGCTCCTGAAACTATGAAAACATAAAGCACCAGCAAGCGATGAGGCAAAGCCTGTTGAAAGCCAACTCCAAAACCAACTGGTATGAAATAGTGGGGGCAGTTTTGATTTTCATTTTCGGCAGAAGAAAGCCCAGTACAAGGTAAATGACCAATAAATAGACATCGTTGTGTCCAGATGTAGAAGACACCTGTTTGAGCATCTGTCCAACCCACGGTCCCTTCTCTGGAAAGGCCCTCTCCTGAAAACATGGAGTCGGTTTGCTACCAACTCCAATTCTGATTGCCCCAAGAGCGAGCACCTGCACCAGCGGAAGCCAATCACCCTTGGCCTCCCGGCAAAGGGGCCACCCCTGGGCCACAGAGCACTTCCGCTAGTTGTGTGTGGGACACAGGGCTCCAGACCACCTTTTCAGGTTGGCTCCATGGATATAGAGAAAGTTTCCAGATAAACGTATAGGAGAAGACCTATGATCATAGGAGAGACCTATGAGAGCTGAATGAAAAACGGCCTCTAGTGACAGAATTATTCAGAAATGCTCATAGGACAGAGAATGAAATGAGAGAATATTGGGGGGGGGGGAGGGAGAAGAAAGGAGGAGAGAGAGAGAGGCAGAGGCAAAAAAATAGACACAGAGAGGGCCGGCCCTGGATCTGATGGTTCTTTCCTCATCATGCCCAGCTGTACTCTCTCTTCTCGCCACAATGCAACCCTGCAGCCTTCCAATAAAACCCATCCCCCCACACACACACACACCCATCTCTGATCCAGCTAGTGTCAGAGACACTAGCAACCAAAGACGATGACCATCCAAACCTTATGTTTGGATGTTCAAGCCACCTCCACCTCACCTCTGTGAGGAGAAATGCCCGTCCCTCCAGTGTGAGATTCCGCTTCACCGGAAGATTTTCTGCTGAGTTGGGAAAGACTTGTTTCATTATTTATTTTACCCTGTATTTGTAGTTTATCTATGAACAGCTCAGTACAGTCCCAAACACCTCATAACATCTGGAATCTGCTTTTTTTTTTTTTTTTATAATGCTCGACGCGATTTTACTATATGACTAGAGATCAAAAGGAAATCTCCCCAGCTGACACTTCTGAGCACTGTGTGGGGAGCACCTGGGAGAACGCGCTGCCCGTGCTCTGTCCCTCATGCCTGAGGTCAACTGCACCACATGGTGAGAGCATGAGGGAGGGGCCACAGCCAGTGTGTGCCATTTTCTTAGTGTTCTTTTCTTTTTTTTTCTTTTTTTATATATTTTATTGATATTTTTACAGAGAGGAAGGGAGAGAGATAGAGAGCTAGAATCGTCGATGTGAGAGAAACATCGACCAGCTGCCTCCTGCACACCCCCTACTGGGGATGTGCCTGCAACCAATGTACATGCCCTTGACCGGAATCGAGCCCAGGACCTTTCAGTCCACAGGCCAACGCTCTACCACTGAGCCAAACCGGTTTCGGCTCTTAGTGTTCTTTTCTCTCTTCCGTCTCAGTGGGTATGAACAGAGAGCCTTGGAATCTGACAGACCCGGATGAAAATCCCAGCTCTACACCTGTCTCACTGTGACCTTGGGCAAGTCACTTTAATTGCTCTGTGCCTGTTTTCTCACCTGTGAACTCCCTTCCTGTGATAGGACTAAAGGAGACAGTGCATTGGGGGGTTTCGAACGTTGCCCGGTACATAATGACCATTAAAAATAATTGGCTAGCCCACCCTCAACCACTGAGCCACACCGCTCAGTGGTTGAGCATAACCCATGGACCAAGAGGTTACAGGTTCGATTCCCGGTCAGGTGGGAAAGTGACCTGTGCAATCAAATCCCCGAGCCTATGTCCTTGACTTATGCCATCTAAGCAAGAAGAGTTTCCACCCCTGGACTCTACAGAACACTCCAAGGCCAGCGTGCTTTTGGGACTCAGGTTTCATGGTGGTCCATCCTGAGCACCAAGGCTTTGCCCTGTGAGGTAGGAGTGACCAGATAGCTCGGGATCGCCCGGGCAACCGTGAATTGCAGTGTGGCGATGGAAGCATGAGCAGGTGTTCAGTAACACCGCATGACTGACTTCCTGGTTAACAGGAAGTTCTCCGAAGTCTTCCAGTTGAAATTCCGTTCCTTTCTGAAAAGAAATGAAGTGTGCTGAGGACCAGCCACGTACTGAGGTTTCACGTGTTACCGCATTCATCCTCCCAACAACACGTGGAGTAGCTATCACGGTCCCCACGTTCCCGTCAGACTCCCGTTGCCCCGGTGAAGCCAGTGTGCGCAGGTAAGGGCTTACCAGGGGTGGTAAGTGGCTTACGGGTCTGACTGGGAGCTCTGCAGAAACGGCCTCTAGCGACAGAGCTTCCAAGAACACACCCAAAGTCACCAAAGAACTGGGACACGGCAGAAAGGGAGCCAATGCCTGGGCTCGCCTGGGGAGAGGGCAGCTGCAGGAATGCGGCCTCTGCTCCCGGCATCGGGGAAGCGCCTCTGCGTGGCTGACGGCCACTCGCACCCGGAACCCCACCTGTACTGGAGCCAGAGAAATGTGACTTTGAACTTCCTAGATCTGAGGCCTTGGATGGCACGTTTGGGAAGAGGGTAGGGGACACAAGCGGTGTGGCTCAGTGGTTGAGGGTGGACTTGTGAACCGGGAGGTCACGGTTCGATTCCCCGTCAGGGCACCTGCCTGGGTTATGGGCTTGATCCTGAGTAGGGGACGTGCAGGAGGCAGCGGATCAATGATTCTCTCTCATCATTGATGTTTCTCTCTCTTTTCCTTCCTCTTCCTCCCTGGAATAAAAACATTTTTGTTTTTAAAAAAGAGGATAGGGCCGAGACGGGTTTGGCTCAGTGGTTGTTGGAGCATCGGTCTGGGGACTGAAGGGTCCCAGGTTCGAATCCGGTCAGGGGCATGTGCATTGGTTGCGGGCACATCCCCGGTGGGGGGTGTGCAGGAGGCGGCTGGTCGATGTTTCTCTCTCATCGATGTATCTAGCTCTCTATCCCTCTTCCTAGCTGATGGATGTTTCTAGCTCTCTATCTCTCTTCCTTCCTCTCTGTGGAAAATCAATAAAATATATATATATATTTAAAAGATGATAGGGGAAGTGGTGCGGCCCCATTAGCCCTGGAAATAAAATAAGCGGCCCTTTCTGCCAATGGAGGGAGGAGGGAGGATAGAGGGGAGCAGGCGCAAGGCTCGCTGGAGGTAAAATCCACAAACAAGCTAACGTGGGGCTTAGAAGATTGCTTTGTTGTTTTGTTTTGTTTTGTTTTGTTTTGTTTTGTTTCTATTTGCACAAACATGCAGGATAGGTCTGGTCTTAAAAAGTGACATTTTAGCCAAAACCGGTTTGGCTCAGTGGATAGAGCGTCGGCCCGCAGACTGAAAGGTCCCAGGTTGGATTCCAGTCAGGGGCATGTGCCTTGGTTGCAGGCACATCCCCGGTAGGGGGTGTGCAAGAGGCAGCTGATCGATGATTCTCTCTCATCGATGTTTCTAGCTCTCTATCCCTCTCTCTTCCTCTCTGTAAAAAATCAATAAAATATATATATATTTTTAAAGTGACATTTTAATGGATTACACAGATCAGAGTACAGAGATAAGGAAGGAGTCCCTGAGTGAAAAGACTGTGGGGAAGAGAGACGTGCCAACAAATCATGAGAAATACAATGGGGGGGAGTGTGGGAAATATTAGAAGAGCGGTGGACACGGAATAGGTAGGCACTCGGCATTTGGGGTGCCAAGGTCACAGAGAAGGTGACCCACCTCACTGGTCTCACTTTGGAAGACAAGTTACCCCCTCGGTTGTCAAGAGTTAAACTCTCCCAAAGAGATAATAGAATCAAGGAGCTAAAGGGAGACCATGCCCAGTCCTCTCATTCTATACATGAAGAAACTAAAGCCAGAGGTTAAATGACTTGTCCACGATCACACCGTGTTACAGACTACATTGTGTCCCTTCCCTGATTCATATCTTGACGCCAAAGCAATGTGACTGCATCTGGAGACTGGGTCTTTACAGAGGTCATTAACGTTAAATAACCATGACGGTGGGGCCCTAATCCACTAGAACGGCTGTCCCTATAAGAGGAGAGAGATACCGGGGATGAGCCCACACAGAGAAAAGGCCGTGTGAGGACACAGAAAGAAGAGGCCCATCTTCAAGCCAGGAAAAGAGGCCTCAGGACAAACCAAACCTGCCAACGTCCTGACTTTTGGACTTCCAGCCTCCAGAACTGAGAGAAAATTGATTCCCGTTGTTTAAGCTACCGATCTGTGGCATTTTGTTACAGCAGCCAGCACTAACACACATGCACGGCAAGGAAACAAGCTGCCCTCGGGCAAAAATCCCAGGATTCCGCTTTATTCGAACGCCACTCTCCCCCTTTCTCCTTCGGTGCACAGGGCTCAAAAAAGACTCGCATGTTGGTGGTGGCAAATGCCCGCCTGCAGAATCAAGCTGCGACGACGTGGCGTGATCAACATTTGACTTTTTCCTCTTTTGTCTGCAAGGAGCAAAGTAGAGCAAGTTATTTCTCCTCCTCTCCTGCTCTCTCCCCCCTTTGAAGATTAGACATCTAGTGGGCAGTGGAGTGATAAGGATGGGCTAATCGCAGAGGCCAGTGCCAGCGCCGGGGCGCCTCCCCCAGGAGGCCAGCACGCCTTGAAGGGTGGAGCGGTAGCAGCATGCTGTGGTAGGTAACTCGGACTGCTTTGCTCAGTACCAAGCCCAACGTCTTTGGAGCGTGCAGAGGCTGGGAAACCCACAGCTACACTTCCCGGGTGCCCTCAAAGCTGGGTTTGTGTGGGAACTACGCTTCAGCGAGTAGATGGGCACTGCACACGATTTTAGTCAGGGGTGAAGACAAAATATGGAGTGACTTTTTAAAAAATATATATTTTATTGATTTTACAGAGAGATGAATTGAGAGGGATGGAGAGTTAGAAACGTCGATGAGAGAGATACATCGACCAGCTGCCTCTTGCACAATCCCCAACGGGGATGTGCCCGCAACCAAGGTACGTGCCCTTGACCAGAATCGAACCTGGGACCTTTCAGTCCGCAGACCAACGCTCTATCCACCGAGCCAAACCGGTTTCAGCTGGAGTGACTTTTTAATGCCAGCGCCTTGCAGTCCCATCACGTGGTTTTGAATCAAATCTAGGTAAACGGAGGCTGCGGCCGAAGGAGAGTAACGAGAGGAGACAGCCCCGCAATGCTGCACCTGGTCCTTACTCTGTAGCTCATAACGCACTTTTGCACACAGCTCCATTTTCTGTCCCATCGGCCCCGTGTGTCCTCATTTTACAAACAGGAAAATAAAGCATCTTCCCTGCAAACAGCCAACTAGGGAAGGGTAGGGCCGGGACTCACTTCAGATACAGAGCCCTTTCCAGAACATGTCCACCCTTGGGCAGGGCAGGTGGGGGAGGGAGGGACAGAAAGAGACTACTTCCTGGGTCAAATCCTGGCACTGCCACTTTGAAGCTGGTAAGTAAACTTCTTGACGCCCTCTGCCTCTATTTCCTTCCCTGTGAAAGGGGGATAATAACAGAAATCACAGGGCTGGTGTGCTGATAAATGTCACAGGCCATAATATAATTTTCCCTGAATAAGGCCTGGCTCGGTAAATGAGACGTGTTCAATAAACATAAGCTGCTACTGTTATTGTGGTGGTCGGACATTCAGATCTTTGCACTTCGCCGCTGGAGTATTTTTGTCGTCTTGGAATCTTTTTCCCAGATCCCAAAAATATGGCCTCAAAAAAACAAAACAAAACAAAAAAAACCCCAGAACTGTATCTATAGGTGGGAAGGATCACAGGGAAGACACCTTTTCACTAATTGTTACAAATATGGCTACATTAACCTCCTAGAGAGCACAGATGGTGGAAGAAAGGAACTGTCCCCGCTGCTTTGCTCAGACCTGAGATAACGTGAGGATGAGCAGACGGGATGGGTGAAATCTCAATGTGATGACAGTGGGCACAGGAGACCATCAGAGGGAACTGGGGAGGGGGTGCAGAGCCGGAGTGAGAAACACCAGGGATTTACAACTTGCTGAAATCTACAACTGATTTGGAATGCAGTGTAAGTCAAGCACAGGGTATTATGTAACAGGGATGGGAGAGAGAGGTTGTGTTGGCAGCAGGATGAAGCTCACTGGCAAGGAGAGACAACATCTCAAAGCTACAGAGTTTCAACCTTCACTGGCTAACAGCACAGGGAACAGGGATTCGCTGGACAGTCTCCTGACAACCCGCTAATGAACTTGGGTGAATAGAACATGCACTTCAAAGCGTTTTGTGCTCAAGGTGTTTTGTTCTGTGATTTACGAACTTATCCTGAGGGAAGGATACGGAGACCTGAGGGTGTGTGATAGAAAGAGCTCTGACTTCCACATCCCAGGCACCACAGTTAGAAAGAACCTTGACCCCACCCCCTAGGAGCTCTTTACTGAACCCCTCTGCACCTGGGCTCAGTCATCTGTGACCATGCCTAGTTGATGGTCTTCTTAGGAAAATTAAATGAAATAACCAGTGGAAAGGGATCCACTGTCCACAGTGGGCAGGTAATACGTGTGGGTGATGGTGAAGACAGAAGATGGCATGAAGCTTCTTACATCAGATGGGGAAAACTTACATGATTAAGGAGATTTCACAATAACAACTTTTAAAGCAGTTTTGAGGGCAGAACTTGGGTGAATGCTGTGTGAGAGGGATAACAAAAGTGGGTGTGCTCTGTTGACTCTCCCTGCTGCATTTCAGAACAGCCCAGCCAAGACTCAGCGAGAAGAAGTAAATAATTGAAGGGTTATATTCACAGAGTTGAGAGGTGAGAAAAGCTTGGCATAAACACTGAAAGCGCTACTGAAAAGTGAACCAATTTAAGCCCTGCCATACTTGAAACTGTCAAATAACTTTTTGGAAGCCCAGCACAAGAATTCCCAAGAAAAGGAACTCTCAGCAATAAAGTTGCAAACACACCCGGACATACTTCCCTTTATATGATGGGAGCATTATTGACGTTGTAGGTTAGCAATAAAATAAGTCAGACAGAGAAAGGTTAACACCATATGACCTTGGACAAGGACTTACATTTCCTGTGCTTCGGCAGTCTCATCTATAAAATGGGGATAATGATGGTAGCCACCTCAAATTGTTGTAATTATTAAATGAATGAACACAGCTAAAGTTATTGCGATAGCACGTGACACATAGCACTGGATAAATGTCAGTAGTTGTATTACCAATTACATATAATATCCTCCATACATACAATTCCCCCAAATCAGATTAACTTTCTTTCTGGATAACTGCTGGTTATTCTCTTCATAGTACTTACGAGTATCTGAAATTATTTATATTTGCTTGTCTTCTGTCTTCTCCCTCAAAACCGTTATCTCCATGACAACAGTGACCCCCATCCTTTCTTGTTCAATACACGTTACCAGGATAAATGAACTGCAATTACCACTGCCCTTTACTATTTCAATTATTTCCATTTTTGAGATTGAAAAAGCAAGTTTGCACAGTGAGAGATACTGTGTTATACATTTCTGTTTGATCTTTGTTTTCTGATAGCACCAGTAGCAAGAGTTTGGAGAGAAAAGGATTTATCTAAAAATGTATTTGTAGCTCTTTGATTCCCGAGTTAGAGTGACAAAGGACTTTTGCATTTAAAAAGAATAGCAAACAAAAGTCTCTCTTTTAACTCCCTGGAAATTTTTACAAGAAAATAGGCCTTTCCTACAGCTTCTGTCTCCATTGTCTTTTTTTGTTCCTGCTCCCTCTCCTCTTTGTTGCCACTCCTTATCCTGACATTTAGAGCAAAATTTCCAGGAGAGACTGAACAGCGATGTGTCAGCACCATGGACAGCAACACGCAACGTGGCATTTTGAATACCCCAGTTTTAGGGTTCGGAAGATGAGGGTTGCAGGTGTTCAAAGTTAAGGAACACCCCATATAAATTCATTTATTTTGCTATGAACTGCACTGTGATTTAACAGGGAATAATTTATGGATTTTTTTTGTTTGCTTGCTTTATCAAAAGGGAATGAATTTGACTTCTTCTCTATAAGGAAACTACGGTTTGAGTGCCCACATATGCCGGTCACTGTGTTGGAGGTTTCATATATTTCTTACCATATTTAGTTCTCATATCAACACCACGAGAGTACTGGATTTAGACCGGCCAGAAAGCTCTAGGTTTAAATCCTGACTCCACCTTGGAAAGTTACTTAACCCTTGTAAGCCTCTTTCCTAATCTATAAAATAGAGATGGTATCTCCTATCCACCTGAGAAATCGAGTCTAAAACTCCTCTTTCTAAGAAGTCTCAGGCCAAAACCGGTTTGGCTCAGTGGTAGAGCGTCGGCCTGTGGACTGAAAGGTCCCAGGTTCGATTCCAGTCAAGGGCATGTACCTTGGTTGTGGCCACATCCCCAGTACGGAGTGTGCAGGACGCAGCTGGTCGATGTTTCTCTCTCATTGATGTTTCTAGCTCTCTATCTCTCTTCCTTCCTCTCTGTAAAAAGTCAATAAAATATATTTTTTAAAAATAAGTCTCGGTATTCCTCTCTGTAATACTGAGGTGATAACTGTGCCCTGTAGGTTGAACAGGAAGCAGGAGTTAGCACAGCACAAAGGTGAGAATGAACATGCCAAATTTGGGAGGTGGGGAGAAGACCACCCTGATACCCATGAAGAGGAAGAAACAGAACACATGGGTTAAATATGTGGAAAGGGCAAGAGCCAAATTTCGGAGGGCCTTGGAAACCAAACCAGAAGCTTCAGCTATATCACAAGCCCCGACGAACCTCTCCAGAGGCCAAGACTACATTTTCCTTTTCTTTCTCCACTCCTTCCCCCCTTACACGAGCTACTCTAGAGCTACCACACAGTAAGGGTTTAATAAATGCAAATGTTTCAAAGAATGGTTTTGATGTGGCTAATGTCCTTGGAGACATCCAAAAAGATTACAACCTGCTGCAATTATGAGCTAGCTCTAATAAGAGGAAATGGAAGAGAGGTAACTCTGAAGTCCTACAATTTGGTCCAAAAACATAACTGCACAAAACCCAATGGAGGAGAGACAACAAGATGGCGGCAGAGGTAAAAGCCTAACTGCAGCCGCACTCAACAATTTCAAAAAATACAACTAAAATATAGAGTGGACACTATCCAGAACTACAGGAAAGTTGACTGACTGGGAATTGTACAACTAGAAGGAAAGAGAAAACCAGAAGGAAAACCAGAGGAGCTGTAAAAGCCTAAGGTACGGAGGCACGGTGCGCGCGGGGAGAGGACGGAGCCGGAGAGGAGGGGCGGCGGAGTGCCTGGCTGGCGTTCCCTTCGGGAAGGACATAAAAGCTCCGGACTGTGCTGAACCCCAACTCTGACTGCACTGAACCCCAGTTCTGGGCGAGACCCCGGGGGTCCCAGGCTCACAGAGGGAAACTGGGCTGTAAGGCGGAAGCTCAGCTGAGCCGAGAAAAGGCAGAGCCCCTGAGTCGCGCACATTGAGCGCAGAGGAGGGACTGTTCCCTGAGCTGCTGAATTGCCCCAGCTGGAAGGACTCAAAAGCTCAGGAATGTGCTGAGTCCCAGTTCTGACTGCACTGAACCCCAGTCCTGGGCAAGACCCTCGGGCTCCAGCCTCATACAGAGGGAATCTGGGCTGTAAGACAGAAGCTCAGGGAGAACGGCGAAAAGCAGAGCCCCTGAGTCGCGCACATTGCGCGCACAGAGGACAGACTGTTGTTTGGGCCGCGAGATTGCCCTAGCGGGAAGGAGACATAAGCTCCGGACTGTTCTTAACCCCACTTCCAACTGCTCTGAACCCCAGTTGTGGGCTTGTTGGGGGAGAGACTACACTGTCTGGTAGTGGGCGAAACTCTAGAGTGCCTTTCTCTCAGAGGTGCTTGCAGCGAGGACCAAAGGACACTGAGGAACACTGAGACTCAGGAACCTCAGAGGGCGGGGCTAACCTGAAGCCAAGGCTGTAGGCTCCACCCTGAGACTCTGCCCCTTCCAAGCTGAAATCAGAGAGGCTTTTGCAGGTTTCCAAGTCTAGTGGAATAAGGTTGTCTCCTGGCATAGACACAGCTGATCCTCCCAACCTACCAACTCAGGGAAGCAGCGAAAATGCCAAAACGAGGAAACAGATCACAAACGAAAGAAATGGAGGACAAAAAGCGACTGGATATAGAATTCAAAGCCACGCTTATAAGGTTGTTCAACAATCTCTTAGAAAAGGCCGATAAAATAAATGAGACCTATGAGGATATGATAAGGGATCAATAGGAAATAATGAAGGGTCAACTAGAAATAAAGAATACAATCTCTGAAATAAATAATATTATACAGAGTCCTAAAAACAGATTGGAAGATTGCAAGGATCAAGTCCAAGATTTGGAACACAAAGAGCCAGAGGACACTCCTCCACAGAAGCAAGAAGACAAGAGAATCCAGAAAGTTGAAGATAATGTAAGAAACCTCTGGGACAACTTCAAGCGAACCAACATCAGAATTATGGGCATCCCAGAAGATGACAGAGAGCAAGATACCGAAAACATATTGAAAGAAATAGTGACAGAAAACTTCCCCCACCTGGTGAAAGAGATAGACTTACACGTCCAGGAAGCACACAGAACCCCAAACAAAAGGAATCCAAAAAGAACCACACCAAGACACATCATAATTAAAATTCCAAGAGCTAAAGACAAAGAGAGAATATTAAAAGCAGCAAGACAAAAGCAGGTAGTTACCTATAAAGGGGCACCCATACGACTGTCAGCTGATTTCTCAACAGAAACCATGCAGGCCAGACGGGAATGGCAAGAAATATTCAAGGTGATGAACAACAAGAACCTACAGCCAAAAATACTGTACCCAGCAAAGTTATCACTCAGAATCGAAGGCCAGATAAAGAGCTTCACAAATAAATTTAAGCTAAAGGAATTCATCACTGCCAAGCCAGAATTATATGAATTGCTAAAAGGGGTTCTTTAGGAAGAGGAAGAAAATAAAGATAAAAATTATAAACAAACACGTAACTATCAACAAGTGAGTCTAAAAACCAAGGGAAGTAAAAATCATGATGAACAATATTAACTGGTGAATATAATAGAATCAGAGGTATGGAAGGGGAGTGGACTGATGATTCTTGGGGAAATGGGGAGTGGGGCGGGGCGGGAAGAGACTGAACATAAACTGCACCTATGGATGAGGACAATGGGGGATGGGGAAAGGGCAGAGAATTGAATGGAAACTTGGTGTAGGGGAGCAATGGGGGGGGGGGGAATGAGGAACATTTGTAATAATATGAACAATAAAGATTTATTTAAAAAAAAATAAAAAAACCCAATGGAGAGGTGGAAATGTTCATTGTGGTTTGGAGGAGCAGGAGGCCTCTGCCCATAATATTCTCTTCGCGTGTTCCATCAACAGCTGTTTAACAAGCATGTATTATATGCCAGGCATTGTGCTAAACAAACCATAGGGCGAAGACAGATCCGGAGCCATTCGTCAATAACGTCACATTCTAGAATGGGAATACAGATGCCCCTCTCTCCAAAACGCCCAAATAAATAAAACTATAAACATCCCTCACTAGTTAAACCTATGAGAGTTCGGATACAAGTCTAGGTGGTGAGGGGTGCCACCCAGTGCGTTAGTCACTCTCCAAGCTTCATCAAGAGAGTTCTCTTACCGAAACCGGTTTGGCTTAGTGGATAGAGCGTCGGTCTGCGGACTGAAAGGTCCCAGGTTCGATTCCAGTCAATGGCATGTACCCTAGTTGCGGGCACGTCCCCAGTAGGGAGTGTGCAAGAGGCAGCTGGATGATTCTCTCTCATGGATGTTTCTAACTCTCTATCCCTCTCTCTTCCTCTCTATAAAAAATCAATTTTATATATATATATATATATATATATATATATATATATATATATATATATATAATTAACCTTTTTTTAAGTCCAGGATTGTGTTAAATGCTTTCCATACATGATCTCATTTCATCCTCAAAAAGGATGTCACGAGGACACCATTATTAGTATCTCTGGTTTATATGTGAGGAGGGCAAGGCTCAGAGAGCTTACATGACTTGTCCATAGTTCAAGAGCAGAACTGGGATTTGAATCCAGGTCGGTCTGGCACCGAAGCTCAAATAAACACCAAGATCTGGCAGCTGCAAGTGCCACAGCTGCTACTTCAATTGCATATTCAAGTCCTAATAGACTTTTATTTTGTGTGCATGGATTTGTTCAATACAAACTTCACTGGCAATTCTGAAGAAAGGTTCAGTAAGCATAAAATGTGTCATGCTCTTTTGAATTATTTTTGCTGTTATTTCTTATATTTTAATTTTCAAATATTTATTTTTGCAACATAAATGGGGTAAAAAGGAAAGTTAATAAACAGGTTGCAATCCTCCACCCCCAGAGATACCAAGAAAGAACAAAACGAAGAGAAAGTGTGTGGAAGAAGTTTTACAGTGCTCTGGAGCTCTTCTTACTCCAGATTCGAATTCCTTTTTTATTAATTTGGAGAATAGAGTGATATTTCTTTGAAACTGAAATCATACCCTAAACATGGTCACGAGACAGCTGGGATTTCTAGGGCTGCAATCATAACATCTTCGTTTTCTCAAAAAAAAAAAAGTGTCGCTTGCTTATGCATCAAGTTATATATTTAGGGGTGGGGCCTTAAGTTACTTGTTGGATGTTGGGTTGCTTCAGAGTTTATTGTTACCCACCTTGTGCCGGGCAGTATTCTAAGTACTGGAGATACAACAATGGATTTTTTTTAAAAGTCTTGCTCTCGTGGCGTTTAGGTGGGCAGGAACAACTGAACAGGACACAAAAGTGCTGAGTTCTACAAGAAGAGAAAGTAGGATGCAGCGCTGAAGAGAGCCAGGCTGCCTTGAGCTGAGTAGTCAGGGAAAGCTACTCAGAGAAGGTGACACTGGGGCTGAGCGGTAAGAAGGAGTAGCCATGGGAAGATTTGGGGAAGAGATTCAGGCAAAGAGAACACCAACTGGAAGGGCCATTGGGGTGGGAATGAGGCTGCTGTGTTTCAGGGACAGCAAGAAAGATACCCTGTCTGGAACACGACACCCCAAAGGAGAAATCCCACGAGGCGGGATTAGAAAGGAGGCAGGAGTTAGATCACAGGGTGCTATGGTTACCACAGGGATCCTGAGTTTTATTTTACTGAGACGAGAAGCTATTCCAGGCTTTTAAATGAGAGAGTGGCATAATCTGAGCTGCGTAGTTAGAAGGCCACACTGGCTATACAGCGAAGAATGAATTGCAGCGCTGGGGGAGCTGAAGGCACGAACAGAAGCAAGACAGCCTGTTAGGGAATCGTTACGGCGGCCTGGTAAGGTCCGTGGTCACTGAACATGAGGAGCGGTGGTGGTGCAGACGCTGAGAAAGGGATGGGACTGGAAACCACCCCGAGTGAGGCGGAAGGACATGTCCTCCGGGAGTAGCATTTCAACGCTGCTCTCTGGGCACGTCAAGTCAAGATGCGTATTAAACTGGAAAAGCAGCGTTGTGAAAAGGATGGGTGGCTGCTGCCTGTGGACCTCCTGCACAGCACCCGTGTTATGTGACGTGGCTGTCCTAAGGTCCCTGATTCTCAGACATCCTACAGGCGGCCACCCACTTCGGGGCTGTTTGTCTCGCTCGGTGAAAGGTCAGCTGCCAGTTTTAAAGCGACACCTGCATTCCAAAGTCTACGCCTGACAGTATTCCCAGATGTGTATGAATGTCTTTGCAACCAGGTGTAGTTCTCCTTTCTTCGAATTTAAAAAAGAAGACGGGTTTTTTTCCTATCAGGATCACTCTGGCATCAATGGCTGACTAGGACGAAAAGCGATGCGACTATAGATGGGGATAAATTATTCACAGCACGCACCCCGCGCCCCCCCCCCCCAAACTACACACTCTTTCCTCTTGCAGGGGATTTGCCTGCCTCCGCACCTTTGTTCAGAAGCCTGGCATCCAGCTGAGCACGCAGGGGAGACGCGCGGGCCGAAGCGGCTCTTTTCTGGGGCGGCAGCAGGACCCCAGTGACGTCTGGCTTTGGGGGAAATGTCCGTTTTTGCCAGCCACCTGCCACCCTCATTCTCTAAAGTGCAATTCCTTCTTCTGTAACGCCAGCAGGGAAACAAACCTGAGGCCCTTCGGAACTCTCCCAAGCCCAGAAAGCCCTCCCGTGGCCGGCGCCTTTGGAGGGGGCCTGCAGAACCCCCATTTACACACCCGCCCCTGGCCGCTGAGCAGCTATTGGCGACACGTCCGGCTCCCTCCCTCCAGCAGGCCTCGCAGAGAGCATAAGCGCATGCTGGTACTTAGAATGTCCTCTTGTTTAAGCCTTCCAGGGATTCTCTAAAGAAGAATTAAAAAAATACCTAACACCATGCAAATCCCCAGTCTTTGTGTTCGTGGAATAATGGGTTTATGTCCCATGAGTGGATTTGGCTTTTCCACTAGAAAAGGAAGAATATCTGTCAAATCCATTCGTTCTGGTCTTTTCTGGCAGGTGGTTCCCTGTACTGGGTTCAGAATATATATATACACAGTTGTTTCTATTTTAATATCAGGGGTCATCTTCTACAAGAAACAAAACCAACCCTGGTTAACTGAACAGGTATGAGGATTTAAAGGAAGGCTTTCAGGAACTCATAGACGCAACAAAGAAGGTAGCGAATTAGGCGTGGAAACCAGGCAGGTCCGCAGGCTCTGGAAACAGCTTCTTTGACTTCGCTTCTCACCCCGACTGCATGCTGGAACCACCGGGGGAGGTTTTAAAGCTTTTAAAGGATATTGAGGTCTTGACCCCACCCTCCGAGGCTCTGATTTAAGTAGCCGGGGAGGGGGCTACTCTTGTCGGAGGCCTGCTGTTCGAAACGATGCTCTCCCCCCATCTGCAATCCCTCAGTCATGCGGACCAAGACTAACTACCCTATTTCCCCGAAAATAAGAGTGTCTTATATTAATTTTTGCTCCCAAAGATGTGCTAGGTCTTATTTTCAGGAGATGTCTTATTTTTCCATGAAGAAGAATATGGTACACATTTATTGTTAAATGAAAATAAAGGAAATTTACTCCCTGTGTACAGTACGGTAGTATGGTAGTTGTCAACACAAACCAGTCAAACTGTGAATCCTACAGTACCAAGAATTTACTCATTTATTCAATGACAATCATGTCATCATCTTCTGGAACATCATCATAACAATCCAATTCCTGAATTTCCTGGTGAATTTCTTGTGACTCCATTTCTTTCAGAATCAGTGGACCAAATCTCTCATGTTTAGCAATAGCACTGTCTTTAAATGAGTACTTCTTGTCAAGGTAGCCTGCTCGCAGTGCATTTGCAATGCAACAGGAGTGATTTTCTCCCATGAATTCTTCACCCAAGTCACAACTTGTTGCAGTTTAGGTTTCACAAAGTTTCCACGCTGATTTCTCTCCATTCACACAGCAGGGACGCCAGGACTCCGAGTAACGTCACTGGTTGTTAGACGCCAGTCGGGGCGGCCCTAGCGACCAGTTTACAGTAAATTAATTTTCATTCTGAGACAGAGCCTGGGGGGGTCCTTATTTTCGGGGGATGCCTTCTATTTCACTCAGAAGGAAACCTGTAAGTAGGTCTTATTTTTGGAGGATGTCTTATTTTCGGGAAAACAAGGAAGTAAATCCCAGGAGACAGAGGGTACCATCGGCTTAGGTTGATTCCTAAGCCTGCCCCCTGGCAAGGGGAAGACAGGGCACCTGGTGACCAGCCCTGCCAGGCCATGACATCGTTGGGGAAGAGGTAATTCCCTAAAGGGAGACTGCAGTGCCATTAGGAGAGCAAATGGAGGTTAGGCAGCCAAAACGTCAAAATGACAAGCCTCCACCATCTCCCCCTCATGTCTCCCACATACAAAGGCATAATTTCACTTGTACACAACAATGACAAACAGTCCCTGTGACTCTGAGATTCTTTGTTTTATCACAACCATCCTTTCAACAGAGCAGGAACACAGAGAGAGAGAGCTGTCCGGCGCCCCTGGCATGCGTGACTGTGCACCAAGACCTTCTGTCAACACTTCCTCGAACTGGAGGTGCAGGTCAGAGAATGAGGGTCCTGCTCTTTCTCCCTTTGAATTAGAAACCTTGGCCACTGCATGGACTCCCGCTAGGAGAAAACACCGTTTTCCTGATGGTGAACGTGAGCTGCACCATCCCCCTCCCCCACTCCTGCAAATGGGAGTGCTAACCAAGCAGAAGCAGTTGCTCCAGGCCACGCTGAGAACTAGCCACGGCAGCGACTGGTATTCGCCTGGTGGCAGCACTGTGGGCGGAGAGGACGATGAATGGAGTATGTGGGATGGCGTTTGGTAGACGACGAAGTGCCCCTCCCTGGACAATCAGATCCAACGTGGCTGAAGAAGCAGAACTAACACAGTGACCTCTGCAGCGCAATCATCACGGCTGTTGGCATCTCTGATCGTCTCTGAGACTGTTTTCGGTGTTTGAAAAGAAGTCAAGCTCTCTCTGAGCAGCCTAAAGAACAACAGGTAGAACCGTGTCCATGACTAGCACTCATGTGAAATTCTATTTGGGAACAGATGAGAAACAGAGATGAAGGAGGAAAGGAGAGAGGAAAGGGGAAAGGAGGGGAGGGAAGGGGAGGAGACTTCTTTAAATCCTGCCCCATCCTATCCATACCCTAGTCTCCATTTCTCTTCACTCCAGGTATTCTTTTTTTTTTTTTAATATTTTATTGATTTTTTTTTTTTTACAGAGAGGAAGGGAGAGGGATAGAGAGTTAGAAACATCGATGAGAGAGAATCATCAACCAGCTGCCTCCTGCACACCCTCCACTGGGGATGTGCCCGCAACCAATGTACATGGCCTTGACCGGAATCGAACCTGGGACCTTTCAGTTCACAGACCAACGCTCTATCCACTGAGCCAAACCGGTGTCGGCACTCCAGGCGTTCTTAATCCGGGGTCCAAAGACAACGTGACCTCACTGACAGTGTCAGTGGGAAATTTTGCATTTATGTGTCTCCCTTGGCGAAGACACCACAGGTCCCATCAGACATTTGAGGTTTGGAGAGTGAGCCCCACAAGCGTACAGAAACTTGCCTATTTTAACTACCTTCCTGGGCCGCATCCTCTTGCACACCCATCTTATCTCCGAGCCACTTGAACTTGTAATACATAGAAACCAGGTCTCTCCTCCAGGACTTACTGCCAATCCTCCTTTTCTTGCCCGTGGTCTGTCCCTGGTCAAAACTGGAGGCACCAGCAGCCTCAGCTGACCTCACGGCCAGCCAGTTCGAGGAGGCGTGTCTTTAAAAGGGGTTTGACCCCATCCTGTTCTCAGCCAGCTATGACCCTCAAAAATTCCAAAAACTTGGTTTCTTTCTCCAAGGAATTCCAATTGGACTTTTCTATAGAAAAATAATATATGGCCGAGGTCGGTTTGGCTCAGTTGTAGAGCGTCGGTCTGCGGACTGAAGGATCCCGGGTTCGATTCCGGTCAAGGGCATGTACATTGGTTGCGGGCACATCCCCGGTAGGGGGTGTGCAAGAGGCAGCTGATCGATGTTTCTCTCTCATTGATGTTTCTGGCTCTCTATTTCTCTCCCTTCCTCTCTGTAAAATATCAATAAAATATATTTTTTTAAAAAGAAAAATAATATATGCAAAGCGTTTCGTTGGGGAAGAATATATTTTAGGGCTTCTGTTTTGGTTTGGGCTGCAAAAGCACTCCCAGGATCCAAATCTAGGACACACAAGAAAATAGCCACGTGGGAGGTGCAACCAGTCAGCCTGGCTGGTTGGAACGTTATGGATTGCGGGTTCCAGATCCTTCTCCTCACACCCCGCACCCTTCCCAAAAAAAATTAGCCTTAGCCATGGGTCCCTGCAATTTGGTCTTGCCTTCTCCTGCAGCACCATATGAACAGTAAAGAAACCAAAAGCACCGAAACCGGTTTGGCTCTGTGGATAGAACATCAGCCTGCATACTGAAAGGTCCCGGGTTCAGTTCCGGTCAAGGGCATGTACCTTGGTTGCGGGCACATCCCCAGTAGGGGTTGTGCAAGAGGCAGCTAGTTGATGTTTCTCTCTCATCAATGTTTCTGACTTTCTATCCCTCTCTCTTTCTCTAGGTAAAGAATCAATAAAATTTTAAAAGAAAAGAAAAGAAAAAAAGAAAAGAAACCAAAAGCATCAGAAGCCCCACGGGCCCCGCTGACGGCCAGCTAACAGCTTTCACGTCTCAACCCACAGGAGACGGAAACACCCTTTGTCGGCGCAACCTCCAGAGCAGGATCCCACAAAGCCTCTCTCCACACGCTCTCTGCGGTCATTCATCACACTCTCAGCCCATGAACTCAGCACCTGGTATAAATCACCACTGAGCCAGACGTACGAGTTTCAGCTATGAAGTGGTTTCAGCCTTCAAGAATCTCAGGATCTAGTCGAGGAGTCAACCTACCCCGTAGCCGCAGTCCCAAATAACAAGTGAAACGACAGACAGGAACAAAGCACTAACATAGGCTGAGGCCGGAGCAGACTGGTTGGCTCTGCTTGTTATACAAGTAGCAGATCCTTGCTATTCAATGTGAGGGGTGCTGGGCCAGCAAGGTGGCATTTCCTGGCTATTTGCGTGAAATGCAGAACCTCAGGCCCCGCCCCAGACCTACTGAAGTGGAACTTGCATTTCAGGAAGCCCCCAGGTGACTCAGAGGCACACAGAGTTGGAAAAGCGACAGTGTGAAATGGCGACCGAAAGGCAGGCACCTGGGTCTAATTTACCTAACGGTGTCCGCAATGAGCACGTGCCAGGAATAATCAGCGGGAAGACACTTTACGTCTGCTGGAACGTATATGGATTTGGGGTTCAGAAAAAGTTGGGTAAGGTAAGAAGGAAATGAAGTATAGTTCTATCAAGTCTCACACCAGACTCGGCACCGTCATGGCCTGGGCCTTGGCCAGGAGTGAGGGAAAACAGTCCGTGCTCCCCAACATTCTTAGCTGCCCAATCACCCGTCCTGTGTTGTACTATTGATGGCAAAAGTGGCACTGGAGCCGAAACCGGTTTGGCTCAGTGGATAGTGTCGGCCTGCGGACTGAAAGGTCCCAGGTTCGATTCCAGTCAAGGGCACATACCTTGGTTGCGGGCACATCCCCAGCGGGCATGTGCAAGAGGCAGCTGATCGATTCTCTCTCATTGATGTTTCTAACTCTCTGTCCCTCTCCCTTCCTCTCTGTAAAAAATCAATAAAATATTTTTTTTAAATAAAAATAAAAGTGGCACTGGAACCCCCTCTCCTGACTTGCCCTAGGAAGATGTAAAACTTATTGAGTCAGAGAGACTCAATAAGGGTGTGAGTTCACATTTTGCCACTTATCCTCTATCTGTGCCACCTTGAGTAAGTCACTTGATTTCCCTTAATGTCTTTTAAACTCTGCATCTGTAAGAAGTAGAAATTATCCCAAAGGTGGTTATGAGATTGTATTGAGATAATGGTTACAAACTGTTTAGAACAGACCACTGAGTGCCTGGCACATAGCAAGACTCAGTAATGTTTGGCATTTTCATTACTTTTAGCTGCTGCAGTAGATGCTGGCCAGTTGGTCACAGAGCCCATGTTTCTTCAGACCTGAGCACGTATCTAGGTGTTTTCCATTCTTGCTGGAGCGGCCACAGAAAGTCCTGGCCAATGAAATGGAAGAAATAGATGCCACTTCCAGCCTGTTCCATCAAAACCTCCTATGCAGCCTTCCCCTCTCTCCCACGTGAAGTTGGCTAGAGTAGCTTTGGAAATCATGGCATAAAGATGGCAGCATCTCCATCAGCCTGGGCCCGGAATGACCATAAAGGGGCAAAGCTACATCACTAACATTATAATCAACCTTCACTACTGACTGGACTGTACATAGGTGAGAAAAAAACTCATATTGTATTAAGTCAGCAATTTCAGGTTGTATCTATTACAGTAGCAAGTGTCACCTAACTACACCGGGCCAGTACAACATCCAAATTTTTCATTGTTTACCTACAGTGATACTGGGATGATTTAATAACATAGCAAAGGTGGAATGCACTATACACTGTGAAGTGCTATGAAAATATATAGAGAGACTGGGGAGGAGGGGATCAGATCTGGAGTTACAACCAAGTTCAAATCCAAGCACCGCTGCACACAGAGTGGGTGATCTTGCATAAATTATTCATACCAGCTGAGCCAATCTAGAAAATGGATATATGAGCTCTTAGGCAAATATGATGGACTGTTAACAGGCGAATGCATCATAGAAATAAAAGCTGTTACTCTAGAGGCAAGATGACTCAGTGGTTAGGAATTCGGCTTCCAGAGTTCAAACATTCAATCTCCTACCTCCTGTTGAATAACGTTAGGCAAGTTAATGTATGCGCCTCAAATCCCATTTCCATAAAATTGAGATAATTATAGAATCTACCTCATATGGTTATAAGTATCAAATGACTGGCTATGCATAGAGCTCCTAAAAGCATATCCAGCACCATTAATAAATGTTGGATGGCTACAGAGGACAGCAAAGAGAAGACAAGAGGCAACGAAAATGAAAAAGAAGGACGAGTTTTGAAAGATGATTCTAGATTTAATTTCCAAGATTTCAACTATGTCTAAAAGCTTACTCATCAGCAAGCTCCCCAACCAACCCTGATCAACTGTGGATTCCAATACACCTGACCTTGGGTGTCCAACCTCAGGCCATTACATCAGTCTTCCTAGGTCCCCAACCCTGGCTGTGCATCGGTGTCACATGAAAGAAAACTTCTCAAAAATGCTGATGCCTGGGCCACAGCCCTGGTTAACTAAATCAGAACCTCTGAGGATGGAATCCAAGGACCACTTTTTTTTTAAAGTTCCCAAGTGATTCTAAAATGCATTCCCAGTCACAAACCAATGCTTCAGCTCATGAACTTTTGAGGGCAAGGGAAGAAAGAAGAGCTTCCAAAACAAAAATGCTAGGGCTCTGTTAGAGACCCCTTGGTCAGTACATATCACCTTCCCACCGCACAGCCCTTGCCCCCCCCCCCCCAAATCAGTCTCCATGGTCCGCAAGCGTCTGGTGAATGGTCGACAGCTGGGGCTGCGACATGGTTAATCACCTTCTCAAATGACTCCGAACCTGACCTCAAAACTTCTGACATCAAGCAACACAACCAGCCTTTTCAATATCAGATGTTATCTTTTCCCCACTGGCGGGACTCCGAAAGGTCAGGCAGAGCAAAGAAATGCGCTTTCTTTAGGACCGTGTGAATAATCAATTACCACGGCGGTCATGTGACACTTCCTGGTAGTCATCCTGGGCGGGCTCTGTTGGAAGCGCTCAACGCCACCTGCTTTCATGGGCCCACCAGGTGTCGGATGGGCAGGTAGCGGTTGCAAGAAATGAAATTGCTGGGAACTCGTGGGCTCAAGTAAGCCTTGGCTAGCAAAGGGCTGGGCGCACCTGCTCCACCATCAGTACTCCGGTTTCTGTGACACGCCGAATCACCGTCAGAAAGTGAGTTTCGCAGGCAGCTCCTGGGTTGAGTTATTCCCAGAGTCTTTTTTTAAAATCTGGAAAGGCCTTGACATTTGAAAGATGTTAAAAAGAACTGCTAGACGTAGGCAACGATTCAGAGGATAATTTGTCCTTTGTGAGATGACAACGTAAAAGGCTGTTATGATGTCTCTTCTATCATTTATTAGCCTTTGCGAAAACACTGTGCTCGGTACACCACTTATTCTGGAAACATAATTAAATGAATTATAATTTCACACGTAAACCCAATGCGTAAATAGTTCTTTTTTTTTCTTCAACAAGCTGAGTAGCAGCATTGCCCAAGGGTTTCCTAAAAAGTCAAATGTATTAACCCACAAAAACAATAATAAAACCAAGTAAGGTATGATCCTAAACTAGTGGTCGGCAAACTCATTAGTCCACAGAGCCAAATATCAGCAGTACAGCGATTGATATTTCTTTTGAGAGTCACATTTTGTAAACTTAAACTTCTTCTAACGCCACTTCTTCAAAACAGACTTGCCTAGGCCGTGGTATTTTGTGGAAGAGCCACACTCAAGGGGCCAAAGAGCTGCATGTGGCTCGAGAGCCGCAGTTTGCCGACCACTGTCCTAAACCAACCTTAAAAGACAGAGGTTCTCACCGAAACCGGTTTGGCTCAGTGGATAGAGCATCAGCCTGCAGACTGAAGAGTCCTAAGTTTGATTCCAGTCAAGGGCATGTACAAGGGTTGTGGGCACATCCTCAGTAGGGGGTGTGCAGGAGGCAGCTGGTCGATGTTTCTCTCTCATTGATGTTTCTAGCTCTCTATCTCTCTCCCTTCCTCTCTGTGAAATATCAATAAAATATATTTTAAAAGAAAAAGACAGAGGTTCTCAAAAGCTTTGTTGACTTCAAAGGGCCAATTGGCAAGATGACCAAATGCTCCCTCCTCAGTCCAAGGTCTCCGATGGACAGGCTGAGTAGGACAGGAGCCCATACCTGAGGATGGGAAGCACCGAGGCTCCAGGACAAAAACCTCCTGTCCGGGAACAAAGTAAGCCCAGGTGCATGCCAGCGGGATGAACTCTACCTTCACTAGGTCCCTTTCACCATCTGTAAGTGTCATGCCACCATTCTCAATCAGCTATTCCCTCTACACAAATGTATCCAATGCTTGGGTACTCTGCCCACCCGTATCACCCAAAGTCATTCTACTCAAGGTTGGGGTGTTAATTTCCCAAAGGGCACCCCAGAATGTACAATTTTACTGCACAACCTCCAGTCCTCTTATCCACCCCTCAAACAAGGTATTTGTTACTACTCGACTCCCAGGAGAATTTCTGCAATCCTCTTATTATATGAAGGACCTCATATTCTAGCACAATAGTATGATTAACTAGGTTAGCTTATAAAGTAAAGGCCTTGACTCCCAAACCGGACAGAGGCACACCAGAAGCAAAGGATGGAGGGAAAGGAAGAAGGAGGTAAAGGTGGGGTGGGGAGGAGAAAGGGAGAGAAAGGGAGGGAAAGAGAAAAGAAGAAAGGAAAAATATAGAATGGGGGAGAAAGGAACAAAAGGGGGAGATGGGGAAAAGATGACTGAGTGTGGTTTCTCTCTCTTATGAAAACAACAGAAAAATACTGAACATTTAAGATCATTAATAATCAAATAGTTTGTCCCAATCATATTAATCTAGTATAAACTTTTAAAAACTTTTTAATAATGTAGCATATCAAAGAAAGTCCTTAGATACATATAATTATTAAATATGTGCCGACAAGGAACTTAGTGAAATTCGGCATTAATTTTAATTATTTTTTTAAAATGGTGCAGAATTGCCTTCTTAGCCTAATGGGGAAAATAAGTTATTATTAAGCATTAACTTGATACCCAACAGAAACAAAACAACAATACCCCATTGTCACCATCTCTATTTAGCCTAGCTCTAGAAATATTAGCAGATAACTATTCAAGAAAAAAAATAAAGTGCAAAAAATGATGAAGGGAAAAAAACAGAAGTATCAGTATTTCCAGATGATGTATTTTTATTCCTAGAAAATTAAAGTGAATTAACCAGAAAATAACTTGCTCAAAATTGTACCATGTCCTCTAAGTAGCAGCAAAGGTACATTCCTCCTTCCCTGTGATATCCAGGGAGGTAGTTGGCTTCTGATGGGGGTGGCACATGGCTGCCAGGGAATGGAGCCATAAGCACTCCAACCTTGCCAAACCGTGGCCCATTCCAAAGTCTTGCATGGAATGACTAAGAGATCACAGAAAATGGCAGAACCAGTAACTTTCAAGTGGGCTATATGGACTCAGGCAATCAGCATCTTATGTTGCTCATGTGCACTAAAGACCAGAGGTCCTTCCCCAAAATTTATGGGTAACTCCTTATTGCAGGAAGCTAATTCCAGCATGTCATAAATGCAAGAAGTTTCATCAAAAGGTTGATGGGACCTTGAGGATTGCCTGCTGGAAATGGCTAAGGCCATTTCCCCACACCTAAAGATTTGCATAGATGATTGCTTCCTGCCAGACAGCTGAGGGCATTTCAATCTACATGTTATTGCTTTCTACTGACCACACACCTGAACAGCCATAGGCAGCTCCCCCAATCTGACAATGGATTCTGTATACTAAACCTTGCCTTTGATCTGTACATCTACTTTGCCTTAAGGACAATTTGTGTTAATAAAAAGCAAGGGGTCTGCCAAAAACCAGTTTGGCTTAGAGCGTCGGCCTGCGGACTAAAAGGTCCCAGGTTCGATTCCGGTCGAGGGCATGTACCTTGGTTGCGGGGACATCCCCAGTAGGAGGTGTGCAAGAGGCAGCTGATCGATGATTCTCTCTCATGGATGTTTCTAACACTCTATTCCTCTCTGTAAAAAATCAATAAAATACATGAAAAAAATATTTTTAAAATATTTTTTTAAGCAAGGGCTCCTGAGACAATCAGAACTTGGTTCATACAGCCAAGCTCCTCTGGCCCCCTAAAATGCTTTCCAAAATTATGTTTCATCTCTAGACTCTAATAATTTACAGCAGCCCCTTCCCCAGATTCCTGAACTCTTCTAGATGCCAGACAAGACCCCCGGCACCTTATAACTCTGTTGCACAACCTTAAAGATAAAAGACAATGCCCAAAACATAGATTATACTTCTAGGTTTTTACCAAAGAGAAGTACAAACATAAATATACACAAAAACTTGTGCCCAAAGGTTCTGAGCAGCATTATTCAGAATAGCCTAAAGGCGGCAACAACCCAAATGTCTATCAGCTGGAGAATGGTATATAAAGTGAGGCGTATCCACACAATGCAATGTTACTCAGCCATAAATGGAATGAAGAGGCACATGCTACATGTACAACATGGATGAGCCTTGCAAACATTATGCTAAGTTAAAGAACTTCCATTCACAAAGGAGTATGTATCATATGTTCCTATTTATTAAAAATTTCCAGAATAGACAAATCCATAGAGACAGAAAGTAGGTTGGTGGTTGCCTGGGACTAGGAGGGTTAGGGGGCTGCTAATGAGTAAAAGGTTACTTTTTATTCTTTTTTATTTTCAAGGTTACTTTTTAGAGTAATGAAAATGTTCTAACATTGGGATGACTGCATTAGCTCTGTGAGTCTACTAAAAGTCACTGAATTGCATGCTTTCAAGGGTGAATTTTATGGTATGTGAATTATATACCAATAAAACTCTTAAAACCACACACACACACACACACACACACACACACACACATATACACCATTAATATTACCTCCCTCCAACCCTGATGGGTGAAGGCTTATGGCCAAATTTAGCTTGACTTAGAAAAACAGGCTAATAGCTGAAACCAGTTTGGCTCAGTGTTAGAGCGTCGGTCTGTGGACTGAAAGGTCCCGGGTTCGATTCCAGTCAAGGGCATGTACATTGGTTGCGGCTGGTCGATGTTTCTCTCTCATCGACGTTTCTAGCTCTCTATCTTTCTCCCTTCCTCTCTGTAAAATATCAATAAAATATTTTTAAGACAAAAAAACAGGCTAATAGAATGTTTCCTGTAGTCCAGACTTTTGCAATAAGTTCCTGCCTGCTAAACATATTACAAGTTTTTCAGGAGGCAGCCGATCAATGTTTCTCTCTCTTTTCCCTTTCTCTTCCTCTCTCTAAAATCAATACAAAATATATTTTAAAAACACACATTTTAAATGGAGACCTTACTATAGTCCTCAGCCATTCTCCTCCCACCCATGCTCCGTCTTGACACTCCTACCTTTTCCTGTCCCTTTGCATCCCTTTTGTAATCCTCAATCAAAATGGGACCAGCATCAGCTCCTGTTTTCCCTCCCAACAATTCTGTGAAAAACGCACACCTCAATTCAATTCCCTCACCTACGGTTGTGCTCTTAACAACAGCAGGAAAGGTTTGATAATCACAAGATCTCTCCTTTATGACAATTCAACAGAGGAGGGCCTTCTCTTATTCCCCAACGCTGCTTTCATTTCAGATCTTCTAATTCGAGCTTTTCAATTTCCCACTGACTCTCCGCTCTGTTCCTGGCACTCCCTGGCCTTTCTCTGTGGTTCAGCCGCTTCAAGGGCCAGCTTGTCACCTGTGCAGCCCAGACCCCCCGCCCCCTGCTGCCTTCCTTTTGGGTCAGATTTATTTTCCCTCTCTCCCAACCCTCTCTCAACCTGGATGTCCCCCAAGCTCATCCCTCAGCAAGCCATTTGTAAATTCCACATCCTGGCTTTTTTCCCTCATGCTGACCAATCACAAATCTTCGAGGAGAGGCCAGGTGGTGGCTCCTGGGTGGTCTGTGGATGGCTTCAATGCGCTCTGGCCTCGCTCAGAGCTTCCCCAGTCTCCACAAGAGCAGCTGTTGGCTCCGACCCCAAGGCTCCCCAGCCCAGCCTGGCCCCAGTTGGCAAATCCACAGAAGGCTATCGCTTCCATGCCCTCGGCTATGCTTCCTCTCTACTCAAACAAAGACCAAGAGGACAAAGACATCATAATGATCGCCAATGAAAAGAAAACTGAAGTTTTGTAGATATCTTTTCTAATAGAAGAGAAACATGTTAAATTGACCGTATTTTTGTTTACACCCACAAGCCATGACCACCAGCCAATCAGGGTGAGTATGCAAATTAACCCAACCAAGATGGCGGTTGATTTGCATATCCAGGCCAGTAAAAGACTGAAGACAGGATAGGAAGAAGCCAAGCACTGCAGAAGGGAGCGAAGCTGTGGAGAAGGAAGGGAAGCAGGCGGGGCAGGGAGAAGAAGGGAGAGTAATCAGAGGGGCAGTGGAGACCACAGCAGGAAGCCCTATTGTAGGAATCTTCCTGAAAGAGGCCTCTAGTGTGTGTGTGTGTATGTGTGTGTGTGTGTGTGTGTATACACATACCGTGGCATTAGTGAGTTCAAAGGTCAGGGGGATCCGCATGTCGCTGAAGACAATGAAGTTAAGTTGGAATCGAAGTCCCTTCTGTGCCCTATTGTGGGAAAGTAAATGTGTGTGTGTGTGTGTGTGTGTGTGTGTGTGTGTGTGTGTTCATATACTTTGTCATTTACTAACTGGATGACTTTAAGGGGTAACCTGCTTAGCCTCTCCAAGACTCAGTTTTCTCATGTGTTAAAATGGGAATAATAATATTGTAAGGATTAAATGAGATCGCTCAAGAAAGGGCTTGGGGCTGTGGCCATTCTAATCAGTCCATATAAATCAAAATCGTAGATTATTCTTTACGTGAACGGCAAGACAAAGAACCATATGGGAAAATGCCATTATCGGTGACCAGCTCTTTACAAGGACAGAGGTGGAGGCCTCCCCGTCCACCCTCCCCTGTTGCTATGCAGCTTTCCGCAGGCAGAGCCTGTTAGCTCGGCAAATCCGCTCCGCGTGGTCCTAACAGCTCTGCAAAGCCTGAGAAACCTCTCTCTCTCTCTCTCTCTCTCTCTCTCTCTCTCTCTCTCTCTCTCTCTCTCTCTCTCTCTCTCCCTCCCCTTAACCAGTTCAGCGCAATCTGTGTCTTTTCCAAGACAAAGCTGCAGTCCCTGCAGACACAGTGCTGCAGAAATCTTTGCCCACAGCGAGGGCTGCAGAGCCAGCGGTGCCTGTCGGGACAGAATAACACACCTCTCAGAGCCCCGTTAGCCCGGCTCCCATGGCAGCTGCAGCTGCAGGACTGCGGGAGGTAGTTAGTGCCATGATACCGTGGCGTCAGTGAGTTCAAGGTCGGGGGATCCGCATGCCACTGAAGACAATGAAGTTAAATTGGAATCGAAGTCCCTTCTGTGCCCTATTGTGGGGAAGTAAATCCCAGAGGAAAACTCAAGCCTTGCCCTTCAGTGGGACAAGCCAACGCCCCCTCTGGCTGGATCTTGGCCTACGGGTCCGAATGCACCACTCGTCTTCCCCTTACTTCACAGGCTCCGCAGGAAGCGCTGTCTTAGAGAGCAGGTGCCCAGTGCCCCTGGGGCTGTTTCCCGGTTCCATGAACTTGGACAAAGCTGAAATATGTTCCTGCAGTGACGTCTGTGCATTCAGCAAACACATAGTATGCACCTACTGTGGGCCAGGAAGCGTTCTGGGGGAAAGGGACAGACATGGTCCTTTGAGGGGCTCACAGTTCTGGCCCCCAATAGTTCCCAAAGCAGATGGCACCGTAATGTAACTGGAAAGTGAGGAGAGCCTAGCCAAAGAGAATTGTGTGTGTGTGTGTGTGTGTGTGTGTGTGTGTGTGTGTGTGTGTCTCCCTGGGCATCCCACACAGCCATACTCCTCCACAAATTATTCATCACAGTGCCTGCCCAAAAACCCGCATAACATCTTACATCTTGCAATGTCTTGTGTTCCACCTTGTTGGGCAGAAGGTCAGAGAGAACATTCCTGTGAGTTATACCTCGCTGGACTGCTACATCTTGTTAAACATACATTCACGCTCTCTGAGCTGTCTGAGGCAGACTCCCCTGTGCTTCTGAAGTGAGGGGGTCAATCCCAATCTACCCAGTCCACACCTCTCTTCCCCTTGGGTTAGGGTCCCACCCGGGAGGCTAGGGGAGACTCCTCAAGAGCTGATTTCGCTCTCATCTTAGTAGATGTGGCTGACATGTTACTGCCTGGTTGCTGACTCTGAGCTGCTAAGACTTCAGCCCCCTCGGCTCCAGTTTGCTGGCCTTAGATCTGGAATCTGCATTCATTCATTCATTTGTTCGTTCCTTCACTCATTCATTCACTCAAATCACATATGTACTGACCTCCCACTCTGTGCCCAGCACTTTCCAGGTGCTAGGGATACAGAACTAAACCAGACACACAGGTCCGCTCTCGTGGAACCTGCATTCTAGCAGAAGAGACAGATAACAGATAAGCACACAAGAAAAGGAAACGAGGACGGAAACAAAATGAGACAATATTGTGTAGGGACAAGTTTGGGGAGCAATGAAAACAGAGCAATGTGTTTCAAAGTGGCATTTGGAAAAGTGATTGCTAACAGGGAAGGCCAAGCTAAGGTGAGATCTGAGCTGAGACCTGAGCCACGAGAAGGAGCCAGTCATGTGGGGGGGGGGGGGGGGCAGAGGACAGGTAGGTGCCAACAGTATGGAGGAGTTTGGATTTCATTCTAAGAAGAATGGGAATCCACTGGAGAGTGTTGAGCAGAGGAGTGGCATGAGCTGACTCATACTTGTAAAAGATCACTGCATCCAAAGTGCTCTGGACTCTGGCCCTGTAGAATCTACCTGCTCCTCCTTTTCTTGGATGACCTCTCTGAACTTGACTTTTGGTTTTCCAGCCCAGAGGTTCTCTCTGGTCAACATCTGGCCTCAGGCTGTCTGCTGTCCACAGTCAGAGAGGAAGATGGGCCTTCTCCATGAGCACCCACCCCCTCCCCCATTCATTCACCCGGATGCCTTATTCCCTAATCAGCATGGTCTGCGTGCTCAAGAGCTGAGTCCCCTGATTACAGCATAAACTTCTCTTTCAACAAAACTGCAGCTTTCCATTCCCTTCCAAGCCACCAGCGTGGCAGCTTGCCAATTTCAGAACAGTAATAGATTTCCTGAGTGGCATTCACACTTGCCGGCTCCCACTCGGGCTGTCGCTCCAACCGGTGGTGTGGGTTTCCGGGTTTCAGAAGACCACTTGGGGGATCTAAAGCAAAGCTTCCCAAGGAGGGATGCACACATCTGGGGGAGTTTCTGAAGGTCCCAGATGTGCCCAGGCCCACCCCAGACTTAAGAACCACAAGGGGGTGGTATCTGTGTCTTATGACACTCCCCAGGCAATTCTGAGGTGTGCCTGTACCTCTGCTTACGATCCACTAAACTGGAGGCAGATAAGCTACACTGGCAAGCTCACCGCTGCAAATTCTTTTTTTTTTTTTAAACAGGCTAAGAGTGAATAAAAATGCATCCGTACACAAAAGGCCACAGAACCAGAAGAAGCCAGACTATCTCTTCCTTACGTGGATGAAGGCTACATCAAGAAGGAGAAGAGGAGGTGAGGATTATGGGTTAGTGGGTACAGGCAGCCCTGACCCTCCGCTCAGATGATCACAGTAGGAGAATGAGACGTGCCTGCTTCTCCATGCTCATTGCTTCCAATGTTCACACCTGCACAGAAGCGACCGGCAGATCCACACACTCAGGGTCTTCCACACCCGCATGCCCTGGTCCATATTCTGCCAGACTTCCCAGGCCCTTGGATATCCCTCTGAAAGTTTAAAATATTTGCACCAAGCCCAGCCGGAGTGGCTCAGTGCAACGTTGAGTGTCGACCTAGGAACCCAGAGGTCACGGTTCGATTCCCAGTCAGAGCACATGCCCAGGTTACAGGCTCAATCCCCAGTAGGGGGCATGCAGGAAGCAGCCTATCAATGATTCCCTCGTCATTGATGTTTCTCTTTCTCCCTCCCTCTCCCTCCCTCTCTAAAATCAATACAAATATATTATTTTAAATATGTGCACCACCAAAACCGGTTTGGCTCAGTGGATAAGAGCATCGACCTGCGGACTGAAAGGTCCCAGGTTCGGTTCTGGTCAAGGGCATGTACCTTGGTTGGGGGTATATCCCCAGAAGGGGGTGTGCAGGAGGCAGCTGATCAATGTTTCTAACTCTCTATCTCTCTCTCCCTTCCTCTCTGTAAAAAAAAAAAAATCAATTATATATATAAAATGTCATGCTAAGTAAGAAAAGCTACACACAAAGGCCACATATTGTATGATCCCATTAAAATGAAATGTCCAGAATAGGCAAATTCACAGGAAACAGAAAGGAGACTAGTTGCTTAGGACTGAGAGGAAGGGTAATAAGAAGTAACTAATAAATACGGGGTTTATTTGGGGGGTGATAAAATGTGTTAAAACGAGATTGTATTGGTAGTTGGACAACCCTGTGAATATATAAAAACCACTGAACTGCACACTCTCACTGGGTGAACTTTACGACATATAAATTACATCTCAATAAAGCTGTTCTTTAAGGAACACCAGCAACCAAAGCTCCACTCAAGGCCCATTTCTGCTCAGACCCGATGCAGCCAGAGCACCTAACTGCTCCCTCTTTCAACACTTACCTCTGTATTCCTGGGGCAGTTTTATGGTTTTTTGTGGGGTTTTTTTTCATGTATTAAGGTATTATATGTGTACATAGCTTACCATTGCCCCCCCCCCACCTCCCATTCATGCCCTCCCTCCCCAGAGTTCTGTGTTCGTTGGTTGTACTTATATACATGCATACCAGTCCTTCGGTTGTTCTCTTATCTCCCCCCAGGTTTCCTTCCCCTCCCCGCTGTCATTTGACAATCTACTTGTTTTATGGTGACTATCTCAGGACCATATGAATAGAATCCGCTCCTCGTTGGCAGTCTGCTTTTTTTATGGTGACTATCTCAGGACCACACGAATAGAATCTGCTCCTCCTCTGGTTCACACCGCCCCTCCCCCCGGGTCCCACTGCTTCCCCGGAGCACACGGCTCTCCCGGGGCACATGTCTCCCCCAGGGCACACGGCTCTCCCGGGGCACACGGCTCACCCAGGGCACATGGCCTCCTGGGACCGTTTTAAAAATTATTTGTTGATGTTCCTATAACAGTTTAAATAGGAAATAAGTTTAGTGCCTTTATCCCATCCAGGACTAGGGAGCAATAAAGCATACTCACAGAAATTACAATAGCACAGAAGCCAGAATTATGATCATGTAAATGCCATATTTTAGCTGGGAAGAGTTCATTACAATATATATATTTTTTAAAGCCGTGCTGGAAATGCTAATCAACACTCACAAAATTTAATCTCCTCACTGCATACATGATGTTTTCTCCCACGTTTTATTAATAGCACGTATCATTCACCAGCTTGTGAAAGAGGAAACACGGACAGGCAGGGACGCATGGGCGGGAGCGCAGAGGAAGGTCAGTGCGCCATCAACACACACCATTCCAGGTCATGTCCCAGGTCCGGCATGCCACATCCGTGCTACATGTAACATGCTTTGCCAGGGCTTGGGATTTCCTCGTAACTCCAGTGAACTGACACTAATTTCTTTCTGATAATTTTTTTCCCCTCAAAAGGTGTGGCACCTTTAAGAGATCACTGGAGCCACCCTGGAGTGTCGACTGCCTCACCGAGACCGTGGTGCCATGGAAACCACTGACGGGAGGAAAATATGAGATTGTGTATCCGTGTGACACTTCCCAACGTGCTAAAATCAGCACTTCTCTTTGAAGCGCTGGGTGTAATCCTTTGCCAACTGATCTGTTTCGGGATCCAAATGGCTTTGCTCGCACTGCCACAGCCCCCACTGGGCAAGAAAAGCTTTGGCGCTTTTTTAAAAAATGATTAAAAACTCCCTGTTATTTATAATGATGGATAAGTGTCACTGGGAATTACATGTTTTGTCAGTGGGGGATGTGGCTGTCTGGAAAAGGCTGTAGATACACGTGCGGAATTAATGCGAACACTCAACGCCCTACTCCAAGAGAGCTCGAAAGACACGTGCTTTGCAGTGTGTGGGGGTTTTTGTTTTGTTTTGTTTTGTTTTCCTTCTTTTTTTTTTACAGCTGCAGGACTTGTCGCTTTCTCATTCACCTGAACTCCGGGACAGTCTGAGACAAGCGAGGCCAACTCCCGGTGTGACACCTCATTCACTGCAGAGTGTCACCGTCTCTCTCCTCTGGCCTCTCCAAATAAAGCCAGCACTTCTCACCCCACAGCTGATCTAGACACAAAACCTGAGTCTAGCCAAAACCTGTTTGGCTCAGTGGATAGAGCGTCGGCCTGCGGACTGGAGGGTCCCAGGTTCGATTCCGGTCAAGGGCATGTACATTGGTTGCAGGCACATCCCCAGTGGGGGGTATGCAGGAGGCAGCTGGTCGATGTTCCTCTCTCATCAATGTTTCTAGCTCTCTATTCCTCTCCCTTCTTCTCTGTAAAAAATAATATATATATTTTAAAAACCTGAGTCTACTACCCTGTCCAGACAGGGAAAGCGATGACGAAAGTGGACCATGGCAATACCGTTCTCAGATCTGACATCAGGATTCTGCTTTGTGTCCAGGTAACCAGAGAGCTCATGGCAAACTGCTCCACCAGCAGCCAAGACCCTTCATCATGGTCTTCACCAGCCTCTCCTCCTATGTGCACCTTCAACTCCAACCAGGCAACCTACTAACCTCCGGTGGCTGGGCCATGTTCGTCCCTACCACTAATTTAAGACAGCACATCCTGCCCCCCAAGTTCCCCCTTCAAACGCTAACATGAACCTTCCATTTGCTCCACAATCACTCTCTCTGCTGTACATACCTTGTATCTTTTTTTTATTTTTCCCATCACCATTTATCCCTTCCTTTATGCTCTCGTCCACCTCCATCCATCCTCCTCCACCCCCACAATAACCACACAGTTGGACACGCTTCCTTATTAGAAACTAGTGGCCCGGTGCATGAATTTGTGCACCCTGAAAGGAAATTAATTAGAAGAAGTATTTTAATACCGCTATTCATCCTCTCTCTATAAATCACGATTGACAATGACAGATGGAAACGCACGCGTGCAATTGGCACCAGCGAGAGCTTTATATAGAGAGAGAAGCTTGCTTAATTAGAGCTGCTTTCTGATTTAGCTACACTTTTTCCAGCCCAGTGAAGCACCCCAACTTCTCTCTCAGGTAATTGTCAGCAACACAGCAGTAAATATCAACAAGAAGCAGATTATTTTATATTTTATTTTATTATTATTTTTAATTACTTTGTTGATTAAGGTATCACATATTTGCCCTCCCTCCCCCCTACACGAAGCAGATTATTATTATAGATCACACAGGGAGAACAAAGGGTAAAATATTTAACTGCAGCAGTGTTTGATTATATTATCCACAGTGAGAAAACTTGAAGTCATTTTTAAGGTCTACCATTTCTTACTTCTTTTCAGTCAGGTCAAGTTTCTAATCTTTCTAAATATCCATTTTTCAGCTAATGAAAAGAAAATAGGATTCCACCGAGTCTCCTACCTACTCCAGGACTTCTGTGAGGATCAAATGAGGTGAGGCATGGGAAAACACTTCACAGACATTTGGTTAAAGCGTAAAATGTTTGCACCTGGCTATAAAGCTACTTGTGTTCCTGGACTGAAGAAACTGCAAGGAGGCTAGTTGTCACTAGGGAGAGGAAACTGGGTATTGCTACGTGACGTCATTACCCAGCACCCACAGCCACTGTTTCTGGGCTGGGCTAGGCTGGGCTGTGGGCCTCATTTTGCGCCATGGAGTCTCGGCAGCATCAGCTGCAATTGGTGGACTATCACTTTGGGGTGGTGGCGAGGCCTGTGTCCCACTTGGGGAAAGCCAAGTGTTGCTTTGTGGGTGCCAGGTCCACAGTGCCCTTTCTCTGTAAATGGCCAGTGTGCATCATGGCAGCTCCTGCATTGAGCGTCTGCCCCCTGGTGCTCAGTGCGCATCATAGCGAATGGTCAGATGGTCAGACACTTAACATATTAGCCATATATATATATGATAGATAGATAGATGTTACAGCTGTTTCATTAGCATGGGTGTGACTGTGTTCTGGTCCCCACTCATTACTCACAACCTGCTCCATTACAGAGCGAAAGACACCAGCATTCTCACCTTAATAAATTCTAGACTGCCTTCCCCACTCCTCATCTCTTCCTCTGCTGCTTCTCAAAATGTTTAGCTTTCATGCATTTGCATATCTGGAGTAAGTCACTCAGCAGTGCTGGGTCAAAGACATGGGGATGGAGGAAGGTGGCGGGCTAAGAAGTCCGAACTATATCCCCAGTGCATCACAGAACTCCCAGGCGGCTGAGTCAGGCATACAGGGCCGATCAAGAAAGGGCTGTAAGCCTCGTGAAGAAGCCCGAACTTTACCCTGGAGCCATCGAGAGCCATCAGAAAGTTTGAAGCAGGAAAGTGACAGAAGCAAATATGCATGTGGAAGAATCGCTGTGGCATGACAGGGATGGGGAGATGGAAATGCTAACTTCTTTGAGCAGGTAAATGTTAATGTTGTTGGGGGGGAGGGGCGAAGTACAGGGCCCCTCCCTCAACTAGCTTTCACACACACACACACACACACACACACACACACACACACACGCACAGGACTCTGCAGCCGTGCATGTCTACAATGTGTTCCTGTAGGTGTGGCTGTGGCCCCCATTCACCTTCATACCTTCCGGGCCCAGCACCGTGCCCGGCACAGAGCAGGCCCTCAGTGAGGCTCCGCTGGCTGAATGAATGGCCGGGTGCCCGAATACGGGGATGCAAGGAGGAAGGAGCCAACAAATGGCAGAGAGCAAGGACCTCAGGACATATTCATCGAAAGGTCTGGGTTTCGTGGACATCACCGGCCCAGCATCTGCTGGCTGTGGGAGCTGGAGCAAGTCACTTCACCACTCTGGCATGGTCCTCGTAAAAAAAAAAAAAAGCCATAATTTCTGCTCACAGTATTATCAGCAAGGGTCACAGGAGACAGTGTGTATAAACTGCCAAGCGAGGCTCTGGCACCACACAGGTGTATCTCTGTCCCTTTCCGCTTTGCTTTGCCCTCTCCCTCCCGGCAGGAGCACGGCGCTCCAGAAACACGGCACAAGGGGAAAACTACGAAGCAGAGGTTCCGGGCCTGCGCCTGAGACCAAGTGGAAGACAAACCTTCCTGGCTAATGAAAGGCCAAGCCGGCCAATTGTCAGTCCAGCAACTGCCAAGCCACTGCATCGCAGAAATTTAAAATAACTCTTTAGAAAGCAAAGAAGGCCGAGGCCGGTTTGCCTCAGTGGATAGAGTGTCGGCCTGCGGACTGAAGGGTCCCGGGTTCGATTCCGGTCAGGGGCGTGTACCTCGGTTGCGGGCACATCCCCAGTGGGGGGTGTGTAAGAGGCGGCTGATGAATGATTCTCTCTCATCAGTGTTTCTAACTCTCTGCCCCTCTCTCTTCCTCTCTGTAAAAAATCAATAAAATAAAAATAAAATAAAATAAAAAGCAAAGAAGGCAAAGCATGGAGGGAAGGTGTCAGGAAGAGTGACCCAAAATGCCCCAAAGCAGTCTTTCCTGAAGTTTAGACTGTCTGTGGCAAAGATTACCAGCCAGAAAAATCACAACGGACTTCAACGGAGCCACTTTCTCAACGGTGCCCCTGGGACGGGCCTGTTGACAAAGAGCCGTCATTTCTTTTCTTCTGGTGAGAGCACACGTGGACATGGGCTTGGCTGTTCCACTGCCCCAGAGGTCGCTGTTTATCCTGAGTGGTTTCAATTGGTGGTAATTATAATTAACGCTTCTTACAACACCACCTGGCTTTTCCCCCAATTCATTTACCCTGGCTTTCCAAAGGGACTAATAAAACAATACAATTAAAATTCAGGTAAAAGGGACGAGCCAACAATAATAAGGATGACTATGGCTCCTGGAACCAAGGGTGAAAAAAGTAATGACATGCATGTATGTGTTACCTCAGAGTTCTTATAATAAGCCGAAGAGGGTTATTACTTTTTATTGTTTTTATTATTTTTCAATGAATAAAGACATCAGGAAAGAAGGTGCCAATGAAATTATGACAAAACACTTTGATTTTGGAGATGTTGAAATACACACACAAAAATATGGATGAGAATCAAGGAGACATGGTATTACTGCCTCGGTTTTATCGGAAAAGAAACTGAAAAACAGGGAAGTTAAGAAAGTTGCTAAAGGTCACTGGTCAGTGAGCTGAAGAATCAGATTCTGAATTCAAGCATCTGATGCCACGGGCTGAATACACTGTCTCCTAGTGTTGAGCTTCCTGGCAGCCATGGTAAAAATGAACTTAGGTTGAATGACATAATTCTTGTCATTTGGGAAGAAACACATTAGTTTCTCAGGGAAGCCAAAGCTATTCTTAATACAAAACTCAGATTAAAATTTCTTAAAGATATTACATACGTGGTAAGTTGCTGATGATTTTTTTCAAACCTTCAAAACCAATTCGAAAGCTAAAACACACACACACACACACACACAATTTTCCATCACAAAGGGCATGTGGTCACCTTCTCATAGTCTACCACAATCCACAGATGGAGCTAACCACCTCCAGAGAAACAGAAATATATCCCCTAAATCATCTATCCTAAACTTCAGTGTGCTCCATCCGGTCTTTACAGACAATTGACTTAGTTGACAGTTCAAGACATTCTCCAGCAAAAGCCCCAGGGAAGACCTGCTGATTGATTCACCCTACCCACAGAGGGATTGGCTCTTGATCTAGGAATTGGCTAGACACTCCAGAGCTCAGACACTTTTGAGATTCTCCAGAAAGAGTTTCCGCCACCTCGGCTCCACCTGGCAAAGGCTTAGCAGTCGCGAGCCAGCAGGAGGAAGCTGCCTGGGTCCCGACACCAGCCCTAGCGCTCATTAGCTCGGTGAGCCCGCACAAGTTGAGATGTCTTAATTTCTCCATTTCTGCTTCTGCAAAAAGAGGGTCACAAAGCTATCTACCTCCCAGGGCTGCTGTGAAAACATAACGAGACGATTCACATACAAGGCCTCGTGTGTCTGGCACATGCTGAGCATTCTATAAAGGTTTGCTGGTTTTATTTTTTTGGCTAGTTTTTTTTTTTTTTAAGGAGATCATTTATTCAGCAGTAGTAACACTTAGGCCCTTGGGGAGAAAAGGCTGCACAGGTGTGAACCACATAGTTATTCAGGCATGAGGTATGAAATGCCTGGGGACGAGCAGCAGTCACAAGACAGCTGCAAACACCGACAAGATGCCACCCCGGTGATGCTGGATGCCCTGCGCTGAGGGAGGCAGCCTGGCATATGGGAAGTTTGGAATAGGGCATGTGCTCAAATCCCAGCCTAGCACTGACCTGCTATGCAGCTCCGGGCAGGCTAGTTAACCTCTTTGTATCCTGTTTATAAAATGCAAATGCCATCGCCCACTGTACAGTGTTGCTGGAACAAATGGAAATAACACATGTAAGTTCCTGGCACACTATAGATGCTCCATACCTAACAGAGCATCATTACATCAGACTGTTGAGTTTTCTTTGAGGATCCATTTTCCTCTTTACTGAAAGGGTGGTCTATAAGAATGTTTTGTGCCGAAACCGGTTTGGCTCAGTGGATAGAGCATCGGCCTGCGGACTGAAAGGTCCCGGGTTCGATTCCGGTCAAGGGCATGTACTTTGGTTGCGGGCAGCTGGTCGATGATTCTCTCCCATCGATGTTTCTAACTCTCTATCCTTCTCCCTCTCTATAAAAAACTCAATAAAATACATATTTTTTAAAAAGATACAATGTGCTTTGGTAAGGGAGAAAAATAAAGATAAAAGGAGTGTGTGGGACGATGGCTATTTCTACAAGCTGAACAAGGGGCAAGACTGATGGATGGTTCGGACGCAGGTCGTGAATCAGAATCGGTTTTCCGTCTCCTCCAGGACGCTGCATTTCCAACTCCTCACCCCTCTCATAGCGACAAATGAAAAGGAATGTGCTCTGCTGCCGACGGGGCGTTGTGGCATCTGGCAAACCCTCCTGTGATGAGCACGATAAGACAGGATTTATGGGAGACAGCACACAACCAAGTGGCCAAAGGCAACGTGACATCAGACAGCAGATCCGTTTGGGTGACGGCTCCAAATGGGTACCATCATTTCCAAAGGAGCCGACACAAACATCTTCAGAAAGCCCTGCTGCACCACCCCTTCTCCCCAAAATGCACAGGCGGGTGGAGGAAGCAGGCCTCTGAAGAGGATACAGTAGATCCGTTCCTGCGGCGCGACCTAACGCAATGTTCGCCATAAGGTGGAGCCCACCTACGTAAGCACCCACGTCACTCACATGGGGCACATATTCAGCAGTAATGAAGTGGAACAGTAATAAAAATTTAAAAGAAAGCGGAAACCGGTTTGGCTCAGTGGATATATAGCATCAGCCTATGGACTGAAAGGTCCCAGGTTCGATTCCGGTCAAGGGCATGTACATTGGTTGCGGGCACATCCCCTGTAGGGGGTGTGCAAGAGGTGGCTGATCGATGTTTCTCTCTCATTGATATTTCTAACTCTCTATCCCTCTCCCTTCCTCTCTGTAAAAAATCATTTAAAATATTTTTTTAATTTAAAAGAAAGATAACAATTCCTGACCTTTACTTGTGCTAAATAAATAATAATAAAACACATAAAGCATATGTGTACATATGTACATACGTCGAAATGACGGAACTTTTTTTTAACATATTTTATTGATATTTTACAGAGAGGAAGGGAGAGAGAGAGCTAGAAAAGTCGATGAGAGAGAAACATCGACCAGCTGCTTCTTGCACACCCCCTACTAGGGATGTGCCCGCAACCAAGGTACATGCCCTTGACCAGAATCGAACCCGGGACCTTTCAGTCCGCAGGCCGACGCTCTACCACTGAGCCAAACCGGTTTCGACACTTTTTTTTTTTTAATAAATAAATGGGAGATGGGGACTTAACCAGGAAACGAGGGAACCCAAAGACTGCCTGTGGCTCCCCATGAAGACAGCGGTGACTCACACCTGCCCCCTGCCAAGGTGAGACAAACAGCCGTGCCTGGGCTAAGCGGGGGAAGCCAGCATCCTCTGACACTGACCAATTCGAGCTGGTAAAGTTGAAACAAGCTCTCCACCAGCACCCAAATGCCCAAACGTATAAATACCGTCCATTTCAACAGCCCGGCTCACCGCAGCTGGTCACCACAACCAAAACTGAAGAGGGGAGGATTACTTAAAAATAGCAAGGTACGTAATACGCATGCTGTTTAAAAGCTTGAAGCCCGAGGAAACCGGTCTGGCTCGGTGGACAGAGCGTCGGCCTGCGGGTCTCCCCTGCGCCTGGTCCCTGTCTACGGGAGGCCTGGGGGCCGGAGGCGGGGAGGAAAACGGAGTGAGCGTCTAAAATGGATTTTAACGAACTTTAATTGGGTTTTGATATTACATTGCAACTTTTTTTTTAATTTGTTAAGGTATTATATGTGTACATAGCTTACCATTGCCCCCCCCCCACCTCCCATACATGCACACCAACATTTTTAATGCATAGGAAAAGAGGCTGTGTGTTTATTATCTGAGAGTGGTTAGAAAAGCTAAAGGACTGAAAGGGAAAGACATAAGAAAGAGCCCTACAAAGTTCAGCATGCTCAATCAACCAATGTGTTTTCGTTAACTCACATGTATAAAATACCTACGCTACTAAAGTCACAGATAGACCATATGACATTTTCATGACACCCCCTCACCTCCAACACAGTACCAGTTGTATCAGTTGCCCTTGGGGGAGAAATAAATTTGACCACTGACTTCAGTTTTATAAGACTGAGAAAGTCGTTTCGTTCCCTGCTCAAATTATAAGCTGCCTGTTAAACTGACTTGAGTTTCTCACCTTTTCATGTTCAGCCCACACACATATGATGAAGGCCATCTGCCAGGCAAAGAAGAGGCCCCTGGTCAGGAACTGAGTACCTTTTTCTTCTGTCCCTCACGGGCCTTCCGCTTTTCCCCAGGGAGGTCTGTGTCTCCGCCATCGCGGGCAGGTCAGGCGGGTGAGCTGGTGAGCATTTCTTGGTAGTGTTTCAGCTGAAATGTTTGTGAAGAAGAAACGTTTTTGCTCCCTAAAACCTGTGTGGCAGAGCGGATGGACATGTCCCCCCACTGCTTCCAACATATAGCTTACAAATGAACTCTGGAAAAAAAATGAAGATAAATTCCCCAATTATGTAGTCCAGAACTAACCAAAAACCTTGTGCCCTCTGCGGTTTTTCCAGAACCCTGTGTCCATCTATTTTAAAAAGGCTCTCAGAAGCATAACGTGTACGTAACGTGTCTTGCTGCTCCCAAGTTATCCAGACAACATTTAAGGGAATCGTCTCAGATACAGCATTTTTCTGCCCAGGATTTCTCAGAACCAAGCCTAACTAGAATTCCAATATGAAGCTAATTCAAATACCCAAAAACCGTAAACCAAACAAGAAACGGATGCTGAAGTGTCTCTATATGGTTGCTTTAATCCCTGCGTGCAGCCTGGATTCTCCTGACGTGCTGTGGCAATGATGTCCAAAGGATTTTTAGTAATGATGAAGACATTGTGTAGCTGCGCAGTCCAGTTTTATAGCCTTTAGGCCAGCCGTGGGCAAACTTCGGCCCGCGGGCCGGATCCGGCCCGTTCGGCTGTTCTATCCGGCCCGAGGAGCCGGAAGAGCGGAGGGTTCTCTTGCTCTCCCCTCGGCTCCTTCACCAGCAGCCCAAGATGAGAGTGTCAGCATGGTCAGATTGCTTTTGTTCCGGCCCTCCGGTCCAGTTTAAGAACCCATGGTGGCCCTCGAGTCAAAAAGTTTGCCCACCCCTGCTTTAGGCCATACGTAGTTGGTGGGCATTGAAATGTGGCTAGTGCAACCACTGCACTGAATCTTCATTTTAAGTTTAAATAGTTCTATAACGTTTATTTTGCTGGCAATGCAGAGAATTCCCTTGGAGAATAAGTCCTTGCTTTCTGGAAAACTAAGCAACAATTACTAAACACTAAACCTTTGCTTTACCAAATGGTCTTTAAGCCTTTTTTTTTTTAATCTTCATCCGAGGCGTGAGAATATTTTTCCATTGATTATTTTTTAAGAGAGTGAAAGGTGAGGAGAAAGGGGGGAGGGGTGAAGAGAAAGAGAAACATTGATGTGAGAGACACATGCCCTTGACTGGGAATCGAACCCAAGACCTCTAACCACTGAGCAACGCCAGCCGGGGCTTTACATTTTTTTAAAAGCAGCAATGCCTTTTCATCTTATTTCTCCTTCCTTTTCAAAACTTACCGTATTTGCCGGCGTATAAGACGACTTTTTGGCCCTGAAAAATATGCCTCCAAGTGGGGGGTGGTCTTATACGGCGAGTATATAACAAACTCTGTATTTTTAGTGGAAATGTTAGGGGGTCGTCTTATACGCCCAGTCGTATTTTTCAGGGCCAAAAAATCGTCTTATACGCCAGCAAATACGGTATTTCTTCTACAACAATGCTAGCTAATGCTTTAGACCTTAGAGTGTCTTTCTAAAATGAATTAAGGGGAAAAATAAGACATGTACCCATATACCTTCTTCAACAGCACCCACTGAGCACAATTTAATCTTTCCTGCAGGTCTCAGGGTCACTGCTATGAGCGCGGGCTATCAGACTCAGAAGAAACACATCAATTACTATAATGCATCTTAATGCAATGAAGCCCCGGGGTCCCTGGCTCTCTGGGGACATTTAAGCCCACCCCCCGGCACGGGTTTTTATGGCTTCCCGTCACATCTGCTGCCTCGCGATTGGTGTCGAGCCCAGTTACCGTCAGGGCGTTTGCTATGTTTCTGCACTGCCTCGCTTGTTTCGAAAAGGTTGCTGCCTGTGTCAGCGGTAGCCCCTTTTCTCACAGTCATTTGTCGCCTCTGGTTTGCTAACACTGGGATGCCAGAACTGGGGTTCGTTAGAAATGTTTGTAAAGAGCCGAAACCGGTTTGGCTCCGTGGTAGAGCGTCGGTCTGCGGACTGAAAGGTCACAGGTTGGATTCCGGTCAAGGGCATGTGCATTGGTTGCGGGCACATCCCCGGTAGGGGGTGTGCAAGAGGCAGCTGGTCGATGTTTCTCTCTCATCGACGTTTCTAGCTCTCTATCCCTCTCTCTTCCTCTCTGTAAAATATCAATAAAATATTTTTTTTAAAAAAAAGAAATGTTTGTAAAGAAAGAATAGTTAGGGCATGGACAAGGGCATGAAGAATTCTCAGTAAACGTGTTTGAATGGCAGGGCCTCTTCGTGTCTAATTTATCAGCTCAGAGCCTTCTCTGCTTCTACTTGGTTCCAGGAAGATAGTTCAGGTCTGAGCTTGGAGGGATCCTATTCTTCTTTTTTTCTTTTTAAAAAAAAATACCGTATTTGCCAGTGTATAAGACGATTTTTTGGCCCTGAAAATACCGTATTTGCCGGCGTATAAGACGATTTTTTGCCCTGAAAATAACGTATTTGCCGGCGTATAAGACGTCTGGGCGTATAAGACGACCCCCTAACATTTCCACTAAAAATACAGAGTTTGTTATATACTCGCTGTATAAGACGACCCCCCACTTGGAGGCATATTTTTCAGGGCCAAAAAATCGTCTTATACGCCGGCAAATACGGTATATTTTATTGATTTTTTTACAGAGAGGAAGAGAGAGGGATAGAGAGTTAGAAACATCGATGAGAGAGAATCATCGATCAGCTGCCTCTTGCACACCCCCTACTGGGGATGTGCCCGCAACCAAGGTACATGCCCTTGACCGGAATCGAACCCGGAACCTTTCAGTCCACAGACCGACGCTCTATCCACTGAGCCAAACCGGTTTGTTTCCGTGAGGGATCCTATTCTTGCCCTTAATTGTTATTTGACTTTTTACTCAGTTCTACTTGTCTCCCCAGATAGAATGCAAACATTTTGGTAAGGGGGGAGTAAACACCTTGAGGAACAGAGGGAGGGGGAAATGTGCTTATCTTATTTGTATTCCCTATAATATTTTGCCTGACACTGTTCACCTAGAGAAGATCAGCTGGATGCTGAGTGAACTCATCCTGTGTTTTCCTTTGGAGTTTATTTCCATACAGCTTATGCATACTAAAAAAATGGTCTTCAAAGTTAAACATTACTTCAAGCAGAAACTGCGGGTGCTCACCAGTGTTTAAATATTAATGTTTCTCGGCTATTTTTATCTGGTTTGTGAGGAATTTAAGTGGAAACTCAATCGCCTTGGCCATATTCAATTATATTCATGACATGATCACAGGCCGTCACCTCGGACAACGCCTGCTTTTTTGAGCCCCCAGAAGTGAACCAGGAAGATTCTAGAATCTTCCCTAAGCAACACGGAACTGAACTGGTCACCTTCCAGAAGCGAACCGAATACTCTAGGAACGTCTCCCCAGCGTCCCTGTGTAGGGGAGAAATAATTAGATCTCTGATTCTAGATGCCATCCGTTCTCCTGGTAACGAGGCCTCGGAGTGAATCAGCAGTTTCAGCCAGCCATACCACATTGCTGACTCACATCTGAACTTACAGTCCACTAGAAGCTCCCCCTGGGGCAGTCTGATTTCAATAACTACTACCTTCCATTCTCTACCCTGGCCAGTCATCCTAGGATTTGGAGTAAGCTGAAGCTAAAACCCTCTCCAGAAAAATGTAGAGACCCTCCCATCCCTGCAAATGTTCTTTCCAGAAATAATATGACTCCTCCACAAAAATATCTCAATTTTTTCACAGCTCTGCAACTCACTCACGCCGTCTCATTTTCTTCGTCTATCTCTATCCTGTGACATTTGCAAGGATCCAGCTTCCACCTGAAAGAGCGGTGCCATCCTACATGAGCCGCTCTGAGAACCACGTGGCTTCCCAGGATAGAATCGGATTCATCAAAACGATCTTAAAAGTGCACATCCCGCTGGAAAGACCTCTCTTTACGTGTAAGCATGGGTCTCTTTTGGCCGGGTTCAAATCGCCGGAATGAGCGGTAGGAAGTGTGCAGGGAAAACTCCCATTTCATAAAAGCATTAGGCAGAGGTTTGGACCCCACCACCTGCCTCACTCACCCCAGCCTCCGGGTTCCTTGCAAAGCTTCTAACCTGTCACAGAGTCATCTGGTTATCCAGGCAGAGATAGTGTGAAGACAAACACCCGATGTTTGTGACTTCGGTGAGAGGAAGATGCAACTGTGAGATGAGATGGAGATGGCATTTCAAAAACACCAGGGGAAAGGCACATGGGCGGACATGTGCCAGGGCAAATCTGGGCACATACCCAACAGCCAATCCCAGAGAGTTCCAGGAAAATGGTACTGCTGGACTTCTTTGATAAGGACTTAGAGTTACGGGGTGGGACTAAGTGTCTCCTCCCTGACTCTGCTTTGCCCCACCCACCCCCAGTCAACGTTTGGTTAATAAATGAGAATTGTCTTCTGCTATTTGAAGCCATCACTCAATCCACCGTTACTGACCCTGAAACGTGAGCCTCGAAGGAGTGAGGGGCCAGGATCCATTTTACAAAAAAAGAACGCCTAGAGATAACATAGAGCAGAAATAAACCTACTATAAAATAATAACACATGTTCATTACTGGCATTTGAGGGGAAGAGGGTGGAAAGTAGAAGAAAAAAATACCCATAGTCCCACCACCCAGAGACAATTACTGTCAACTTTTTATTCCAATTTAAGATCAAGTTTGAGTTCTACTTTTTCAGTAGAACCAAAAATAATTGCCTCTGTAACATCTGAAGGTTTATTCTTTGATAACGAACATTTGCATATATAAGTGTGAGTAGAGGTGAATAACAATAAAAAAATGTCAACGTGAGTTACTTAAGAAAAAATTATTGGGGCCAAGTTGCTTCTTTTTGAAATGGTTTTCAAAGATGTTAATACATTGAGATTACCTGAACACGGCTGACCTTGAGCAGAAATTTCATAAAGACAGTACCTGGAAATCTATGAGGGTTTTCTCTTTTCCCTGAGCAGCTGTTTCTTGAGTTTCATATACAAGGGATAAGCAGGGACCCACAAGGAAGGACGTTAAAGCCTGCCAACATTTTTTTCAAGCACTGAAGCAGACTGGGAAAGTAATAACCTAAAAAAAACTGTCAAGTTAGCTCCAGGATACAGTAGTATAAATAAAATCTGACTCAACCTGTCCTCATCACAGACCTGCAACCTCCTTTACTGCAAAATATCCTGAACTGTGTCTCGACCCAGGACCAATGTGTCATTAAAAACATCTCCAAGTCAAGACAGAGGCCAAAAAGCTATCTCGAGTCAAGTCTACAGGGAAAACTGTATGTATTGCCACTGCAGCAAAGAAATGTATTTTAATATATTTTATTGACTTTTTACAGAGAGGAAGGGAGAGAGATAGATAGTTAGAAACATCGATGAGAGAGACACATTGATCCCAACCAGGGATGTGCCCCCAACCAAGGTACATACCCTTGACCGGAATCGATCCCGGGACCCTTCGGTCCTCAGGCCGAAGCTCCATCCACTGAGCCAAACCGGCTTCGGCAGAAATGTATTTTTAAAGACAAGCGCAGCCGAAACCGGTTTGGCTCAGTGGATAGAGCGTCGGCCTTCAGACTGAAGGGTCCCGGGTTTGATTCCGGTCAAGGGCATGTACCTGGGTTGCGGGCACATCCCCAGTGGGGGGTATGCAGGAGGCAGCTGGTTGATGTTTCTCTCTCAACGATGTTTCTAATTCTCTATCCCCTCTCTCTTCCTCTCTGTAAAAAATCAATAAAATATATTTTTAAAATAATAAATAAAGACAAGCGCATACAATACAATATTGAGGATAAAGCTTAAGAATTGGAAGGACATGCAACTCTGGTATTTGTGTTTCTGAGTCTATGTGTACAGCTGCAGCACAAGAATATCTATAACTAGTGGCATTTTCTGTTCAGAAACACCTATAGAAAATGCTTCCTCTGCTGAAACCGGTTTGGCTCAGTGGATAGAGCGTTGGCCTGCGGACTGAAAGGTCCCAGGTTCGATTCCGGTCAAGGGCATGTACCTTGGTTGTGGGCACATCCCCAGTAGGGGTTGTGCAGGAGGCAGCTGATCGGTGTTTCTCTCATTGATGTTTCTAACTCTCTATCACTCTCCATTCCTCTCTGTAAAAAAAATAAATAAAATATTTTTTTTAAAAAAAAGAAAAGAAAATGCTTCCTCTGATGTATGTTTTTAAAAATAAATTATTATAGCCAAAACCGGTTTGGCTCAGTGGTAGAGCGTAGGCCTGCGGACTGAAAGGTCCCGGGTTCGATTCTGGTGAAGGGCATGTACATTGGTTGCGGGCACATTCCCGGTGGGGGTTGTGCAGGAGGCAGCTGGTCGATGTTTCTCTCTCATCGACGTTTCTAGCTCTCTATCTCTCTCCTTTCCTCTCTGTAAAATATCAATAAAATATATTTAAAAATAATAATAAAAAAATAAAAATAAAAAAATAAAAAAAATAAAAATAAATTATTATATAAAAGTAACTTCTGGAAAATGGCTTTCTTACCTTGTAATTATACTTTTGGTTTCACACAACAGTCGTATGAAGTAGACACCTTACTAATGCATCTTCCAGCCCAGTGAGGCCTTCAGGTGACTGCACTTCTGGCCAATATGTTGGCCATGAACTCATGCAAAACCAGAGTAGAACCACCCAACCAGGCTGGTCCTGAATTTCTGACCCACAGAAACTGTGAGACATAAGCAAAGTCTATCATGGTTTCAAGCCACTACGTGTTGGGTTATTTGTTGCAAATAACTAGTTGATGTTGAAGAGATAACTAATACATCAACCAACAGTTGAGTTCTCCCGTCCACCCTACAGCAGTGCGTAGCCAGAGCAAGAGCTCCAAAAATGTTCAATGAACTGGTTAATTTTTTCAACTGACATTTATTGAATCCTGATCACTCCGGGCACTAAGAACTTTATACCTGGTCTCTCATTTAACCCTATGAATTAGGAACTATTACTCCCTCCATATCAACATGAGAAAACGGAAGCTCAAAAAGCTCAAACAACATGCTCAAGGTCACACAGATGGCAAGCAATGCAGCTGGGATTTTTAACCCAGGAATCTGAATCCATCCTTAGCCATTATGCAAAAGTATTTGTTGGTGATCAGCTACTTAAGGAGGAAGACTCACATCATTCATCACTGGACCCCTCATGGGACTCAATGCCTCAACAATAAATATGGAGTAAATGAATGAGTGAATGAGTGAATGAGTGAATGAATGAGCATGACCAGACATCCCTTTCACACTTCATTACAGATCCTTTCGATAGCTGACACAAATTATTTCTCACAGTCTTGCTATTAACCAGCTTGTGTGTTCCTTCTGGATTACGATCAAATTCTAAATATAAATTGAGCTTCATTCTTGAAAGGCGCTGAAATTTCACTGAACAACTGCTGTTATCCAACTTCTCTCTGGTTCACTCCCCTCTACTGTTCCTACGGTTCTGCTGGCTTTGTCTCCTCCACCAGCAACCGCCCCCACAGCAGAGGTTTGGAGATAAAATTAGAGCGGCCAAGGAATGGTGCCTCCATCACCTCATCCTCCCTTCTCCCTCCCCCAAATCCTGCTGGGAACCACCTCCTTCCTGCTCTGCTATAGGAAGATTCAGGGACCACGACCTATTTCTACATCCCTAGACCTCTCTCTCACGCTTTCACCATTTATTTGGGGCCGGCTCTGCAGCAGGCGCTGTGTGAGACATACTTCCAGAAGTTGACAGACCAAGGAGACGAGCAGAAGAGACCACAGACAGCTACAGAGCAGTGTGTGTACAGGGAGAGACCAGGCCACAGTACACTAAGGGCATGGAGAATACCATGAACCCCGGCTCTCACCATCTGCACCCTGAACTCGAGTTTCAGTTGGTCTTATTGGGGGCAGGCCTAGCTATTGGGAATTTATTTTCGGTGCAGAGTGTCGTGTATTAGCCAGTGAAATGCGTTCTTTGACAGGCCTAATTAGTACATATTCTTTACGAGTTTTACTTTAATTTCTATATTAATAGCTGCTAGAAGCAAGGACAGATGGTTTTTTAACGAATTAATTAGAACCTCTAATACATGGGCATGCCAAAACTTTCAAACAATACAAAAAGACAATGAAAAGTAAGTCTCCTATCGCCCTCCAGACCTCAAGTTCCCTTCCCAGAAATAATCATTGCTACCGATGACTGGTGCTTCTTTCCAGAAATATCCTGCTTTATGAATGGACACATTTTACACGTGCAAACAGACAACGCCCTTGTCGACACCTTTCCATGTCCATGTAACGGCATACCTTAAGAGTTCATTCTACAAAGGTACATGTATCTCTACTCTTTTTAATGGTTTCATAGAATTGTATTCCCGTATATGAATTATAACATAATGAACCAGTCCTCTAAGAATGTCCAATTAGATTGTTTCCAATGGTTTGCAGCAGTTCAATGTTTTCCTTCAGACTGAAAAGAACAGGGAATAAACAATAGTTCTTTCCATTGTGGCGGTTAATGAATAAATCACAGCTTTCCAAAAATACATTGATTTTATTTTTCCCTTTTCTGTTTGTTTTCTGAGACCATCTTTAATTGACAAAGTCCATAACCCTGATCTTATCCAACTTTATATTTCACTGGAAACCCAACTAGCACAACATTAAGAACTTAGGAGGTTCCTTGACAAAATGCCATGTTATCATCACAGCAGAAATGCTTTATTCGTATACACAGGGTGTCCCAAAAAGTGTATACACACTAACAGCTGAGAGCTCAATTCTGAAAATTAGATTTACTTTCATAAACACTGCCTTTATAATTATTCAAAGTGTGTGTATACTTTTTGGGGGGAGGGGCACAATCTACGCATGTGTTGGAAGACTGCTGGCTTACGGTGTATCTGTATAACTGGTTCCAATTCCAATTCCTCTTTTAGGAAATGAGTCTTATCATCAACTACTTTTTTCCATCAAGAATAAAGATGTAATTTAAATACGCCACAGAGGTTAATAGTGTAGATGTCTCTTCAGAATCTGTCCATAAAGATATATTTCAATAGATTTGGCTTTCTTTTCAATTCTGTGGATTTTAAGAACTAAAACTAAACTATCATTCTGAAAAGAACCTATAAATTTCACCAGACTAACAAAGAGGCCCAAAAAGGATAAGACTGCTTTGACGACCAATGAACTATAACCAATGTTGGAGTGCCAACCAAAATCAACAACTTTGAAAAGCACAGCATCTTACCCATCCACCACTTACACCTTTAAAATTGTCCGGCATATCTCATTAGCAGAAGCTGTTTCCAAGTCAGGTGTAAGAGGCTCAGTAAACCCAGCTCATTTATTGGGTCCTTTGATGTGATATTTTGAGATATTTCCTACAAAAAATAGCTTTCTCTCAAATAGCACTTGGCTCCAAAGCAGATCAATCTCGTGCATCAACTTTATCATCTGATGTGCTATCTCACTGTTTAAGAAAAAAAATCTTTGGCTCTGTCTTTTCTCTCCATGCTACCAATTTTTAAAGGTCTGTATTCATTTGAATGCTTGAAGGGACTAATTATTTATTACTCTTTGACTTGTCTATGTCATTGGTAAAAAATCAGGAAAAATATTTTGTTCATGAAAACAGGGCTTTCAAATGTGCTTAATTGCAAAGAAGAGTTGCATTCATGCCTTAAAAGAGTGTTCTTAGCTTGTCATTAAACAGTCATTTTCAATATCACACGTAGTTTAGCAAGTCGCATAAAGACAACTACTTTAGTTAGATGCAGATGCCATCTAACGCTGAGCCCAAACGCAAGGGCTTCTCTACCACGCTGTCCTTATCAGTGAATTAACCAACTGCCTAACGTGGGGTTGGTTTTTTAGTCAACTCCTCCATAATAATGGGTAGATTCATCTTACAACATGGTGATGGGGTGATTAAGTAAAGAGATTGAGGGCCAAATCCCTTGCATGAATCACTATGAATATTTAAAAAGACGATATTTAACACTACTTAAAATTATCTTAGGTATAACCCTGGCTCAGCTGCTTGGAATGTCGTCCCATGCACATACACACACACACACACACACACACACACACACACACACACACAGGCTATGGGTTCACTTCCCACTCAGGGCACATACCTGGGGTGAGGGTTCGATCCTGGGTCAGGGCTCATTGGGGCATCCATGTTTCTCTCTCACACACACACACATTGATGTTTCTCCCTCTCTCCACCCCACCGAAATGGGAGCTCTGTGAGACAGGGGGTCTCACTGTCATGCTGTTCACTACTGAAGTCAAACCTCTACAACAGTGCTGAGCACATGCAGAACCTTGGTTTCTGCAACGAGGTGGGTGGAGAAGCCTCTTCTAATACAAATCACTTATGGAAAAAGATACAAGTTTTTTAAAAATTGGATTTAAAACATGACTGGGTTGCAATTAAGGAAATTGGAAGCCCATAAACTGGAAGAAAGTACAATTTTGCTGTGCAATGCAGAGCTGGCACTCACCCCAAGGACATCAGCGGGCCAAGGAGCCGGGGTTCCAGCACTGCCGGGGGAGGGGGCCAGCGAACAACAACGCCGGGGGCCTGGTCATGGACACTGGCCAGGTCAGACACCCCTTTCCAAGATGCCACAACCTCAGGCAATGAGGCAGGGGAAAAACACAAAGACAACCTGTCTTTCAGGAGGCTTGTCTATACTGGCCTGGTGCAGAGTGGGCAGAGAAAAGAAAAGGTCTCTTCTGAGACTCTAACCAAAAGCCCACACTCATAACATCAGGGCCAGAGTTCACACTGCTTGGAAGAACAATCACCACCACCACCACCACCACCACCACCACCACCACCACCACCACCACCACCGAGCTGAAGATGCGATTAAAGCAGCGCTTGGCTGTCATTATCTGGCGTCTGGAATAGATGCAAATCCTTTCTCTCTGGAGAAAGACACTTCAAACACAGGTCTCTAATAACTCCCACAGAAAAAGTTTCAAGGCATAAAGAAAAAAAAACAACACACACAAAAAAAATAAGAGTAAGTGAAAGTTATCCAAAAACTGGAGATTTTGCAATGATCAGATATACAATACATAAGTAAGTTTAATATGTGTAAAAAAATAATAGAGGGAAGTTTGCCGAAACCGGTTTGGCTCAGTGGATAGAGCATCGGCCTGCGGACTGAAAGGTCCCAGGTTCGATTCCGGTCAATGGCATGTACCTTGGTTGTGGGCACATCCCCAGTAGGGGGTGTGCAGGAGGCAGCTGATGGATGATTCTCTCTCATTGATGTTTCTAACTCTCTATCCCTCTCTCTACCTCTCTGTAAAAAATCAATAAAATATATTTTTTAAATAATAATAGAGGGGAGTAAAGATATGATGACGATAATTAGCTAAATAATTTTTAAAGCGCTAAATAGAATTTTCTAAATACAAAATATGATGAAAACAAACAAAAAAAGGTATGTAATATATTGGGCATAGCCAAAAACAAATTTTATGAACCTTAAAGCAGACTTGAAGAAATTACCCAGAATGCAGCCCAGAGAGACCAAAGTAAAATACATGAAAGAATTTAACCTTCTCTTTCTGGAGCACGGAGTGAGTTTTAACATTTGTCTGACCAGATTTCCAGAAAAGAAAAAAAAAGAAGGAGGCTGAGGCAGAGGCAATACTCAAAAAAATAAGGGCTAAGATTTTTTTTTTTTTTTAGTGAAAGACGTGAATTATGAACTTGAAGAAGTGCCATAAATCCCAACCAGAATGAATAAAAAGAAATCAGTGTCTAGACATTAAAAATGTCTGCATTTAGTAAAAATTGACGAAACCAAAATCAAGACGAGAATAGTAGCAGCCAGAGAGAAAAGGCGGGCCACTGACAAAGATCAGGCTGACTTCTCAGCCTCAAACATGAAAGTAAAATTATGTCTTCAAAAAGTTGACCATAACTGCCAATCTAGAATAAGCCTAGCTGTCTCTCAAGACAAGGCCGAGAGAGACATTTTCAGGCAGACAAAAATGGACAGAAGCCATTACTGACAGATTCTCACGGGGGGAATTTCAAAGCGATGTGCTCAGGAAGAAGGAGAGTGATTCTGAAGGAAGATCGGAGCTGTCAGAAGGAATGGCTAAGCGGTGATGTGTGAGCGGGTACAGCTGAACGAGTTTTCTCCCTTTGAGTCCAACCTGGGTGTGTTTGAGACTTGACCCACACGACGCTAGTTGGGAAAGGAAGGGGAGCTGGGGGCTTATTACTAACACACACACACACACACACACACACACACACACACACACACAAAAAAAAAACACAAATTTTACATGGCTAACCATAAATTACTCAACTAAGAAATGTTGGACATAATTTATTCTTTCATTTTCATGCAAACTATAGTGCTGTAATTTAATACCATTTCACAGAAAGAATTCTATGTGCAAATGAAAATCTTCAAGGAAATAGTAATTTCACCAAATCCTTCTGAGAGATTATTCTTAGGCTCCTTTCTGTAAACATTTTATTCGATAATTTCCACCTTCTGGCTGAGGCTGAGACCGGTTCTCTCACAGGTGAATGAATGGCACGTTGTGATTCAGGCCTCCCTGGCCCACAAGCAACTCATGGAGACGCTCCTGCTTGGTATTAGCATCCATTTCAGGAAGGAGGGAGAATCCTAAACCAAACCAGTGGAGCATGGAGATTTTTTTCAAGCTCTAAATCACTAATCGACCAGAACACGTTCGGAAATTACCGAAGTCACGAAGCATACGGTGGGTCTGATGGTCCTAGGCAAGACAAGAAGCACAGTGTCTGAGCACCCCAACTCCATCTTTTTATTTTTATTTTTTAAATATATTTTATTGATTTTTTACAGAGAGGAAGGGAGAGGGATAGAGAGTTAGAAACATCGAGGAGAGAGAAACATCGACCAGCTGCCTCTTGCACACCCCCTACCGGGGATGTGCCCGTAACCAAGGTACATGCCCTTGACTGGAATCGAACCTGGGATCCTTCAGTCCACAGGCCGACGCTCTATCCACTGAGCCAAACCGGTTTCGGCCCACCTACATCTTTTTTAAATATATTTTTATTGATTTCAGAGAGAGGGAAGGAGAGGGAGAGAGATAAAGATAGAAACATCAACGATGCGAGAGAATCATTGATCGGCTGCCTCTGCACGCCCCACACTGGGGATTGAGCCCGAAACCTGTGCAAGTGCCCTGACCAGGAATCGAGCCCCTAGTTCCATCTTAAAGGACCCTCAAGTCCCTGCACATTGATCACAGAGAGGCAGAAAGAGAAAAAGTCAATAGAGCAGGGGTGGGCAAACTTTTTGACTCGAGGGCCACAATGGGTTCTTACACTGGACCGGAGGGCCGGAACAAAAGCAACCTGACCATGCTGGCACTCTCATCTTGGGCTGCTGGTGAAGGAGCGGAGGGGAGAGCAAGAGAACCCTCCGCTCTTCGGGCTCCGTGGGCCGGAGAGAACACCCGAACTGGCCGGATCTGGCCCGAGGGCCGTAGTTTGCCCACGGCTGCAATAGAGGAAGAGGCCTTCGGACCCCATACGGTGCTTTCAGGAGCTACAGCAGCGTGATGAGCTTCTTCTGACTGACGGCAAAGGCTCAAATACCCAGGTCTCCGAGGGATGTTTCAGGAACTGAATCCAGTCACAAACTTCACATGATAGTAATTCTAGAAGGTTACACGGAACCAAATAATTGGTGCCACAAGCTCCACTTGAATGCGCTGCCCTCTCCTTGTCACGGGAGGCGCGGTGCTCCTTGCCTCCCAGCCTTTCCTTGGGGGTGCAGGCAGCGGGCCCCTGCTGGAAGCAGCAGCCTCCCACCTGTCACCCCAGGACAGGTGACCTCTCCAGCCCTGACCCCCTCCTCCCGAAGTGTCCCAGCCACAGAAAAGACAAGACCGAGGTCCAAAGGGGTTCTGCGATACACCAGGCATTCGATAAGGAGAAACGAGGGTGAAAACGAGGACTAGGACTTTAAGTCTGGGTCTTAACTGGTTGACGATAGAACTTTAAGTCTGGGTCCTTCCTGTTGAAACAAGACGGTTTAGTGAAACCAACAGTCAGTAAACCATCAGCTTAACTAATATCCCCCCACCCCCCCGAGAAAGGACCAGTAATTTGACTCAATCAAGTTTACTATCTCTCTTAAAATAGCATGGCTCCTTCTAAAACGATCCATCTGAACCAAATTTTTGTCCAAAAAAAAAAAAAGTTAAGAAAGGAACAAAAGATCTGCCCAGTTTGCCAACAGTGGAGAAACAGGGACAGGGCCGGAGAGAGGTCGGCAGGTGGCAGTGGGAGAAGGAATCCAGATGAGAGAGAACCATGTGGATTCAGAGAAGGAACCAGGGAAGAGAAGAGGCCCCTTTTCCCGGCCTGGGCACACACATGGGTGGGTGGGGGTGTGGGGGGACAGAGACAGGTGCTCTGCACCCACACCTGGCCCAGAGCAGCGGAATGACTTCCCAGCTGACCCACTGGGACAAGAGTGGTAAGAAACAGTCAGATCTGGCCGCTGTACGCGCAGGAACCGGATGGCAAAGAGCAAGCAGGGTGACCATCTTCTCGGGTTGGCCAAGGCGAGCCTGACCAGTAGGAAGTTGTAATAGTTCTTTTTAAAAAATATATATATTTTATTGATATTTTACAGAGAGGAAGGGAGAGAGATAGAGAGCTAGAAATGTCGATGAGAGAGAAACATCGACCAGCTGCCTTCTGCACACCCCCCACCGGGGATTTGCCCGCAACCAATGTACATGCCCTTGACCAGAATCAAACCCGGGACCCTCCAGTCCGCAGACTGACGCTCTACCACTGAGCCAAACCGGTTTTGGCAGGAAGTTGTAATAGTTCTTACTTATCAAGGGTTTTCTACTAGTATGTGCTGTGCACGGACCAACACTCTGACCCTCACAGCCGTCCTGTAAGGGATGAAGTGTGATTCCCTTACAGATGAGGGAGGGTTCAGAGAGGATGCAGGGTCTCTCTTCGGTCCGTAGCAGAGCTCAGGAGTGTCTGCGGCTCTCCACCTCCTGGTCCATGGCTCTTCGGTCTCCATCAGAGCCGCCTGCCAGTGATCACGCTGCTTGAATAAACACCCTTTTCTCTTCCGGCATCTTCTCACTATGTCATTTTTTTTTCTTTTTTAATCTAGGCTAAGAGGAGATAAAAGCCTTTTTTCATTCACATCCACAGAAAGGCCACCACCCCAGAATAAATCTACTTTGTCAAGCTCTAATCCATTTTTAAGGTAATTCATATACATAAGAGGGCTCTAACGTTTTTAACGTGCTTTACAAATGGAACACGGTGTTATTAAATAATTACCACACTTGTTTGTGCAGGCCAACTCATCGGAGAGTATTTTAAGACTAGAACAAAAAAATTACAGGCAAAAAAAAAAAAAAATTAGTGCTGATAAGGCGAGACAGCTGGAACTACTGCATAGAGGCTTAAGTCAACAATTCTGGCCTGTAAGTAAAACCTTCTTCCTTCCACAAGCAAAATGTCCATTTCCCAGAGGATACTCCGTGTTGGGGTTAAAGGATTCCTGGGGGGTGGGGAAGGTATTAAGGGACCTGGGCTCAAACCCCAGCCCTGCCCCTAGCGAGTTGGCTGTGGGTAGGCGTGATGCCAGACTCCTTCGCTTCCCTCCTCTTCCATCTTTCCTCCCGCATCTCAGTTCCTCCTCTGAGAGGTGGTTTGCCGTCCCAATTAAGAGTAAGACCCTTTGCTGAAACCGGTTTGGCTCAGTGGATAGAGCGTTGGCCTGCAGACTGAAAGGTCCCAGGTTCGATTCTGGTCAAGGGCATGTCCATTGGTTGCGGGCACATCCCCGGTAGGGGGTGTGCAAGAGGCAGCTGGTCGATGTTTTTCTCTCATTGACGTTTCTAGCTCTCTATCCCTCTCCCTTCCTCTCTGTGGAAAATCAATAAAATATATATTTTTTTTAAAAAAGAAAGAAAAAAAAAGTAAGGACTGGTGCCAGGGTCTCAGTTACAGCCCCATTCGCTTCCTCATCTTTGGACTCACTGCCTCTTCCTAAGAAAACGTCGGCCCCATCCCTACTCAGATGGCCTTTGCATTTGCTGAGCTTCATTAGAACAAGACACTCCCGCTCAGACATTGGGGCTGGGCGTTAATCAGCCAGAAGCAGTGCGGTTCTTACTGGGCAAGTCAGAGGCGCGCCGTGGAAGGGCTAAACGGAAAGGGCATCCTATCATCCCGTGGGTAAGGGAGCAGGCTGAAAGATAAAAGGCTCGAGCCTTTCCCAGTCACCTTTTATTTGCCCTCTTTCCAGAAATAACAGAGCTTTTCCTTTGTCCGTTTCTAGGAAATAAAACACCAACCCACCATTCGCATTGCAGGCTGACATTACTCCTTGATTCTTTTTAAAAAATATATATTTTATTGATTTTCCAAAGAGAGGAAGGAAGAATGAGAGAGAAACATCGACCAGCTGCCCCCTGCACACCGGTGCCAGGGATGTGCCCGCAACCAAGGTGCATGCCCTTGACCGGAATCGAACCTGGGACCTTTCAGTCCGCAGACCGACGCTCTGTCCACTGAGCCAAACCGGTTTGGGCTCCTTGATTCTTTTCAAAATCAAGAGATGACACGGACAGTTCATCAGCGCGGCTTTCCCCTGGGAACCAGTCACACCAACGGCTCTATGTATTCTGGCGGCTTTCAAACTCAATACCCAGGTGGCATTCTTAAAATCTACTTACCACAAACCATTCAAACTACCTAAAGAACCTTTTCAGAAATGCCATATCTTCCACGCCTATAAGCTGAGATCGAAAATATAGGAGGAAAGGTACTTCCTGCTCAGAGTCTCAGCAGCTTTACAGAGGACAGAACTGTCATTGTGCCCACAAAGGTCTACAAAAACTGTTTCCAGTTATGAAACCTCACTGGGACTGGATTCTCAGACACCTTTCCCGAGAAGAGGCATGGCAGGTGATCCCCAATTGTAGGTCATCGTGAGGGGAGGTCAAGTGGAGTGAGATTTCCCCTGGTGCTGCTTCAAAGGGTCACTCAACAAACGTTAATTGGCCACCCACTGTGAGAACAGCGTGGTGCTAGGTGCTGGGGTTTACAGCGGTAAACAAAACGGAACAGCCCCGGCTCTCGCAGAGCTGCTTCTGACAGGGTCCCGGTAAGTCTGATCCTGTGACATGACAGAAGCTGCCTACGGGCCCTGCAGGACACTGACATCCCAAAGGGCACAGCAGAGATCTGGGGAAACTGAGGCAAAAGCAGAGCAAGGGCCCAGCCAGCACCTCAGGGGCTGAGCATTGACCTAGGAACCAGGAGGTCAGGGCACATGCCCGGGTTGCAGATCCCCAAAGAGCGGTGTGCAGGAGGCAGCAGATCCATCATTCTCTCTCATCGTTGTTGTTTCTATCTCTCTCTCTCTCTTCCTCTTCCTTCCTCTCTGAAATCAATTTTTAAAAAATGTTTAAAGCAGTGCAAGGGCAGGTGTAAACAGCTCCAGGAGAAGCTGCTTCCAAGTCACAGCTCACTTTGCTTATAAACATGAAACTATGCAGAAATAAACGGAAATGGAAAACCACTTTCCAAAATCAGAGAAGAAATAATTGGCCAGATCTTACCTAACAAGTCATCAAAGCACACCCTCAGGAGAAGCCTTACGGAGGTACAATCTTCCTACGTGCTGAACTTTTTTGTTAATCAAGGGAAAATGGCTCAGTTACATAACATTCTTTCCACCTACATCCCCCAAACATGGCATATTACAAATCAGACTCTGTTCCAGCATTTCCAAAAAAATATTTTGTGAAAAAAATAGACAAAGAGGGAGGTGGGGGGAAGAAATGGCCAAAAAAATATCTTTTTAGAGAATTATAACGAACATTAGCATATTACAAACTGTAAGTCCCACATTATCTTTGTTCTTGTATTGGACATAGTTATAAACACTGGGAGTACCGCAATGAATGAAAAACAAAGTCTTTGATTTTTTACAGAGAGGAAGGGAGAGGGAGAGAGTTAGAAACATCGATGAGAGAGAAGCATCGATCAGCTGCCTCCTGCACACCCCCAACTGGGGATGTGCCCGCAACCAAGGAACATGCCCTTGACCGGAATCGAACCTGGGACCCCTCAGTCCGCAGGCCGACGCTCTGTCCGCTGAGCCAAACCGGTTTCGGAGTTGACATTCTAATAGGGGATATCAAGCAATAAATAAGTGCTAAGGAGAAAAAATAAGCAGAGAGATATCAGAAAAGGGAGAATATTGGGGGGGGGGTGGTTTTGGTTTGTTTTTGTTTTTTTGAAAGAGAGAAAGGTCAGCAGAAACCTCATTGACAAAGTGCCATTTAAGGGAGAAAGCCATGTGGCCTTCAGGAGGAAGGGCACGCCGGCCAGAGGAAGCAGTACCCTGTTTCCCATAAAAATAAGACAGTGTCTGATATTAATTTCTGCTCCCAAAGATGCGCTAGGTCTTATTTTCAGGGCATGTCTTATGTTTCCATGAAGAAGAATACGCCACACATTTGTTGTTAAATGAAAATAAAAGAAATTTATTCCCTGTATACGGTACGGGAGTACGGTAGTTGTCAACACAAACCAGACAAACTGAATCCTACAGTATCGAGATTTTACTCATTTATTCAATGACAATCATGTCATCATCTTCTGGAACATCATCATAACAATCCAATTCCTAAATTTCCTGGTGAATTTCTTGGGACTCCATTCCTTTCAGAATCAGTGGACCAAATCTCTCATGTTTAGCAATAGCACTGTCTTTACATGAGTACTTCTTGTCAAGGGAGCCTGCTCGCAGTGCATTTGCAATGCAACTGTCAGTGATTTTTCTCCCATGAATTCTTCACCCAAGTCACAGCTTCTTGCAGTTTAGGTTTCACCAAGTTTCCACGCTGATTTCTCTCCATTCACACAGCAGTGACGTCAGGACTGCGTGAAACCTCACTGGCCCTAGCGACCAGTTTACGGTAAATTAATTTTCATTCTGAGACAGAGCCTGGGGGCCTTATTTTGGGGGGGATGCCTTATATTTCACTCAGAAGGAAACCTGTAAGTAGGTCTTATTTTCGGAGGATGACTTATTTTCGGGGAAACACGGTATGTACAAAGGCCCTGGGGTAGGAATGTGTTTGACAGGTATTGGGCACAGCGAAGAGTTTGGTGTCGGCTGGAGTGGTGTACGCAAAGGCGGGGTGGGGGGTGGTAGGAGACAAGATGGGAGAGGAACCCAGAGCTAAATCAAGTAGCTATTTTGGCTCAAACCTGGAGTGAAATGAGATGCAATTAGATGTTTCAGAGCAGAGCTGTAAGATGATCTAGCTCACAATTTAACATCGCTCTTGCTGCGGTGTTTTACACGGAATAGATGGTGGAGGCAAGGGGAGAAGCAGGGAGACCAATTCGTAGACAACTTCAAAACCCCGGCAGACAAATGCTGGTGCTTTGGATCAGGGAGACTGAGGGGAAGGTTGTGAGACACGATCAGAATGTGGAGATGTGTGGAAGGCAGAAGCAGGTGCATGAGGACAGAAAGAAGTCAAGGACAGCTCCAACATCTCTGGCCTGAGCAGCTGGAAGGATGCAGTCACCCAGGGAAGGGGAGACAGAAAAAGAAGAGGACTGAACGCCGAGCTCTGAGAACGGTTAATGTTCAGAGGTCAGGAAGATGAGGAGGAGTCAGCAATAGTTGCTGGAGGGAAAATGAAGACATAATGGTATGTGGGAAGCCAAGCGAAGAAAGCATCTCAAGAAGGAAGAGGTGATTCTTCCTTAAATGCTGCCGTGAGGACAATAAAGTAAGGAATTAAAATGGATCGCTGGGCCCTGCACAGCTAGCTCAGCTGGTTGGAGCATCCTCCCAATGTGCCAAGATTAAGAATTCAATCCCACCGAAACCTGTTTGGCTCAGTGGTAGAGCGTCGGGTCTGCAGACTGAAAGATCCCGGGTTCGATTCCGGTCAAGGGCATGTACCTTGGTTGCGGGCACATCCCCGGTAGGGGGTGTGCAAGAGGCGGCTGGTCAATGTTTCTCTCTCATCGACGTTTCTAGCTCTCTATCTCTCTCCCTTCCTCTCTGTAAAATATCAATAAAATATATTTTTTTATAAAAGAATTCAATCCCCAGTCAGGGTACTGCAAGAATCAATCAATGAAAGAATAAGTGAGACAAAAAATTCCCTCTCTCTCTCCCTCCTTCCCCCTCTCTCTTTCTCCTCCTCCTCCTCCTCTTCCTCCTGCTCTTCTTCTTCTTCCTCTCTCTCAAATCAATTTTTAAATAAATTTCTTTCAAACAAAATGGACCACTGGATTTGACAAAGTAGGAAGCCATTGGTAAACTTGGTAAAAGCAACTGTGTGGATTGATAAAGATAAAAACTCAATGAGAGTAGATTCCAGAATTCAACAACAAAACAAACAACCCGATGAAAATGTGAAAGGACTTGAACAGACATTCTCCTAAGTTATAGAAACATCCAAGAAAGCACATGAAAAGATGTCCAATATCATTAACCATTAGGGAGATGGAAATCAAAACTCAAACGAAATACAACTTCACATCTGCTAGGGTGGCTAGGAAAAAAGGCAAGAAATACCAACTGTTGGTAGGGTGCAAGAAAATCGGAACCCTTGTGCATTGCTGGTGGTGATGAGAAGTGGTCCAGCCACTTGGTCCAACCCTCCAATAGTCTGATGCTCCTCAAAGAGTGAGACATGGAATTACCGTCTGACCCAGCGATTCCATTCCTACGGAGAGGCCTGAGTGTACTGAGAACAGATATTCAAATACTTAAACATGAATGTTCACAGTCCACTGTCCACAATAGCCAAAGGTGGAAACCACGCAAATGTCCAAGGATGGTTAAAGGGATAAACAAAACATGCTATATACACGCGATAGGATGTTCCGGGCAATAAAAAGGAATGAAATGCTGACGCATGCCACATCATGGATGAACCTTGAAAACCTCATGCTAAGTAACATGAGGTCAACATACATATAAATTGTATGACTCCATGTATATAAAATATACAAAGTGAGAAATCTACAAACACAGTCCTGTGCTTAAACAGATAACCGGAGATGAAGAGACACCTGTATCCCTTATTGCTCTTTTTTTAATGCAGAAACGACGATGGGGGGCTGGGTCTGGAGGCCCGCAGGGGAGCACCGGCATCAGATGGCCAGGGGAGCACTGGTTAGAGGACAGGCCGGCAGAGTGGCACCGCTGCTGGAATCGAGCTCTGGAGTCAGATTCCCGCTCTAGTGGAGTGATCCTAGGCCAATGAGTCTCTGGGCTACATCATAAATATGGGGGAGGGGCCGTCACCTGCCTCTCCGGGATGCCATGAGGATTAATGACGATAAGCACTTAGCACGCAGCGTCTAGCGGACAGCAGGCGCCCAGGGTACGGAGGCAGTCGTCACCGTGAGCCAGTCAGGCCTGTCAGATGGGCCCAGTGAAAAGAGGTACCGCCCACACCCCGTCAGCTCCAGGTACGACTGTTGTTCAGTCGTCTGTCCAGTTGTTTCAGTCGTGACGGCCCCTGGCTTTTTATATATGAGGATGGTACTGGGGGAAGAGTAACAGAGGGTGCTACAGTTGAAACAAATTGGGCATTGGTTCATAAATGATGGGCTCATTATATTATTCCTCATATTTTGTGTATATTTTAAATTCTCCATAATTAAAATTTACCCCCAAAAATGTCCAAGATCACATACTACAAATGAGGGGCAGAATCGGGACTTGAACTCAAGTGACTCAAGTTCAAATGTTGTCTTCCTCCCACTCTTGCTACTGCAGCTGATGTCTTTCCTATACATTCACCCCATTTCAAATCTCATATTCCAAGAGGAAGTGCCACAACAAATCATTCATACTCTCCTGAAGATTCTTCTCTGAAGCTACAGTACAAAGCACAAAATAGGGCCATTAGAGAAGCGAGTATTAGCAGGAAGATCCCCTGATGCACCATGGTGACGGGGAAACACTTCCAACGCCTGCCCTTCTTTCCTGCAAGTTCAAAGAGAAAATCAGCAGAGAGCGGGCCAGCCAAGAGAACTAAGAGCCTCCTAAGTGACACATCTTTCCAAAAGACCTTGAGGACCAAGAAGAGCTCTTGTGTAAGAAACAGAAAAGATTCTCTCTGCTCTAGGTAGTAAGACCTCTGAACACTTTAAAAAGTGCCCTTGTATTAATGCATCCTAGGCTCTCAAATTTTCCTTGAGATGGAGTTAGATCACATATGAACATCCCTATCCTACACAGGAGCAAATGAAATATAAAGAGGTCAAGATGTGATACCTGGACGGGACTTGAAGCCAAGATTTCATTCATTCATTCATTCATTCATTCAACAAGCACTGACTCCCTGCCCACTTTCTATTCTAAGTGCTGGATATACAGAGATGCCGGAGACCCAAGGTCTCTGGACTAGAGGGGTTTAAGCTCCCCCACACCCTGCACAGAGTCCAAGAGGGAAGCACTTCCCCCAACACCTCTTCCCACCCGATCGCCATCCTGAGTCCCACAGACATCCAGGATTCTGCAGAAGCATGCTGGCTGTGGGCGGTTGCTAAGGGCGCCGTGTATTTAAAGCTTGAATTGAAGATCGTCCTTATCCTGGTTGAATCCCTTCTGTTTGCCCTTCTCATCAGTATCCAGAGCAGGGTATGCATTTCCACATGTAATCAAAGGCAAAATCAGGAAAGGAATGGTGCCAGCTTTACCCAAGATAAATGAATCCCATGTATGTCATTCGGCTAATATTTACTGAGCACTTACTATAAGCCAGGTACATGGGCGACCTGATTAATGGATGTAAGACAGCCTCAGCCGTCCCGGAGCCTGCACTGGGCCGGGGCTACAATCACACACATAACAGCCTGAGGGACAGTGCTGTTTGCGAACAACTCTGAGGAGCCATAAACTTTTCCTTGTTTTTCATGACAAGGTCCACTGATCTACATCTCACAGTAAGCCACGTGTGTCAGATACTATACATTTAGCTCAGAAAGAGGAGGGGGTGTGAGGAGCTTGAAAAGGGTGAATTACAATTGATCAAACTATAAGGACTCGCCGAAACCGGTTTGGCTCAGTGGATAGAGCGTCGGTCTGCAGACTGAAAGGTCCCGGGTTCGATTCCGGTCAAGGGCATGTACATTGGTTGTGGGCACATCCCCAGTAGGGAGTGTGCAGGAGGCAGTTGGTCGATGTTTCTCTCTCATCGACGTTTCTAGCTCTCTATCTCTCTCCCTTCCTCTCTGTAAAATATCAATAAAATATTATATATATATATATATATATATATATATATATATACTGGCATCTCACATTTTTAAAGCTTATTTTAAGAGAAACGCATGTCTAGGGATCACACATCCAGCTGGGGGGGGCGGGAGTGGAGAAGAAGCGTCCCAAGGAGGACGGAGCGTCTGAGGAAGACTGGGAACGAGGCAAGAATCCTGGCAGGCAAGCTGGCGTGGGAGGGCATCCCCAAGTGGCCCCAGCAAAGGGACAGCAGGCAAGGAAAGGGCAGAACACACCCTGGAAACTGAGGATGCAGTGCATCTGGAGGAAGCACACAGGGCAATGGTCGTTAGTCGTATGTGTGACTCAGGGTCAGCCAGGGATGCTGCGGACCGTCCTGCACCCCGCTCTCAGGGATGCTGGCTCGGAAAATGCGAAGGGTGGGTCCTGGGAGTCAGCAGGGATAGGTGGGTCAGGATGACGCTCTGGGAATCGGTAGGACAAGAGGCATGGCGAGAGACCTGGCAGGAGGGGTGGCCACGCATGCTTGGCTTCAGGACACGTACTCCGCAGGGCGGGGGTTGCGTGGACAAATGTCATGCCATCGGAATTACTCTCGGAAGAGTGTGAACCTCAAAGTGTGGTCCACACAGTTCAGCAGCTGCACTGAGGAACTTGTTAGAAATGCAAATTACCGGACCGCACCTCAAATCCACTGAATCATATTATTGATAGTGTGTTATGGTCAAAACTGTATTTAAAGTTTCACCAGCCGAAACCGGTTTGGCTCAGTGGTAGAGCGTCGGTCTGCAGACTGAAGGGTCCCGGGTTTGATTCCGGTCAAGGGCATGTGCATTGGTTGCGGGCACATCCCTGGTAGGGGGTGTGCAAGAGGCAGCTGGTCGATGTCTCTCTCTCATCGATCTTTTTAGCTCTCTATCCCTCTCCCTTCCTCTCTGTAAAAAATCAAGGAAATATATATTTTAAAAAATAATGCTTTTTAAAAAAATAAATAAATAAGCCCTGACTGGTTTGACTCAGTGGATACAGCGTTGGCCTGCGGACTGAAAGGTCCCGGGTTCGATTCCGGTCAAGGGCATGTACCTTGGTTGCAGGCACATCCCCAGTAGAGGGTGTGCAGGAGGCAGCTGGTCGATGTTTCTCTCTCATCGATGTTTCTAACTCTCTATCCCTCTCCCTTCCTCTCTGTGAAAAATCAATTTAAAAAATTTTTAATAAAATAAAATAGAAAGATAAAGTCCCACCAGTTCCATTCCCAGCTAACTTCACATGGTTATTGTTATCAGCCCTTCCCCCAAAAAACCATGGGTGGTGTGCGGCAAACCAGCTTGTATCTGAGTGCCTCACTAATCTGCTTTGTCAATCCCGTGCCGTTCACGTTTGACCGAGGGTCTGTCTCCGCCTTGGGTGTGCACACACACCACCTGGAGGTCTGGAGCAAGTGCAGATCCTGCATCCGTGAGTCTGAGGCAGGACCTAGGAGTACAAGGTTCGAGATGGTGATGCCATTGCTACTGGCCCACGGCCCACCCTGGGAGCAGCCAGAAAGCCTCGGAGTCCGGCAGGTTAAACGCCCCTGTGTTAGGACACCACCTCCCCACCTGCTGAGCTTCCCTCTCAGATCTGGTCCCCGGCCCTCTGCCCACGCCCGTGCCTTCCCTTTCTCCTAGCCAGCCACGGAGTCAGTACTGCCAAGGGCACAACCCCGGGCGGGAGGAGGGGCTTTCTGCTGCCCACCACGGCCGCAGAGGGAGCTGGCGGCCCCCTCCTAGCGCCCTCCCGGCGCCTCCAGAGGGGCGTCGGCAGTCGGCAGGCTCTGGCTCATCGGTCTGCAGAGCTAACTAGCCATTATTTAAAGCATAAACCATCAGCTTGGGCTGCAACAGCCGTTCCTTGGGGCCGGAGGGGCCTCTGGGACGCTCCCGTGAGTTCCATCGGTGGAGAACAGTCAGGATCCCAGCGGAGGCCACGGCCCCGGCTCGATGGAGGCCCAGGATGCCTGCGGGCAGCGCACCCCGACTCGTGGGAGGGAGCGCGGTGTCAGCCCGCGGCACGCTGCGCCAGGGGCCGCCCCATGAGCTCATCCAACATTTCGTGGTTATGAAACGTTTCTGCTAAAAACAAAAAACTGCAGAGTTGCAGCTCAAGTCTTCGCTGTAAATATTTATTAACTGCAGCCATGAGACACAGATTCTCCATCACATCAGGATCCGTTTTCTGGCGTTCCCTGCCGGGTAGCTCAATCCCCACTCCCTCCGTCTCGCCCCGAAAAGGTATCTCGTGTGCTCGCTTCGGTAGCCCATGTTCTAAAACTGGAACAATATAGAGGAGATTAGCATGGCCCCTGGGCAAGGATGGCACGCAGATTCGTGAAGCGTCCCCTATTTTTTTTAATATATTTTTTTGATATTTTACAGAGAGGAAGGGAGAGAGATAGAGAGCTAGAAACATCGATGAGAGAGAAACATCGACCAGCTGCCTCCTGCACACCCCCCACCGGGGATGTGCCCGCAACCAAGGTACATGCCCCCGACCGGAATCGAACCTGGGACCCTTCAGTACGCAGGCTGGCGCTCTACCACTGAGCCAAACCGGTTTCGGCACGTCCCCTATTTTTTTAAAAAAGAAAAGTCTTTCTTAGTTAGAAAACTGTGGTATGAAAACCCACATGACCTCTATAAGGACGGCTCCACTAAAATTAATAAAAGGTCTCTGAGACACAAATCAAGAGCCTTACCATTTCGAGGCGGATGAGTGGGGAGTAGCTTTGTGGATGCTTTTCCTGTACACGAGCTCGTAAAAACGATTCAATCACTGGGGGATATTTATCACGACACTGTCAGGCCGTGCACTGTAAAAATTTATGCAGCTAAAAGCTCGAGTGAACAATATAAAGAGATTGCTCAGATGTTTTGGATGGACTGGCTCAGCTCCAGCTTTATTACACGGAGGTTTAATATTATAACACGTTCTCTGTGAGGGATCAGTCTGCCTCAATTGCTTTCCCCTGCTGTGGGGGAAAAAGCCATTCAACAAATTCTATTTAATTGTACACTTAACAAAGGAGAAGAAAACAGCACCACCCCAATGACTCTCTAAGGAAGGAGAGGGGGAAAGTCTGAGGAACAATAAATCTGAAAAGATGGGGGAACACAGGCTGAGAATAGAAACACTTTGCGCCTCCAAAATGGATTCAAGAACCACCAACATATCCGTATCGCAAGCAGACACCATCGAGCTAAAGATGGGCTAATGAAAATTTCAAGGTATGATTATAATTAGATAGCTCTGCACCGAACCCATTGCTCCGTTCTCACAAAGCTTGCCACTCGGCACTGAGGCAATGATAAATTTTTAGGTTGCTCATTTTTTATTTCTATGTTGAGAGGCAAATGTAAGAGAAAGCCATCGAGGATATAGGTCACCCAGGGGGCCGTGTGCCCCGGGTGAGCTGTGTCCCCCAAAGGGACCGGGTGTCCCAGGTGAGCCGTGTGTCCCAGGGGGCCGTGTGCCCCGGGTGAGCCGTGTGTCCCAGAGGAAGCAGTGGGACCCGGGGGGAGGGACAGTGTGAACCAGAGGAGGAGTGGACTCTATTCATGTGGTCCTGAGATAGTCACCATAAAACAAGCAGACTGCCAAATGAGGAGCAGATTCTATTCATGTGATTCTGAGATAGTCACCATAAAACAAGCAGATTGTCAAATGACAGCGGGGAGGGGAAGGAGACCTGGGGGGAGATAAAGAGAACCACCCAAGGACTGGTATGCATGAACATAAGTACAACCAACGAACACAGAACTCTGGGGAGGGAGGGCATGAATGGGAGGGAGAGGGCAATAGTAAGCTAAGTACACATATAATACCTTAATAAAATAAATAAATAAATAAATAAATAAATAAATAAATAGGATATAGGGCAAGCTCCTGGCATGGAAGATAAGAGAGACCTGAATTCTAGTCTCAGACTCTCTGAGAGTCTACCATAGAAGCTTCGACGGGCCACATGGTCAGTTCCCCGGGCTTCATGTAAAATTCTGTTGGCCATTATTTCCCAGCAATGTTGTCCCCACCCCTCTGCAGCCCTACTAAAGAATGCTTATACTTTTGAAAAATACAAACTCTCTCTTGCCGGAACCGGTTTGGCTCAGTGGATAGAGCATTAGCCTGCGGACTGAAAGGTCCCCTGTTCGATCTCGGTCAAGGGCATGTACCTTGGTTGCTGGCACATCCCCAGTAGGGGGTGTGCAAGAGGCAGCTGATCGATGATTCTCTCTCATCGGTGTTTCTAACTCTCTATCTCTCTCTCTTCCTCTCTGTAAAAAATCAATAAAGTATATATTTAAAAAAAGAAAAAAAGAAAAATACAAACTCTCCCCATGAATCCTTTCATCGCTGAGCAACGACCCAGAAACACTCCAGCACCAATATTCTTGGACCCATATACGGCAGAAGCCCAAAGGCCGATTAAAATTTCCAATGGGGCGCTACCAGTGTGGCTCCGTGGATAGAGCGTTGGCCCTCGGACTGAAAGATCCCAGGTTTGATTCCGGTCAAGGGCATGTACCTTGGCTGCGGGCACATCCCCGGTGGGGGGGTACAGGAGGCAGCTGATCCCTCTCTCTTCCTCTCTGTTAAAAATCAATAAAATATATATATTTTTAAAAATTTCCCACGGGACAGCGATGTGTCCACCTTCTCCTCTAGCACATCTATCCCCAGTGGCCAGAGCTTGACCCAGGCCACCGGTGTGGACTCCGTATCTCTAAGTAATGAAGGAGATTCCACAAGCCACTCATCATATAAAGCCATGACGAAAATTCTGAGAAAGGTCACGGGCCAGGTCTGTTCACTTACTCAACAGATGTTTACTGAACTCCTAGTTTGGATGCTGGGACATTCCAATCAACAAAACAGTCCCCTCGTTCAAGGAGCTGAGAAAGCAGACTATAATAAACAGTGTATGTCAGGTGGTGAGCGTTGCCATGGAGAAAAACAAAGCAGGATAGGACAGATGGGGAGCTCCCTAAAGCAGGACGGTTAGAGCAGGAGGAAATTGCTGGTGAGCATTTGAGCAGAAACCCGAGGATGTAAAAAATGCAGTCAAGAGATGTATAGGGCCCTGACCAGTTTGGCTCAGTGGATGGAGCGTTGGCCTGCAGACTGAAGGGGCCCGGGTTCGATTCCAGTCAAGGGCATGTACCTTGGTTGTGGGCATATCCCCAGTAGGGGGTGTGCAGGAGGCAGCTGATCAATGTTTCTCTCTCATCGATGTTTCTAACTCTCTCTCTCCCTTCCTCTCTGTAAAAAATAAATCAATAAATTATATATTAAAGAGAGAGAGAGATGATATAGGAAACTTACAGCAAATGCAAACACCCAGCCAGGAGGCCAGATGCAGGGACAGCAGATGAGGTAGAGGAAATGGCTGGAGGTGGGGAGCAGATAGTACAAGGCAATGTTTTTCAACCTGGGGGGTTACAGCCCACGTGTGAGTCACAAAAGCAATTTATCAAGTCACAACCTACACCTTTAAAAATGAAACAGGACAGCCGAAACCGGTTTGGCTCAATGGATAGAGCGTCAGCCTATGGACTGAAAGGTCCCAGGTTCGATTCTGGTCAAGGGCATGTACCTTGGTTGCGGGCACATCCCCAGTAGGGGGCGTGCAAGAGGCAGCTGGTCGATGACTCTCAAAGATGTTTCTAACTCTCTCTCTCCCTTCTTCTCTGTAAAAAATCAATAAAATATATATTTTTAAATAATAATAATAAAAAAATAAAAATGAAACAGGACAGAATCCAATAGAAAGTTCCCATGTGCACTGCTTGTAGTAAGACTAAGCATTGTCGGCTGAAACTTTGGCGCTGCGGGAATGTGCATGTGCTCACATACATGTGCATCTGTGCTGAGGCACAGTATGAAGCATGCGTCTCACAGTGAGTTATGGTCAAAAAGTTTGAAAGCATGCATGTCGTACTTTACAGATCTGCACTGTGCCATATGCTATCCACCAGCCATGGGCGGCTATCTAATGGAAACGAACGAAAATTAAACAACATTTAAAATTCAGTGCCTCAGTCCCGCGAGGCGCATTTTAAGTGCCCGGTAGCCACATGTGGCCAGTGGCTGAAGTGCTGGGCAGAGCGGACATAAAACATTTCCAACAGAACAGAGCTCTCCCGAAGAGCACAGCTGTGGGTCATTCTCTCTCTGCGTCTGTGACCCCCACTGTCCCCCGACAGAACTGCAAGTGTGTCCAAGACGATCAGCTGAATGGGTTTTCTGAGCAGGAGGCTCTGAAGTTATATTTCCTCGTAACCCAGCTGGCATCCCGCTGCAGACAAATCCTCAATATACTGAAAGTCACCCTGACACCCACCAGCCACATGCATGGGCTGGGAGGGATCCGTCTGCCTCGATGGCCTTCTCCTCAAAGCAACTATTAATATTTGTTTTGAATTATAAAACCCCAGAGGAAGGCACTTCAGGAATGGGCAGCTGACCAACTGTGTGATTTTTAAAAATCCATTTCCTGGCCCTGTAAAAAGGCTGAAACTAAATCCAGTGAAGGCATCATACCCCCACGTGGGGCTCTAATGGTTACCGGTCAGTGTTATGAGAAGTCCCGCAGGCCGAGGGGGCAGGGACACATCACATGGAGGGCTTGGGGGACCCCCTCACTCGGGGATCCACCCCACCGCAGGATGGGTGCCCATGCTGTGTTGTCTGCGGCTGGCTGCTGCTGGGAAGGGCCTCTTAAACGTGTGTGCAGCTCCTTCCTCCTGGCTCTCTCCAGTGGCAACCCTGTAAGGAAGCCTGTTGCTGAAAGGGTCCTTTCTCGGGCTCTGACTCGCTGTGTAGCTTAGAAAGGCTGAACAGCTGTGCCAGCTTGAACTGCATGGTCCAGGGACAGACGACACAATGCGGCCCGGGCTTGGCTAGTCCACGGGGTCCCTCACACCGATGCTGCTCCCTCTTAGAACCCGCAGGAGCCACGCTCACCTTCCACTGCCACACCTCCCACTGCCACAGGACCTTGGCCCTTCCAGCTGCGTTCTGGGTGACGTACTTGCCTTCTGGGTCCAGGTACAGGCAGGCAAAGGAGGATCCCCAGTAAGCATGTTGCCAGAGGATAATACATCCATACATTCCAAAGCCCATTTCAGAACAGGTAGTCTAACACCTAAGATGGACAATGGAGTGGAATATTTGAAATTGGGACATCTGTGAAAATCCATCGTGTATGGGCGTCGCATTCAGGCAATCCAGGTGCATATGGTGCAATCCAGTGTCTAATACAGTGCCTAGAACATGGGGGGGGGGGCACTCAATAAATATTTTTGAATGAGCAAGTAAGTGAATGATACAGCATAGAACATATAATGTTCTGCACTAACCTAATCTGTCTACAGCTTCATTTGTCTTTTTATTTGGAGCCGGAAGCATGGGAAAGTAGGCTTGCCTTACCTAATATTTTGCCAGTCTTATCCGAAATGCACAGAGGAATGAAACCATAAAGGGAAAGATTCATTGATTTGACTATATTAAATGTCAAGTGTCAAAAAACACCATAAAATGTTAAAGGCAAATAATAAATTGGGGAAAATACTTGCAACATGATAAAGACTGAATATTATGACTCCATAAAGAGGTCTTAAAATTGATAAGAGATAAAGTACCCTTCGCAGAAAATGGACAACAGATGTGAATAGATTCTACACAACACACACACACACACACACACACACACACACACACACTCCACAAACAGCTAATAAACCCAAGAAAAAATAAAGTTCAACTTCTCTGCTGGTGATCACATTGAAACAATAATATGAAACCATTTTCAACCATCAAACTGGCAAAGGTGTTCTGTTGTTTTGTTTTTTAATGACAACACTCAACACTGGCAAGAGAGTGGAAAAATGGGTTCCCTCCTACACTGTTCATACACTTATGAAGGATAGTTTGATAACATGTGCCAAAAGCCTTAAACATGGGCTCTCCTTTTGATCCACTAATTCTATTCCAGGAATTTATTCTAAGGAAGTAGTCAGAGACATAAGCAATTATTTATGTGAAAGACATTCATCAGATGTTTATGGGAGGGGACAGCAGAAGTCACCTATAAATCCATCAGTCGAAGGGCTGTTAAGTGAATTATATGGCTAGCCTATGATAGAAACTATGCATCATTTTTTTAAGTCTCTTTACAATTTTTATAATAACCAAGAGAAGAAACCCAGACATCCATCGACGTATGAATGGATTTAAAAAAGTGGTGTACACGTACGGTGGAATATTATTCAGACTTTACAAGGAAGGAAATCTTGTCACATACTACAACACAGATGAACCTTGAGGATGTTTTGCTAGGTGAAACCAATCAGACACAAAAAAGACAAGTACTATAGGAGTCTATTTATATGAGGTATCCAAAGTATTTAAACTCATAGACAGATAGTAGAATAGCTGTGACCAGGGGCTGGTAGGAGAGAAAAAGGGAGCTGTTTCGTGGGTACAGGGTTTAAAACTTGCAAGATGAAAAAACTTAGGAGACCTGTTTCACAACATGGTGAATGTACTTAACACTACAGAACTATACCCTGAAAAGGAGTTATGGTGGTAAATTTTATGTTACTCATCCTTTACCATAATTTTTTAAAAGCCCTTTTACAAGATTTCCTAATCATGCATGGAATATCCATTTTGTAAATTGCCACACTATATACTTCATACTAAGTCCAGACTGCATGTAGCTTAACGTTGGTGTGATTCTGAAGGCACTCAAGGATGCTGCAGAACTCATTTATAATGATGGTCTTCGTGACTCCCAATTACAATTTTAATAGACTTCTTGGCTTGTGTGCTAATTGCAAGGAGCAGTTAATAAAAATACTAGGTGGTAGATTTGCTGAATTAAGAAATGATAACGTCACAGATGCTTTGCCAATGGCTATCTCAGAGCTTTCCGGGGCATTTCAAATATTCTGTTTCCAGAAACACCCAGATCCCAGAGATTACATGTCCTCACACACACATTCTTTGTCAGATCCCTGCTCTGCTTTTCTTTTCGTAAATGTAAACACGCTAACAAGAGGCACTAGGCAGATGCACGAACTCTCACCCTCTACAGCAAGGCGGGCTCAAACTCAGCCCAGCAATGATGAATGGGGCATCTGGACCTTGGTGCGGTGCAGAAGTCCACACCAGCAGTTTGTTTGGATGAACTGTTTCATTACATACTTTTATCATTTTTCATAATCGTCATGTTCTTTGTTTTCCCAGTGCCTGAAAATGTTCCTGGCCTGTTAAATTAGGATAGGTTAAAATTTAATCTATCTAATAAAGAGGTAATATGCAAATCGACCATTACAAAGATGGTGGCGCCCATAGCCACAAGATGGCGGCACCCAGTCCTCTCAGTCCCACCTGAGTCCCCCAGTCCGGGGGGGGGGGGGGGGGGACAGCCACTGACAGTGGGCAGCGTGAGCGACCTGGCAGAATGCTTGCTTCACTGCTGCAGCAACGAGGCAAGCGTTCCACCATGGCTGCGGAGGGCCCCTGGGGAGTGGGCACAGAGGGGCCGGGGGACGGGGCTGACAGGGGAAACACTTGCCTCATCACCCCAACCACAAATGGGCCTTTGGCTGGGGAGGGCAGTTGAAGGCCATTAGGCCAGTCAGGGAGGGCAGTTGGGGGCCATGAGGCCAGCAAGGGAGAGAATTTGGGGGCAATCAGAACAGAGGGGGTGGGGCAGTTAGGGGTGAGCAAGCCAGCAGGAGGAGTGGTTAGGGATGATCAGGTAGGCAAGCAGGTGAGCGGTTAGGAGCCAGCATTCCCAGATTTTGAGAGGGATGTCTGACTGCCGGTTTAGGCCTGATCCCACAGGGACATCCCCCGACAGACAGACATCCCTTGAGGGGTCCCAGATTGGAAACGGTGCAGGCCAGGCTGAGGGACACCACCACCCAACACCCCCATGCACAAATTTCGTGCACTGGGCCACTCGTCCAATAAATAAGTGAAGACACTAAATCACATACATGGTACTAGAATATAAAGTAAAAAGACTAAAGCAGGGGTGGAGAACCTTTTTTTATGCTAAGGGCCATTTGGATATTTATAACATCATTTGCAGGCCATACACAATTATCAACCTAAAAATTAGCCTGCTATATATTTGGTCAAACACTTAAGTAACTGACCACTAACGCCTTGGCAGGGCCAGACCAAATGATTTCACGGGCCTTCTACGGCCTGTGGGCTGGACATTCCCCATCCCTGGACTAAAGTCTTAGGAAGTTTCCTAGTTGCCTATTATGCTAAATGACAACGTAACAATCCTAGCCGCACACATTGTTAAGGGAACACATCTTCTCCTAGAATTAATTATTCTAAAGCCAGGTCATGTTCTGGAGACCACCACTCACTCTGCAGAATGTTAAAAGGTATTCTTGATAAAAGGATTCCGTGTTCATATAAGCTTGGAAGATTCTAGGGTTAACAAAGCAAAACTGGTTTCCTTGCCGCCAAACTTGTCAAGCTGTAGAACGAGCATGTTAAACTTGCGGCCCTAGCCGGTTTGGCTCAGTGGATAGAGTGTCGGCCTTCGGACTGACGAGTCGCAGGTTCGATTCCAGGCAAGAGCACATGCCTGGGTTGCAGGCTCAATCCCCTGTGGGGGCGTGCAGGGGGCAGCCTATCAATGATTCTCTCTCATTATTGATGTTTCTATCTCTCTTCCTCTCTGAAATCAATAAAAATATATTTTAAAAAGCACATAAATAACGAGGCATGCGCCTGCCGCGAGTCTGACACGCCTGCTCTAGAAAGCGAGAGTGAATATTCATCTTTAGGAAGGGGGTTTCCAGTCCAGCATCTCCCTAAGCCACCTGAAGATGAAATGCTTTCACGTGGGGAAGCTCATGAGACTCCTGTTCCCCTGAGTCCGCTCTGGAAAGCCTGCGTGCTCCCTCTGGGAAAGCCTTCGGGCATGCCAGGACTGTGTGTGACCCTGGCGATGGGGTGTGTCCGTTAGGCCTATAACCAGAATCAGACGGCCAGGGTTCAGATCCTATCGCTGTCACTCCCTAGCTCCGGCACGTCATTTAACCTTGATCCTCCCCTGGTGGGAGAAATATCAACTTCCTAATCACGGTGACCTGCCTGCCATGCCATCAGTCACAGAGCAAATGACCACACTGATCGGTGCAGCAGCTGGTTAAGGAGAGGTCTGCGAAGTCACTCCTTACTACCCGACACTAGGTACTTCGGTACGAATGCTAAAGCCAGGCCGCACCCAGAAACACCACTTCCTGCCGCACTGGGGGGGGGGAGGGGGGGGGAGAACCGTCCTCGCTGCTTTCCTAGCATAGTCCAGCCCACACGGTCTTATTTATAGCAAGCCCGCAAGGATGTTAGCAATCCAGGGAATGCCTATATTCGCAAATTCAGCCAGTCTACTGAGTCTGCAAAACAAGCCCCAAGAACAATGCGTGTAATTCTTTTCACGGGATGGAGGGGAATAATAGGAGTGATTCACACAATAACCCAAGAAGACAAGTTTCCAGTACCCGCTGGACATAATGTTGGATAAACACACAGACTTTTCTTCCTGTGCAGTTCGCATTAAATATTCATGTCAGAAATAGAACATTGGCTGATTTAAACATCATCGTTTTTACTGGCTCCCACACGGGCTTAGAAACCTTTAACTTTAATGGAAATTAAATGCTCTGCATTTAAGATGTTCCCTGCTCTGTCCCTTCAACATTAAAATAGCTAGAAGCACCACCAAGCAGGAATGAGAGTGACACCACGTTTCAGACCTGCAGTGGCAAAGAAAAAGGGTGTTTCACCTTCAAGGTCAGAAGAGTACTAGGCGGAATAAGATGTTCTAGGGCAGGGGTGGGCAAACTTTTTGACTCGAGGGCCACAATGGGTTCTTACACTGGACCGGAGGGCCGGAACAAAAGCAACCTGACCATGCTGGCACTCTCCTCTTGGGCTGCTGGGGAAGGAGCGGAGGGGAGAGCAAGAGAACCCTCCGCTCTTTCGGCCGGATAGAACAGCCAAACGGGCCTGATCCAGCCCACGGGGCCGTAGTTTGCCCACAGCTGTTCTAGGCACAACTAGAATAGAAGGCAGGGTGGGACCCAAGAAGAACCCTCTTCCCCCACAAACAACAAAACTCAAATGGAGGAGGAGGTCCTGTGGGCATTGCAACCATCAAACCTTGGTTTCTCAGTAACCCTCAGTGACACTCAACCTGTGTGTGAGAGCTTTGCCTTACTTCACACAAATGCAATGTTCCGGAAAATGGTGACACACTGAATGCCGCTCAAAAGCACTAGAAGGCCTCCTCTTTAAAAGAAAAATATAACAAATTCTCCCTTGTCCTTGAAGAAAAGTTACCTGCACTTGAATTTATTGAATTATCGAATTTCACAAATCAATAGAATGAAAATTAAATGTAAGTAAAAAATGAAAACAAAATAAAGCAAATAAGGTTGGTCAATGAGCCAAGAGTTTACAATTTTTAATTTTGTCAAGTAAAGCCCTAGCGGGGTTGCTCAGTAGTCAGAAGGGTCTCGGGTTCAATTCCGGGTCAAGGGCACATACCTGGATTGTAGGGTCTATGCCTGGACCATCGGGGCACATGAAGGAGTCAACCAGATAACCAATCAATGTATCTCTCTCACATTGATGCTTCTCTATCTATCTATCACTCACCTCCCTCCTTCCCTTCCACTCTCTCTAAAAAGAAAAATCAATGGAAAAAAATATCCTCAGGTGATTATTAACAAATAAATAAATAAAATAATGTTTTCAAGTAAAGATATTTAAAGACTAAAACAAAACAACTACTACCACAAAAATCCCACCATCCATTAGCAGAGAGGTTCACAACCCTGACTGCACCAGAGAATCCTCTGGGGAGCATGGACCCCACCCCAGTACCAGGTTCACCCCAGGACTCTGATCAGTTGCCTGAGGTGGAGCCAGAACACTACTCTAAAAGCTCCCCAAGTGTTCTAATGTGCAGTCAGGTTTGAGGACCATCATCATTTCATAAAAGAAAGGTCATTTTAAAACCAAACAAGTAAGGCTATAATCTCAGGTTATGGGATGGTTATTAAAAATAAATAAAGTTAGGCTTATAAAAAATACACTATATTCTCATTTCACCTCTAACAACCTAAGACCAGCATTTGGGGACATCTGGTCTACCCCAGCAGGCTGCACTATCCCTAGTATTTGTAGCCCATTAGAACGTGGCTTGTGCCCTCTCCACTCCACTGAAGTAGTCTTTCTGAAGCCCGGGAAGGAATCTTGTGTAGCCAAGTGCAATCACTTTTCCTCATTTCGCCTACTTTACATCTTTCATAGAGTGAGCCAGTCCTGCCTTCTTCGAACGGTCTTCCTCACGGCCTGGCAAATAGTTCACTATTCTCCTAAGTCCTGTTGCTCCCTTTCTCAGAACTCCCTTCTTCTTCTTCATAGACCCAAGCCTACGTCTACTTCAAGGACAAAGTCAAATGCTACCGAAAGGTTGCTAAAGGTGAAATGAGAAGTACAAAGTCAAATGCAAAGTCAAATGTACACCCATCCATGTTCCACGCATGGGCCCACGGGGAGCCCAGTAGAATGTAAAATGCAATGTTAATTTTGAGGGGTGGGACGAGGTCATAAACTGAAAAGCCAACTTCAACGTCAAAAGCCATAAAGATTGAAAACCTCAGAAAGCAGAGCACGAGATGCACTGAGGCAGGAGTTTCAGAATCAAGATGGTTGACCGTGTCCATCACAGTAAGAAACCTGCAATCAGAACTAATCCAGGCACTGCCTCTAACTCCCTGGTGATCATCGTTACTGTCCTCTAGAAGTCTATCTTCTTAGCCTCCTGGAGAAGGAATGGGACAGTGCAGCCTGCTGGGGTAGACCAGATGTCCCCAAATGCTGGTCTTAGGTTGCTAAAGGTGAAATGAGAAGTACAAAGTCAATATAGTGTGTTTTTCACAAGCCTAATTTTATTTATTCTTAATAACCATCCCATCACCTGAGATTATAGCCTTACTCGTTTGGTTTTACTGCCTAGGAACATGAAATTCATTCTCTCGTTTAACCCTCAAAACAACTCCAGGAGGAATGCATTGCTGCCCCCGTTTACAGATGCAGTATATACATCAGCAATGCAGCTAAACCACTTGCCCAAGCGCACCCCGCTAGTAAATGGCTACACCAGGGTCTGAGCCCACTCCTTTGCATTTCCAAAGCCTGTGGGACATCTCGCTGCCACAACCCACCGCCTCTTTTCACGGTAACTTCTCTAAACCTTAGCTTCCTTTTCCAAGAAATGAGGGGGCTGGTCTTAGTGACCCCCATGGTCCACGCTGCAAATCTAATATTCCACAGGTCTGCGAAAAAGGATCGGGGAGGCAGACGAAAAGACACAGCAGAGGGCCACGGACAGAGAGAAATAAAAGACAGAAAGGCAGCAATAACAACACAGAGGCGCATGGGGAGAGACAAAATGGCCTTTGTGGCCCCCCACTAGCCCAGTCTCCCTTGGGGTTTTTTCCTGGCTGTTGTAAGCCTTTTTCCTACTCTGAGATGGGTGTTGGGTAACTTTATCCTGTATTGAGTTTTCCTTCCCAATCTCATCCCATTATGCCCTCGGGGCTTGCAGAAAACCACTATGGAAATAAAAGTACGGGGGAGAAAAAGAAAAGGTGTGAGAACACACTAGAAAAGCTAGCTTTGGGGGCTTTTCATTTAAAATTGAGAGAGAGGAATATGATAATGATCAACCGAAGTCACCCAAAAGGGGTGTTTCCCAAGGAAGGAGAATAAAAGAAAAACAAAAAGGGAAAGCAAGCAGAATGACGGTGATTTAGCAACTGATCTTTATTGATTTTCTTTCACCTTTTGACTCTGGGAAAAGTCACCATCCTAAGTGGGTGACATGAGAGCCTCTTCCCTTAATGAAATTAGTGGATTAACAAAAATGTCAGTGAAGCGCAGAGGAGGAGGGAACTATGGGGGTTGGGGGGGGGGGGGTGCTGCCTCCTTTCATCCCCAGGAAAATCAGCAAGAAAAAAATGAGAGCTCGATGGAAACTTCCAGGACCGTAAATGTCATCCCATTTACTTTCCTACAAACAGCCCTTCAGAGAACATTGAATTAGGAGCCACCCCCTCCTGACCTCCGACAAAGGATTCTGCAAAGCCATCAAACCAATCCGTTAGCACACCGGGGCCTTTAAAAGTCTAAGGTTTCACTAGGGTTGGCGTTCACACGATTTGGTGTCAGTGAGGGAGGCACAGTTTTGAGATTCTTTCCGAGATTCACAAACTCCTCCCCAAAAAAGAAAAAACAAATGAATACAGATGCTATGATCCCAGGCCCTCAACACTCCCCCCTTCAACCCCCCATCATCAGTCATAGTTTATCTAACCTCTGACTATGATGTTGTTTTAAAGGAGAAAAAGGTTTCCCACAAAAGCAGCTTTTGGCCTTTTTCAGAATCCAGTTTAAGGACAGACACCTGCCTAATCTCTAGGGCAGCGTCTGAGGTGAGGCAACCAACTCGTTAACAGAAGAAAATCTGTAACGTCTTAGACTTGTAGAGATGGAATGCAGAGATGGAAGAAGAAAAAAACTTGCTTACATAAGGTATCTGTGTGTAAAAGCTTTCCTAAAGGTTTAATAAGCTCTAAAATGTACATGTACATTCAGCTTTGGAAGACATTAGAAACCACTGAATCCATTTTTGCAGATGGGGAAACGGAGGCAAGTGATTGGCCCAAATCCAAGTCCAACAGCTGGTAAACTTCCAGCTCAGAATTTACTTCTCCTCTTCCTGTTTCCCTCCAGATCAGTTATTGGTAAAAATAACATCCCTCCTAGCCCCAGAACATATTAGCTCAGGTATTACGTGTTTTGGAGAAGAACGTGCTGCAAGAGATACTTTCAAATCTTTCTATTTTGTATGAAACAAGTACCTGTTCCTTACTTTAAAGAATAGAACTTATTGGGTTGTGTGGTTTTTCTTTCCTCAAAAAAGTACATAATTAGCTGAGTGAAATTTCTATTATCTTAACAGCTCTTAAGAAGAGAACTGTCTTGTTTAGGAAGGGGCAAGTGATGAGCTTCTTGGGCTTAGAAGGTGAGACCCAACAGGCAGGGATCATTGAGAATAAGTTCAACAGCTCTGACTGCAAACCGGTGAGGAGTTTGGGCATTGAGGATAAAAGAGAAGAGAGAAGACAGAAAGACTAAGGGTTTTTTAGAGCTGGCTGATGAACTTTCAGAACAAGGGCACAGCATGAACTTTTTAAAGCCATTTGCCTTGCTGTAGTGTAAATCCCTCGGACGCCCCAACCATCATTAATGTCTTCTTAGCAAAGCCAACAAAAGCAAAAAACAAACCAGTGGGACTGCGTCATGCTAAAAGCTTCTGCCCAGCCACAAAATGAAAAGGCAACCTACAGAAAGGGAGAAAATATTTGCAAATCACATATCTCATAAAGAGCTAATATCCAAAATACACTAGTAGTATGCATGCATACAACTCAACAGCAATACACGCCCACACAAAAAAATCATTTTTTAAAAAGGGGAAGAGAAAGTGAATAGACATTTTTCCAAAGAAGACATACAAATAGCCAACAGGCACATGAAAGATGCTCCACATCACTAATCATCAAAGAGATACAAATCCAAACCGCAATGAGATATGATTTCACACCAGCTAGAAAGGCTATCATCCAAAAGACAAGAGGTAAGTGTTGGCGAGGATGTGGAGAAAAGGAAACCCTTGTGCACTGTCAGTGGGAATGTAAATTGGGATAGTCACTATGGAAAACAGCATTCATGTGCCTCAAAAGGTTAAAAATAGAACTAGCAAATGATCCAGCATTTCCACTTCTGGGCAAATAACCAAAGGAAACAAAATAACTCTCTCAAAGAGCTGTCTGCCCGCCCCATGTTTACTGCTGCATTGTTCACAATAGCCAAGACATGGAAACAACCTAAGTGTCCATCAATGGATGAACAGGTAAGATGTGGCGTACAGGTACAGTGGAATATCATTCAGTCACAAAAAGAAGGAAAGTTTGACATTTTCTCTTTTTTTCTTTTTTAAAAATATATTTTATTGATATTTTACAGAGAGGAAGAGAGAGGGATAGAGAACTAGAAACATCAATGAGAGAGAAACATCGACCAGCTGCCACTTGCACACCTCCTACTGGGGATGTGCCCGAAACCAATGTACATGCCCTTGACTGGAATGGAACCCGGGACCTTTCAGTCCGCAGACCAACGCTCTACCACTGAGCCAAACCGGTTTTGGCCTTTTTTTTTTTTAAGCAGGCAAAAGTTAATTGAAATTACTGGTCAGGGCAGCCGCAAGAGCACACACACAGGTGGGCTCCATAGGAAAGCTTGCCATTTTCAACAACATGAACGAACCTTAAGGGCATCACGCTAAGTGAAATAAGTAAGACAGAGAAAACAAAACACTGAATGATCTCAATAGTATGTAGAATCTTAAAGAAACTAAGCCCATAGAAAAAGAGAACAGATTGGTGGTTGCCAATGGCCAAACACTTCTATCTTTTTTATGATGGCCATTATAGCTGGTGTGGGTGGGGAGTGGCAAAATGGGTAAAGGTGGTCAAAAGTTACAAACTTCTAGGTATAAGATTAAAGTTCTGGTGATATTACGTTAAAAAAAATTAAAATAAAAAAATAAAATAAAGTCTCTTGTGTACTTGGGAATGGTAAGTGCAGGTGGATTGTTTGGAGATATTAAGAAAAAGGACTGAACTGTGTAAAGAACAAGGATCCAGAGTCCCTAGATCAGTGGTTCTCAACCTTCCTAATGCCACGGCCCTTTAATGCAGTTCCTCATGTTGTGGTGACCCCCAGCCATAAAACTGTTTTTGTTGTTACTTCCTAACTGTAATTTTGCTACTGTTACGAATCGTAATGTAAATATCTGTGTTTTCCATGGTCTTAGGCAACTCTGCTAGTTACAAACATGAATGAATGAATGAATGAATGAATGAATATCAGAAAAAAGTTGCAGCAGAGTAACTTCTTCCTGGAAAGGACCCTGGTCCTTTTCAGTTAGGTTTGTAAAGATTCAGTGAGAGGTAACCCCTTCAGTGCAACATGGGGTGAGGGCCGTAAGAAGGAAGCATGCAGCTCTAACCAGTCTGGCTCAGAGGACGGAGCATCAGCCTTCAGACTGAAGGGTCCCAGGTTCAATTCCAGTCAAGGGCATGTATGTACCTTGGTTGCGAGCACATCCCCAGTAGGAGGTGTGCAGGAGGCAGCTGGTGGATGTTTCTCCCTCATCAATATTTCTCTCTATCCCACTCCCTTCCTCTCTGTAAAAAAAATCAACAAAATATATATTTTTTAAAACAAAAGAAGGAAAGAAGCGTGCAGGATGGAGAGCCTCCCGGAATTTCAGGCCTCCCGGAATTTCAGGGCTCTGGGGGGCTTTGCTCTCTGCCAGATTACGACACGGCATCAGCAAGGGCGCGCCTGTGCTCCAGCCCCCCTATCCACGTGCACCTGTCTGTGAGATATGCGAGGTCAGAGGATTTGGATCACAGATCACTTGCAAACAGAGACACCAAATGGAAAGCCCGTGGGTCCGCGGCCGCCCCTCCTCCGCACATGTTACATCCGTGTGGCCATATGGCCTGTGCCCGTGTGAAGTGTCAGTGGGGGCCCACGGGAGCCCCCTCCCCTCCCAGTCATTCTGAAACGAGCCCAGCACATTGAAGCAACACTCAGTGGCCGACAGAAATGGGAATGGCGAGTGTGTTGAGGTCCTGGGATTCTGGGTCCTGTTTCTCCTCTCCTCTCTCTGCAGCCAGTGGTGAGGGCCGTGACGTGGTTTCTTATCCCCCCTCTCCCCATACACTCAAATTCTAATAAAACCGTAACTGTTTCACAGACGTGAAAGAGGGTCCTACTGATCACTCCTCTCTCTTTGACGGGTTCAGTAATGAGCTCGTTTTCCTCCGACTGCCAAGACCACCCAAGGCAGCGGTCGGCAAACTCATTAGTCCACAGAGCCAAGCATCAACAGCACAACGACTGGAATTTCTTTTGAGAGCTGAAAACCGACTTCTGCGCATGGGCCACGAAGTTTCCATTGCACAGTATGTGCGTGCCCGCATGTGGTATTTTGTGGAAGGGCCACACTCAAGGGGCCAAACAGTCGCATGGGGCTCTCGAGCCGCGGTTTGCCGACCACTGACCCAAGGAAATGGTACACACAGGTAGTAACAAATCTTCCTACTTGGAGAAACCATCAACGCCCCCGACAGCAGGCCAGGTCAGTGGCCTACTGACACAGAGCCTGCCTCTTCTAGAGCACGAAGCAGATGCTAGGCAGCCGTGGGCAAACTACGGCCCTCGGGCCGGATCCGGCCGTTCGGCTGTTCTATCCGGCCCGCGGAGCCGAAAGAGCGGAAGGTTCTCTTGCTCTCCCCTCCGCTCCTTCACCAACAGCCCAAGATGAGAGTGCCAGCATGGTCAGGTTGCTTTTGTTCCGGCCCTCCGGTCCAGTTTAAGTACCCATTGTGGCCCTCGAGTCAAAAAGTTTGCCCACCTTTGGTTCTTTAGCAAACTAAGCATGTAGGGGGATACCAGGAAAGACATCACCAGAAGGTATTTAATCAGGAACTTGTTTATGGCAGTTTCATTTGAATTTTCTGTTACTCGAAACCACTGCTTAATAACTTTGTTTTAAAAAAAAAAAGAATATTGTAGTTCTAAATCATTTTGGCTATCTTGTCATGTCTTTCTGTTATCTTCCTTCCCTTCCCTTATGCTCCTTCCACGAACCTAATTTAAGTTTTCCTATTACACATTTTGGCGTCAATGCATTTATGATATTTATTCTCCCTGTAGCAATGGTTGGGTGATCCTCTATTTTCATTCTTCATTCTTCTTTTCGGGACTGAAGGATGCATGAAGGCAAGACTATTATTCGGTTCACCACTTTTTTCTTCATTCCTCACCCTAAGGGCAATTGTTGAAACAAATGACTTGATATAAACCGAGAGAAAAATAATTTTCTGGGCTGTTATTTTCTCTGACGTTAAATGAAGGTTTTATTAAACTTCCTTCACCAAGTAAATTGTGTTTATGGTGCCTCGCCCAGCTTTTCACCTTCCCATGTGTGCAGGAGATTTAAAGGATCCATTTCGCCCTCCCTGAGAGTCTGCAAATATTAACTTCATTCAACAGCAAACAGTGCAGGCTGACACGAAGGACCCACATTCAAAGTAACCGTCAACAATTTCTATGCTCGGGTGCGTGACACTGGTGATGAACACAGAATATCTAAATCAGTGTTTATGAAATCTGTTTTCATTGGGCCCCTGGATACTAAGGAAATTCTTTTCTCCCAGAAAAAATACAAGTGAATTTAAACATAAAACTTTAAAAACACATCCCCATGGCAGTGTGTTTCGAAGTATGGATCATTAGTGGGTCATGAAATCAACTCAGGGGGTTAACACCTGCTTCTATGGGAAAGAAAGAGAGGAATTAAAAGATTCAAAGTGAAATAAAAAGAAGAGGAAAGGAGTAATGAAAAGTATTATTGCCTGGCACTTTTTTTCGTGTGTGTGTGTGTGTGTGTGTGTGTGTGGTGTCGGGTCAAAGTGTAAACTGCGGTTCTTACTGTGCATTGCCATCAAAACAATGTAGGAAAGACTACCCTGGGTTCATGGACCCCCATTGCAAAGGATTAAGGATGAAATTGTTGTCCTACTCCAGCCGTGGGCAAACTGCGGCCCTCGGGCCGGATCTGGCCCATTCCGCTGTTCTATCCGGCCCGTGGAGCCGAAAGAGCGGAGGGTTCTCTTGCTCTCCCCTCCGCTCCTTCACCAGCAGCCCAAGATGAGAGTGCCAGCATGGTCAGGTTGCTTGTGTTCCAGCCCTCCGGTCCAGTTTAAGAACCCACTGTGGCCCTCGAGTCAAGAAGTTTACCCACCCCTGCCCTAGTGGGTTTGGCTCAGTGGACAGAGCGTCGGCCCGCAGAACAAAGGCTCCAGGGCTCGATTCCGGTCAAGGGCATGCACCTGGTTTCCGGCTTCTCCCCGGCTGGGCCCTGGTTGGGCCCCTGCAGGCGGAAACCAATCAACATGTTTCTCTCACGCTGATGTTTCTCTCTGTCTTTCCATCTCTCTCCACTATCTCTAAAAAAATCAATGAGAAAATATCCTCCAGTGAGGATTAACGGGGGGGGGGGGGGGACGACACTGTCACCTGACTTTGTTGCCGAGAGTCTCAGAAGGGAATACTGCCTCTCATGTGAGTTTTATTTTTTTATTTTCTATTTTTATATTTGTATTGATTTTTTTTTTTTAATCTGAAATGAGGAGAACCAAACATGGATATCCTCATGGCCACAGCCATGCTCATGGCCCCTGTGTGGCCAGAGATTACTAGGAAATAGTGGTTGCGAAAGGCCTCGGGAAAGCATACCATATGTCCCTATAGAACTGCTTCACTGCATCCTCAGGCCTGGGATGTGGCTCGCTGGGCAAAGGGGCAGAGACCATCACGCAGGGCAATTAGCATAACAGTGGACAGGAGGACAGACCCAACCTCATTATGTTGTGTGGTCTGGGCAGGTTACACTTCCTTTCCAAGCCTCGGTTTCCCCGTCTGTAAAACGGGAATAATTGCAGTCACATCTCGTAAAGTGGCCGGTACAGATTAAATGCCATCATCGGGCACCCAGCGGAGTGCCAGGCACATGACTGAATGAATGGAAACTACTCCTTTCATGCAACTCACGTGACGCAGCGTCGTTCAGTGAAGACAGTCTACAGTTTCAGGCGCTTCAGATAAGAACAGTTTAAGGATAATTTTATTCCACAGTGTCCACTGTGCGCTGTGGCAAGAATATATTTCAGGAACAAAATGCCAACTTCACTTGTAAAGCTGCTGTTGCTGGCACATGATTCTCTGAGACCTGCTCTGGTGAAAACCAACAACTCAGGAGTTCCCCAAGGACCTCCTCTAGCACCCTCTCAGAGCGCGGTCACTGACGCTCAGCAATCGCTACCCGATCAGGCAGGTTCTTAGCATCAGAGACCCACCGGTCCATTCCCACTGTAACCCAGAGTAAGGGGGATACTGAATTCCACAGCCCAGGCCGTGAGGAATAAAAATGAGGTAAATCCTGCCGAAACCGGTTTGGCTCAGTGGGTAGAGCGTCGGCCTGCGGACTGAAAGGTCCCAGGTTCGATTCCGGTCAAGGGCATGTACCTTGGTTGCGGGCACATTCCCAGGAGGGGGTGTGCAAGAGACAGCTGATTGATGATTCTCTCTCATCGATGTTTCTAACTCTCTATCCCTCTCTCTTCCTCTCTGTAAAAAAAGCAATAAAATATATTTCTTTTTTTAAAATGAGGTAAGTCCTTTTAACATTTATTCTCTGTCCCACTTATTTTGCACCTAGATGTTTTACCATCCATATTCAACTAGCTGTTTTCATGCAATCATGTCCTTGTGTATTTGCCTTAGAAGAGCCACCAGTGCCACTTCCGAAACCCCACCTAGAACTGGCTCCCCTCAACTCATCGAGGATGTTCAGTGGATATTTGATTGGTTGGCTTCTACATATTTGCAAGTATCGCTGACTCTTAAAGACTTGCTGTACCTGAAAGGCCAGAAACTATTAAGACTGTCAAAATAACCGTTGAAATATATGACATTATTGTCAAAACAATAGAAATTAATTCCCTGTTAATTAATACTAAACTCATGGCATATTATTCAACACTAGTAGCCCATCACGCGCAGCAGGCCACCCACCGCTTCTGCGGGAGCCGGCGGGGACCGCAGCGTGCCGCCAGGAGCCCCGCTGCTTCCACGGGAGATGGGCCCGCCGTGTCCTCTCCGGGCCTGGGCTCAGCTGCGGAGGCTGCAGGCTGGCCCCTCTGTCCCTGTCCGTGTCTGCTCTGGCTCCAAGGGGCCAGCACGAGCCAACTGGCCACCCCCCATCTCTGTCTCCATCTCCGCTCGGGGCCTCAACTGCTCACACAACTTCCTCCTGTCTGGTCATGACCTGTTATGGCTTCCTGGCCTAATTTGCATACTATAGATAGATATAGATATAGATATAGATATAGATATAGATATAGATATAGATATAGATATAGATATAGATATAGATATAGATCCTTCTTTGTGATGGCTTAAGATAAGCAACTAACTAGTGAGGAATCAAAAGCCACTCTCCTATCAGCCTGAGTAAGGTCAGCTCTCTCCAGCAAGGGTTGGCTTTGTGATGCTACGAGCCAAAAAGCTGAGCCCACGGGCCGATGAGCCACAAAGAGGAGCAGGAGTGTCACAGACTGTGACCCAAACATGGCCACACCCTTCTTCCTTCTTCATCGCTGTCATTCTGAATTCGCAAAACTGAGAGAGTGCAATCTGGAATCATTTCCAAGGTTTAAGAAGAGGTTTTTGTTTTTTTTAATAATAAGACCAAGGTAAGCACAGGTGACTCAGAAGAGATCTCATCCCTCAGCTTGCAGAGCCAAAGTAAGCGCCAGGGCCGGGGAGAACAGATGGCCAGTGGGCAGTGGGCAGTGGGCAGAGCCAGGGGGATTCGGACGATGACCCTCTGATGGCACGCCACCACGGGAGACGCCGTTTGCAGGAGGCGATGTCCATTCCACCAGATGGTCAGCTCGCCGCCTGGAGTCTCAACCACCGGGTAAGCGTGGTGACTTGTGAGAATTTTATCTCACCCAAACAGAAAGAAAAAAAAAAACTAACGGAAGACAAAAACTGCATCTTCTGTAACCCTTGGGTTTAACGAGTATAAAATCCTGAAAAGGTAATGACGTTTGAGTTATTTTCTAGAAGCTGTTCCTTGGCTTTATGACCATAAGCAAAAATAATAATAAAAAAATTTAAATAGAGAAGTGTTCTCCTCCCTCTTTCTCCCCTTGTACCCCCCAAAAATCTTAGGATATTATAAATACTAACTGGTGCTGAAGGCACACACTGGTTGAAAATCACTCTACTGAAAGAAGTAAGTATATGAGAAGCACTAAGTCAATGGAAGCTTTTAAGGTTGCCTGGGGCACAAGAGGACTCGTTCATATGACCAACAGAGGCGTGTGGAGCACCTACTGTGTGCCAGGCACTGAGTGTGCAGCGGCAACCAACACAGACTCAGTCCCTGTCCCGCTGGAAATGGCATTACAGGGACTTGAACCCAGGTCTCCTCATCCCCAAGACCTGTTGCTTGTTAAATCAGGGATTGCACAGCAGACTTGGAAGTCAACACATGACTGAAGTGGACTGATGTGGTCAGCCATCTGATTGTTTTGGAACAGCCTGGAAATCCTGATTTTTATGGAAAAGCTCCTGCCCTAGTTGGTTTGGCTCCATGGATTGAGCGTTGGCCTGCGGACTGAAGGGTCCAGGGTTCGATTCTGGTCAAGGGCACAAGCCCCGGCAGTGGGCTCAATCCCCAGATGGGGCATGCAGGAGGCAGCCATCATTGATGTTTCTATCTCCTTCTCCCTCTCCCTCCCTCTTTGAAATCAATAAAAATATATTAAAAAGGAAGAGCTCCTGACTTTTCAACAATTTTTATTCCTGATTGACAAGTGTCTAATTTTTTGAAAACACATCTGTGGACAGAGGACATTCCTCTGAGCTGTGATCCCTGAACTCTTAGTCCAGAGACAGTAGCTGTTTCATAAATGTTAGTCCTCTTATTCAGAAGTCAACATATCCACAAACTAGGACAAATCTCCAATGAAACGTAAGAGAAGAATCTGGCAAAAAAAATTTTCTCTTGCTACATCCCCAGGGAAATTAAAAGAATAAATTAATTGTGCTATTTTTATAGGAAAAGACACTGATCCTCTATCAGTAGGACATTTGAAATTCCACATCTAAGGAGAGAGCTACCCCGTCAGTGCTCCCTCGCTCTGTCTCCCAGGAGCCAACACCACCCTTCCTGAGGGCCGGTCGGGGCGAGGGACAGAGTCCTATCAGGCAGAAGACGGGGAGCATCAACAGAACTGTAATACACCAAAGCCAAGACGCCCAGCCCCCTTCCCAGGTGTGCAGGGAAAAGAACCGACCAGATGGGCCTGGGGACCTGTGAAGACGGGCCAGCAGAGGGGGTCATCCCAAGACGATCTTGGCTTTTAGCGTAATTACAGGAACGGAGAGTGGCCTTATGGCAGCCATGGGCAAACTACAGCCCGCTTGGCTCTTCTATCCGGCCCGCGGAGCCAAAAGAGTGGAGGGTTCTCTTGCTCTCCCCTCCGCTCCTTCACCAGCAGCCCAAGATGAGAGTGCCAGCATGGTCAGGTTGCTTTTGTTCCGGCCCTCCGGTCCAGTTTAAGAACCCATTGTGGCCCTCGAGTCAAAAAGTTTGCCCACCCCTGCCTTATGGTCATAAGTAACAGCCTCCAATCAAGACAAATAGTGTATAGTCAACTGAAAGGGGTCTAACAGGCCACCACTCTGGCATCACATCGCTAGCCAGGTCTGTAAGATGGAACAGGGGCCCCTCCAGAAAAGGAGGTCTGGCATCTTAAAACTGGTGAAAGGGTTAATCACATAGCACAAGGGAGACCTTATAGGCAAAGGAAATGGCAATGTTTTAGAAAGCATCTCTAGGTGCCCACTAGATCGCACGCTTGGGACGACATACCTCAAGGTACTCTAGGCTGCGAGTGCCTAACCACCCCCCACCTCTCTTCCTTGTAATCGTATTCCCTCTCGGCTAATTATTAGCTCGCCTAATTGATAGGCCTATTTAACCCAAACTTCAAACTCCTTGAAGACATCCTGCACTCGCCGCGTCAGCTGTCTTGCATCCGGTCCGTAGGTGGACAGGATCGTACTGGTGCTGAGCCCACCAGGCGCGTCTCTTCCCCGCTCCGCGGTCACCCTGGGAGCCTGAAATCGGCCATGGCTGGGAGCAGGTATTCCGTGGGGATTGGCTGCGCTGTTTTTCAGAGCCAGCTTACCAGCACGGGAACCTGTTCTGTGCTGCTGTGAGGGAGGAGACAAATTCGGGAGAGCTTGCCCTAGCCACACCACCTCATTTAAAACTGCTCTCTACTGCCCTGACTAGTTTTTCTCAGTGGTTAGAGCATTAGCCTGTGGACCCAAGGGTTGCAGGTTCAATTCCCGCTCAAGGGCACGCGCCTGGGTTGTAGCTTCAAATCCCTGGCCCTGAGTGTAGGAGGCAACTAATCTATGTCTCCCTCACATCCATGTTTCTCTTCCTCCCCTCGCATCCCTGTGAGGGAAAGTAATCATATTACATTGGCCATAAGAATTGAAAAACACTTAGCTTAAATGTTATCTTTATTGTTGGACTAGAGACAAGAAATTCTCCATCCCCCTAAAAAAAAAGAAAAAAAGTTTTGGTTAAGATTCACCAGGTTGATTTGTGTGTTCACCTCCAATGTTATCTACACTAATAAAAGAGAGATATGTAAATTGAATGTACCTCCACGACACCCACCAGCCAATCAGGAGTGAGTATGCAAATCAACCCAACAAGGCTGGCGGGTTAATTTGCATACACAGGTGTGGAGCGAAGGCAGAAGACTGCAGACTGAAGGTTAAAGGTGACTGCAGACTAAAGAGGCTTGGCTTCTCTTTGGCCAGAGTGAAAGCCTGGGTCCCGGATGCGGAGGGAAAACTGGTGCCGGCAGCCAGGGGAAGGAAGGCCTATTTGCACAAATCTTCACGCAGCAGGCCTCTAGTTAAGGTGATAACGGGAGACTGCCAAAGACAGCTCTACACTGCTGATTTTTTAATCATACTTCTAGCCAGTTTAATTATATTCAAAATAATGCTCAGAATCCAGATCGTCCTATTCTGTTCAAAACAAAGACTCGTTATCTGATAATGACGTCTGTAGGTTTAGAGATATTTTTGCTCAGCTCTTTCCAGCAAGGATTTTATAAGCTGAGCTATTAACCTCAATGCATTTTCTTCTCAGACTTCAGCGCTTTCTTCAGCTTCCCTTGGTTTGCTCTTTGACCTTTGGCAACTAGAAAGTCAAGTGGCTAAGAAGCTGCCTTCATTAGCAAGGTCGGAGGCACGCACGGGGGTAGGTCTGGGAGTCCTGGTTTCATTCTGACGCTTACTTCCATATTTCACATCAAAAGAGCAAAGTTAGAAATATTTGAGACCTTCCTACTTCCTGGTGCTGCATAAACACCAAAGCCACTTTGTGTTTCTGACATGAGGATATTTAAATCTAAGAAAATATGTTAGCATACATAAATCCCTTCTGGTGGTTAGGACGCATTAGGCGGTCTCGCCTGGGTGGACGCGTGGCAGGTGCTGCAGTGACCTTGGGCTAACTGCCCGAGGCAGCCACTTGACCTTACTTACATCTCCATTAGTTTAAACACATGGTTTATCCCCTTCCTGCCTGGGGTTTCACAGGGTCCACGGTTTTTCTTAAACACCTGAAGGAGTATTTCTCGGGGAAAGAAGCCCAGCTGTAGAAAACAGAGGAGAAATGGCCTCAAGGAGATATTTTAACTCTGCGGGTTTGAATCTGATCTGTGGTTTTCAAACAGTCTTCTTATGTAAGAGAGGCTTTTTTATGTTTCCGAGAGAAGTTCAGATTCTCTTATGACAAAATGTGCTTAGCGTGGAAAGAGGGCCATGACACAGTGTTGAGTGAAAAAAAGCAGGGAATTAAATATTGTGCCCTTTAATTCTTTTTTTTTTAACATATTTTTATTGGTTTTTTACAGAGAGGAAGAGAGAGGGATAGAGAGTTAGAAACGGTGATGAGAGAGAATCGTCGATCATCCACCTCTTGCACACCTCCTACTGGGGATGTGCCCGAAACCAAGGTACATGCCCTTGACCGGAATCGAACCCGGGTCCCTTCAGTCCGAAGGCTGACGCTCTATCCACTGAGCCAAACCAGCTTCGGCTGCCCTTTAAATCTTTAAAAAAAAAAAAAAAAAGTCTAAGTGGACATATGGATAGCCCTTGCTGGTGTTGCTCAGTGGTAGAGCATTGGTCTACACACAAAAGGGTCTTGGGTTTGATTCCCAGTCAAGGGCACTTATGTACCTTGGTTGCAAGTTCAACCGGGGCCCTGGTAGGGGCATGTTTGGGAGGCAACCAATTGACATGTCTCTCTCACATTGATATACCTCTCTCTCTCTCTCTCTCTCACCCCCTCCCATCCCCCACCCCACCCCACCCCTTCACCCTTTCCATTCCCTAAAAATCAATGGGGGAAAAAATATCCTCGGGCAAGGATTAACAACAACAAAGGGTGTGTATATAAATATTTGTATGAAAAAATATTTTCATACAAATATTTCATCATACTTGCTTAACAGCACAACTCTAGGGAAAAGCAATGGCGCCAATAGGGCCTTTGCCATTTTACTGCATATGCTGCGTAGTATCCCGTAAAATAAAAGGCCAGCGACCTTAAGTGTAACGACTGGAATGACCCCTCGGCCGGTCGCTACCAGATGCATTGACCATCTCTCGGTCCCTCCCCCCCCCCAGTCCCCACCTCCCACCTCCCCCCCAGCAGGCTCCAATCGCAGCATGGCGAATGGGGGACCAGGGCAAACTGAGAGGTGGTGGCAGGGTGGAACTGGGGACTGGCGAGCGGGCCAAAGACAGCCCTGATCGCAGGCTAGGCCTAGGGACCCTACCCACACACGATTTCGTGCGCTCAGCCTCTAGCTTAATTTTAATAAAGTACATATCACTTTTATAATTTTTAAAAAGCCAATAAAGATTAAAGATAAGCCAATATTTACATGGGCTTCAAGTTGGAACCATGTCAGCAAAATATGGGAAAACTGTTCCCTTTTGGAATGGGATGACTTGGCTGGGCTTGCCGTTAATGTAGGAAGAGGTATGAAGGGCAGTTGGTCTAACCTACCAACACATCTGCTTGCAACTCCTAAACACACAGCCGAGGAAGTGAGGAAAGGGAAGGCCTTGAGGCTCTGATGCATGGATGGGAAAACTAAGACCCTGAAGAATGAAATGCATCCATGGCTGTACAATACTGTCAAAACTCCTCATGCAGCAAACCCCCACAAAAGGTGACTTCTACTGTATGTAAATTATACCTTAATAAACCTTTACCTTCAAAAAGAAAGGAAAAGCTGGTGGCTCGTGGGTGCGTTCTCTTTGTAGAACATTACATTTCAGAAACCTGAATCAGTTGGGGACATCTGACAACAAGAACTCAAATAAAGATCCCGCCTTTCCTAAGAAGTAAGCACGTCGGCACCCTGAGCCCCTCTCTCGCAGGCTGCAGCCGAGCGGAGACCACCTCTTTAGCCAAGACAGGCCGCTTCCGCCCCGCCACATTCCCTCACTCTGCCCGATTCACAGAGTGCTTACCCACCTGCCACTGCCCAGGGAGTGAGGGTTTCCTGTCCCGGGCTGTCGGCAGCCTGGGGGAAGGGGCTGAGCCCAGCTTGATCTCCAGGATCCAATGAAAAGGTTGGTCTGGCGTATGCCAGGTGATGGATACATACTGCCAGATACCCATGACTCCTTTGCCACCTTCCCGCCAGCTACAACACCTGGCATTTACTTACAACACTCAGACTGCTAACTGCTCCTTTGGATCTGGAGTCCCCACAGCCACCGTCCAAGGCAGTCATCCCATGGCCTAGACTAGAATAGCGTGTCCCTCTGTGGGCTTAGGGATCCCCTGTAACGTGTTGTCAAGCAACAAAAAATGTTTCTGGGTCATTCCGACTATTCATTTTTATCCAGAGAAGAGTGGAATTGTTGTTTGTTTTTAAAAAAAAAAAAAAGAAAGAAAGAAAGAAAAAGAAAAGAAAAGAAAAGAAAAGAAAAGAAAAGAAAAGAAAAGAAAAGAAAAAGAAGGAAAGAAAACCCACAATAAGGACTTGACATTTCATGAAAATGAGAAACGGACGGGTGCACATTCATTCTGAATATTCTCAGATCATATTCTAGTAATTTGAGACTCGAGATAAGGAAGCTGAGAAATTCTGTTCGTCATTCGAATTTCAGTTTCTCAAAATTTCTACAGCGGCATCCAGTTTTAAGGAAGGATGTGGGGCGGGGAGGGGATATTTTGACTTCTGTTTGGTGTCAATATTAAAAATGCAGTGTTCTGTTCCCAAAATCTTTACTTGGTGTGTGGGGTGGGGAAGGAAAGAGAAGCAAGGTTTGAGACATCTGGCAAATATTTCAAAGCACTGATAATTAATATTGAGAGTAAAAAGTGCAAGGGTAGTTTACTATGTTGTCTACATCTGGGGGGACAACAAATTAAACACTCTTTTTAATATATCTGTGTGTGTGTGTGTGTGTGTGTGTGTGTGTGTGTGTATGTGAGTGTGTGTGTGTGTAATTGATTTCAGAGAGATGAAGAGAGGGATAGAAACATCAACGATGAGAGAGAATCATTGATCTGCTGCCTCCTACATGCCCCCCACTCGGGATCGAGCCTGCAATCCACCCCCTGCCTGTGCCCTGACAGGGAATCAAACATGACCTCCTGGTTCATGGGTTGATGCTCAACCACTGAGCCACACCAGCCAGATAAGCACTCTTTATGTACATCATTAATGTTAAAAAGTGAGAAAGTATAAACATAACTACATCCCATCACACCCCTCTCTTGACCCACCTCCCCTATTACTCTGCTTTCCTTTGTAGATAAAAGGCTTGAAGTAAGGTGGGTGTTGTTGGTTTTTTCTGTCTCTTGAGTTCTCTTCTTCCTTTCTCCCTTGAACTCATCGTAGTAAGACGTTCTTCTTACCACCGTCCAGCCTGCACTTGTTTGCTTATTGTCACTTGCTACTCAAAGTGGGGTCAACGAACCGTGGCATCATCACCCCGTGCTCGCCAGAAATGCAGAACCTCGGGCCTGGACCAGAATCTGCACGTTCACAGGATCTTCTGGTGATTTACATGCACAGGGACATCCGGAGCGCACTTAGTTCCTACGTCCCACGAGAGTGGGGGCTGGTTTCCATCCATTGTTGTAACCTCAGAAAGCTGAGGCACTCGAGATATACTGAATGAATGAATGAATGAATGAGCAAATGAACGAACGAAGGGATGAGCAGATGTGCTGTGCACCTGTTTCAAACAGACTCCCCGCTGGTGATGTGTGCCAGGCTAGAGAGGGGCAAGAGAGACATCCGAAGTCAAAACGATCTCCCCCACACACTGTGCTCGCTTAGAGATTCCCTGGTATCAGCACATCCTTCCTTCAAAATGCAAGCATACCCCCCAAATAAAGCAGGCCTTCGCACCTTACTGCGGATTACTTAAATGAGGTGACAGTTCTCACATCTAACGGAATCAGCCAAACGGAGGGGAGAGGAATGAAGGAAAGCTGAGAACGCAGAAAGTGCCCACTCTGTGCTGGCCGCTGTAGCAGGCGAGAGGGAGACAAGAACTTACATCCGGAACAACAAGGTGGAGGGAGGAACAGAGGACCCTTCAGGGGAGGACCAAGAGGGTGGAGCGCCTGGGGGAGAGCTCAGGGAAGCCCCAAGACAGCGAAAGGGTCCAGAGTGGCCCTCCCCTTCGCAACCTGTGCTCTGGCCACAAAGAACGCTTTCCTTTTCCTCTGCCTGAGATGTGGCCATCATCGGCCAAGCACCTCCTCATCCTTCACAGCCCCCACTCTTCCCGAATTCGCCTCCCCTCGTTTTATTAGATCTGATCACACATATCAGAGCTCAGGGGCACTTATCCCCCTCTTCATGAGGGGCTTCTACAATCTACCATGTCCCTACTCACCTCTGTACCCCTGCCCGGCCCGGCACCGGGGCACAACACCCGTGCGGTCAGATTCTGCCACCTGAGAAGAGCACCAGCACGCACCGAGCATCTGTGATGTACCCCGCGCTGTTTGAAACACTTTAGACCTGGCAATTCTTTTTAAAAAATATATATTTTATTGATATTTTACAGAGAGGAAGGGAGAGAGATAGAGAGCCAGAAATGTCGATGAGAGAGAAACATCGACCAGCTGCCTCTTGCACACCCCCCACCGGGGATGTGCCTGCAACCAAGGTACATGCCCTTGACCGGAATCGAACCCGGGACCTTTCAGTCCGCAGACCGATGCTCTACCACTGAGCCAAACCGGTTTTGGCCGTAGCAATTCTTTTCATCCTCTCCGCAACCCAATCAGATTGGAGCTCTCACTGTCCTGAGTGCACACACCAGGACGCCGAGGGCCCTCGAATAAAGGGATCAGCACCGGACCCGCACCGATGGGCCGGCAGGCAGTGTTGACTGACATGAACTGAATGGGTGACCAGCAGTTGAGAAGACGAGGAGGTCACATTTGAACTTGACTCTTGTGTCCGGAGCCCCAGAGGGCAGAGGAAAACCGAGGGTGTCAGAGCTTGCTGCCATGAAGAACCCCCTTTTCCCACACCACCCTCCCACGTCCCAAACAGAAGCAGTCGCCTGGGAGGAAGGGTTCTGTGGAGATGGAAGGAAACTCAGGGCAGCAGCCTTTTTTTTTTTTTTTTCCTTCCAAGAAAAGGAAAGAGAAGGGAGCCCGATGCCTCAGCCACATTCAGGCCAGAGAGCTTGGGGTGGAGCGGGTGGAGGTGGCTGGGGACAGGCTGCAGGGGCCCCGGGACACGAAAGTTCTGAGCAGCTGCCACGGCATTTTCCAGAAGCAACCTACGTTTACCCATTTTTCAACCGAGGTAAATGTCTAGCTTAGCTTTAAAAACGTACACCAAAACCAGTGGACAGAGCATCAGCCTGCGGACTGAAAGGTCCTGGGTTCGATTCCGGTCAGGGCATGTACTTTGGTTGCAGGCACATCCCCAGTAGGGGGTGTGCAGGAGGCAGGTGATTGATGATTCTCTCTCACTGATATTTCTAACTCTCTATCCTTCTCTCTTTCTCTCTGTGAAAATCAATAAAATATATTTTTAAAAAGAAAGAAAGAAAGAAAGAAAGAAAGAAAGAAAGAAAGAAAGAAAGAAAGAAAGGCAAAACCAACAAGAGGGCATCACCCGGTATGAGGCCGAAGAGGAACAAAGCACACAGCCTCTGCACGCAAACCAACAACAGCCCAAAGTCAGCGCCTCCTACCTTGATAGACTGCAAAACTCTCAAGGATCCGGTTCATTTTAGATGAGAGCTCAGGGCGGTGCTGAGCCCATGAACACCAGTCATTTTCAGGTGTCTGACTCCGGCCTCACCTTTCACCTTGCCACCAAATTCTCTCACTGAAAACGGCTCGGAGCATATAAACTGAGGGTTAACATTCTCCAGGGGCTGCTCTCGGGTCTCGGGCACACGGCCAACGCCGACCAAACTCTGCAGCCACTCTGATCCTAACAGAACACTTCTGGGCAGTCAGTGGCTCACACACACAAACACCTCACGTCAGGGACATCTCTTGTAACGAAGCAAAGCAAAGCAAAGCGGGCTTAGAAGCAAGCAGCTGAGGATAAGAAATATTTTTAACCTGAAACGCTCTTCTCTAAAAGTGTGAGTTCCTTTTCGATAATAATTTTGGCTTTTCATAATCTAATCTAATTCGGGGGAAGGGGTACACGGCGGAGGGCTGGGGGAGGGTGGTTAATAGTCCTCATGAGTCCTCGCTAAAAACCACCAAACTATACAATCCATATCATAAAAACCATACAATCATATCAGGCTAAAAACCACCAAACTATACAATCATATCAGCAGCTGACGTGAGACTTATATGCCATGATAAACGGAATGTACCAAGAGCCAGCGATCCCACCACAAACAAAAGCCGGCCCTTTACAAGTGCCAGCGCAATCATTCTTATGTCAAAGACGATCGCCGACTGCACCGCGCACATTGTAAAGCACATTAGCAGGACAACCCTCCCCGGAGAGTCACAGCAGATTTCCCAAAATCTTCCCCGGAATCACAGATGTCTATTCCCTGCGGGTTCTTGGGAGTCTGCGAGCCGAGCGTGCCGGGTGGCCGGCCTCCTGCACACAGCTGACTGTGGACACCCGATCAGTGCCCGGATCCCCCTGTGCATGCAAGTCATGATCTTAGCCACCTCTGTCCCCAGAGGAGAAGGCGTCTCCTGTCAACACGGGAGGGGGCAAACTGTTTGGGAAGCCCGCATGGCGACCGCCTTAAACTCTGGCCATCCCACGCAGTTAAGACAAAGTGGGCACCCAACACCAGGGAGCCCCAAATACAGCGGACGTGCCCACCCTGGCGTGTGTCCTACAAAAACACTTCCCTTCTAAGACACCGTGCCTTTACCGCCAGGAAGCGAGCCCGGGGGACCCCAGGGAAGGACCTGCAACCGGTCCAGACGGGAGACCCGAAAGCGCCCCTTTGCACCCCCCCAGCCCCCGCCCGGCGGCGCTTTCCCGGGAGATGCGTTCCCTCCCGTCGGTCCGCTTGCCGCGGCGGCAGCAAAGGGCGGGGACACCCCGGTGCCGGTGCCGGTGCCGGTGCCGCACGGACCTCTCCCTCCGCGGCCGCCGCGCCCCGTGCCGGCCCGGCCCTCCCCGAACTCCTCCCCGCCCCCCCGAGCGCCGCGCGGGCGCCGAGCAGATTTCCCAAAATCTTACCCGGGTGGGCCCGGCAGGGCCCGGGCAGGGCCGCCAGCAGCAGGAGTCCCAGCAGCAGCGGCGGCGGCCGCGGCGGCGGCGGCGCCTCCAGGGACGCGGCGGCCCGGGGCCCCCGCGCGCGCCCGCAGCCGCTCACGCCCGGGCGGCACGCGGCTCCCGCGCCGGCCGCTCCGAGCCCGCGCGCCCCGGGCCGGCCGCCGCGCCTCCCCGCCGCCGGCCCGGCTCCCCTCGGGCCCCGGGGCTGCGCCTCCTGCCGAGCCATGGGGACGCTTCACGCATCCAGGCCGCCGCCTCGCTCCGCACCGCGCCGGGGAGCCCGGCCTCCGGCGCCCCGGTCCTCACCGGGCATCTCCGGCCATGGCCCGGGCGCCGGGGGGCGGGGGCGCCGGGCGGCGCCACCTGCTCGCTCGTCCTGCCGCGCCGGGGCGGGTCGGGGAGGCGGCTTCGCCCGCGCCGGGGTCCGGGCCGCGGGGGGCCGCGGGGGGCGGGGAGCGCGCCGGGGTTCCCACGGTGCGGCCGCCGCGCGCCGGGCGGGGAGGGCGGGACGGACGCCGCCCGGGGCGCCCCTGGCCCCGCAGCTCCTCCTAGGAGGCCGGGGGGGGCGAGGCTGCGGAGAGCCGGGGGCTGGCGGCCGCGGGCGCCCGGGGGACCCTCCTGCCCACCGGCCTCTCCGGCCCGCTCTCCTCGCCCTCTGGCTCGGGCTCGGGTTCGGGTTCCGGCTCCGGCTCCCGGGCGGGCGGGCGGACGGCGCTACTGCAGCTGCGAGCGGCGCCTCATTGACAAAGAAAGCACGTCGTCGCCCCCGGGCCCGGCGAGGCAGGCGAGGCCGGCGCGCGCGCGCGCATCCCCGCGCGAAACCTCGGCGCGCGCCCCGCCGGCCGCGGGCGGGGAAGGGGGCCCTGGGGCCGGCGAGGGGGCGGGGAGTGGGCTTCCCTCCCCGCCTCATCCCCCCGGCCAGCCCACCATCTAGAGGAGGAGAGGTGGGCAGGAGAGGACTTCCGGTCCTGGAAACGGAGGTAAACGGTCCTCGCCCGGGTGCTGAAGAGGCTGAAGGCTCTCTCTCCAGCCTGCCTTTCCGAAAGCGCTTTGCTGGTGGGAGGGCCCGCTTTGTGCCGTGTGCTCCCCGCTTCTCCGAGGGGCCGGGGAGCACCTGCAGGTCCGGTGCACCGCTGAGCAGCTGCGGCAGTTGTGTCCTGGTTGCAATAACATGCTAGGTGAAACACATTATACATACACTAGAGGCCCGGTGCACGAAATTGGGGGGGAGGGGGGGCTAGGCAGGTGTCCCTCAGCCCGGCCTGCACCCTCTTCAATCTGGAACCCTTCGGGGGATGTCCGACTGACTGCAGGTTGGACATCTTTCTCACAATCCCGGGTTGTGGGCTCCTAACTGCTTGCCTGCCTGCCTCTCTGCCTGCCTGGTTGCCCCTAACCACTTCTGCCTGCTAGCCTGATCGCCCCCAACTGCCCTCCCTACCAACCTGATCGCTCACAACTGCCCTATCCTGCTGGCCTGATCACCACAACTACCCGTCTGCTGTGCACACGGTCATCTTGTGAGGACTTGGTGTGATGCATGAGGGCATGACAACCACCTAACCCAGTGGTCGGCAAACTGAAGCTCTTTGGCCCCTTGGGTGTGGCTCTTCCATAAAATACCACGTGTAGGCAGGCACATACAGTGTGATTGAAACTTCGTGGCCCTGCCGAAACTGGTTTGGCTCAGTGGTAGAGGGTCGGTCTGCTAACTGAAAGGTCTCGGGTTCGATTTTGGCCAAGGGCATGTACATTGGTTGCGGGCACATCCCCAGTAGGGGGTGTGCAAGAGGCAGCTGGTCAATGTTTCTCTCTCATCTATGTTTCTAGCTCTCTATCTCTCTCCCTTCCTCTCTGTAAAATATCAATAAAATATATTTTTTTTAAAAAAGAAGAAACTTCGTGGCCCATGCGCAAAAGTCGGTTTTCAGCTCTCAAAAGAAGTTTCAATCATTGTACCGTTGCTATTTGGCTCTGTTGACTAATGAGTTTGCCGGCCACTGACCTAGGCTATTATTAGTTTGGATTGTGCACTGCACGGTGGGGAGACCGGGAGAAAGTCTTCTAAACATCGCCTTCCTCGAATGGAATTGAGCAGGCGCTACCCAGCGGGACAAAAGGCCCCAGGGGCAGCCGAATGGCCCCCTTGCTCGTCCCTCCTCAGGCTCGAGGGCCGTAAGGAGGTCACCCAGTTCGTCAGCGCATCCGACATCTCTCAGTCTCAACAAATACCGGGTGCCCACCGCTTGCCAACTGAGCCCCGGGGACCAAAAATGCATGCCCCCGGCCTGATGAAGGTCGGACTTCAACCAGGCAACAGTAATATTACCGGCCGCCGGTTGTGTGTCAGGCCCTGTTCTAGACACTGAGGACAACAGCCATAAACAAAATATGCTGCTGATACTCGGGTGCAGATAATACCGGCATGAGCAACAGATAATATGTCAGTAGCAATGAGTGCTCTGGAGGAAAAAGAATGAAAAAGGAGGATGCCATGTTTTGGTGTTAAACAGGGTTGAAGGAAGGCCGCACCGAGAAGGTGACATTTGAGCAAAGACCTCAAGGAGGTGAGGGAGTGAGCCGGGAAGAAAGAACATTCCCGATAAAGGAGACACCAAGGGCAAAACCCAAAGGCCGAGCATGCCTGGTGTGCTCAAGGCCCAGCGGTTAGGAAAGAAGTAACACCACATTTCATCGAAGACACGCATCTCTTACACGTTAACTTGCGATGGGTCTTATAACGCATCTAAGACTTGTTGAGGTATAGGAATGCCTTGTGGGGTTACTTATTAAGCTTGCTGTTCAGTGGAACTAGTTCTGCTGTTTCTCAGAAACTCACAGTCCAGAGGAGGCAATAAAACGCCTCAAAAAGTCCTTTTGAGGTGTCCCGGGAGAGCCGTGTGCCCCAGGGGGCCGTGTGCCCCTGAAGAGCCATGTGCCCCGGGGAAGCAGTGGGACCCAGGGGGAGGGGTGGTGAGAACCAGAGGAGGAGCGGACTCTATTCGTGTGGTCCTGAGATAGTCACCATAAAACAAGCAGACTGCCAAATGAGGAGCGGATTTTATTCATGGGGTCCTGAGATAGTCACCATAAAACAAGCAGATTGTCAAATGACAGCGGGGAGGGGAAGGAGACCTGGGGGAGATAAGAGAACAACCGAAGGACTGGTATGCATGCATATAAGTACAACCAACGAACACAGAACTCTGGGGAGGGAGGGCATGAATGGGAGGTGGGGGGGGGGGGAACAATGGTAAGCTATGTACACATATAATACCTTAATTTAAAAAATAAATAAATAAAAAAGTGTTTGAGACGCTCATGAGAGAGCCAGTCCGTGGCCATGATTCAGGCAACATCACGACAGAAGGAAAGTTCCTGGCAGGGGTCTGTGATCCCAGGCGCAGGGTGAGGGGGTGGGGGGTGACAGGCAGTGGGGCAAAGTGGTTGGAGCAGCTTAGGTGTTGAGAAGCGGAGAGAGAAGAGAGCCGAGCAAAAGGGTGGGGCGAGAGTCCGGGGAAGCCAGTGAGGAGCCCTGTGGCTGCGTGTTGGAAGCCTAGAACTCTCTCTGGTAGGGAGGGAGGAGAAGGAATGTTGGGACCCACTTGGGGAAGGCTTCGGACATATTTGGGCTTTTCCCCCAAAGGAAAGGGGCGGGAGAGGGGAGGGAACGTGTGCCAGGCTTGCTGGGTGGCAGCTGGGGACACGAAGGTGGGCGTGGCCAGAGAAAATAGAAGCCTTTGCGTGTCACAGCCTTCCTTCACCCCGCCTCTTAGCTGGCTTAGAACGCGTGGCGGAGAGAGGCGTGGACAGGACCAGGTGAGCGAGCCCCAGCCAGGAAGCTGGAGGGGCTGGCTGGATCCGTATGGCAAATACAGAATGTTCCTGGCCCCGAAGACGTGGAGAGATCCAGAAGGGGAGAGGGCTGCAAAACAAGGGAGTCCAGGCTGCACCACGGCGGGGCTCTTTATGGGCGGTGAGAGTGGGTGGAGAGAGATTGTCAGAGCAGCTCCCACGGAGTTGAGACAGTGCAAATGTGGCCGAAACCGGTTAGGCTCAGTGGATAGAGCGTCGGCCTGAGGACTGAAGGGTCCCTGGTTCGATTCCGGTCAAGGGCATGTGCCTTGGTTGCTGGCACATCCCCAGTGGCAGCTGATTGATGATTCTCTCTCATTGATGTTTCTAACTCTTTATCCCTCTCTCTTCCTCTCTGTAAAAAATCAATAAAGTATATTAAAAAAAAAAAAGAGCAAATGTGTATCTTAAAAAGGTTTCGGCTGTGTGGCAAATGGGATCTTCCCCTTCAACATGATTTGCCAGGCTTAGACAAGATATAAATTACTGCTGAAACCGGTTTGGCTCAGTGGATAGAGCGTCAGCCTGCGGACTGAAGGGTCCCAGGTTCGATTCCGGTCAGGGGCATGTGCATTGGTTGCGGGCACATCCCCAGTGGGGGGTGTGCAAGAGGCAGCTGGTAGATGTTTCTCTCTCATTGACGTTTCTAGCTCTCTATCTCTCTCCCCTCTTCTCTGTAAAATATCAATAAAATATATATATTTTTTAAAAGATATAAATTACTGCCCTAGCTGGTGTGGCTCAGTGGAGAGAGTGTCAGTCTGCGGACTGAGGGGTCCAGGGTTCGATTCCTTTGGGGGGCACACGCCTGGGTTGCGGGTTTGATCCCCATTGGGGGAGGTGCAGCAGGCAGCCAATCAATGATTCTCTCCCATCATTGATGTTTCTATCTCTCTCTCCCTTCCTCTCTGAAATCAATAAAGATATTTAAAAAAAGATATAGTTTTCAGTGACAGGTTGTTAAACTGGTGTTTCATTTCATTTTTCTCCCTGATGACGCTGGCCTCAAGGTCAGACCCAGTGAGGGGGGGGGCATACACAGACAGCAGCCCCTGAGAGGGACCACGCGGTGCGCATGCGGTAGAGGGTGTGCAGGTGGCCCATCGTCATGGACAAGGGGGTGAGGGGAGCTAGTGCTGCCGGGAGGAGGAGGAGAGGGGAGGGAGGGAGGTAACATTTAAAGCCGGAGTTTACTAGGCTCTGCAAATGGCAAGGTAGAAAGGCATGCTGCTGTGTAGCTTTTAAAAATCAGTGTCTTGCTGAAACTGGTTTGGCTCAGTGGATAGAGCATCAGCCTGCAGACTGAGGGGTCCCGGGTTCGATTCCGGTCAAGGGCATGTACCTTTGGTTGCGGGCACATCCCCAGTAGGGGGTGTGCAAGAGGCAGCTGATCGATGATTCTCTCTCATCGATGTTTCTAGCTCTCTGTCTCTCTCTCTTCCTCTCTAAAAAATCAATAAAATATATTTTTTTAAATCAGTGTCTTTTGCCTGGCCAGTTTGGCTCAGTGATTGAGCGTTGATCTATGGGCCAGAGGTTGAGGTTCAATTCCTGGTCCAGTAGGGGCCATGTAGGAGGCAACCTATCAGTGATTTTCTCTGATCATTAATGTTCCTGCTAAAATCTAAAATCGATTATATACAATCAGTGTTTTTCGTGCAAAGCATTTTGTCAGGCAGGGGGAAATAACCAATCTCTGGGCAGTCGTTTCAGGCCCCCACCTGAAATTTCTCCCATTACCACCGGGGAGGGGAAATGCCTGGGCCTCTCTTTCATCCTTTCTTGCAACAAGCAGAGGAGGCCTCGTCTCTGTCACGAACACTCCTTGTTGGTAAAAGCCCACGTCCACACTGAAGTCCTTCTTTCTGTGCCCGGACCTGTGCCAGGTCCCGGGCTTCCTACGACGCACAGGCCCTGCCCCTGCCTCAGGGGGCTCCGTGCTTCCCACGGGAGGGAGGTGAGTAAGCACACGTCTATGCCACGCTGGGCACGTGCCGTCAGAGATGCGGTGGGCAGTGCTGTGGGCATGCGCAGCGGGAGAGGACCAAGCAGGAACATATGCCATGTCGAGGAATTAAACCATGTCTTTATAGAGCATGGTGGCCCTAAAGTGCCATGGTATATATTTCAGACATCTTAGATTCCTTTAAAAAATTTTTTTTAAAGAGGCAGAAATTTAAAATAAAACTCTAACCATAGTTTTTCTTGCTTTTGGTGCCCTGGAGAAAACACTTCCCAGTGCTGTATGGAACCTGCCCTGGGCCCTTCCTGCATCTGTCTCACTGCGGGGACCCCCGAGAGGAGGGCTTCCGGTGGCATTGTGGGTGCCCTGCAGGCAGGACCCGCCTGGAGGGCAGGGAGATGGAGTTGAATTAACAATGCCAGGGGCAGCAGGGAGTGAGTGGCGTGGTCAAATGTGGGTTTCGGATCAACCAAAGGACTTGTGTATCATGCATAGGAGCCTAACCAATGGACACACACACCAGGGAGGGGGGGAGGGCATGTGCTAGGGGGTGGGAGGGCCGGGGAGAGGTTAATGGGGGGGGGGGGGGTGTTAAGGAGACTCATGTAATACTTTAAACAATTAAGAATTCAAATTTTTTAAAAATGTGGGTTTGGGGACGATCATTCTGGCTACCTCCTGGAATGGACTAGCAGAGGGGTGAGACCAGAAAGAGGCGGCCCACCGCAGGGCTGGCTGTTGCAGAATTATAGGTCACCTGGGTTTTCCTTTCCCTTGTCTCCCAACCTATTTTCCTAAAAAAGCTTCCCAAACTCACAGCAAGGCCCAGCTCGTAAAGGAGGGGCCAGCACCCATCAGGACCAGCCGAGTGCCAGGTGGGCAAGGCTGGTCCCGGTTCTTGCTGTGGCCCGACAGCAGCCTACGGGTGAATTGCTTGATTTCAACTAGTCTCTTTAAAGAAAAATTATTATTATTGATTTCAGAGAGGAAGGGAGAGGGAGATAGAAACATCAGTGATGAGAGAGAATCATTGATTGGCTGCTTCCTGCAAGCCCCACACTGGGGATCGAGCCCGCAGCCCGGGCCTGTGCCCTGACTGGGAGTCTAACTGTGACCTCCTGGTTCATAGGTTGAAGCTCAACCACTGAGCCACACCAGCTGGGCTGAACTGGTCTTTTGTCGGTGACATTTCAACTCCCCAGGTACTGGCTAAATATTCTCCAAATCCTCCAGGGGAAGAAGGCTACTTGGGCTAATTTGTCTTAGTATTTCTGTTGCTTCGGGGGCTCATGTAGTAACAGAGCAGGGATTTGGTCCAGGCGTGGAACTATGGTACCAACTCTTTGCCTTCAAGTCCCAGCTTCGCTGTGTTAAGCTCTTTCCTCTGGCTCTGCAGGGCGGGAACCAGGATTGGCCATTGACAATCTCAGTGACCTACAGCCTGCATTTCAGTCCTGACTTTATCACCTAATGAATGACCTCGGGGAAAATTTTAACCTCTCAGTACTTCTCTTTCAGAAAACCGGAGATATCAACCAAAGATATTAAATAAAAACGTATGTCCAAACACTTGCATTAAAAATATTTGTAGCCGTATTATTCCCAATGGCCAACAAAGGGGAAATCTAAATGTTCATCAACTGGTGGATGGATATACAAAATGTATTACAACAGCATACTATTCATCAACAAAGAGGAACAAAGTTCTGGAAAATGAAAAAAAATCATTAAAATAAAAATTTTACAAAGGAACAAAATTCTGACACATGCTACAACACGATGAACCTTGAAAGCATTATGCCAAATGAAAGAAACCAGTCACAAAAAGCCAAATAGTATCTGATCCCACCATTAAGAAATGTCCGGAAAAGGCAAACTCAGAAAGACAGAAAGCAGCATTAGTGGCTGCCCATGGCCGGGGAGGTACAATGGGGAGGGAGTGAAAGTGGACACAAGGTTTGTTTTTAGGGTGACAGGAATGTTCTACAATTAGACTGCGGTGATGGGTACATAACTCTGTTAAGTACACTAAAACTCATTGAATTGTATACTTAAAACTAGCTAATTTTACATTATGTAAAACTTATCTTAATAAAGCTGTTAAAAAACATAAACTGAGCCTGCACAAAGTGCTCAATAAATTGGTGACGCTATACAGTCTTCTTAAGCACATGAAGGGAAAGATGTTTATATTTAAATTTCCATTATAAAGTTCTATTATTTCTGAGAGGTCTATAAGTATAGTATCAACAACACATTCTATCGAGGATATTAGCTCCCTAGCGAGAAATGCCACCTCTCCAACTTACCAATGCCCCTTTTCGCTTGCCAAAGCACTTGTGTTTTATTAGGAAGTCCAAGTAAGTACATCTTCAGGGCAAATGAAACAATCACCCCATTAAAGACGTAACAGTAACAAGATAGGAGGAGGAGGAGGAGGAGGAGGAGGAGGAGAAATTGAGGCCATTCAGCTCTTGGATTGGGGTGAGTGAGGATGCCATGAACCAAGATCTGGGAATCTATGCATGCATATAAGCCTGATCAATGTACACAGACGACAGGGGGGTGGGGCATGAATGAGAGGTGGGGGGTAATGGGGAAATAAGGACACATATGTAATACCTTAATAATACTTTTTTTTTTTTTAAAGATCTGGGAATCTAGGGAAAAGGCTGTTTTTTGGGAAAAACAATAGTTAGTAAGGACACCCAGGTAGAGACGTCCACTAGCCAAGTTCCGTAAGTTTTAATGTGTATATGGATTTGTGGATCTTGTTGAAAAGTAAGATTCTGATTAAGTCTGAGGTCATCCAAGAGTCTGCATTTCTAAAAAAACTAAGCAATGCTGATCCTGACCGACAGACCACACTTGGAGTAAAAGACATGAGTTCATTGAAAACAGGCTCCCGTCTTATCTCAATAAATGAAATTTTAAGTAATCCCATCCCTTTGTCTCCATCCTTCCCTCCCACCCATCGCTGTCCAGTCCGCAATTACTTCCCCCGCTGACATTAGGCCTGGCCGTGTGAGTTGTTTGGCTAATGGGAGGGATGGGAGTGACCGGGTGCCAGGCTCATTCATAAGCTTCAGGAACCGCTGCAAGGCCCAGCTCTGCATCTTCTCCCTCTCCCATTAGGTCACGTCCAATACTGACTCAGCCCAGACGTAAAAGTGAAGAAAACGGTGGACCGCACGTGGCCTTTGGCCAGGAGCAGAGCTGCCACCAACCTGGGACGCCATGGAACAAGAGCGAGAGATAAGGGTGCTGTTTTAGTTCCCGAGATCGGGGCGGGGGTGTCATTTGTGGCTGCAGTGTTCAACTCAACAAAAGCTGACCGATACATTCTCAGCTACGGATGAAGTGAGGCTTAGGAAGTAGAAGAGATAAAATAAATGCCTATTTTAGAAGTTATTTGATTTCCTAATATGCCCTCTTTACGGACACCAAGATTATACAGAATGAGGTTGCAGGCTTATAGTAAACTTTGAGATTCTCTGAATGCAAGTTATCAGGATTGTAAGAGACTTCCAGCCTTGGAAGGACAGTTCTGGCTAAGCCATTCTCCCTGCGGATCTGAGCGCGTCACCGCCCCTCAGCTGTCCATGTAAATGAGGGAAGTGGAAGAACTAAAGGCTTTATGGGGTTCTGTAGTGATTTGCTGAATCTGGCTTGTATCAGTGTATTAGAATCGATGGTTAAATTTTCAGGAATTATGTGAGCCAGTTGTTAAACACTAGTTATTAAAAACTGGATTACATAACTTAGTTAAATTGTACTAAAAACAAAAGTAATAGATACAAGAAGCCCTTGCTTTATGGGATTCCCATCTGCACAGGTTTTAGTTAAAATGACATCAGTCTGCAACAGTGTGGCTCAAATGTTAGTTACCACAGTATATTTATTTTACCACGAGTGGCTGCATGAAGTACAAACTTTGCCACTGGTTCTTCAGTGCGTCAATCACTGTATAAATAATAAAGGCACTTCACGATCACTGACCAATCACATCACTTCTTTCAAAGATGGCCATTGGTGATCCACTGCCGCTCACATGTTCTTCAGTTCATGCAGACAGACATTTCCTATGATGGACAGGAAATGGTCCATACCTTTTTTGGACTATATGGCAAGTCTGCATGGCAGTGGAAGAATGGATGGGTGAATGTCTTCTGTTGTTTCTACGACAAACCGGTAAGTACATCCAAGTAGTCCTTCAAGGATTCACTGAGGCTTGAAATCCTTTCTCATTTTTTCAAAATCTACTTACAAAAGTCAGAAAAATCTCATGTAATGATTATCAATTTTTGTGGGACATGGTCCACACGGCCGCTATTTCTACTTTATTGTCTTTGAAGTTCTTATTGGACCAAACTTGAAAGAAAAATTACTAGAGAACTCTTTCTCCCCCTCCTGGTCATACTATAATATAGCAATTACTGTCAAAACTGAAAGAGAACTTGAACTATTCCAGCAAACTGGCTATTCAGAAACTAACTCTGGCATGCAGATGCACACAAAGGAAGACTATACAGCAATGAGGATACATGAACCACAACTATACACAACATGGGTGTATCTTACCAATAAAATTCTGGACAAAAGAAGCGAGGCACCACAGTGCTCATGTTAAGCGTCATGTAAAAGTTTACTGCGGTATGAGACTATGTATTCTCCCCGGAGTGCACTAGAGTGCCCCCGACACACAACACTTCCCTACCGATGCTGCTTCTCAAATCAGAGCCTTGAGGTGCGAGGTTATAACCCAAATCACCTCCTGTAAACACATTCTTTTTGAAGTCTCATGTTTTATATCTTAAAAACTCATGTGAATTCCCTGATTTTCCTCCATGCACACTTAACAGAAATGTCTACCCCAAACAAATTTAAGAAAATAATATTTCAATGAGAATGACCACATGGCTGTAGGACTCAGACTTCAGTTTTAAAAGAACCAGTGGAGTCGAAACCGGTTTGGTTCAGTGGAGAGTGTCGGCCTGTGGGCTGAAAGGTCCCAGGTTCGATTCCGGTCAGGGGCATGTACCTTGGTTGCAGGCACATCTCCAGTGGGGGGTGTGCAAGAGGCAGCTGATTGATGATTCTCTCTCATCGATGTTTCCAACTCTCTATCCTTCTCTGTTCCTCTCTGTAAAAAAATCAATAAAATATATTTAAAAAGAACCAGTGGTGCTGGGGTCTGATGACTGGGAGAAAGAGGCAAAGGGACTGAGAAGTAGCTACATAATAGTCACAGGGATGTGAAGTGCAGAATTGGAAGTAAAGCCATCAATATGTGATAACTATGTTAGGTGCCAGCTGGTAACGGGAAATATCAAGGGGAACACTATGTAAAGGTTCTGATTGTCCAGCCATTAAGGTGTATACCTAAAACCAATACCAAATGCTCAAAGTAAACTGTAATTGAAAAATAAAAAGAACTAGTGGAAAGTAAACTAGTTAAACAGCCTGGTTCATATCCCAGATTCACCACTTACTAGCACTGTGACATTGGCCAACTTACCTAGATATTTTTACCTATTTCCTCGTTTCTACAATAAAGATAATAATACCTATCTCACACAAATGGTTTGGAGAATTAACTGAGATGCCATAAGTTAGGTTCTAAATGCTACTAGCCCAGGGGATGGCAAACCGCAGTTTCGCAAGCCACATGCGGCTCTTTGGTCCCTTGGGTATGGCCCTTACGCAAAATTACCACGTGCAGGCGCGCACATACAGTGTGACTGAAACTTCGTGGCCCATGCGCAGAAATCTGTTTTCCGCGTGCGCGAGTCTATTTTGAAAAAGAAGTTACAACACTCGAGGGGCCAAAGAGCCGCATATGGCTCACGAGCCGCTATTTGCCGACCACTGTACTAGCCGATCCCTTCCCTATCCTATAAGCAGTCCTGGGTTGGAAAAAAAGTCAACAAGCTGTTTGCTGCAATATATATATTTTAATTCAAAGTGAATCAACAGTAATACACCATAAATTCTTATTTTGACACTCACCAAAATAGTCACCTGGAAAACCCGCTTTTTGTGACAAAGTACAGAAGGCTTGGTCACATTTAAATCACTGAGAACTAGAGAGAAATACTATCGCAAACCGTAATAGACATTACATCCATAAAAATTTTCCCAGTCCTTATTGTAATATTGCACAGTGCAATTGCTACATGGCAAACTAGTGTAGCAGAGAAAAGCAAAAAACAAACAAACCAAAGAAAGAAAGCCACAAGTCTAAGATTGTTAAACAGTTAACAGTTCAAACTTAGCAATCAAATCTATCATTGGTTCATTAAAACAAATCCTCCTACACCTTGCAGTGTATGATTTAACTTTTACTTAATGCAAACAAAGTTTAAAATAAGTAGAGATTTTTTAAAATGAAAAGGCGTTGCTACTACAGTAACATACTTAAACACCCTGAAGAAGAAAAATTAAGTAAACTAAATATCAGGATATTTGATAAAAAATAATTTGTAAAATTAAAATAGTATGCAAATACGCAACTTGAAATTCATGCAGTGTTTTATTTAAGAAAGCATTAAAACCAAAGGAAACTGGTAAAAATGGCTTTGAAGAAGGTATAGATCCAAAACCTTTTTTGTCATTATGCTTTAGGCTTTAACGTTTTTTATTTTTCAACACATAAAAAGCCCATGATTGGAATCAGGTCAGAGTGATGTACTTAACTGGGGAATGCCTTCATCGAGCATTACTACTATGAAAACACTGAAGTTATCATTTGCTGTCTACCTAACAAGACCATCGCAGTCGTGGGACTGGAAAACAGAGAATAGGACGTGTCAGGGGAGTGAAAATGGCTCTGAATAAAAAAGCAAACTGCGCCGTTTTGTACCTGTTGGGGTACAAACATCAATCGTCCTCTGCACCTGTTTCCAGTTCCCGCTGCCAGCACTGATTCTTCTGCGAGAAGTGAACAGACACCAGTGAGCTGCTGGGCCACATAAATAAAATCAGAAGGCTGTGGAGGGCAACGGCGTTTATTTAAATAGTGACTCCATAAATCTGCCATCCGTAAATAATCTTTTAAATTAATCTTAGGCTACTCTTTTTTTTTAATGTGTAATATATACATATTTCTATTTATATAAAATGCATAGAGTTGATTACTAAAAACACTGAAACTTGTGGGGAAAATTAAGTCCTTCATTTTCAGTGTGACTAAAAATGTACTGCTGGTTTTTTATTTTATGATCTAATACTGTAAATTTTAAAATCAATTTCAGGCACATTTATTTCATCGATGATTATTAAATAAAACACTGCTTGTGTTAATGGAGTAAAGGAAAGTTTGTCCATCATTAGCTTATTGTCAAACACTGTACTAGAGCTGTACTAGTGGTATGCAATTCGTTTATCAAAGAAATGCTATAAATCCAAAACATTTGGAGAGCTTTACACTCAAATGCTTTGTACTGTTTATTCCAGTAAATGCTGTAAGATTATATTCCAGATTTTTTTAAGGAAAAAAAGTTAAGTCAAGCCTGCAAGATACAGCTTTCTCAAGTGTCTACAATGCCAGTATGAAAATAAAAAATTAAGTTACATTGATACATCCAAGTTTTTATATGCAGTGATGAGCACAAACATTAATAGAGATAAAATACTGATGCAATTAACACACCCAAAATAACATATGCAATTATTTTCCATCATTTACAATACAGTAGTTACAATGACACTCCAAACAGAAAAGCAAAGTAAAAAATCAAAGCCCCAACTTCTATTTCATGTCATTAGACTTATACAGAAATTAGAAGGCTACGTAACAACTAGTTAATCACTAATTTCACAGCTATCTGAAGTGGCAATCGTTATATAGCAGCTTATCTATGATACATTCAAGATAAATGATACAATTTATTACTTGCCCATAAGCTAAAACACAGCCTGTTTAATACCTTTCCTTACATTCCACCTCTACACTACAATATACTTGAGGTCTATGCAAAAAAGTAGCTACCTTTTATATAGGAAATGGATGATTAAGTCTTTGGTGCTGTAAAGCAACTTCATTTAAACACCACCACCATCACCAAAAAAAAAAAAAAACGAGAGAGAGAGAAAGAAAGGAAAAACCCAAGACACACTTCCTAGGAAGAAATGCATGTAATTTCTGTCCCTGACGGAATGTATTAAATAAGCAAACAACACCAACAAGCAAACAAGTACTACAATGTAAAAATACTTTTAAAAAAACAACCAAAACCCTCACATGCATAAGTGAAAAATTGCACACAAAGAACTCACATCTTTTCAAGCTTCAATAGTAAATATTCTGCTACTACTTATTAAATACTGCATGGTTTGCCCAAGCTAGGATGAAACCACATCGTGAATCAATGAGCAATTTGCATTTTCTTTCATTAATCTACTCAAAGTCATGCCTACTGAACCTCTAAATATTTTATAAAATCCAATTATACAGCAAACACTCCCAAAATAAACTTAGATTGTATAGCAGTTTTATGTAACTGTATATAAAATGCTGTGTTGTGACAGATATCAACTATCCATTAGATACTGAATCGATTTTTCTTAAGCACTACTAACTGCTTGCTTTTTCTTGAAGCTAGATCATTCTGAAAATTCAGACGGCAGAATTCAGCTATAGCAAACATGCTGCCCTCTTAGTAAGGAAAAAACAGCTACAACCTGAAATCATACCACACAAAACCAAAAATGAACATTACTCTATCAAAAGAAAACTAAGGAGTAGGTCTGACTTTTAAGTGCTGCAGTCCTCAACATTTACATATAGGTAATAACATTAACAACCTCAAATAGTTAAGGCACTATGTGTGGGAACGGTTTACAATGCAGCTGAGAGTATTAGAACAACATTAAGAGCAAAGTCGAGGCAACGTTTTGCCCATGCAAAGACACATGCAAATGTAAGGAACAATAGCTCAATTTCTTAGGTAAGTGACCCGACATTTACACACTAAGACACGGATAATACAATTCACTGGTATGCTGTAATTTTGACATATGTGCATCTGTTGCTCTAAGTCTGTACACAGAATGGCTTCCCAAATGTGGACGTGTCTTGCACTAGTTAGAAGGCAATTTTATAAAAAATAGCAGGAGCAAAACTGGACTTCTGCTCCCATAAGTCACCTGTCTAGAGTTACTACATAAGAAGATAACATGACCAAAGACAAGTTATACCAAATGTGCAAAACACATTAAAAGTGAGTTTGTGTTTGTATTTGTGTTTTTTTTTAAAGCTCAAAGTTGTTTAAATTGCACCCAAGTCTACATGATTCAAAAATAAGTTTCTTGTGCCATGGCTAATATTTATTAAATACCATGTTTTTATTTTTAATCAAATGTTTCTATCATTGAGCTTCTTCAATATACTCCTTTTGAGTTTTCACATATATGGATACTGGCTGAGTTTTGTTGGACTCAATGGAAATCCAGTATACGCAGGCGATGCTGCAATGTAAGAATGTGGTGGGAAGATTGGTTTGTACTGAGTCTGGTGAATAGTTGGGGATGGTAACAGGCGGGGATTTATGCCCACCGGGACCTGGTGAACTATGCCACTGGGATGGGATATACTGTAAGTTGGATGCTGTAACATAGGTCTTGAGGTACATGGAGAGGCTAGGAGGTGGGCCACGGGTGCAGCACTACTGAGGGTAGCCGCTGGGTACGGAAGCAGAGTAGGCTGTCCTCCAAGGTGCGTGCTTCCAGCCAGATGAGCATGCACAGCTGTGTGATTGGGACTTCCATGAGAAAGAGTGAATGGATTACTGGTAACACTAGTAGGGATATAAGCTTGCTGTCTTCGATGTCCGAAGTTTCCATTCCATTCTTGATGCCCAGATCCGAAGTGCTGAACCTATCCAAAACAGACAAGCAGACGAAACACACTAAATACATATTTACAAGTTAAAAAGAAAAGGAAAAGGGAAATTACAATAAACTCTGTGACTGATATATCATCGAGGATCTCTCAGATCTTAAATTGTACTAAGTATAAATCAAGAGAAAAAAGGCATTATATATTAGTACTAACGTTGTAACATTTGTTACTACATAGTATGATAATAACAACATTGCCACTACCACTGCTAGGAGTATCACTATCCCCCACCACTACTGCTAACAGCTACCATTTAAGGAATACTTATCATGCGTAGAGCTGGCATTTTACGTACAAGATATTAGGTAATTCCCAAACAACCCCGTGATATAGCTATTGTTCCCATTAACTGGGGTCTGGATTTGCTGAGACCTGGCTAAGGTAAAATCTGGCAAAACCAGGATGTGGACACAGATCTTGCTCCAGCAGCTGTGGCCTTTCCTTCCCCGGGTTCGGCAGCTCACTGCTGAGCACAGTGCGAGCAGATGAGAAGCACTCAGTGAGACGTCTTCCCTCACCGTCACCATGACTAACACACAAGAAATGCAGCCATCGATCCACTAATGTGCATTCTGACTTAAAAGGTCTAAGAAAACAAGCACACTAAAAGTTGTATTTAAGAGAACCTAAGAGCTTCATTATTCGGAGGCATTCCATTTCTGTGGAAAATCTGCTTAATTTTCCGATATCGGGTTTATTACTCTTTAGTCACCTGGGATAAGGAGAGGGGTAAAATTGATTAAGATTGCATACAGTTTCAGAATCTGTCCCCCTTAGGTGAAATACTGCTGTACGTAAATTCCAGAGGCTCTTTCTTATAAACTCACTGAGGACAAACGTACCTGACTGAAACTCAAATGCTGGGGCTGGAACGCTGATGTCACCTTCTGCTGCCGAGCGCCCGCGGCGGAGGGCTGGTTCGGTCTCCCAGGCGCGCAGCGTCCTTTTATTAATGGCTGGCATACAGACTCTGCCATGAGAAAAGTTCAAGCATTAGTGCTTTTTCCTTCTCATCTAAAAATTAGAGAGGTCTTTAGATATTTTACACAATAATGATTTGAGAACCTTAAAATTAAATAAAAAGAAAAGGGATCTCATGATTTCCACGCACTGGATGACATAAGAAGAGATTTCTTTTGTGCAACTTGGCAAGATCAAGTTGGAAATTCAGAGATGACCTTTGGTAATACTATTCTCTGTGTTTCTAAATTAAAACCCTTTTAGCCCTAGCCGGTTTGGCTCAGGGGATAGAGCATCGGCCTGTGGACCCAGGATCCCGGGTTCTATTTGGTTAGGGGCACCAGAACACCTCCGTTGCAGGCTCCTCCCTGGCCCGGGCCCTGGTCAGGGCTTGTGCGGGAGGCAACCAATCAATGTGTTTCACATCGGTGTTTCTCTCTGTCTTTCCCTCTCTCTCCCACTCTCCCTAAAAATCAATGGGAAAAAATGTCCTCAGGTGAAAATAAAAAATAAAAAAAACTTTTCAGAGAGGTGAAAATTAAAACCACAATGAACTATTACTTCACACCTGTCAGAATAGCTACTATCAGCAATCAACAAACAGGTGCCGGGGAGGATGTGGAGAAAAGGTTCAAACCCTGGTGCAGTGTGTGAGAATGCAGGCTGGTGCACCCGCTGGGGAAATCAGTATGGGGTTTCCTCAAAAAATTAAAAATGGAACTGCCTTTGGACCCAGCGGCCTCACTTTAGGAAATATATCCTAAGAAACCTGAAACACCAATTCCAAAGAATATATGCGCCCTATGCTATATATATATAATTGATATTTTACAGAGAGGAAGGGATAGAATAGTGAGCTAGAAACGTCGATGAGAGAGAAATATCAACCAGCTGCCTCTTGCACACTCCCACCGGGGACGTGCCCGCAACCAATGTACATGCCCTTGACCAGAATCGAACCTGGGACCTTTCAGTCCGCAGACCGATGCTCTACCACTGAGCCAAACTGGTTTCGGCACCCCTATGCTTATAGCAGCATCATATATAATAGTCAAGATCTGGAAAGAGCCTACCAGTAGATGAGTGAATTTTTAAAAACCTGTGGCACGTTCACACCATGGAATACCATGCGGCTGTGAGAGGAAAGTCTTACCTTTTGTGACAGCATGAACGGACCTGGAGATTATTATGCTAAATGAAATAAGCCAGTCAGAGAAAGACAAATACCATATGATTTCACTCACATGTGAAATCTAATCAACAAAATAAACTGATGAACAAAACAGAAACAGAGGCACGGATATGTGGAACAGACTGACAGCTGTCAGAGCAGAGGGAGGAGGGGGCTGAATGGAAGAAGGTGGAGGGGTTAACAGAAGAACATGTATGCATAATCCCCAACACAGACAAGTGTGATGGCAGAGGAAGAGGGAGCAGAGGCGGGGACAAAGCGGGGGAATGGAGACATCTGTAATAGCTCCAACATAAACATAAAAAGGCCTTTTAGGGGACTACAAAAAAATAGGGAGGCCTCAGCTTACCTGTGTTTGCCATATGCTCATCGGCATTTAACCCATTCTCTAGTCCCATTGGTGGCACCACAACAGTGCAGACGGCTGGCTTGGGTTCTGTGTCGGAAGAGGGCACCAGTTCTGTGCTCTGATGAGTGTCCTCCACAAAACTGCTCTCCGCAAACGGACTGTCGTGTCCCGAAGAGTCTGATGTTGGAGAGCCGTCCACGGTGTCACAACCACTCTCCTGCTCTTCGTCTGACATACTATAGTGAGGAAGCACTTTCATGAATAATATGCATTTCACATTAAATGTAAAGTTAAACGATATCCAGGCCCCAGCAAACTGGTAACAAACTTATTCAATTATTTCACATCTAATGATGACTTCTTCCTTGGTCAATAACGCTTTTTCCATACATTTTTTAGACTCTCATGTTAATTCTCTTCCGACTGATAATCCCAGTCCTGTCCTGTTTAGGAACCTCTTTTAGCACTGGAGTTTCTCTTCTTTCCTCTCCCAGCTGATCCTTACTAGTTCATAAATCCCACTTTCTAAATTCCAGAACTTTTCATCAAATACACAAAAGCAGCACTCTTCTGGCTAATTTAAAGGGCATGTACAAACATGATGGACATTTCAGGTTAAATTCTACTGTTAAAACACATCCCTTTAGTGGTGCCTTGTGTCCTTTTAACTGACTCCTTTTTGAAAGGTCTTCCCCCACTCCTCTGCAGGCCTAGCAAGAACCCCGTTATTCCTCATCTTTTCCTGGCCCTTTTGGGCCCTGATACTGTCAGCAGTATCTCTCTGTATGATTTCCACAGCACTTATTGTCTGTCTTAATCACTCATTTCATATTTAACATTTTGAAGCATCTCTTTCTGTAGGTATATTTTGGTTACATATTTTTATTCATATATCTTATACATACATTTATATATATACATGCTTTCATATGTACGTACATATTTATGTATATGTGTGTGTAGTAGTATTAACTTCCAAACCACATTATAAGTAATTTATAAGAAGATGTGTTAAAATTACTCTGTCTTCCACAGAGCTTTGGTTATAAGTATGCAATAGCTGGCTAAGGAAAAAGAGAAGACAAATGTATAAAATTAAGACCTAAAGTTATTCAAATTTTGTTTTCACACACTTACAAAAAAAAAATCCTAAAGCTAAAATGAAATGTATTTCACTTAAACTTTTGTGGCAAATCACTTAATGTGTTAGCACACCATGCAGGCTAGAGGAAGCACACTGCCCTAGTGGCAATCCGTGTTCCTGGGCAAAAGGAAGGGTAGGCAAGGAAATATGGATGAAACCGCGCTAATCATTCACCAATGAGAGCAAGAACCACAGCAGATATTCTATTGACACTGGGTCATCACTTCATTGTGCAAAACTGTCTTGTTTTATTTTGCCAAAGTGTATGTTCTTATTCAAAACTTAAGTTATAATAACAGTGTATGGAGCTAAAGTTGAAGTTTTTGGCTCTTTATCCTTTTAAAAACAGATGGTTCTTTTAAAATCTTTATTAATTTAAACAACTACAAAAGAAATCAGGCTTTTCATAAGAAGAAGTTAACTTCCTATGCATTACAGACCACTATTACAATTCCTTTACCTGTTAGGTCTCTTGCAAGGGGATGGGCTGGACTGCCCCGAGGAGCTGGTGCTCAGAGTACTGTCGGGACTACTCAATGAGCACATCCGATCGATGTTCAGAGTGCTCTGGCAAGCTTCACAATCTAGACTACCTTTACAACTAGTAAGAGAGAAGGGGAGAGAAATTAAAAAATGAGAAGGTATTTGTCAAGTAGCCAAAATTTAATTCATCTAACTATATGAACCAGTTAAGAGTAACCTACATAAAAATTTTAAAAAAGAGTAACCTACATAGACAAAAGCTAATAAATACAGGGAAAAGGCTATAACCATGTTAAATACTATTTAGGAAGTTTACTCCAAAGACTAGGCTACAGAAAGTTCTTGTTCGCCACACCAGGGGGCGCCATCCACCCAGGAACCTGCTTTGGCACTTACTCTCTGAGAGAATGTCTCTGTGCTGTCTCTTCCTCGTCCGTGTCACTGCTGATGGTGATCACGCTCACGGCAGGGCTTGGGGAGTCAGCTATGATGATGGTTTGCCGCTGCTTGTCTGAAACTGATGAGTCAGGGTCCTGCCTGACAGACGTTTCACAATTTCCTTCCTCTACTGAGTTATGATTGTCCCGTGTTTCTATACAATTTACTTCCTCGACATCTTTCCCATTTGCTATCTTTGGAGAAATAAATGCTGAATGTGGGATATTGGTATTCTGCAATGCATTGCTCCTGCAATCAAAGAAATAACGTGGCTATATTTTTCTATAGTCAAAATATGAACATGACATTTTTCTAAGAAACCTTGTTAAAATGAATAATGCGAATTTTCACTTGGTTCGAGATCATGCCTATAACACACTAACATACGGATAAGTTTTGTAAAACATAAAATATTATCTCTAGACACATTAATGTAGGTTGCATTTACTACATTCAAATGGCCATTTTTTTTGTAAATGTGATATTTGTATCTAAAATTATAGTAGGTAATATATCAAAAGGGCAATAAAGACAGTCTTACCAACTGAAAGCATTTATTTCCTCTCTTCCTGGCTCCCATTCCATTAGTTTTACCAAAATACCTCTGAGAAATTGAGAAGGGAGCTGGCTTAGTGTTTGTAACAAAGCTATCCAAGAGGTCATTTTGAATACAACAGAGAGACCCTTTAGTGTACATGCACAATTTACCTTAAAGATTAATTCTCAAAATGTGGAGCAAAGTTACAATAGCAACACCAACCTGTTCTGGCACAGTTTATTGTTCTTCTTGGTGGCGGCAGGCTGCGGCCAGACGACATGTGCGATGCCCACACTAATTGGCTGAGGAGCCGATAAAGTTATCTGATTGGTCAGAAGAGGCTGCGGCATCACTGAGCTATAATGACTACTGTGTGAAATCATTTTCCTAAGGAGAAAGTTGAAAAGGTTGAATTTCTTTTTAAACAAAAACTATTTTTGCAAACTATTCACACACAAAAAGCACTTTTGTTTCTAACTTACCCCCAGTCTCCGAGCCTCTGTGAACCAGCCACACCCTCGGAAGCTAACGAAGTGGCAGCAGGAGCCAAGGGTGTGACTTGCTGCCAGGCAGGTACCAGCATCTGCTGGGTTCTACCAGACCATGTCTGCTGCACCAAAAACAACGACAAAGAGGAGGGAGGAAGAGAGGGAGGAAGGAAGAGAGGGGAGGTGGAGGGAAGAGAAAGGGAACAAGGGAGGGAGAGAGGGAGGAGGGAAAAGTTACAAATCATTCATCATTAGATCCTAAAATCAAAAACACATTAAACAATGATCTAATAATTTAAAAATTAAAGTCAATAATCTACGAAGGCTTGAATTCCCATCCAGATTATTTTCATTGTTTCCAATACAAATGGATCAGTACCCTACGTGAGTATGAGGAGGCAGCACACACGCAGAGAGGATGAATCTCTACCAACCTGAGAAAGAACTCCTGGCCGGATCTGCAGTGGCTGCACAGCGGCGGCCTGGGTTACCAGTGGAACTGTGTTATCTACCCTTATTGAGTAACTAGTGGGTTTACCATGTGTTGTAGGAATACCTGTGAAATAGGAAAGAACAGTTCTCAATCACAAGTTAACTCAGAAAAGAATTTTTATTCCTAAACTCTTATAAATTTAAACAATTGTTTAAAATCTGGTTTGAATGATAAAACCATCCCCTACATGAAATTTTCATTAACACTAACAAAGTAATCTATTAGGAAAGCAATGTACATTTTATCTACCTTCTGGTACATTATTCCAGGAATTGTTATAAAGCAATTTGCTGCAGCAGTTACTTTCAATATAGGTTGGTAGATTGTTTAATACAATCAATTTTAGATAAAGGTGATCTTAGGTATATCTGATTGGCCATTAGAGAAAAATATAATTGTCTTCTTTTCCTACTGAAAAATAATTTTACAATTTTTATTGCATGAATATATTTTAAGTGCTAATCCTAAAGAAGAGGGTACTGTGCTAATAAGTGAAGTCAGAGAAAGACAAATACCATATTTTTTCACCTCTATGTGGACTCTAAAGAACAAAATAAATAGACAAATAGAAACAGACTCACAGATACAGAGAATAGACTGGTGGTTGTCAGAGGGGAGGGGCTGGGGAGCTATGTAAAAAGGTGAAGAGATTAGGAAGTAAACATTAGTAGTTATAAAATAGTCATGGGGATATAAAGTACAGCGCAGGGAATACAGTCAAAAATATTGTAATAGCTGTGTATGAAGCCAGGTGGGTACTGGAGATATTGAGGGATCACTTTGTCAAGTTATGTGTCTAACCGCCAAATACCTGAAACTAATACAAAATAACAATCAATGCCAACTATAATTGAAAAATAAACATTTTAAAATCCCAAAGGGGAAAGTTTATTTTGTTGTGTTTATTTTCTGCACAGAGGAGTTTATCGCACTGCCTGGGCGTTCTACCCTCTGAGCTCCACCTAAAGAACTAGATCCGAATTAAATTTAACAAAGACCTACGGATTCTTCTTTTTACACATTATTTTTATAAACTGATTTTCTTGCCCCTTCAAAAAAGCATGTCTTGATCAGCAAATTACCCAAGAAAAAGGACTATAAGCACACCCAGCAATATAGATACAATCTCGTAATTCACTTTAACAAGAATTAAAGGACAGAGCAAATTCTCAAATCCCAACAACAACCACACTGTCCTTAAATTTTCCTCATAATTAATATTTTAAGATAAGAAGAATTCCTCTATTATCTTCTAACCTGAAGAGGTCTACTTATTTTTTTATCAAGTGTTAACATTTGTTGAACCTAGGGCAAAATGCATAGTATTATTTTTCTAACTTTTCTATATGCTTAAAATTTTTATAGTACATAGTTGAGAAAAATCAAGTAAATAAACACAGCAAAACCTTTAAGAGTCCTGACAATATAATGATGTGGGTTTTTCATTTTCATTATTAGAGACCAGCCATGAGTCACTGTCACAGGAATAGTCCACCACTGAACCACAAGCTCATCTTACAAAGCAATCATCTAAGTTGTGTGTCGTTTTTTTAAATATTTTTAGTGATACAAACCTTTCAATAAAATCTTATATGAAACCCAATATATATAAAAAAGATGAAATTAAGTCTACATGGGTCAAACAAAAGTGGCTATAGAATTAACATGTTTTCATATCTCTTGTTACTAGCCATCAACGCAACAAACATATTCTTGGTGCTTTGTTAAGCATTGTGGTAGATTTTAAAATTTTTTTTAATTGTTTAAATTCTTAAATCAAATATAAAATTCAAATAACCTTCTGAACCCAGAAATATTAAGAGCTAGAAATGACTAAGACAGTGTCTATTGAGCCTGTTTCCTTTGACTAAGACGAAACAGGTTAACAGATGTGTCTAGGATAACACAGCAAATCAGAGAAACAGAACTATATCCCAGGTGTACAGACTTAGCAACAACTTTTACTTACACATACATACCTATACATACAATATCATGTTTCAAAGGGGCCCCAATTATAATTAACCTCTTGCTTTTTTTAGATATAACTAGATGTTAAATCTTAGCAAGAACAAGATGCTATGGAAGGACAAGAAGTGGGGTTTTATTCTCGTTATTCCAATCACAAAATCTGCTATCACCCACTAAGAAATTCCCCTTTGAGAACTTATGGCCTCTTCAAAGGAATTCTGCCAATCACACTTGAGGATTTAATTTGGTATTTTTATTATCTACGTAAGGGATTTGATTTAGTCAAAATCAATCCTTTTGAAAAACAAAAAAACTAAGATATGGTTCAAGAACAAGACTGTAACACCTGGGACAATTCCTTTGACCCAAACTTGACCAGGTGAACTCTCAGTCACCTGACTGTCTAGTGATGGTAGATACTGTGTACTTAGCTGAACTTCTGGAGCAGTGATCCTCAGCACAGGACAACCCACAGCTTTCAAGCTCATTAATTTCTATAAGGTATTTTATCGTGCTAGACTTTACCGGAAATACAACTGTCATGTGACCCGTGTTGTTAACGATGAAATGTTACTGGTCTAAGGCTACTGACAAGCTTAAATTCAAATGTAGCATTAAATGCAGCAAAAACTATATTTAAGGCATAACTAAATTTAAGAATAATGTGTGGCTAAACACAAAGTGTAACTGAAATGAAAGAGCACCTTGGATGGCAGGGGGGCAGATAATCAGGGTCTGCTGAAAAGCGTCACCACAGCCGAAATGAGCAGTCCCCGCCTGCAGAGGGATTCCATGGTGCACAACCGAGTGTGCAGACGTGGTTAATGCCTGAAATGAGAAAGTACGTGGCATTATACAGAGCAGTCTTACTGCTACACACATGCTTTATAAAGGGAATTAAAACACATTTCTTAAAACCTTAATTCTATTATCAAAATGAGTCCAGACACTGACTGTAATGAGTTCTACTATGCATAGAATTGTGGCTCAGCGGGCAGGCAGAGGGAACTGAGAGAATTAAAGGTGAGAGGAAACAAATGAATGTGGACAGGTCTGTTCCAGTTGTTCCCTGAAATATTAGATATTTAATGGAACAGCCATGGAAGACCTCACCAGCACGGTAACTTCTAACTGCTGACATGGGACTTCAAAAGCAAAATGAGCAATCAGAAAAAAAATAAATTCTTAGGTTCTTACCTGACTTCTTAATGTGCCAAGTTTAGTAAAACTTGCTGCCAGATTAGCTGTACTAGTCGAAGAAACTGGTCTTAAAAGTGAAGTTTTATTGTGATTATTTGTGTCACATGTATTTGGGTGGGACTTACAAATATCCATAATATGAAAACAGGACTTTACACTGCAAAACAAAAACAAAAAAAGTGAGGTACAGGTCACTGTAGTATTATTTTAAAGATATAGAATAATCTAAAATCAATGTACATTAATTAAAAAATTATTTCCAAAGGAGATTCTATGACTTGCACTTAATCTGCTTATTTCCAATACTGTTTCTACCAGAAATCCTACAAGATTTAATTTTAAAGCCAGTAAAAAGTGTTATCTTATATCTGCAATATTTTTTAAAGACATAAAAGCAACAATATGCATTTTTTAGCACCATATAATTTTATGACCCCCTCCCCTCCACCCTAAATAATTTTTCCTGAATTTCTAGATCTCCACATCCCTAAATTAATGGTATCAATTATGGAGTTATCATGTTATTTCCAAAGTGCTATATATGGAAACCACTAGACATTTTTTGAGTTTGGAGCGGTGGAAAAATCAGTTCAACTTTATAAAAAATATCTCAATGGTGGAGCATCAACCCATGAACCAGGAGGTCACAGTTCCATTCCCAGGCAGGGAACATGCCCGTGCCGCAGGGTCAATGCCCAGTAGGGGGCGTGCGATTTTAAGGGTAATCCACAATTACAGATATCAGTTATCCCTATACTTTCTTCATGCAGTCTTTCTAAAATATTAACAGATGTTGTTTTAAATCATATACTTTATCCCTTCAGCCTATTAAAATAAAAAAGGTCTGGGGTTCAAAGAATTTGCAAGATTCGCCTAAGGTGATTCCGTGAAGGCCTTCTCAATTTGAGCATATATTTTTCTCTACTACTCCGTTAAAAAAAAAAAACCTTTCCTTCCACAACACAGGAGAAAAGGGGGAGGGAAGGGGAG